>OZ005649.1:313487217-314749717 GCA_963930645.1 Salticus scenicus | reverse complement strand
AATTATTATTATTTGCAATATCTTTTTTAGAAAGGTTCATTTACACATGTATTTTTAAATTTATATTATTTTTACAACGCTTGAAGCATAGCTTTTATCAACTATAGCCACACAATGTTGTTTTTAAAATTTTTCAACCTATCATGTAATATATCATTTAAAATGAATTAAATACCTATTAAATAATTTCAAATGTTAAAATATAGTTTAAGACTATTAAAATTGAGCAAAGCTGAATATAATTATAGTAAATTATAGTTTTTTTTTTCTTTTTTAATACTTATGGTATTTTCCTTTCATGGAAAATTGTATCCTATAACAAAGGATCTGAAATTTGGAAACAGTCAAAGAAATAAAAGAAATATTAAAGAAAAAATCCAGGAAAATTCAGGAATTTATATGGAAAATAAATAATGTGATTTTAAACTCATTTCATACTTAATCAATATTTAATCAATATAAGCAATCTGGAAGCGAAAATGTTTTCTTCAATGGTTTATTCAAAGAAAATACTAATATTTCTGTACAGAATACTTTTTTGCTAGAAATTTTATATACTGCAAATTCTTGTAGCTTATTCTAAAAACAAAATATATTGCTTTGTCAAATTGCTTGCGGCAGCGTTTTATTTTACCGATAATAAATTCGTTTTAAATATCTGTGGTATATTTCACGAAAAAAAAAAAAAAAAAAATGTTTTCTGGAAAGTATTTTGTTGAGAAGAAAAAAATGTTTGGGTTAATTTTTTTTTTTTTACTTTATTTATTCTATTAGGTAATTACTTCAAGCGTGTTTTATTTATTTATTTATTTATTTTTTAACGTATTCCATTCTAAATAATTGTTTTACTTTTAGTTTCAATATTTTTTGTGGGGATAATGATTCACATAAAAATTATAACTAAATAAATGTAATTCCTTTTGTAGAATACTCATGTTTATTATATATTAAAAAAAGAAAAAAAAAAAAAGAAAAAAAAGAAAAGACGCACCCTCCTTAACGTGAACACTGCAAACGTGAAATACTTTCAACATGAACTTTTTCCACATTCCCATCAAAATGAAGATTAGTTTACATATATAAAGATTAGTTACTGATAGCATGAACTACTGATAACATGAAAAATAAATTATCCCCCTTGAGATTCACGTTAACGAGGTTCGACTTAATGATTATTTTAAAACGAATATCTTAATGATTTATTTAAAACGAATAAGGGATCCCTATGGAAAATATACACAATATACTCAAAAAAAAAAAAAAAAAAAAAAACACTCATAAAGCAGATCTGCGAAATCGTACTTTTCAAAAACTGTTTTTAACTGAATTGGGGGTTTCTAATCCTTTTTGTTAAGCTGAATTCAGAAAATCTTTTCTTTTCTTCTTATTAAGTAAGTGTTTTTTGTACAAAATAAAGATAAAAATCTGAAGAATTAACACACAGGCTACAACAGAATCGAAACATTTTTATTTATAAAACACACTAAAATGGGCTATTGTTTACACTTTATATTTCAAATGTCTCTATTTCAGAGCGAAGAGTTAACTCTTCGCTCCGCTTAGAGTTTTCCGCTTATACTGAGTTCGGGGGCACTTTCTATGCATCATCCAGTAATAATCAGCTAACATGTAAACATGCCATCGGTGCTGATACATTCTTTATGATATCTTGATAGAATCGCATTCCTTGCTCTTCATTCACATGTTCTTCACTTCGTCTAGATTTCACGAAAAATATCTGAGATAGGAGTTGAGAAAGGGTGTTTTAAGCTCATTTCTGTCAAAACAGTACGGGATCGAAAAGTTTAAATATATTTTCCTTAATCAACACCAAAAAATACATCAGAAAAAATATATCATCTAAAAGAAAAGTATTTCATTGTAGACGGTGTAATAAGTAGTGTATTTACTCAGAGATCTGACTGAGAAATATAACTGCTCTTCTAAAAACGTTTGTTCATTTAGCTGGAAATTTATCAGTATAATTAAATCAAGAATTCACTTATTGACAATATAACGAAAAAAAAAAAACTTAAATAAGTAAATAATATATGAATAATTCAGTAACAAATCAACGTTGTATTTACGAAAATGCGTTATATAATGAATGGATTTTTTTCTGTAAATACACGTAATGAATACATACAGAAAATATATACATGTTGCTCTAGCAAAAGAAAAAAAAAAATGCTGAAAAGAAGATTATTACATCAAAAATCCGTCTGCAAAATGTAATTGAAAGTTTAAAAATTTATGGTCATAAAATATTTAAGTTATTGGAATAATAGATAATGAATATGCTCATGGGAGAGCGATACGTTAAAAAAAAAAACTGAACTAAGTATATAATTTATCAATAATGCAGTAACAAACATAAACTTCATAATTGCGAAAATGTATTACATAATGCGTGTTTTTCTTTTTTTCTATAAATGCAAGTTATAGATATAGAAATTTTAATTATCGCATTAGCAAAACAAAATGCTTATAATAATTACTTTTCAGCAGAAATCCGTCTGCAAAGTATAGCATTTCTAAAAAATTATGTACATATAATAGGAAACTTATCAGAATAATTATATCAGGAATTCATTTATTGAACAGTGATACATGCATATATACATACATATATAGTCGCATGTACATGCATATACAATTTTATCAACTAAAAATATAATTTCTGAAACAAAATTTAATTGAAAATAAAGGAAGAAAGGTATTATATACTTACAGAACATTTACTTTCAGAAGAAAATTCTAAAATGATTGCTTGTATTTTCTGCATATGTGATTCTTGAAAAACATAATATTCCGTTTCAGTTAAAAATAATAAATGACCTTCTGCCTTTTTTGTCTTTCAAAAAAAAAAAAAAAAAATATTGTCTCAATAGCTCTTGAAACAATTTTCATGCTAGGATGCTTTCACACTACCTCTTTGTCTTCTTCATTCGATGACGATGCAAATATTTCCCATGAATTCTGCGAGAAATTAGTTCATTTTCGGACAGATTTTTGCCCATTCTACACTGTTAAAAAAATGCAGAAAAAATACAGAAATTCTCTGTAATTTCAGAAAAAAAGTCGTAAAATACGTTTTGTCTACGTAATTTTTCCGTAATTTACGCCTTTTTTTTCTGAAATTACAGAGAATTTCTGTATTTTTTCTGCATTTTTTTAACAGTGTAGGCCATAATCAATAGTAGCATTCTTGTTTAACCTCAAGTTTTCATTCGTCTTCATTTTCTCGGAAATTTCTCGTAGCATTTCCTCTTCTTTATTGAAATTTTCACCTCCGATTACATTGGTCTGCACGAAAATTGGCCCCAATGCCATTCATGCAAATTCAATTTACATTGACCTCCTGAATCCGAATATGAGATCCATTTTGCCCTATCACCCATCGATTTTGGGGGACGCCACCCCATTTTTATCACTGTTCAGCAATTTTATGGCTATGAATTTGATTTGTAGAGGGGTAAAGGATTTTTTTTTAACAGTTAAATATCTTCTGGGAGTCTACAGAAATGACAAATTCTAAAACATGAACATTTGTAGCAAGGGGGAAATTTAGGGGTGATTCGCCACTAAAATTAGAAATTACATTTGTTATGTTTTTATTAATATATTGTTATTATTATTTATCATACTTTATATATATATATTTTGTTTTTAACAGTTTAAATAATCCTTTTCTACCCTTTAAATAAAATCCATGGCTATAATACTGCCGAACTTTGATAAACATTTGAGGAGGGGGTGGCGTCGCGCAAACGCGGTGGGTGATTGGGCGAAATGGAAGTCATATTCCGATTCAGGAAAACATTCTACACAAGAATGGTATCAGAGCTCGAAATTTTTTTTCTCTTTTTTTTTTTTTTTTTTTTTTTTGCTGTGCAGTGTTACTTCATCAATAATTTCAGCAACAGATTCCGTTTTTATTTGTTTTTTAAAAGCAGCATGATGGAAACCATTCTTGGTGATTTTTCTTTTACGTCATTCTATGTTACTTTGCAGAATTTGGTAAATGAATCGTAAATTCCCCCCTTGTTTAAGATAAATTGTAACTCTGTAGATTCTACATCAACAAAGCTTGTTAATACAATAATAGAGATCATTTCAATTTATATGTTTAGAAAACATACAAATTGAAATTTATTCTGTTTGATAAAATACCGCCAAGATTAGCTGCTGAATTCGGACGTTGTATTAGGACTAGACGGTACTGAATGGTCGTTATGCCAGAAACAAAATAACATAGAGTGCACAGGAAAAGAGTTTGAGATTTTATCAGTAGATGTTGTAATGGAATAGTCTTATATATAATGTGCGGTCTTTGTAACAAACGTTGACTGTAATGTAGAATTAATATGTAAAAGATTATGATAATAAAATAGGACTTATAAAATTAGATAATGTAAATGTCTTTAATGATATATATACAAGGCTGCTACAGGCGAATTGTTTTTTTTTATTATTTTCCTACCATGAATTCCATAACATAAAATTTATAATAAATTTATGGAGGCAACGTGCACATTTATCTGCAAAAATATATTATAAATCTTTTTTTTTTTAAATAGTTGTGCGAAAAGACTATGAAAAGGTCGCCTGTAGAAGCTCCGTGTACACTGATTATCATTTTAATTTATTTTATTTCAATGAATAAAATCTATTTCTCAAATATCCATTCATTTTTGAAATACCATAAATAATTTATATTATTTCCATAGAAACTGTTCTTTAATTATATAATATTTTAAAAGTATCCAACAAAATATTGTGAGCAAGAAAGATTCTTTTATTCATTTAGAAATATCTTTGTATATTTCAAATATGTCAATCTAAATTTATGTTATACATTTATTCTCAGTAGCGAGAGATCGTTCTGAGCTTTCTAAATCAACACTAATATTAAGTTAGAAATCATATTTGTAACAGCGACATAGAAAATCGGTAATTTGGAGCGATCCGCACCTAATTGCATTTAGTTGGACATCGGAAATATTTTATCATGTTAAACCGATACTAAAGATGATTAAGGGTGACTTTTATAACTTAAATTATATTTTCTGTATCTAATGTAGTTTATGTTATAGTTGAAGTGTTTTGAAGTGAATTAGGTAGTTTCAGTAAGTTGAAATTTTAATATTATAATGCTTATTTAATATGCGGTGCAGAATAAATCATTTATTCCGTTATTTGATTTTTATGTATGTATTTATTTTTTTTGGTGATTGTCTCGAACTGGAGATTTTTTATACTATCATAATGTACTTTATTCCTATGAATGTAAAAATCTAAATATTCTAATTATATAAGATCATTTTTCATTCTTTTATATTTCAACAATTCAGCAGAAAAAAAAAATGGTTGAGAGGTATGTCATTCCTTTACTTCTGAAGTACACTCCACACTTTTTGCAAAGGAACTAAATTTTTTATTTAGCCTTTGAATATAGTTGTTCGATTTCTTAAACCTTTTCGAGTGCCACCGGAATCTAAACTTACTACAGGAATTCTGTCTGTCGGACAAATGTAAGAACATTTTTTACATGTCTCCAATGCAATTCAACTGCATCACTTATAATTTTTTACTATGCTTCTTCAGTTCTGTCTCCTTTCATTTTCAATAAAATCTAATATTCTGATCTTTTGTTGGCATTTTCTAAGGCATGTGTTAGCATGTTGGTTTTGTTGGCATGTTGAAATGTTTGAAGTGTAAAAAGTAATTTGTAGACTATTTAGAAATTTGACTTACATATCTCATAATTTATTGTATATAGGTATAGTAGGCCAAGGTTACACGCTCGTCAGTCCAAGAACTTGCAGAACCACGAAGCAGATAATTAAGTTGTATTCTTTCGTTAAGTTGCATATTGTTAAACTGTGAGAAAAAATCTCATATTTTGTAAAAGCCAATTAGTTGCAATTTATGCATAAACATTTAAGAAGTGTAAGTGTAATAGTAGCTGAGCAAAATGAGGTCAAAGGTCGAACTATGCCAAAACGTTGTTACACTAACCCCACTTCAAACTACTTTAAAGAAATAGATTTTTTAAATATGAAAGTGAAATACATATTTAATTCATTTATTTATTTATTTTGAAAATAAATGCTAAATAATTTAGCTTCTTCAAAAAATATTTTATATCTGCTGAGAATAATATAAAATCTATTATTAACCTATAAACATAAATATTTTAAATGTTATTTTTTTTTCTTATAAATTGAAGAGAAAAGTAATACATACATTATTTTCTAATAACTCAATCTTAAATAATATTACATTTCTTTTAAAAATAAATTTAATACCAAAAGCAAATTGTACTTTTCAGAAAGGGAATAAAATCAGTTTAAATAAAATTAAAAATGTTTAATCATTTCACTAGAATTAATATCGAAAAACGTAATTTTATATCTCAACATTAATATTTTGTTAAATATTATAAAGATAATAAGAGCTCAATATTAAATTTAAGTATCATTCTTTTAATATCTATGTACAAGTAGATATATAATTAGCGTCACATTTTTCTGAATGCAGTAGAGTAATTAAATACAATTAAAAATACTGAGTAAAGAATGCATGAAAAATCTACAGTTTTATATTTTGATTAATTGCGATTACGGGTTAGGCGATAATAGGGGAGAAAAAGAAATTAAAGCAAGAAAATTTTTCTTAGTAAGATTTATGAAACTTTTTAAAAAGGAATATGCAAACTGAAATCATAATTTTAAGATCAAAACTATAATTATCAGAATTAAAAATTTTGCTCAGGAATATAATCTTCCTTTTAACTATGGCTGTAAAAATTGGAAATTAATTAAGTGATAAAAAGATAAAAGTTATTAAGAAATACATTTATAGCTTCTTAATTTATAAAATAAATAGAAATTACAGTAATTGTATGAGTAGTGAGTAACTTAAGGACACTTTTTGGCTCTTTTTTTTTTTTTGTATACTACTCTTAATTTTAGAGGCTGTAACTCTTGCATTAATTCTAAATGGCACTTAACTCATGCGTTGTACGTATCTATGCAGTGTAAAATGATAATTAACCTTTCTACCCTGTATGGGTCGATTCGACCCACTTTTAAAATTGATCTTTCGATATCTTCTACAAATTTTAATTTTGATTGTTCAACATTATGTATGCCTCAAAAATATGCATTAGTTTAATATATGATGTTTTCAGAGTCATTAGTTTGTTTTAAACCACCCCCAAAAAATATGCGACATATTACCTGTCTGGGTCGATTTGACCCACATTATTAACATGCATAGAAATGCTTAAAACACCAATTTTTTCTTTTGAGTAGACTTCATTTTCAGGAATAGTCAATAGATGGCGATAGTTGTCGGAAACGTAGATGTAAAATGAGCTCAAAGAAATTCTTTCTTAAGACCTAAATTCAATCTACACAAAGTGGGTCGATTCGACCCATACAGGTAAAACGTGCATAGAAACGTGTATTAACATGCATAGAAATGCTTAAAACACCAATTTTACCTTTTGAGTGGACTTCATTTTCAGGAATAGTCAATAGATGGCGATAGTTGTCGGAAACGTAGATGTAAAATGAGCTCCATAGAAATTCTTCCTTAAGACCTAAATTCAATCTATACAAAGTGGGTCGATTCGACCCATACAGGTAAAACGTAAAAATTTGTCGACAGGGTAGGAAGGTTAAATCACTTTTACACCGGGCAATTAATTTTCTGCAGAGTTTTAAATGCACTACATGTGGATATTTGAAAATCCAGTAATGGACATTTTTTTCTGATACAGAAATGTGCACCTTTGGATTTTTTTCAGAAAAGTCAAAATAAAGTACGAACTCGTTAAAAAAGTATTTTTAATTAGTAAAAGTTATTTCCTGTTGCATTAATACGCTACAAACAAACAATAAATAAATAAATAAATACAAATAGAAGCTTGTATTGGAAATCGAAAGTAATTTATCTCTGAAAAAAATACCAGATTCAATAACACACCGTTTTATATAATGTGAATCTTAATTTGTAAATATATTTTTAATCATCCCCTTGTGTGATAATTAAAAAAATGAATATGAATAATCAATCTCTCTTTTAGATATTTTCTGGAAGTTTGTTTGTCATTTCCAAAAATTGCAAATTCTCCTCTAAAACAATTGAAACAAAAATCCTTTGGATATATTGAAGCAGTTCAATCTATTTTTTAATGGAATGCATTGATATTTTGTTCACGTTCAGAATTTGAGAGAATATTGCGCTATTCCCAAAACTAGATATTGCTTTAAAAGTTAAAAATGAACCTGTAGCTGACTGGGTTGACCGCTACTGGTCATGATGTTATTTTGTGTACCAGTAATTTATGTCCATACAAACATTTTACAAAAGAAACTAGTATGTTGTGGCCACCACAAGACTTTCTTCTATATTTTCCTATACAAATTCACTCAATAACGATAAAAAAAAAATTACGATTTTTTTCCAAGTTTTTTTTTCGTTGAAAGTAAAAATGAAATCGATAACTTTGTTTTAAATTATCACATATTTATAGTTCAACCATTCATTTTAAAGGTATTGACGAAACCGTTGGAAAGATACCCATCTTGAAAATCTATCCCCCCCCGGGGGGGGGGGGGAAAGCGATGCCCCCACATGCACAATTTTTTTTTACTAATTAACTACTACTATTATCAATAATTCATATTAATTTTACAATCACAGCTTAAGAATAACTCTCATTATGTACATTTATACGGAATTTTGTCCTATACTGCCATGTTAAAAATTTTGAAAAAATACGATCACAGCGCCACCTGTTGAGCGATTGATCCCCAAATATAATCAGCACCAGTTTATGTCAGGGGCCAACTAAAACGTAAGTTTGATTAAATTTCGTTAAAAAAAAAAAAAAAAAAGATTTTTTTTCTAAGTTTTTTTTTCCTTAAAAGTAAAAAAATATCGATAACTTTGTTTTAAATTATCACAGATTTATAGTTCAACCATTCGTTTTAAAGGTATTGACGAGACCTTTCGAAAGATTTCCATCTTGAAACCCCAGGGGGGGGGGGGGGGTGGCGAGGCTCCTACACATACAATTTTTTTTCCCAGTTGACTATCTCTATTATAAATAAGTTTTGTAAATTTCATAATGATTACTAAAAAATAATTCTCTTTATGCACATTTATACAAAATTTTGTCCTATATCACCATGTTAAAAATTTAGATAAAGCGGGATAGCAACGCAACCTGTAAGACAATTTTTACCAAAAGTTGATAGGCACTAATTTAGGTGAAGGTGCAACTGCATACCAACTTGTATGAAATTCTGTGCAGTAGTTCCTGAGATACAGTTGCCACAAAATTTTGTCACACACACACACACAGACAGACATTTTACAAAAGAAAAAACAAGTGACTGATAAATGAATTATGCATACTTGATTTAGTCATTTAAAAGCAAAGGATGCTAGAAATCCTATTCAAAACTGCAAGGAATCGATCTCAAAATAGCAAAATGTTAAGCGACTTTAGAAATAAATGTTATTCTGAAACTGATGCCAGTGATATTTATAGTTCAAGAGATTTATAGTAGAAGAGTTTAATACCAACTGCTTGAACCTGTAAAGATTAGAATTTTTATTTATTTATTTATTTAAGAGTTTAAATTTAAAAGTATCTAATTCTAGTGCATCTACACTATATTTAGTTTTTTTTTTTTTTTTTTTTTTTTTTTTTTTAAGTATTTGGTATTTAAATTAGAATTATATAATTTAATGTTTCTTAAAAATTCTTACAATTAACGTAAATATTTAAATTTAAAATAATAAATTACTTTTTTATAATTTCAGATATATGAGGGATTGTGTGATTGGATTATACCCCAGTAGCACATAACGGTGTTTCAACGTTGTTATAACTAATTTTTCACTGTTCAGACTTATTTTCAACGCTATAACAACGTTATGTGCTACCTGGGTAGGTGCTACAAGTGCTACGCTAAGGACAGTTCATGACGGTCTATGACAGACTGGGTCCGGAGACATGCTGTTACAATGTTGATCGTCCATGAATGGAATGGCTTCCGAAGGGGGTGGAAGACACAGCAGCTTCGATAGAATTTACGTGCACCATTAATTGATGCTATACACGACGCTCTTCGTCCTGCTCGGAGATCAAACTTTTAATTTTACGATTATGAGACTGGCGCTCAGCCATTTAAAATAGGATATAAGGACTGTTTAATTTATGTTTAAAATATAAAATCTGCATTGAGATTTCCCCAAATGGAATTTTTTTTTTTTTGTAATGTTTCCAGCGCTATTCATTCCCAATCTTCTTCTATTAATTTTCATTTTGAGTTCTTCAATGGTTGTAGTTTGCGTTTAATATCAAATAGCAAAATATTTAATAGCAAAATAATCGATAGTCCTAAATCAAAATGGAAATTGTATGTTGAAGAAAGAGCTCGGTAAGGTATATCCCAGCTTGAGTATTAATTTTTGGACATTGTTACTAAATTACAAAAATATATAAATCATTCGAATAATATACACTACTTACCAATAAGTATTTGGACACTTTCGAATTTCGACGTTTTGTTAAATATCTAGAAAAGTTCTTTAGGAATCGTCTTGAAACTTTGGTAGCGTAAAGAACATCGGATATCTCATATATTTCAGGAAAAGTCGTGTCATAAAGTGGAAAGGTAGACATGTAAAATATTAAACAAAAGCCAATATGTCTTAGTTAAAAGTAATGGTTTAAATGCGTTTTGGCTGTAGCATGTGATTAAGAAAATTTTTCTCATTATCTGTATAAAAAACGTGAAATTGAAAAGAAACCCTTTTTTCAAATATAACACGTAGGGTATTAGACCTAGTGCAAAAACAAACATTGTTAGAAAATTTGGTATACTACATAAGGCACAGCATATAGCGATCAAAGTGCAAAAATATTAAATATCTTAGAAAATATGATAATTTTTACTAGTAAATAAGATTTAACTGCACATGCGCTAACTTTTAAAAAATATCATTTGCATAATTTAATAGCCAAAAATATTGAGCAACTTACATGAAAATCCCAAATAGATATCACGTAAATTCAAAAAGTTATGAAAGACAATTATGATCAGATATTTCTCTCAAAATAAAAGCTAATCTATGAGGTGTTTTAGTCATATTTTTGGTTTTATTTAATAATTTCCAGTGGTATTATAAATAAATATTGATAAAACTCCTTATCATCTTCCTTTTTTTGAGAAGAACTGAATTTATGTTCTTCTTTAATATATTTTTTAAATTATAACAAGTAGGGTATTAGACCCAGAGCAAAGACATTTTCGAATAATTTGTCATACTTCATTAGGCATAGCATACTGCAATCAGAATGAAAAAATGTTAATTATTTTTCACAGTATGAGCATTTTTACTAAATAATTTTTATCTACGCAGGTGCTTGCTTAAAAAAAAAAATTCATTTGCATAATTTAATAGACAAATGTATTGAGCAACGCACATGAAAACCTCAAACAAATATTGTGTAAAATTAAAGAGTTATGAGGGATAGAATCAACAGAATTTCAGTTTTTCTGAGAAAAAAGGAAGATGATAGGGGGTTTTATCAATATTTATTTACAATCAGCAAACACAGTATTACCATTGGGCATTGATTGAATCAGACTAAAAATGTGATTAAAACCCCTTATTGTTTAGCTTTTATTTTTAGAGAACTGAAATTCTGTTTATTCTACCTCCCATAACTCTTCAAATTTACACGACATATGTTTGGGGGTTTTATATATTTTGCTCAATAATTTAGTTTTTTAATTATCAAATAGTATTCTTTAAAACTAGTACATGCGTAGCTAAAAATTATTTAGTAAAATTGCTCATATTTCACAAGATATTTAAGATATTTTCATTGTGATTACAGTATGCTTTGTCTAATGTAGTACGCCAAATTTCTTAAAAATGTCTTTGCGCTGGGTCTAATAACCTACGTGTTATAATTAAAAGAGTGTTTTTTTTTTTTTTTTGATAAACTGTGATATCTCTATGAATATATGTGGTAGCCTCATAAAAATGTCTACAGAGAATGAACAAAATCCTCATAATCACATGCTACAGCCAAAAGGCACTTAAAGCCTTACTTTTTACAGGGTGATCCAAAACAGTCTGACTTTTGTTTAATTTTTTATTCATTCCCTTTTCCTCTTCAGGACACAATTTTTGCGGAAATATATGAAGTATAATATGTTCTTTACGCTGCCAATGTTCTTTTCTAGATATTTGACAAAACGTCTAAATTCGAAAGTGTCCAAATTCTTATTGGTAGATAGTGTATACTTACTTTTTGAAGATTTACAGACCTTACACCGAGAAAAAATTATAGGTCTGACACCTAGAATCTAAATTGTGGCTCTAGTAAAAATAGGTCCATGCCATCCTTATAAATACTAGTTCCCTTTGTTAGCGTGTTCTAAAAATCTCCTATTAGATTTCTAGAGCTTTTTCTTATATTTTCGAGGTCAGTCTCATCTAAAAATCTCTGTAAAGGCGAACACAAGAGGCAAGTTTTAGTAACTATAATTTGGTTTTATAACCCAATTCTAGAAAACCAAGCGAGAATTTATCGCAATACAAAGGATTTATAATATTTAATATATTGTTTCAACCTCTAGAAATGTGTAGACTAGAAATTCTTGATAATTTCATCTATATAGGCTATTTTCCTTTACCTTATACGCATAGTTCGAAAATCTATGCTTCTAGTTTAGAGATTCAGAAAATGGCTACTAATTCGTTCTAGATGAAAATGGTATATACATTTTTCTCGGTGTAGTAAAAATTTAAAAATACATACCTGATATTTATATTACAGTATATTATTTTTTTTATAATTTTGATTGTACTATTAACAGACAAGAAAATCAACTGATAAAAAAAATATATCAATATACAGGTGATTACAAAACGCATAATTATAGCAAAATAATAAAATAAAAATTTGGATTTAAAAAATATAATGCCTACTATATCAGCAGGAGAATATAAGCTATATTACTAAGCAACTTTTATGGGCATGAGTGGGGCAAAAAATTCGTGCATGAAACTTGCTTGACAAAATAAAATGACTGGTAGAAAATTAGATATTACTATGATAAAGCTGGACATAAAGCTTTGGACAATTTCATAGCGATAGCAATATTAATATAAAATAGAAGCACACGGAGCGAAAAAAAGAAATGGTGGTTTAAAATATATCATTACTCAAATAAAGGTTGAAAGGGACTGCTGGGCAGATTTACAGTGTGTAAGTTCTAGGAGGATCACTGAGAAAACTTTGTGTAACGGACATTTAGAATCTAAATTGTGGCTCCGGCAGTAATAGTTCCACGTCATCCTTATAAATTTTACTCCCTTTTGAAAGTGAGTTCTAGAAATCCGTATTAGAATTCTAGAGCGTTATCGAGGTCAAACATATTTAAAAATATTTGCAAATATATTCGAATACAAGAGGCGTGTTTTAGAAACTATAATATTGGTTTATAACTCAACCTTAGAAAATCAAGCGAGATTTTCTCGCACTACAAAGGATTCATAATATTCATAATATTATTTCACCATCTAGAAATGTATAAACTAGAAGTTCTCGACCATTCCGTCTATTAGCTTATTGTCGTGCCTTATATACATCACTCGGAAATCTATATTTTAATTTAGGAATTTAGAAAATGACCACTCTTTCGTTCTATATGAAGGCGGTATTATATATATATATTATTTTTTTTCTCATTGATGAAAGGTACGCACAAGGAATGGAAGATGCAAAAGAATGGCTTGAAAAATTTCGTTTGAAAATCATTTAGACATTAACGTTATTTCTAGTTAAAGGATCATATCAATAGCGTCTACGGAAAACTTGTGTCATTTGGGGGGGGGGGGACACGCGTAAATGGATTTAAATTTTTTTAGGTATCTATATTAATAAAATCAGAGTTTTGTCTGTAAATTTGTCGGAATCGAAAAATTTTGCGATATCTTCACGTTTTACACCCCATGAAAGCCGAAAATGACTTCAGAAAATTTTGCCTGTGTGTGTGTGTGTGTGTGTGTGTGTCTGTGTGTATGTCATCGTGTCCGAATGTCGCTTTTTTTGTCCGGGCATCACTTGAGAACGGCTGGACGGAATTCAACGACACTTGGCAGGAATTTAGGTCTTCACCCAACTTAAAATTATATCTATCAACTTTTCAGAAATTCCCCCCCCGTTCTCCCCCTAGGGGGTAAAAGACTAAAACACGTTTGTCCGGGCATCACTCGAGAACGGCTGGACGGAATTCAACGGCGCTTGGCAGGGATTTAGGTCTTCACCCAACTTAAAATTATATCCATCAACTTTTCAGAAATTCTCCCCCGTTCCCCCCTGGGGGGTAAAAGACTAAAACACGTTTGCCCGGGCATCACTCGAGAACGGCTGGACGGAATTCAACGGCGCTTGGCAGAAACTTAGGTCTTCACCCAACTTAAAATTATATCTATAGAAATTTTCAAAATTCTGATTAGTGTTTAAATTGTGGGTAAAAAACGCCTGCGCATGCGCCATAAATATTTTTTCACGAAAACGCTTTGAATGGAAAAATAAAATGCAAAAATAAATTTTTAAGATAAAGACTTTTTTCATTCGCGTGATTCGCACTACAAATTATGAAAAGATTTAAATGAAGATTTGCCATCTGAGTTTCATACTTTAGTTAATTTTAAAACATCTAATTGTCGTATCGAAAAACTGTTTACACCCCAGGATTCAGAAAAATCACCTCTTTAATTTGGTACTGAATTTGTAACGATAGGTCTGATACTTCTAATTTATTTTCCCCTTTTTCCGTTTTTCCGTTGCCACTTAAATTTCATACTTTAGTTATTTTTTTAATATCTAATTGTCGCATCGAAAAACTGTTTGCACCCCTGGATTCAGAAAAATCGCCTCTTTCATTTGGTACCAAATTTATAAATATAGATCTGATATTTCTAATTTATTTTACCCTTTTTCCGTTTTCAACCTAGATTCGATATGGAACAGCTTTAGTATTGGATCCCTTTGGCAAAATTTGAAAATCGGAACCGAAGTAGCTCGGACGTTTCTCGCCAAGATCTTTGATTGCACAATTGAGATAGCCAATTCAGTTCATCGCAAAAATGGCTTAAAATATTTAAAGTCACCAAAGGGTTCCCATACTAAAGCTGTGCATTTTGTACTTATTTATTTATATTTTCTATTAAAGACTTCTGTGGTCACGAAATTTGGTGCGTAAATTGTTTGTTTGCATCCGGCACTTATTGTAACTGGATTTCACGAAATTCGAAATCTCCCCCCCCCCTTCTCGGAGTCGGAGGGCAATAAACGGTATAACTTCAGTATAACCCCACAGCTGAATTTGGCGATTTTTCTTTGGCGTTGTTTTGAAGGATAACGATGTCATTCTGGACTGTTTGCGATATAATATGGCAGCCTAATATTTTGCTTATTTTGGATTTATGATTTAAATTATGATTTTATCATTTATCATATATGATTTATGATTTTTAGATTTATGATTTAGCCATAATCGCCAACAAAAAAATCGCCAAATATCGTTGTGGGTTTATACTGAAGTCGTTCCCAATAAACATGTGTAAAAACATGTTTTTCCGTTTGAATTCGCTTTGAATTATCTTAGAATGGCGAATTTTGGTGTGCGGATATTGATTAAGTGTACGCATTATGTACATTAGTGGGATTTTGCAAAACTTAGAACTCACCCACTGAGGAAGGGGAAGTAACAAGTGGGTAAGTTGCGCCTAAGGCAGTGGGGACCCAGACAGTATATTGATTAAGTGTACGCATTATGTACATTAGTGTGATTTTGCAAGACTTCGAACTCACCCGCTGAGGAAGGGGAAGTAAGAAGTGGGTAAGTTGTGCCGAAGACAGTGGAGACCTAGACTCCTCACTTTGCGAGCGAGAAAACCTCTACCAATCACAGCGAGAACTTTGGTTATTAATAAAGATATGGGATTTTGACAACTCATTTAAGTTTAATGTCCAGCGAAGCGGGCAAAGCCTGCTAGTAATATTATACAAACAAACATGTAGTTTATGATTTGTGAATTGATATTTTATAATATTTCCTCTTCTTCACGTGACTAAAAATGTTTTAGTATGTGTTTAGTATAAACATCTGTATGTGTTTTAGTATATGCTAGAAATGTGAAAAATTTGTTTTATATAAAAATTTCAAAGATATTACTGAGTAATTTCAGTGAAAATAATATTAGAAAGACATACAAAATGATGTTTCTTTAATCTAGATAAATAATACGGAGTGACACTCATATGACTTTATCTCACTCTGCATTTCAATACCATAAAGACAGATTGCAATGCGATCAATAAGGCAAAATAATACAGTTCAAACTACTATTCAAATAAACTAAAATTGGTTTAGAAACAGCTTTAATTGACATAACTCTGCATGAGGGGGGGGGGGGGAGGACTACCGTCCCAATCAAACTCCGTTCAATTAAAGTGCTTACAATTATTTAAAAAAAAAAAAAAAAAAAAAAAAACAAGAATGTTATTAATTTGCTATTTGCTTGAATACCTCATATTCTTGATCAAATTTTACACGTGCCTAACAAATACGAACTTCAGCATGCCAAATCTGAATTTACTGCGGTCATTTCTTTTTAAATAATTCTTAACAGATATATATACAGAACAAACGCTAAAAATTGGACTTTCGCATTCAAGACATCTGAAACTGTGATGTTGTACAAAAAAAAAAAAAAAAAAAAAAAAAAAAAACCCTACACTATGTATGTTTTTTTCCCTAAGTACTGTTCGTCGACATAGTAAAATTTAGCGAAGCACAGTCAATGGGAATGAAAGTTTAGCGTTATTTTAAGTAGCAGGTATATTGTTTAAGCACATCACGAAAAAACCTAAAACTACATTGAATACACTTCCACCATAAAAGTAAATTTAAAGTATAGCCACAATCTATTGAAAATTCAAAAAGGATAATAAAACAATTTAAAAATGAGAAAAAATTTCTGGATTTTTATAAATATTGACAAAATGTATTATATAATTATTCACAAAAATGTGATTTGTGTCATATTTTTGTCATACAAAAAAGGAAAATTTATGATTTGTGACACACCGATTGTAACTGAATTTCACTGGTGGTTAAAAGATATTAAGTTACATTCTAATCTATATCAATAATTTTTACTTCAGAACAGAGATAAAGTTGTTCGGAAATTACGCCATATAGTTTAGTCTCCAGTTAAAAATTGGATTAATTCACCTTATCTGTTTGATTTTTCTGAAAATGTTTAAAATTTAACTGCTTATTTATTTATTTATTTATTTTATTTTTAATTGTATTCCAGACTACTAACATGAAAATGGCCTGTATATTTATAAATTATGGCAGAAATAAAAATGGAGATATGCTCCCGCGATGGCTATTAAACAAAGAAAAAAACGACTTCAAAAATGTAAGGTCTCTCAACTTTTTTCTCTTGCCGTTGCCCAGACATATTGCCTTGCTGAAAATAAGCTCGTTTACCAATAATGTTCGGCAAGTTCAAGGTCGCATCACTCACGTGATTTGTCTCACCCTTTATAGACAATTCGAAAGTATCTGTAATCCATTGTAAAGGGATAGCCATAAATGAACCGGATCGTAGAACCGAAAAAGGTTTTGCTTCCCCTGTTTTTGTCCAAAATAGCAGGTGATGCTATTTCGATTAGGACAGTATTACTCCTTCCATAGTTTCTTTTTGAAATCAGTTTCCCTTATCTTACACGCAGCATACTGAACTTCCCAGTCGCATCCAATAAAATGTTCTTTCTTTAGATTTGTTTCAAACAGAGGCTTTCTGCTTAAGCCTTTCAAACGTCAGTATACTTGCGGGGCTGTCGAAAAATTACTTTTGTTCTAATAAAAGATCTTGATCAGTACTGATATTTCTCTTCTAAAGATATGGAAAAGAATGGTTTTACGACAGTGACTACTGTATTTAAAAAAAAAAGTTTTCAAATTTTCATAACGCATTTTCTACGTTTAGAAATCGGGCATACCTTTAATCGCTACCGAAAAATTGGATGGCTCTAATATTGGTATTGGTTACGTGAACGATACGTTCAGGATGCAATCTAGGAACGTAGTGCTAGATGAAAAGACACGCGTTTTCAACTTGAACCAAATCATGGAACCGCTGTCGGAAAAGGTACGGCTGATCAAAGACATTTTACATGACAATTTTATTATATATGGAGAAGTATTCGGAAGCAACATCAAGAGAATACCTTATCATGATTTCGAGTTCGAATCCGTATTCGGTAGCAAGACGGTCTTTTTTCGGGCCTTCGATATTTACCAACTGGATTCAGATACGTTTATGAAGTATAGCGATGCCGTAAACATTTTCCAGCGAGTGAAGCTACCCTACGTACCAATCTTAGATTTAGATTACCAAACGATAGGGGATCTGTACGAAAAAGTTGAAACGTATCCCAGCGCTTATGCAGAGTGTCCGCTGGAAGGATTCGTAATGAAGGCGGACGCTGAAGAATCTCCACGAGGATTTCTATCTACGTTGCATTAAAAGCGCCATCTATCGGTCGAAATTCCAACTATTAAGTTTTATTGCAATATTGGTCTATATATAATGCATATACAAAGTTTCAACAAAGTATGTCGACTATAATGGGAATTTTGTCGGTATAAACATGATAGTTTTAATTATAAACGCCAGTAAACCGATTTCTGTTTTTATTTTTTTATTCATTTTATTCATTTATTTTTTTATTTATTTATTTTTCGGAATTTTTTTCCAATTGGAAATTAGTACTTGAAAGAGATTGTGTATGCAGAATGAGATTCTTGCAGATTCTAACGAATAATATAGATTCAATCATCTTGGAGTCCATCTCTTTGTGTAAAAGCGATTTTTAAAAAATAGTACTTTGAAAAAAAAAAATGAATTGCAAAATGAGTTTTAACACCAGAAATTTTACAAGATATTCAGCATTTTTAATACAGATTCTCACAGTGAGATAAATTCAATATATTTTTAAAAAATGCTCAAAAGTTCTGGTTTGAAATTAGTTTAATAGTCGACAAACACATATTTTATTTTTACATAATTTGTATACTGTTAAAGATAAAATGCTATATTATCACCAGAAACATAGTTCCAGTTAGTTGCAATCAATATTCTGGTGTAAAATTTCTCCATTTTAGTGGTACTTACTACTGAAAGGGCATCATTAAAATGGCGAAAAATTGTTCCAAAGAATTAGCTGCAGCTTATTGAAACCATTTTCTGGTGAACTATAGCATTTTTGTATATATATATATATATATATATATATATATATGTGTGTGTGTGTGTGTGTGTAGTGTAAAGTTTATTTTAACACTGGAACATTCTAAAAACTTTCTAACATATTTCATTTTTTAGAACAGAATCTGTACACTGTAAAAAAAAAAAAACCTATTACCAGCTGCAATCTGTGATTTATTTTATCCAATCACAGAGAATTTCTTGCAAGAAATTCTCTGTGATTGGATAAAATAAATCACAGATTGCAGCTGGTAATAGGTTTTTTTTTTTTTTTTTTTTTTTTTTTTACAGTGTATCTTGTATATTAAAAAATCCTAAAAAGTAACAGGTGCCAAAATAATGGTAATACCTTAGCGTTTAATAAAGTAATTGCGCTACTATACTATGAGGCTATATTGAGATACTCTATATATTAGTAGCAATTAAATTTCTAATATCTTTTATATCCATTAGATTATGTTGTATTTCATGCTGCGTATCCATGCATTAATGCATAACACCAAACATTACTCTTATACTTTTCATATGATACTTTATATGTATAAAGTAATATCGAGTTAGTCAATTTTAGTTTAATAATTATTTAAATACATGATGAGGAAGATGAGGAAGATTTATTTGGTATATAAAACATTTCATGAAACGTTATGCACTGTAAAAAAAAAAATTGTAAAATCACGGTATTTGACCGTATAATTTTAGAGGAAATGACCGTTTTGCTCGCTAAACGGTCATAATCCGTAAATTAATGTTTTGGAAGCATAATTTAGGAAATAACCGTATAATTTTACGGGAAATGACCGTTTTTTGCTAGCTAAACGGTCGTAGCCCGTAAATTGATGTTTCGAAAGTACAATTTTTTGAATTTTTACGAGAAAAAGCCGTTAATCTATGGAAATTGCTCTTATCTTTCACCAAACCATTTTCTAATGAGAACATCTCTTCAAATGCTATCATTTCAGTGACATCAAGAGAGAATTCCATTTTCTTCCATTTTCTAACTGAAACTATGATTGTTATTTATACTAATTGAATGTGTTTAAGTATGCACGCATGACGCATAGAAACATCGATTGGTTTTAATAAGCTATTGTTTTCTTAATTTAATTTAAAAAAATTCTATCTGACTGAAACTGAGTATTTGATATTGATGAAATTGATTTTCTTTGTCTATTAACAAGAAAACATTAAAAAAGAATGCTAAAATGGTTTCTTGATTTGAAGCCAGATTTCTAAAACACAATCTACAAACTAGTTGTAATAATTGTTTTATCTACTAAACGCCTTTTTTAAATTTTAGATTTTTAAGCATACTACATTCTAATTGCTCTTAACCCTTTAGTTAAGCCTTAGAAAACGGAAAATTTTAATGTTGTTTCCACAATGCATTTTTTACAATATGCTAAAATTAAGTTTATTTCAATATGAAATGAATATGTAATTAACCATTTGAAGGTAAGTCTTATGATTATTATGCATGATCTTCACTGTTAAAAAACAAAGCTGTTTTATCTAAATATGACCATCAGGTATGTACATTACATCATCTATAGCAAGTTCTGCTCTCGAAATAATTCAGTCTTTTCTTCATTCAATTTATTTGGATTTTGGGAATGAAACCGATTGACTGCTATAGGTCCTAGGCCAGAGGGGGAGTGCCCTCCTTTGGGGTCTTTCTAAAGGGTCCTAGCCCTTATTTACTCAAGTTTCGAAGAAAACAACGGAAAACTCCAAACGGCTAGTCCGACGAGCGCGACCTGGGATCGAACCCGGCACCTTATGTCTACCAGCTTTGAGCGTAGAACCGCTCGGTCCCTTCAATGGAATTCAGATTAAAAAAAGAAAAAAAAAACTCTTCTGCTATTCTAAAAAGTGCAAATACGCCTAACACTTCATAAACACAGTTTGAAATCGGCCTTATAATGAAAACCTGTTTGATGAATAAGAATTAGGCTCTAGTTATTTCTTCTTTGTACACACTACTGAAACCATAAAGATCGAAAACCATGAAAAAAATCGTATTAATTGGAGATACAAATTCTCTGTATTTATGTAAAAGATTTATTATTATTATTCAAAGTTTATTCTGCGTCTCGGTTAACTTTCAGAGATCTCACATAGTTTTCAAAAGTTTCATTTTGTTTTTGAAAAAGAGTGAGAAATTCTCACCCATTATTTACCTCTAATGAGAACCTTGAAATAAGACTACCTCTTTAGTGCTAGTGTTTACGAATTAAAAAAACCCACTGTGGCCGAGCGGTTCTGCGCTCTAAGCTGGTAGACGTGAGGTGCCGGGCTCGATCACAGGTCGCGCTCTTCGGCCTAGCCATTCGGAGTTTTCCTTGTTTTCCTCCTAAACTTGTGTAAATACGGGCTAGGACCCCTCAGAAAGACCCCTCGGAGGTGCACTCCTCCTCAGGCCTAGGACCTATAGCAGTCAATCGGCCTTATTCCCAAGTCCAATCCAGTCCGTTTACAAATAAAAATGATTTCGAAAAATAGTTAGCTTTTCTTTCACAAAATTCAGTATCGTAGTCTTTATAGAAAAAAAAAAAAAAAAAAAAAACTTTTGTTTTTTCAATATGAGAATTGACTGACTTCTTAATTTTGTCAAAAATAGCAAATTTAGATTTTAAAATAGTCTTAAAATAAAATATTTTTTATGCGTAGTTTGAACGTTAACAATTTAACTACTGTAAAAAATTTCTGTAAAAATAAAGCACTTTTTTTAACATAAATACAGTATAGGTTGCTGTAAATTTGCGTAGTATTTCTGTATATCTGTATTCTGTAAAAATAATTGAAGATTTGTTACTTCACATTCTGCTGTAAATAGGTTTAAAAAATTTTCCAGATGTCTTTTGGTGCGTGTGAGAAGATTTATCAACTAGTCAGTTCTGATATTGACTTTATCTGTTTTTGTAAAGAAAAGTCTCTGTGATCCCAACGGTGCGGTCGGCAAAGCGCTGGTGTCTGACATAGGTGATTGTGAGTTCGATTCCCGGGCTACCCAAGACGGTTTGCTTCGCATGAAAATTAATAAATGATCTCTTGTGTAAAAATAATAATAAGTTTTTTAGTGTTGTTGATTTCTCCCTGCACGCATGTGTAATCATTGCAAGAAACGTTTTTAAAGCATTCGAGAAACTCAAACTTTCACTTTTAATGTTACGGTTAATGCTACTTCTTTTCCAGGTTGGTTGTATGTTTCATCACAACGTAAAATTTCTGGCGATACATCATTCATCGTCTAAACGTATTTTTACGGGCTTTTACTGGATCTCTGCTGTGGGACTTTGCCCGTAATTTTACTGCAGCATTTTTTATAGTGTGACCGTTACTAAATTTTAAGGAATAAAAAAATATAAATAATAATACGTAGGATTATTTCTGTCTTTGCATTGGAACATAACGTATGTTGACAAAGTAATAACAATTCTACTCATTATTTTCTAAAATTATTTATTTAAAATTTTCTGATGTATGTGAAATGTTTAATGAAATCGTCATATATATTGTACACACCATGGCTAAAATATTCTATAATGATAATATTAATTAATTATTGACAACCAGATCAAAATGCAGCGCTTATCTTTTATAAGAAAACACCTTTGCGTTAAAAAAATTTCTTAAACGCCAAATGAACACTAGAATTTTTACAATAATTTATAAATTACATTTATACACTTTTAAAAAGTAAAAACACAGTGTATATAATTTTATAATTTTGATGTGCATTTAGTTATAAAAAGCAAAATTTCTATTCTCTGCAAAACTTATACGTAAAAAAAAAAAAAAAAAAAAAAGTAAAATTTTCAACGTTTAGGTTTCTTTTCAAAGAAAAATCACCACTATTTTCAAATAGAATTTTTCAATAAAATTAACCGTATATAATGTGTAGGAAACTTTTGCTGAAAATTTCTATTAAAAATTAGTGGTAATGATTCACCTCCAGAAAAAAAAAAAAGTGATAATTATGAAAAAGTACATTATGTGGAAAAAAATTGTAATTAAAAATAGGAGGTGATTGGGTTTTACGTCGCACTAATGCTGCGCAGATGGGCAATTGGCGACGGTCTGGGACACACCCCTTGAGGTGGTCCGGAGACATGCCATCACAATTTTGATCCTCCACGGAAGGGATGGCTCTCCCGCTTCGGTAACCCCCAGAGGTATAATTTTTGATGGGAACATGGAGGACTTTGCGGCCACGACAGATTTTACGTGCACCAGCCACCATTAGTGTACACGACGGTCTAAAAAAAAAAAAAAAAAAATAGGAAAAAGAAAAAAAGAAAAGGAAAAAAAAAAAGAAAGAAAGAAATCGAAACACATAAGCGTCCGTATCACATGCTTTAAAAATGCGTATATGTGTCACGTTTTATCTAGTTTCATGTGTATTAAGTATTTATTATATGAAATTTACATGCTTTTTTTTTTAATGGCATTTATTAAGTTAACATTTCCCGATTCAGAAACATGCTTTTTCTTTCTTATCTCGAAGATATAAAAAATCAATTTATTATCTTTTTAATTTTGAGGAAATAACAAAATGATTAATTTTAGTGATAGAAAAAAAAATTCTCTCTCTCTTTTTTTTTTTTTTTTTTTTTTTTTTTTTTTTTTTAATGACTACAGAAACAGTAACTTTTTTATAATTTTCATAAGAAAAAAAATATATCCAAGGGATCATGTGGCAATTAGCCTTTTCTATTTTTTCTCTCTATTTTTTTTATTCAGTTAATTTTCTACTTATTTGAAGAAGCTTTAAGAATTGTCTCAGTTCATTTGCAAGCAAAAAATTCATACGAAATTAATCTTAATTTTGAAGATAGCAATTTGAGATAAAATGAAACAAAAGTCCAATTAAAAATTGAAGTGTTTTTTTTTTTTTTTTTTTTTTTTTTAATTAAATTGATTTTATGTAAAAAAAAAAAAAAAAGCGCAATACCAAGATATCTTGAGTACCTCTAGAAATACACATTAATATGCAAACAAGAAGTAAATTAACATAAGATGATCTAGTTATTATGATAGTTTAAACCGCATCTAAGAAAAAAAAAAGTTTAATTCTATTAAAATTTTTATTTGCGATTACTCTATATTATATGCAATATGGAATTTTAGTTAATTATGAATTATATTTTCTTAAGTAATTTAAGATATTTCCTTAATATGCAGTTTTAGAATTTATGAAATAAAGATATTATTAGAGAAATATTCTTAGCGGTATGTGTTTAACATTGGAAAAAAAAAAAAAAAATTAGTTTGTGTTTTCTTTTAAATCCTGTGTGTGTCTTATTTGTGTTAGGATATGTTAATTTTTATTTTTGTACTTCGAAAATATACAAAAACCTTATTTTAATGCTACATATGCATAGTACAAATATCCAGTTGTATAAAACATATTAGATTCCATAATAAATTAAATGTTTATTATAAAGTGCAATAAGAGAATTATTTAATTTAATTTTTTATAATTGATTGTAATCCACAATAACTTAAAATTGAATTTTCAATAAATATTTATGAAATTTACTACTATAATTGCATCTTACGCGCAATATTTTTTAACAATGTAGAAGGTATTCAAATGCAATTCTATAGTACAATAATTTAAATTATGATTCTAGGTCCATATATAAATACTTACAATTTAAAAATTTCATTAGTATCAAGTCATTCTACCTAACGGTTTATGCATTTTTTTAACCCTCTCAGCGTTTGAACCGGAATTTTGTAACACGAACAAACTCCCTCGAAACGGTTTGAGACTGATTCTTGTAATATAAGAAATCTCTCTCTAAATCGTGCGAACCTGATTCTTGTAACTCTAAATAACTACTCCAAAATCGTTAGAGACGGAAACTTGTAACTGACCCTTCCCCCTTTTACCAACACGGATTTACAAGGGGCGGACAGTGACGATAAGGTAAGCTGACAGTTGATGTGCTTCTTTGTTGAAAGAGAGGGTTGATAACAAAAGAATAGAATTGTGAAAAATGTTCAAGAGCTATTGATAATTTGTAAAATCAGTTAAAATACTGCTCGGCTAAACAGAACTTCGCATAAAAACTTTTCATTTTTTCAATTTAAATTATATCTTTTAGATGACGATTTTTTTTCATAGGAATCTTAAAATTAATAATAAAAGACATTATTGTTATAATAAAATAATGACAATTATTTGTTAAATCAGCAGCTTTATTATTAATGTTATTATTGTTATTATTTATGAACTAACCGAATATTCTGCATAAAACAGTGTTTTAATTAAATATTAATGTAAAGCATTTTAATATCCTGAAACAGGTTTTTCTCTTTTTATATTCAGTACCTGAATTACAGTTTACTTGGTTTCATTGTAAAAATTATTCATAGTGTAATACAATGATTCGTTTTCGGAAGTGTATTATATAATATAAAGGTAACTATTTTAACGAATTTATGAGTTGACAGATAAGAAAAACAAAAAAAAGAGAATTGCAAGCCAATGCGCAGAATTGCTACAAAAGGAAATGCAAAACTTAAATATAGGAATAAATTATCAATGAATAAAATTAAATAAAACCCCCAACCCCCTCTCCCCCCCCCCAATATATATATATATATATATATATATTTGTTTCGGGGGAGCGCTGGCTACCAATGAAATCTAATTTTCATGGAGATAAGACAAATTCAAATCGAACTATCATCGGTAACCCCTAAATCTAGCAATTTCCTAGAAAATATTCTTCTAGGTTTTGCGTTTACTAATATTTAAATCTGTTACCTAATAATCAGATATATTTTACGTCTTAAAAAAATTTCCAACACTATCTATATATTATATATATATATTTACTTAAATTGTTCTAGCGATTTCCAACAAATCCAAATTTCTGTCATATTTTTTTCCGGATTTAGTGCGAATTACCAGTGAACGATAATTCCTGAAGATCAAAATATTTAATATCAAAATAACGTCGAAAAAACACGTAAACTCTATCTTTTTATTTTTTTCTAATCTTTCAAGTTTTTTCGAAGAAAACGCAGTCTTAGCTACTTTTTTTCCCCCCTGACAAAACGCGGGTTTCCAGTGAACGCTAATTTTACTGAAGAAGAGCACAATTTAGATTGTAAACTCAAAATATCCCTAAATCTGAATTTTTATCAAAATCATTCAAGTAGTTTCTAAGAAAATCACGTTTCTGCCATATTTTCTCACGGACGAAGTGAAGGTTAGCAATGAAAAGTAATCTTCGATAAAAAGAGGATAAGTCAGATGTGTTTCTAATCTGGAAAAACTTATTTTAGTCACATTTTTCATATAAAGACATGCAGGAACTCTTTCATTCCCTAGCAACGGTTACTATATTCATTTCTTAAAATTACTTTAGTACAGCTTTAGCACAGGAGCCCCTTGGCAGTTTTTATATTTTTGTTTTCATTTTGATGATAAACTAAAATGGGTATCGCTATTACGTAAGTAAACATCTTGGTGAGAAGCGACCGGGCTATTTTGGTGATAAATTTCAAATTTTGCCAAGAGGTTCAAGCTGCTCCATTGCTTTAGCAGAATTTTTTCAATTTTATTTAATTATTTTTTTAACTTAATGCCAGAGGAGAGGGGGAGAATTATTGGTCTAAATAGACAAAATATCTCCAGATAAAATATTATCCGTTTTTCATTCTGTTTATTAAACGAAAGAAAATGGCCAAAATAGTTTTTTTCAATATCGTTGACATCTCTATAAATTGAAATTAAAATATCCAGTACTTTTTAATTTCAATCTACATGCGCACTTTTTATTTTCTAAATTAAATATTATCTAAAGCTTAATATACATATCAAGGTGTAATAAAATAAAAGGCGACAGCACAAAATCGGTGTCTGAAACAAATAGTCCTATCGTACTAAAAATAAAATAAAATTAAATTAAATACAAAAATAAATTTTGCTTCATGTATTCGCTACATTCGACAGTGTTCCTCGCCGGTACTGCGTTGCCAAGATCCCCACTATCGTCAGTATCTTATCCGGATATTTCAATTTGGTTTTTTATGGAGCAACAAGTAGCTCTGCTTTTATTCAAGAAGTGTAATTTTACAGATAACTATATACCAGCTTCTATTAAACATTTTAGTATTGGCACTATGTATTAGTGAGACATGATTGCACGTTTTTTCTAGATTTTGCTTTCTGATAATAAAATTCCATGTGCAAAGAATTACAATTATACTGCTATTAATTGTATTATAAATGTATAAATAAAAATAAATTTTAATTACATTTATAATTAAAATAATAAGTTTAATTACTTTCACTATTTAACAATATTATTTCTATAAATACAATTAAATAAATAAAAATAATTAAATTGAATAGTAATCATTGCTAAATGTGAATATGAATTAAATAATAATAATAAATAAATAAATAAATAAATTATAATTTGATTGTGAGATGTAAGAAATGTGACGAATAAATTATTACTTTTTTTTTTTTTCGAAACATAAAATGATTTAATCCTACATGGCAAACATTTATTACTTTGTAACTTAGATTAAAATCTGCTTTTCCAAATTTAACCCTTTGCCAGCCCAGACGCTCCTAAATGCTGTAAACATTGTCGCCAAATTTAGTAACACCTTTATTCAACTATCATAAATAATTCTGAGCAATAGCATTTGATATACAGAATGAACGAATTACCTTCGAAGGGATTAAGTAACCGTTAGAGTTAAAATTTTGTGGTGGATATTGAATAAAAATATCCCTGAATTTGTCAACACTGGTAAGAGGAGTGGTATTAAATAGGACCGGCAAAGGGTTATAAATAATTTTAAAATATCATAATCATAACAGTACCATTAAATAATTCTTCAGCTGAAAGATTTATTATTTTTTATTTTCCCTTTTCTTATCCCATAAAAAATACGCTAAAAAATGCCTATAATATATTGAAGGAATAGTTGAATTAAGTATACAACACTGAAAAAAAAAAAAAAAAAACATAAAATATATTTGTTATAATAAGAACTTTATTAGAATGTTTTTATATTTAATCGGTTTGTCTATCTGAAATTTTCTTTAATATAAATTAAATATAGAATTTTCATGGAACGTTATAGTTTTTGTTGTAAGCTTAAGGCAGATTGACTGCACTAGAGTCCTAGACATGTAATTGGAATGCCCTTCATAGTGATCTTCCTAAGGGGTCCTAACCCGTATTTACGCGAGTTTCAAAGAAAATCATGGATAACTCCGAACGACTAGTCGATTAGCGAGACTTTGGATCAAACCCAGCACTTTCTGTCTACCAGCTTTGAGCGCAGGACCACTCAACTGCTGGCCCCTCTTGGAATTTTCTAGAAACTTCATGAAATCTTCTAGATATTTCATGAATCTTCTAGAAACTTCATTGAAACATTTAGAAACTTCATGAAATCTTCTAGAAACTTCATGGAACCTTCGTGAAAACATCTAGAAATTTCATGGAACCTTCTAGAAAAATTTAGTTTTCAAAAAATTTTCAGAATTCTCTAAAAGGTTCCGGAGTTACACAGCTAAGATAGTTTTTTAGCTATGTAACATAAGTTACACAATTAAAAAGTTAAAATAAAAGAAGAAAAAAAAAAAGTGATATTTTAAATAGAATACGTTTATAGAGGAACCCTAAAAAGTGGAAAACAAAGAAAATTTTGAAAATTGTCGTCAGAATAATGAAAACGAATCAATCAATAGATAAAAAAATAAATAATAATTGAAAAGTATCTAAACTTGACGAAGGTATAGTTACGCCTAGACAAAAAGAAACTACTCAACCTTTAATATTTTGAAAAAAATTATTACATTTTTCTTGAAGCTGACCATAATTTTTCAAAATTTTCTTATTTCTAATATTTTAGGAAACTTTTATAAATGTATTCTATTTATAAGTCTTTTATTTTTTTTATTATTTATTTTTAAAACTGTATTTTATTAATACTAATTCTTACAAAAATAGAAATAGTTTATGTATACCCTTTTTTTTTTTCTTTTTTTCCCAATTACATAAATTAGGTACAATATATTTTTCATCTACTTGACGTATAATAAAACACCGAATATAACCATATATAACACTTCAAAACTAGTATTTGAAAGATGCAGAAAGGAAGCAAACACCATAAAATCGTAAACACACGCAATAATTATTTTGGCCTAAAAATTCCTGGGAAAATTTTCGACAATTCATTCAGAAAAAAATCATGTTTGGAAATCTACATAGAAAATTTTTTTCTATGCATGCTGTATATTATATTTTTGCTTTAGTGCACAAAAATAAATAAATCAATTAAAATTACGTACATATTCTCAAAATATGCGAATGTTAGTGAATTAAAAGAATAAGCTGCAATGTTACTGACATGAAAATACTGAAAATAAATAAAATTCCGAAGTTATTCATTTTATTTTATTTTTTGTCTGAATATAAAAATAACAGTACTAGTTTTAATTACGATAGGCAACATTATTTAATGTATATACTCACTTTTTCAATGATTTTCCACCATCAGTATTTTAACTTTTAAGCAAAAGATTAAAAAAAAAAAAAAAAAAAGAAAGAAAAAACAAGAAGAAGAAGAAAGGAACGAACGAAAGACGAAAGAAAATTCTGTCAAAAAAAAAAAAAAGAAAGAAAGAAAGAAAGAAAAGGAAAGAAAAGAAAAGAAACTTATTTTTGCATGAGAGGCTTTTCTTTTATTGCATGTGGCCTGACCGAAGGTCTGTTTTATTCAGGTTAGACTACAGAAAAAAATTACGACCAGAAAGTAGCAGAAAATATAGTGGGATTTTTTTTTTTTTTTTTTCTTTTTAATTGTTGAAATCTTACATTTTTATGAAATTTTACATTTTTTTTGTTACATATGTGCATGTCAAGTATTGTGCATTTTTCTCAACAATTGAAATGGGATAAAGTACATTGTTCCACTTCGATAAAATAAGGGGGGGGGGGGAGTAGAAAACAAAAGAACGCTAAATCTTGACAGATTTTGAAAGAACTGCAAAGTAAACCAAATGTCGTTCCTGTGATAACGTGAACAAAAAGGATTAAACAAAGAAATAGTGCCAATTTACTTAGCTATAACACTGTCAAAATGGATTAGAGGTATTATGTTAAAAAGATGACAAACATATTGAATATTGTGCTTCAAATGTAGAGACAAGCGATTGAAAAATTGTTTTGTGAAATCTGAACAAAGTATCTGAATGATATCTGAAAAATCAGAGTAACATAATAGTACTTCTTTTAGAATGAATTGTTTAAACAGACTAAAGATATTTCAGTGCTTTAAAAGTATTGAATGAAAAGGTAACTAACAATCTGGATACTGTGAATGACTGGTATAAGAATCAGAAGCTTAAATTTTAATCACATAAACTATTTTGGTGTGGTGTATAATCCATCTCATTCTATGACAGTAAATACTAATATGTTAAGAATAGTTGAATATTATCAGTGGGTAACAGATGTCAAAAATAAATGCAAACAATTTCTTGGAAAAAGCAATGAAAGACGTTGCATTCTAGTTCAGACTCCAGTTAAATTTGGTTGTATCATTTTCATTTCCTTACTTTTCTGTTTGGCTTTCCTTACAACGTTTTTAGTTTATAGTATTTATCTTTTAAAGCATATAAATATTTATTATTATTATTATAGTATAGCTTATTTTGCGTTGTAATTGCAATATTAAAAAAAATGGACTTGGATTCAGATACAGAAAGTATATTGTCAACGGAAGAAGAATTAAGTGTTTCGGAAAGCGAATCTGAATCAGAAAATGAAGACAATTTAGACTCTGTTCGAAACTGGACTCCTATAAATACCACATCTTCCGTGCCAGCTCCTCCAAGATTTCCATTTCTTGGAAATCCTGGTTTGACAATTGATATCAATTCAGAGGATCCACTGGATTATTTTCGACTTTTTTTTTGATGAAAACGTATTCAAGTTCGTTGCTGAAGAAACAAACAAGTATGCTGAAAAGTACTTATCAAACAAGAAACTAACTCCAAGCTCTAGACTACTAAAATGGAATGAGACAAATCCTAAAGAGTTAATGATTTTCTTGGGAGTACTCATACTCCAAGGATTAGTAAAGAAGCCAGTTGAAAAGTTGTTTTGGTCTAAACGACCTCTCTTAAGCACCCCCTTTTTTGCAAAAGTCATGACAGAGCAAAGGTATTCCTTATTAATGAAGTTCTTACATTTCGAAGATGAAGACAAATATGATCCAGAAAATCACCCGAATAAAAAATTGCGCAAAATATTTGACATTCATTCGATGATAATAGAAAAATTTAAAACTGTGTATATTCCCGAAGAAAAAATAGCGATTGATGAATCATTAATTGCATACAAAGGTCTTCTTGGATGGAAACAGTTTATACCTAGTAAAAGGGCTAGGTTTGGTATGAAATTGTTCCAGTTGTGTGAATCCGATTCCGGCTATATATGGAACTCTCTGATTTACACCGGAAAAGGAACTGTATTAATGCCAGATTATAATGAATTTGGTTTAGCAACCAAAACTGTTATGAGTTTGTTACACGATCTCAAAGGGCAGGGGTATCTGTTAACTACCGATAATTTTTACACCTCGCCAGAATTAGCAGAATTACTAATAAAATGTCGTACAGACATATGTGGCACCATGAGAGCCAATCGCAAGGGCTTGCCGCAGCAGCTTAAAAATGAGAAATTGAAGAAAGACAGTATGATAGCTTTCCAAAAAGGAAAAATGATTGCAATAAAGTGGTGTGATAAAAAACCACTTTTAATGCTCAGTACCATCCACAATGCAGATTTCACTGACGTGAGTACTAAGTATGATAAAAAAGTCGTGAGAAAGCCTGTAGCAGTTGTGGAGTACAATAAGGCAATGGGCGGTGTAGATAAGTCTGACCAGTGCTTGTCATACTATCCCACAATCAGAAACCAACAAAGGAAATACTATAAAAAAAATTTTCGGCATTTAATTAATCAAAGTGTTTGGAATGCATTTGTACTCTTCAAGAAAAAAGGTGGTGAGATGACTCACTTAAATTTTCGATTAAACCTAATTGAAAGACTTATCGAAGAAGGAAATTGTGTTCAAGAACCCTGTGCACGAAGTTACTGCGTGAAAACTTCAGAAAATATCCTGCGATTAACAGGCAGGCATTTTCCTTCATACGTTGAAACTGCAAATGTACGAAAATCTAGAAAATGTGTCGTATGCGCTCAAAAACAAAATCAAAATGGAAAGCGCGTTCGTCGTCAAACACGCTTTCAGTGCGACGAATGTGATGTTGGTTTGTGTGTGGTTCCTTGTTTTAAAATATATCACACATATACTGTATTTTGAAAAACTAATTATCTTAATTATTTTTATTATTTTTATTTATTTTTATTTTATTTTTTGTATATTTGTTGGATGATCTTTTAATTGTATTACTTATTTTTATTCTAATAAACAACTAATGGATATTTTGGATTTTTTTTTTTTTTTATTTAACTTAGTTTTACGTATGTATACATATTATTTCGAAATATTTATATTTATACTTTTATATATATTTTTTAATTTGAATATCTATCTATCTATCTATCTCTCTACATATATTTTCAAATTTCATAATTATATTTAAAAGCATTTATACGTATTAAATTTTCCTTATCAGAGTTTCACAAAATTTAAATTTAAATTGTCTGAATTTTTAAGAATACTTCATAAAATTATTAGATTATTTATTTATTTATTTTAACGAAAAAGATGATATTTTTTAATTATAATTGACTGCTTCCTAATGAACTTATTTCCTTAAGAGGTGAGCCTTAAATTTGGTTCAAATTGCCACATCTGACACTTTATCCTGGAAGTTGTACAGTCGGTAACAAAAGTGCCCGAACACTAGCAAAAATTCCTATGTAAAAAAAGTACACTTCATATGGTTTCATTAAATAAATCTTTATCGAATCATGTTCTTACACTGACCAAAAACAGGATTCCACAAGGATTTATTTAACAAAACCGTATGAAGTGTATTTTTTTTTTTACATAAGAATTTTTGCTAGTGTACGGATACTTTTGTTACCGACTGTACAAGTTAATACTTTTTGCATAACAAAAATTTAGAATTAAAAAAAAAAATGTATATATATAAATATAATAATTAATAAATAAATGTAAAAGGTTTTGGAGAAAATCTGTATGAATTATATATATTTTTAATAGTTTTTAAAAGTGTAAAGGTTGTAAAAGAGAGAAATCTGAAATCTGAAAGCTGATATCATAAAAAAAAGAAAAAAAAAAAATGTTAAATTAAAAAAAAGAAAGAAAAATGAAAAGAAAGGAAGAGAGAAACTTTGAACTTGAAAATTTTAAAATATCTGTTTTAGCCAACTGCAAATTTTAAATTTATTTATTTATTTATTTTTAAGGGAAAAAATAAATAAATAAATAAAAAGAAAAGTGGACTGACAATAAATAACCATTTTAGCCGGCATGTGGTTATTTTTCATGCTATAAAACTTGTTCAAAAAAAAAAAAAAAAAAAAAAAAAATGAGTTTGAGAAATCTGCATTCAGGAAGTATTTTTTATAGTTCAAAAATATGTTATTCTTTATATTGTTCTTTAAGTTTCTGAAAAATATCTTTTCTTCACTCAACAAAATAAAAACATTCATGGAAATATTTTTAGACGCAAAAGCAGGAAATTTGCATCTACTAAGAGAATGAAAATTCGGATGTTGGTTTTCTCCAAATAAGTTAGTTTTCGAATTGCATAGAGTTCCTATAGATATATGGGATAATTAGATATCGAATCCGCTTAATATGCGCATAATATCAAAACTGGCTATTTCCCCCCCCCCTACTTTTATAGAAAAAAGAAAGCGCTATTACTTTTTCTAAATTAAAAATGTCGAAACAGAAGTAGCACGAATTTTAGCCAGATGTAAAAGTAGGCACGAGTGCAGAACTAAAGCACCGACGTATTCATTAAGATGAAAATACAAGAAGTGTAACAAATTTCTATATTAATTTTAAGCCTGGTAAAGTGTGATACTAACTTATTTCGATTCGAAATAAATGTTGGATTCGTTTTTATGCATAGTTCTTATTCATCATCAGTAAAAACCCAATTTATATATTATTTTGAAACACACTGTATATATATATGTGTGTGTGTATATTGTTCCTTTCAAATATATATAACACCAAAAATATTATTTGTAAGTCAGTAAGTAATAGTTACGCAAAGTTTAGCAAAAATCTGAAAAAAAAAAGAAAGAAAGAAAATATCTGTTTCTGTCTTCTGTCTCTCCCCCCCCCCCCACTTTTTTTTTAACCGTAGAATCCCAACTATTTCTATTTTTGAACGTTTATTATTTTTTAGTAGGGAAGATTATTAGTTTCAAGTCTCAATCTACGGATTTTTACAATATCAGTTTTACGACAGTTGGACATTTATCGAAATCGAAAATTTATCGAAAATATAATTGAACAAGAAATCTCTAAATCAAGAACATTACAAAATTCATTTTAAAATACATGATATATCAAATAATTCTTTTATCATTATTGTGAGCCTTTTAACATTATTATGCTTTGAAGATAAAAATAATAATTAATTAATTAATTTTTTGTTGGTGTTGCGGAATAAGGCCGATTAACTACTCTTGGGTCCTAGGCCAGAAGGGGAGTACCTTTAATGTAGGTCTTTCTAAGGGATCCTAGCCCGTACTTACGCAAGTTTTGGAGAAAACCATGGAAAACTCCGAACTGGCTGGGCCGACGAGCGCGACCTGGGATCGAACCCGGCACATCACGTCTACGAGCTTTGAGCGCAGAACCGCTTTGCCGTTGCTGTATTTTTTACTGGTTAAGTCATTCAACAACAATTACCCCCCCCTCCCCGAAAAAAAAAAAAAATATATATATATATATATATATATAAAGAAATAACATTATTCATTTTTTGATTATTTCAAGAATAATGTTCACATTATTTTATATTATTTATAAACTGATTTTTTTTTTTTTTTTTTTTTTTTTCAGTATTTAGTAATAACAAACTTGCACAAATTGCTTAAATTATTCAGGCTATTGAAAAGTATTTTCTAAGTAAATTTGGGAGATATATCGTCCAAATGACATCTGTGAAAAATAAATAAATAAATAATAATAATAATAATACGTATTTTGTAAATGTTAAATAAATAAATAAAAATTCGTCAATTTACAATGCAATAGTTGGCAATTTCAGTGATCAGTAGAGAAAAAAAAATCTTGTATGAAACAACCACACGATTTCCATTAACCGCTATTATATAGTAAATTTTTTTAGAAATAATGTGATTAGAAGACATAAAACTGACCTAACGAAGTAGACACCTATCAAATTTCCTATAAGAGAAAGCTGATATGAATATAAAGACATGTAAAACAGAGTTTACATAGCGAGTTAAAAAATAATAATAAAATTAGAAAATCCAACTTCTAAACTTTTAAATTATTTATTTTAATTTATAATTGTTACCAAAAAAATTTACGAGTTAATTTATTTTTCGTTGATAGAAAAATATATTTTAAAGCGAATAATTAAAAAAAAAGTTTTTGAAAAAAAAAAGAAAAAAGAACTTTTTCGATAAAGTCTATTTCAAAAGTGCCTGTTATTTTCTTTTCTTTTCCTTTCTAAGAAAAGAAAGAAAAAGAAACAACGATTTTGATGAAATTCTGTCAAAAGCAGAATTTAGTTTAGTACTACGGAGGACTGTTAGTTTTTTTTTTTTTTTTTTTTTTTTTCCAAATTATACCACAGCTTTCCAATTAGTCAAACCTCGTTAGCGTGAATCTCAAAGGGGATAAAATTTTTTTTCATGTTATCAGTAGTTCATGCTATCAGTAACTAATCTTCATATAACTAAACAAATCTTCATTTTGACGGGGATGGTGGAAACAGTTTATGTTAAAAGTAATTCACGTTAACAGTGTTCATGTTAACGAGGTTCGACTGTATTCAATTATATTTTCGATAAATTTTCAATTTCGATAAATGTCCAACTACCGTAAAACTGGTATCTTAAAAATCCGTAGATTGAGATTAACAGTCTTCTGTCATAATAATTTGAAAGCAATGTTAAAATTTGAAAAAAAAAAAAAAAAAAAAAAAAAAAAAATGAATGAATAAATAAATAAAATAAAATGAAAAAATTATAATCATCCATACTAAACTAAATTCTGCTTTTGCCAAAATTTCATGAAAATCATTTTTTTTTTTTTTTTTTTTTTCCTTAAAGGAAAAAGAAAAGAAAATTAATCATAATCAGCATCAAAACGGACAGTATTGTAAAAGTTTTATTTATTTTTTATTTTTTTGGAGGGGGGGGAAGGTTGAGAAGGTCGAAATGTTTATATTTTATTAATATTTTACACCAAAGCCACTAGTAAGAAATGCTTATCATCTGCTTTTAATTTTGTTATTTTTTATACATAACATAAAAATAAATATCCTGTTAAATTGTTAAAACATTTTATTTGAAGTGAAAAAAAAAAAAAAAAATTTTTTTCAAATGAACAGTGCAACGAAAAATAGTATTTATATTGCATTTTTTTCGTCTGCTTTTAATTGCGCTATTATTCATCTACGAATCAATCTACGAATAAAACGTTGACGCCAGTTTTACGATGGAAAAATTTGACATAAAATTTCATTTTTCTTTTGTGGATAACCCAAGTTTAAAAATATTTAAATACTTACAGCTAAAAGAAAAATGGAAGCGGACATTCTGGTTCAAGTCTCGAATAGTAAAATTTTTAAGTAATTCAAGAATTTACGCAATTTTCTTCATTATATTTCCAAAATCTAATAACAATTTAAAAGCGGTTCTTTTTTTGGGGGGAGGGGGGGGGGAGGATTACAATGAATAAAAAGAAATTAAACTTTTTAGAAATAAAAATATTTTATAAGGTTTAGAAACCTAACAGCTGTTTGGACAATCAACTTTTTAACCTCTTCTGTTTTTGTTTTGAGGGTATGATTGCATGTTATGTGTAATAAAATGTAATAGTAGTAAGTATAATAAAATGTCTTCGAACTTATCAAAAGCAAAAAAGTAAATTTAAAAATTTTAATATCTTTAATTATTTTAAATGCTCGAGCTTCGCTAATTCTTCTTCTTTTATTTTGTTTTTCTTTTTTTGTTATTCTAGTTCAAATATACTATGAATCTATTTGAATATTACAATACAAATGCGTTAACAATTAAAAAAAAAAATATATATATATATATATACTTTTACATTTGAATAATAAAATTTTACAAAATTTTCAAAATTTATTTTTATTATTATTATTATTATTATTATTATTTTTTTTTTTTTTTTTTTTCAAAATCACAAGTAAAATGAAAACATTTCAGTATCTACAAATCATAATACATTTGCTATAAATAATTCAAGGTTGTTTAGAAATAGTTTCAGAAAAAAAAAAAAAAAAAAAAAAAAAAAGAAAGAAAGAAAATCATATTACAAAAATATGCACAAAGTGATTTTTTAATATCTTTTTATAAAAGACCTATGCTATTATTTAAAAAATATATAGAAAAGCGTTATTTGGTTTTCTAGAATACTATGAAATCTTCAAATTTCACACGTGAAAGATTAAAAATACTTTGAATAAAGGGCCAAAAATAGCTCGTTGGACTCTATAAACATTACAATATATTAAAATCACACAATCAGTTGATTGGGAAGAAAATCATATTTATTGAAATTTATTTTTGCGACTGAGTGAAAATAATGCCTGGACCGGGAGTCGAACCCCGGATCTTTGACTTCCAAGGTCAAGGCTCTACCAATTGAGCTATCTAGGTCGACAACCGATCGGCATTACTCACTCAGACAACCTATAGGCAGAAACATCTGGTCTATCATGCAGATAGCTCGACAGAAATAAGCCGCAGGTCGAGCTATCTGCATGCTTTCTGTAAATAGAGTTTCTGCATATAATAGAGTTTAAATAGCAATGAAGAAAAAATAAATAATGCTACAGTTTTTTTTTAACCAATTTCCGAGATCTAAAACTGGTTTATGTGATCACGATGAGTATTAAATTTCTTGGAATAACCACGTAAAGCATGAGAATGGATATCTAAAATGGGTTTATGCAACAGCTTTCAAGAAAATCGTTAGAGCCATTTTTGAGACATCGATTTTTACCAAAACTTGTTGACCGGATGACAACAATTACATTTAAAAGGGGGTTAATATTGAAAATTTGAAAAAAATCCATTCAGCCGTTTTGAAAGGAATCCACTCGCAGTACATGAAATTCAGCTATTTATACAGGACGCCTGTCAATTTTCCTGAAATAACCAACTACAGGATTTGAAAGGACATCCAGTAGAGTGTTTATGTAGCAACTTTGAAAAAAATGGTTAGATCCGTTATTGAGATACGAACTTACGACCTCACTTCCGGTTTTGCAATTTTCACCAAAATTTGGAAAATTCATCAGTACACCAATTGTGTCTTAATTCTGAAGTTTCGTAGCTGTATCTTTATTAGTTTCGGAGATATGATAGAAGATTCCCCCCCCCCCCCCCCACACACACACCCTGATTAATTGCCAAAAACCACTTTTTTGACTCAAGAGACATTAAAAGATGTAAATCAGGTGAAATCTCGATATCGAATTTTTGGACCGAATGCAATGCTTCCATAACCTACTGTAATCGGGTAACGGAAGTAAAAATTCAAAAATCATAAGAAAGAGATTTTTTTTTTTTTTTTTTTTAAGGACTAGAAGGACTATTAGTTTCAATCTGAGTAAAAACGTTGTCACCAGCTCTTGTAGAGCAGTTTTGTGTAACACTAAAATAAGTTAGAAATATCAGTCCTATCGTTACAAATTAAGTATCAAATGAAAGAAGAGATTTTTTTTAATCCAGGGGTGCAAACAGTTTTTTGACACGATAGTTAGATTTTTTAAAATTAAATAAAGTGTGAAATTTTGGTGACAACACTTAATTTTAATTCATTTCAGTCATTTTAAAAAATACTTCGCTCAGTTTTACGGTCAAAAAATGAGATAAAAAAAATTAAAAATTAAGAATTCTGTCAAAGACAGAATTTAGTTATATACGGAGGATTGTTAATTTTAATCAGTAAATTTTATTTATTTATTTATTTATTTATTTATTTATTATTATTTTTTAATTTTTATCTAATTTTTTGACTGTTAAACTGGGCCACGTACTTTTTTAAAATGACAGAAATGAATTAAAATGAGGTGTTATCACCTAAATTTCATACTTTTGTTAATTTAAAACAAAAATCTAGTTGTCGTGTCGAGAAACTGTTTGCACACCTGCACTAAGAAAAATAGCTTCGTTCATTTTGTACCAAATTCGTAACGATATGACTGATATTTCTAATTTATTTTGGTGTTACACAAAGCTGATCTACAAAAACTCCAGATTGAAGTTAATAGTCTTCCGTTCTAAGGTTAACGTGCATTTTTTCTAAACAATCACAATGAGAAATAATCACTTCGATACAATAAAATTCAGGGGGGGGGGAGGAATGATTTTTATGAGTGTTTTCTGTACTGTGCACATGGGTTTGGGACCCAGGGTGAGTTTTTACCCGATGATATTTTTCTTTTTTTTTTTTTTTTTTTTTTTTTTTTTTCTTAATAATAAAAGTTTGAGTTGAGAAAGAATATGCGTGTACAGCGCACGTGGCACGTATATCCTCAAACGTGCGCATTTGTCTGCGCTGCCGAAGGCAGTGTGGTCCCGGTGTGAGTTTTTACCCGATGCTAATTGATATATTTTGTGATTCATTTTCTTAAGAATGAAAGTTTATGAGTAATAACACGGATTTTTGAGAAGTCATAAGGATGGTGAAGGAATACGTGCGCGCAGCGCACGGGTCTACGCTGCCGAAGGCAGTGGGTTCCCGGTACGACATATTTCCAGATCAGATTTTTCTTTCTTTTTTTATCACATGATAAAAATTAATGCAATTTTGAGAATTCATTAATTATTGTGATTCATTTAAATATAGTGACCAGCGAAGCGGGCGTAGCCTGCTAGTATATAAATAATAATAATAATAATAATGCATGTGTACCATTCTATACTGTCTCAGTTTTTTAGCATGATTCTTCTCAATTTTATTTTAATTATTTAAAAAGGTAATATGCTCGCAGGTTCCCCCCCCCTCCTTTTTGCTTTTCCCGACATAAAAATAAATATTTTTACTTGTTCATTTATTTATGTTTGAAATCACAATTTTTTTCTTTTGATTTTAAAGTTATAACGTGCTTTTTATTTAATATCTCACGAATGAATATCCGATTGAATAAAAAAATACAGCATTAACTATATTTGGTCCTGATTAATAAGTGTTCGAATTTTTTATAAAATCTAGTAATTCGAACAGATACGATGGCGATTTTTTAATTTTATGTATTTTAAATAAAACAAAAATATCTGCACGTTCATTGAAGGTGTAATACAATATATGGTGACAACTCATAGTCATTGTCTGAAAGAAATAGTACTACGAAAAAAAAAAAAAAAAAAAGCAAAAGTGATTTGGATGTAGATAGATTTTGAGAGGATTGCAAATTTGTGAAAATGCCACCCCTCTGATATCGTACACAAATCGGATTAGACAAAGAAACATAACCAACTTTGTTAGTGATATCACTTTAAAAATGGATTAGGAGTATTATACTGGGTAAAAACATTTTACACATTGCACTGTAAATTTAAAGACAGCCAATTTAAAAAAAAAAAAAAAAAAAAAAAAAAAATGTTTTGCCAAATTTGAATAAAAATTCTGAAAAAAAAAAAAAAAATATATATATATATATATATATATACATATATTCTTAATGATACCTGTAAAATCAGAGTAACCCAATATTTGTTTCAGAAGAAATTATTTAAACTAAATGCATTGCAGAGCTTTAAAAGGTATTGAATAGAAAGATAACAATCTGTATACTGTGAATCACTGCGGTAAGAATCAAAAGCTTATGTGTTAATCGCATACTCTTTTTTCTTTCATTTCTTTTAATCATTTGACAGAAATTAACTAAATTTCTTGCAATTAGAAAGTCAGAGCAAAATATGTAAAAACTAAATATAGTACAAAATGGTCAATTTTTCTTTAGCCATGACTAAATGTCAGAGTTTTTTTTTTTTTTTTTTTTTTTTTCTTCTTTCCTGATTTATTTCTGAAATCATTTTTAATCGTAAACGTATAAAACTTGCAGGTATATCTGTTTTTTTTTTTTTAAATAGATAATTGAATTAATTTAAATAATTATAATAAAGAACCGTTTTTCGAGAATAAAACGACAAAATGCGCGCATTAAGCCGGCTTATTACTTTCTTCCTATTTTTTTTTTTTTTTTTTTTTTTTTTCAAATCTTTCAACTAAATTTTATTGCAAAGGCATAAAAACACTTGTAATTATGCTTGCTTTTACGACAAAAAAAGTTTTTTTTTTTTTTTTTTCTATAAAGACATGAGATTTTTGGGAAAAGATTTCAGAAAAGGTGACATGAAAGAATGTCCTTTTGAATTCTGTTATACTCACTGAAAAATAAAAAATGTCATTAGCTTATTTTCTATTTCATTAGACAATCCTCCAAATTTTATTTATTTATTTATTTATTTATTGGAAAAATAGGTTTGACATGTTAAAAGAAAAAAAAAAATGTAATTAAAATATAAAAAAAAATATATATGTATTATTTGCGATGAGAAAGTGAAGTCATAAAAATTTGAAGTACTTGCTATCAATAGTTAAAAAAAATTCATGAATAATAATAATAATAATAATAATAAAAATCGTTTTTATTACGATTTTCAGCCTTTAGTGATGTGCTAAACATAGCTCATTTGATTCTATAATATCCTTTATAAAAGTTTCCAATTTATCATATATATTTTTTACAAATATATAATATACAAAATGATATGCAGAATGCATTAATTACGGAAATTCATAAATATAAACGTGAATTTAACAAATCATAATATAATCATTTTCTATATACTCAAAAAGTTTCACACCATAAGTTAGTTTTATGAAGGAATATGAATTTCAAACAAATAAAGTTGTGTTGAAATATAGTCTAATACTTTTCCCAAACAGCTATTTATTATTTATTTATTTATTATTATTTTTTTTTCCTTTAGTAATTTAACTGAAGTGTTGATGTTTCGATTTATTTTAAGGAAATTCTTTATCATTTCCTTACTATTATTTTTGTTGTAGTTGAACTTTTGAGAGCTCCTTTCTGCGTCTGATCACGTATGTTGCTGTGTTATACTAGTTAAGAAATAAATCATATAATGGAATAAATTTTCTCTGTAAATTGGTTATTAATTAAAAAAAAAAAAAAAAACATTTTTTTTTTTTACTTAATAATTTTGCTAATTTTATTATATTTCATTATTTATTATATATTTATTGATTAACCAAATTAAGCTGTCATTGAAATTATTTTACTAATTAATGTAGATTAACATAGTTACAATTTTGAGAAATAAAATCGAAATATATACATTTATTTCTGTTCCTTATATCAACAGCATTTTTATTTTTATTATAATTTTAAAAGAAAGTGCAATTAAAGAGAATAAAGATAGCTGTAAAATATCATATAAATTAATTCATTCATTCAAAAAAAAAAAAAAAAAAAAAAAAAAAAAACAATAATAATAAATAAAAAAATAATTTAAAACATTTATAAATTATTATTATTATTGTTATGGTATTTGTATAAATAAGAAAGTTTTACAATTCATTTTTGCATACCATTTTAATTTAAAATATCTATAAAATTAGTAAATATTACGTTCAAAGTGTTTATAGCTTGTGCTGCATATAATTAATTAATCATTTATGATTTCTGATAATAAAAGTTATGGAAATTTAAATTTATGAATTGGAAATACAATGCAGACTAAATTTTGCGCTGCTAAGGCTATTTTAAATTACAGCTTTAATTTTCCTGAACTCATGTTTCTTGCACAGAAATGATAAAGTCTGTTGCTATATTTCCAAAAGGTTTTTGAAATATCAGTCCAGTTTCTTCTACACGTACATTCACTTCCTAATCCCAGTTTGGAAATATCTTCGGTCACAAAGGGCTTTTGTTCGAACGGACACACCCCCAGTTGTGAGGGGGAAAATGTTCGAAAATTTTTGGTGTAACTTCAACGGACATAACAGGGAATTTTCAAGGTAGCTTCCTCCTAACAATAAGATTATTTTTGAAGTAGAAACGTGACATTGAGTCAAACGCTGAGAGGGTTAATTCAGAAAATAAAAAGCAGAATTACTTTTCTGTTAGACATTTATTATCGTTCTTACTGGTCTGCATCAGGCAAATAAATAAATAAATATTTATTTATAGAATTTACCCTTATGTATATGTACATATTATTTTTACAATATGTTACGGGATGCCTCGCATTGTTAAAGCTGGTCTACCGCAAAAGAATAACGATGCTCTGTTGCTGCCTAAAAAATTAGTTACTATTTTTGTCTTAATAAACCTGTCTTTCAGAGGTTTTAATTAAGTGCAAAATGCCTTTTTTATTGAAAAACAAATGCTTCAAAAATTTCTAAAGGCAGGGTAAATTATTGCAAATATTATGTTGAGAGGAATATAAATTAATTATATATGGCTGTAAAAATATCAAATGGTTAAGTTTCTTTAAAATGAAAAAAAATTTCTTCATTTGATATTATTATTAAAAGAAATTTAATATTACAGTTTTCTTTTTATTTAAATTTAAAAAATGTAAAAGTCAAACTAATTTTTCACACTGAAATATCAAGTTAGATTTTTTTTAGTAACGGTTACTCTATTAAACTATTAAAATTTTTGCATGTTTTCATTTAATTTAATTTTTACTTTTATTTATTTATTTTATTTATTTTTATTTGACGTGAAGTGAATAAAAGTAATCCGCTTTCATTTGGTGTATTTTGTATGAACGGAATATATGTCTCGCCTAATAAGAGCATTTGAAGTTTAGTGGTGGTAGGGTGTGTTTAAAGCCGATTATCTAGGCGAATCAGCTTGGCCTTAACACGTTAATCGCCATGTCAGTCATATGTGCCTGACGCTAAGAAGTTCTACATGAGCCATGTCAGACATATATGTCTGACATGGCTCATGTAGAACTTCTTAGCGTCAGGCACATATGACTGACATGGCGATTAACGTGTTTTAATACTTGTTGTATGTTGTTTGGATGCGTCAGACATATAAGACTGACACGGCTTGTCGAGAAAAAAGTTTTAATATAGGGCCATGTCAGTCATATATGTGTGACATAAAAAATAGTGTTTTTCCGGGAATTTTGGCAATTTTTTTTTTTTCTGTGATACATTAAGTTTCCTTGATACATTTTTAACTAAATTATCTAATAAAGTTAGCATGGCCCATGTGAAAATTTTTCTGATATTATCGTGGCGATTAACGTGTTAAAGAATGTTCTTTATGAAGGTCTTTTAATCTATTTAAAAAACTAGACGTAAGAAAATATATTGGTGTTTCATTCTTCATATCATTTTTTGAGACTCCAGAAAAGAAAATAGAAGCGCAATCTCAAAGGAAAAATGAAAGACTTTTCTCGCTAAAAAGAGCAATTTACAAAAGTTGCCCAATAAGAATATCTAAATGTTCTTATTACTTGGAAACACTTCTCCATCAGTCAAAACTCCGTCGGGTATGCTTCATATACTACACAATACCCATTTCGTAATTTGAAATTATGTGCGTAGGTTTATTGAGCAACAAACAAAATGCATTTTTGTTGTTGGTACAGGATCCACTTCCTCTACACTTGGAGCTTATTTCTCTTCATGTCCGTTATTAAAAAAAAAAAAAAAAAAAGTATACGATGAATATATTAAAGTTGAATACAGAGAATTTCAGGTACAAAATGAAATTATTAATAAACCATATGTTTAATGAGCACCCATTTCTCTCTCAAATTTTCATTAAATTGACTAGACACACTTATTAGTGCAGTTTACATTAATATCGAACATTTTATCTGTAAAATTGCAGTCCTATGAATCACACGTTTCTTCTCCGATCCAGTTTCAGGTAATTTTATTATTATAATATTTTTTCTCGTTACTGATTTCGCCCATTTTCTTGCGTTATTTTTTCCTGCATAGTAATCTTCATAGATTTATTATCTTTATTAGCACTGGAATCTCTTTCACTGCAGTTATCAAAAGGATATTCTGCCTAGTCTTCTCCAGTACTCTTCAGTTTCATCAAAATTATCTGCGTCAAAAACTTTATTTCCATCAAAAAACAAATTTTTATGCAATATTTCGAAATATTTTTAATCATTTAAATATAAAAATATAAAACGTTTATAAGACATTTTAAAAATATGTATTACGGAAAGTATCAAAAATAAAAAAAATTCAGAACAAAACGCATACAAATGTTATCGGACGCATTGTTTCTCACAAATAAAACAAAGCAAATATACAGTCGGTAACAAAAGTATCCGAACACTAGCAAAAATTCTTATATAAAAAAAGTAGAGTTAATACTGTTTTGTTAAATAAATCTTTGTCGAATCATGTTCTTAGTCAGTTTAAAAACATGATTCGAAAAGGATTTATTTAACAAAACAGTATTAACTCCTACTTTTTTAACATACGAATTTTTGCTAGTGTTCGGACACTTTTGTTACCGACTGTACATCCATATATATATATATATATATATATATATATGTATGTATATACATTGGAATCTGCTTTAACGACATTCCAGGGGACAGCATGACTGAAAGCACAGATATTATTTTGTTCAGGGTCGTAAGTTCCATCCTTCCATTCAAAAGAAAGGAATCTGTCAGCCCTGTTTTTCGGAGATACTATGGGCTCAAAAGAGTGATGATTGATCAACTGTAGCTGAATCAGTTACTACATAACTACAATTCTTATAGAACTAGTACTATCAGAGTATTGGCCTTTTACACAGCTATTAAATCAATTAACTGAATCTTCTCCCTAAGACAAAGACCTTTTAAAATGTCTTCATCTTCTTCAAAAAGCGTGTTTTGTTTTTCGATATTCTGAGACAGCGACTGTAACAAATAAAACTACTTAACCAATCAATATTAAAATCTTTCTTATCTGCATATTACATATTACAAGCTCCTGTTACCTTTAATGCAATTTGACATCCTTTCACTTAACATTTAAAAGCTTTCCGTTAACGCGGGTTTTAGCTTCCTATTGTATTATGGATATGAGGAACGTATTGGGCTAATGAATTAATTCCCGCTGTTTGTTAAATAAAAAAACACATGCTTATTCAAATGGAATGGTACAAGATTATTAATCAAAATTAGTGTCCTTCATCAACTACAACCTTTTTCTACTTTTTCTTCAACAAACGTCTTCCGCTATAAAAATATTCAAGTTCTTTTGTGGTGATCCAGTGGAGCCAGTTTTTGATGTGGTTAAATCCTGTGAAACGCTGTCAGAAAAGTCATTCTGAATCGACCGAAACTAAGGATAATCAGTAGCGATTACCGGTGCTGAATATAAAGGATAGAGTATGAAATTACATAGAAGTCTCTTCAAGGATTTTTGCATTAATTTGTAACATGTGGTTTGGCATTGACCTGAAGCAGCCCTGCAAAATTTGCATATAACGGTCGTTTGTCTTTAATTGTGCGATTCAAATTGAGTAATTCTACTTCGTAACGTTTAGTATTACAGTCGGCAGCAAAATTATTCGAGCGCTAGCAATAATTCCTATGTAAAAAAGTACACTTGCTATTGTTGTATTAAATAAATCCTTGTCGAATCATATTCTTAGACTGACTAAGAACACGATTCGACAAGGATTTATTTAACAAAAGAGTATTAAGTGTACCCTTTTTACATAGGAAATATTGCTAGCACTCGAATAATTTTGCTGCCGACTAAAATTATTTAATCCGGCTGCAACCTTTTATGGTACACCACACCAATTTGGTCCCACCAAATACACATTATAATCTTCTTGTCTTGAATGTCCGGTTTTTAGGTAGATACTTACGTTTCCCTGTTACATACCCATGATTTCTTACGATTAGGATTGCCGTAATGAATCAACATTTCTTCACCAATCAGATTGCTATGCAAAAATAACTAAAGTTTTCTGTTTTTGATGTTATTGTCACAAATGGTTAACGTTTTGCAGTATATAACATTACTTACACATGACGCATGTTCAGGTTCAGCATTTACTAACAGATGAAGCATCCACATTTACTGTTTCAGGCAACTGTATAAGCATCCGAGATGCACCAGTAATGCCTCTAACTGTCTATCGCTAAGTTTGTTTGGCTGACTAGAAAGCATTTTATCATTCACTTGAAAGCCTTTTTCATTTAATGAACGAAACCAATCGTTGCTCGTTGTTTCCTACAGATAATATTCTCTATATGCCTCCACTAACAATCGATTACTTTCCATAGCGGATTTCAGGAGATGAAAACAGAAGAGTAATATCTCTCGCAATTGTTGCTTTTAGGTACAAAAACGACATATTCCTACTACTAAATAGGTGTTCATTCCACTAAAAAATGACACATAGATTCGAAAAAACTAATGTTTCTACAGTTAAATATTTCTGTTGTTACGGGGCACTATACAGAACAACTACTGCTTTCTCTTTTCGTGAATATTTTCGATGTCCTTTATTATTATTATTATTATTATTATTATTATTATTGTGCATCACTAAGAGGGAGGAATCAGTATAGAAAAAAGTATAGTATCTAAAAAGATAACAAACATAAACATTTTTCAGCATTATTATTCAGCATTAGCAGTATCGAAAAAAGGGGAAATTCCTTAGTCCTGAAAGTGCCCTTAAGAAAAGGTGGGATGTACGGCACCTGTATTTATTTGTTTATCTCTATTGCCCACCTGTTAATAATACATTAAAATTTGCTATGATTTCAAGTATAATATATATATATATGTATATATATTTCTTTTTTTGAGAAATAGCGAGACCTTTAACTGTGTTTTTAAAGAAACGGAGAAAAACCCCTCTTTAACGAGCGCATTATCTATCTAGAATCATCTTTCCCATTAATTGCGCAAATACATGTCATTAGTTACATTACCAATATTGCAATGGACAGGATTTTCCATCTTAGCATAAAACAGTCCTACTCAATAATTACTAGGGTCTTGTTTTGCCTTTACCACACGTGCAGGAGGTATTAAAACAAAATATAAATTATTGAAACACGTGTTTGTCTTCTAGGAAAAAAAAAAAAAAAAAACATTAAGCAATATCAAGGTCAAGGCAGTCTTAGGATTTCCCTTTGTATCTTTCTTAATACTGCCTTAGACAACGCAGAAAAAAACTACTTATTAAGTCTTCTCACATCTTTCGAAGCAGTTTTTTTTTTCAAACGTCCAAAGTAATTTATTTCAATGCTATGACGGTTGTATTTTAAGCAGGTATCTAAAAGGCAATAAAATGAGAGGATATTAAGCATCGTAATGAAAGGTAAAAAGAAACGTAGCATAGAAAAATATAAACAATTAATAGTAGTACATACTGTTTCGGTTACTCGTGTTTGTATAAGATTTAAGGCCGATTGTATACTATAGGTACATAGGCCGGAGTGGATGCCATGCATGGGAGCCTTTCTCAGATACATTTCCACTTATTTACATGACATTCAACTACTGTTTCACTTAGCAAATAAAAATTCAGAGTTTTCGCACTATCTTAAAAATATCAATAACAAAATAAATGTCTATTAGTAATATAAAGCAAAAACGTTATAGATAATTTATGTTTAAACTAGGGTTTATAATTTATACTTTATTAAATATTCAGAAAACTTTACGAGGGCAATAATAATTGCTAAACTATATATTATAGGAAGAAATATCATTATAATAGATGAAAAAATTTGTAAAATATTCATTGATAAGCTGAAATGGTTGAATATGTATCACTTTTGCGTATTTAAGTCTTGTAAATCCAGCATCTTATGATATATATTTAACTAGAGAGTGCATCCTTTATCGAAAGATGTAACCAACATAAAAATCATGTGACGAGAGCTTTTCAATTTTTCTCCAATCAGGATCACCTGTCTCTCTTCCTAACCCATTTTCGGATAGTGATTGTCGAAAATTATTCGTTGTGTCATGAAATTGCGGATGAATCTGGTTGTTTCACTCGTCACGTGACCGATGAAAATCTCTTACCAATCTTGTTACCCTTTGGATAGTCAGTGCGCTCTCTATTCATATATATGCTCTAAATCCAACCTAGTAATGGTCACGGAAAATTGTATAACTTCATGAGGAGAGGAAAGACATATATTTATAAATAGTTATAGTTTTAGAGTTTTAATAATTAATAGTTTATTTTATTTAGTATTCAATAATGGAAGTAAAATTTCTTGCAAAATATTTTGAGATATATTGGATGTTATTAACTAAGTAAAAAACAGAAAGTTTTTTTTTTTTCCTTATAAAAGAAGAAAAAATATATATATTTGTTTTATAGTAATTATCTTTTCCCATTAATATATTTAAATGTCCACTATACTTCTTGTAACTTCAGTTAAAATCCAAAACAAAAAAATTTGTTTTCATTGCATAATATATTTGCGCTCATATTAAATTAAATTATTTTGTCTTAGAAGAGTAAAAAAATATTTTCGTTATATGCCATGCTTTTATGAAACACTTAATGTTTCCGAAATGTTCCTATACTACATCCATAATTCTCCTTTATAAGAATTAATGAATAAATCACTTTGAAGTTCATTAATTAACTACTAGAATCATGCAAGCATTTGACTCATGACTTTGCTTGCATAGTTAATGAAGACTGACAATCTCACTTAATTGGAGAACAGTTTCTCAAATATGAGTTCCTTCATAGCTAAAAGTAATGAGATTAATTATGTAACGATAGCAAATACTGACTCATATAATATTGAACAGACTGCTTCAAAAATATTTCATTATCGCAAGAACCTAAAGCGACGGTGAAAGTATAATTTTCATATTACATTAATTGAAATAAATTCCTAAGATTTTTACTTTATGTTTTCTCTTCCTAAATATGGGATCCTGAAAGTGGTGCACATTAATATCTAATAAAACAAATTTACGTAAGTTAAAGTTTTCCTTTGTAACTTCAGTTAAATATAATAAGATTTGTGGTGCAATTATGTCGATACAGACACCACCAAATAACCGATATAATTAAAATTATTGCGTCAGTATAACGCTTTATTTTCCGTTTTAGCAACAAATATAATTAGGAAAGTAATTATTCATATATATTCCAGATATCATGCATACATACATATATATGTATATACAACATTTCAAACTGAAAAAGAAAAATTAATTTGAATTTTTCTATATATTTTCTTACATGTTATAATAAAGTTTTAGTATTTCATTAATCAGAGTTTGAAAAACTTTTGTATAAATAGCTCATAGTTTAGTTGTCGAAATTATTAATCCGAGAGTCGTCGAGTCATTTTTACTTTCCGAACACTAAGTGAGGAAAGTATTGTAATCATGTCAAAAATCCGAATTCGAGATTTTGATGTTTCTATACGTTTTGAGGTCCCCTGAGTCCGTTTTCACTATTTTTACGATGATGTATGTATGTGTGTGTGTATGTGTGTATGTGTGTATGTATGTGTGTATGTCTGTGAGTGAACACGCTAGCGTCTAAACGCTTTGTTCGATTGACCTGAAAATTGGTACGCATATTGTAAGTCACCATAGTACGAACCCTATAGATTTTGGTGAATCTAACACTTATAGTTTTTTTACAGGGACACAAAGAAAAATTCTTTATCATTATGGCCTATGGGAGCAAAATATTAAAAATGCGATAGCATCTAAACGCCTTATTCAATTGAGCAAAAAATTTATACACATATTATAGGTCACAAATACTCAATCTGTATAGATTTTGGAGAATCTAGCACTTATAGTTTTTTTACAGGGACACAAAGAAAAATTCTTTATCATTATGCCTATGGGGCCAAATTTTTAAAAGTGTGATAGCGTCTAAACGCCTTATTAATCTCAGCAAAAAATTTGTACACATGTTATAGATCACAGTTGAACTAACTGTATAGATTTTGGTGAATCTAGCACTTACAGTTTTTTTACAGGGACACAAAGAAAAATTCTTTATCATTATGGCCTATGGGACTAAATTTTTAAAAGTACGATAGCATCTAAACGCCTTATTGAATTGAGCTGAAAATTTATATGAGTATTATAAATCACTGTTGCACTAACTATAAGCATTTTGGTGAATCTAGCATTTATAGGTTTTTACAGGGACACAACGAAAAATTCTTTATCATTATGATCTATGGGCTCAAAGTTCAGTAGCGTTAAATAAAACATCGTGTAATAGATGGAGAAAAATACTCAAACTATTTATTATGGTTTTCACTCTTTTGTTTGTTTAACAACTTCTCTTTATTTACTTTATCTACAAAACTGTTAATTACTCAATGTTCGGAAAGTCGAGTGGAGTCACTCCATATTTTTTATAATGCTAGTGGTCGCGTTTCAGTCTATAAAAATGATCAACATAACTGGTTGCGTCGCGGTCAAAAAGACCGATTTCGGAATTAAAATGTTTTTAACTGCTCAAAAAATAGCAGGAATGACTTGAAAACATACTATGTTAGAGAACATCCACCCAAGGTCGTTCTGTTTCTTGGAGGAATGTATAAGCGATAGACCAATATACGACGACTAACGGAAATGGAATATATCTATTCTCTCTCTTTAATATTAATGGTGAATTAAAAAAAGAAAAAAAAAAAATACATGTTTTAAAACAGTGATATTATCCAAAAATTTTGAAGAAAAATAAATCTAAATTTTAAAAAAGCAATTATTATTTTTTTTTAAGTTAAAATTTCTTTATTTCTTAATCATTTCATAAATTCTACCATGAGGGAAATATCATGCCATCTACCAGTTTACATTTGCAAAAAAAAAAAAAATAATAATAATAATAACAACACAGCTTCTTACAATACAGAATTTACTTTTAAGCAGATTGGGGCAAATTTAACGAATAGATTCTGTCATACAACCCTATGAAAAAAGCAGAATAAAAATAACATCAGCGTCAGTTGTAATCTGATATAAACCATATTTTATTTAATATAAGTTTTCATAATAAGCCTCAAACATTGAAAAAAAAAATACCATCATCATTTAGAAGGAATATGTAATCATTTTCTGAATCCCTAAACTATAGTAAAAATATAGATTTACGAGGTATACGTATAACGTAATCAAGTAAACAGAATCGACGAAATGATCGAGAATTTTTAATCTATACTTTTCTAGACGCTGAAAGAGCATTATGAAAATTACGAATATTATGAATCCTTTTTATTGCTAGAAATTTACGTTTGATTTCCTAGAATGGTTCACAAACTAAAATTATAGTAACTAAAACTCGTCTCTTGTGTCCGGATTTAGTTTGGGAGATTTTTAAATAAGTTTGACCACGATAATATAGAAAAACGCTCTAAAATTCTAATAGGAGAATGTACAATTCGCTATCAAAGGGAATTATAATTTAAAAGAATGACATGGAATTATTTTTTACCAGAACCATAATTTATTTTCTAATTATAAACCATAGATATTTTTTTCTCCGTGTGCAGTTCAAGTTTTAAGAATTTGTATGCTGTAGTACATGATATAGAGTCATTCCGTAATCTGTAGCAATTCAAAACTACCTGTCCGCAGTTAATAATCTAAGCTCATCCAGCATAAATTTTGGTAATGGTCCTTTCCCATGATAAATTATTTTTCTCTAAATGAAAAAAAAAAAAAAAAAAAAAAAAAAAAAGCATGCAATATAATATCTTCAGATACATTCGCAACAAAATGTGAGGGACATTGAATTACCTCAAAATCCGACACAAGTATTATTTTCTTAATGAAATTCTGTGTATTAGTTCTTGATTTAGAGGTGTCGCAAATGAATTTTTAAATACACACGCAGACAAGCATTATCTTATACATGGTTAAAATTCATTAAAGACTCTTGAACGTACGAAACCACTAAAACTGGAAATCGAATAGTTTATGCGTTAAATATATATATATATACTAGCAGACCCGGCCACGCGTTGCTGTGACTAAGTTATACGTTGAATTATACGGCTGTAAACTATTTAGTACAGTCAAATTATTATTTACGAACAAACGTTGTAGCCGATGTAAAAACCCACAGGGTTGAGATTTGAAACTTAGGTCAAAATTTGGAAGCGATTGATAAAAATTTTCGTAGTGTTGATATTAAGCACAAATTAATTTTATTGTAGGGTCCTATAAATTTTAATGGAGAAGTGATATATATTATTTCTAATGCTACTTTGGATAAAATTGCTAAAATGACTAATATATAAATTAAATTCTATTAAAATTCTATTAAAATAAAAGTATAAAAGAAACAGACGATTTTAAAATCAATTTTTATGGAGGAGTGAAATATAATATATGCTATAATGGATAATTTTACTATAAAATGACCTCATCATTTTAAATATTTTAAAGAGGGCAACAGCTGTAGTTATAAAAAGGAAAACAATAAGGCTAAACCAGAAAAATAAGTAAATTTGATAAATATTTTAAAACTTTAAAATTGGAAATCTTATGAAATATTGGACATTTAAAGTAAATACATGTATCATTTTAAATAGAAAAAGATTTTGGAAAAGTTTAGTGTATTTTAACGAAGTGACGAGAAGTTTTTGAGTATGTTAAAATTTTAATAGTAAATTCAAGTTAATAAAGATGGGAAACATTGAGGATTAAGATAAGAATAATTATAATATTTAAAAAAAAAAAAAAAAAAAAAATAAAATATGTACCATGCTTTTAAATTTTAATATACTAATAATATACTAATTAAAAGGAAAATGATAAATACTCTATCATATTTTGAAGTCAAATTTGTTTTCAAATGTCTGAATAAAATATCTGATGTAAGATACTAATATTTTGCAGCGGAATAGATTTCATTTCTGTCATCCTTGGCGAAAAAAAAAAAAAGAATATCGCCAAATTATCTGGCGAAAATATTTAATTCCTTTCAAAAATCATGGTTATTTTAACAACTTATATTAAAAGAGTAATGAATAATATGAAACAATATTTCATACAATACATATTACATGTCATACATACGTACAATGAATAATACAAATTACATTTCGTACAATGCATACATCTGGCATGTATATTTTCGTGTTACGCTTTTGATCGCCAAATAATAATAATAATTTAAAAAAAAAAGCCAAGGGCGACAGAGTTTTGAAATTTAAAATTAAAATTTTGTCAATTTGACAGCAAAATAATTCAATCTAACACCCGCGATAACTAATACATATCTATACCCAAATATAAGGATTAAAATCGGGAAATAAATTTCCTCGATTTTTAATAATTTCTTACAAAAAATCCAGTGGGCAATTAACATAGGAAATCTTTTTCTTGGCTGCACAGACGGTCAGTGAGTCACACTTCGCTTGCGTATAGAACTCATAGATATAGTATAGCATATATAGAATAGAGTGATCATTGGGGAGAAAAAAGTTATTCCTTTTCATTTGGGAAAAGACGACGTTTTTACCAAAATATGGCCGTCTTTCCCCGAGTGAATACACACGGGAATACATACTAATATTTTAGCAAATAAAATTTATGAATAATTTATTTGCTAAAGGGGAATGGAAGACTCCAGATGCAGATTCAAATTCATATTTCTTTCTTTCTTTTCTTTTTTTTTTTTTCAATACCACTTAATGGCTGTTTCCAAAGCTTTTATTATTATTTTTTTTTTTTTTTCGGCATCAAAAATCTTTGTACGATAACATGGGGATGAGAGATCTATATATATTACTATATCTATGATAGAACTACATTAGCACTTTATCAATGTGTATAAAATCTTTAAATTGATTATGACGTCAATTTTCGTGAGATGCATAATTTAACTTTTAATAATTTTTTAACGTTCACGTTTGATTAAATGTATTTATTTTTATGTCGAAAGAAAATGAACTCGTTTTTTTTTTTTTTTTTTTTTTTTTTGGCAACAATTAAATTAATGGAACTCACAGATATTTTGGAGCAACTTAATAAAGGTCTATAATTAACAAATAATTGCAATAAAACAATATTGTGACAATAAATTGAGATAAAAACTATCCTATCTCTCAAGTTGGACCAAACTGCACACAGTGTGCAAAATTTCATTAAAATCGGTTCCTTAGTTTAGAAGTTTACCCCGGACAAACATCGTGACACGTAATTTATATATATATACAGATTAGTTCCCCATCATACTATAGGTAAGGGGAACTTAGGTAATCGTGTTATTTCCTCATCATGCTATAGGTATGGGGAACTTAGGTAATCGTGAAAATTTTCAACCTCGGTTTTTTACACGTTTTCAGGTGTGAGGAATCCGAAAATGTCAAAATTTGTATTGTGTCCATCTGTAGGTGTCTGTTAGTTTGTTAGTCCGTTAGTGTGTTAGTCCGTTAATCCGCTAGTGTGTTATTCCGTTAGTTCCTTAGTCTGTGTACACGATATCTCAAGAACAAACTGTCGCAAAGAGGTCAAATCAGTTTTATAATATTACTTTCGACACTGGCAAGAACCCTATTTATTTGCAACATTCGAATTAAAAAACTTCGTAAGTTATTTTAAATTTACGATTTTCTTAACATGGGAGAATAGGGCAAAATTTCACTTAAACTTGCATTAAATGAAAAACTTTTGCTGTAAAAATGTAAGACCAGTTTTAAAATATCAGTTTTTTTGCCGGAATGAACATCAGTTACTATAAACATGCTACTTTAAAAATTTCGCAAGTTATTTGATATTTACGAACTTCTTAACATGGCAGAATAGGACAAAATTTCCCATAAACGTCAATGTTGAGGGATATTTTCATAATAAAGATGTCAGACCACTTTCGAAATATTATTTAGGATACTGACATGAATACCATACAGTATGAATTTTACGATTTACTTAAAATGGAAGAATAAGGCAAAATCGAGCATAAACATCCATTTTGAGGATCATAAATATATGAGACAATTTGAAAATAACATTTATGATACTTGTATGAACATGATTGACTACAAATATTCTAATAGGAAAATTTCGTAAGTTATTCGAAATTTTAGATTTTATCAACATAGCATAATGTGGCGATATTTCATATAAATATGCGTTTTTGTGATTGTTGCATTGAAAATAGTAGCATGAAAATAAACTACGAAATTCATTCCAATAAAATAAATTAATAGATTAGAATAAGATAAATATATTGAATTGAATGGTGGGTAGCCTATTAGGCGAGGATTTCGTTCTGTCTCTGTGTCAAGCGTTTAGTCAAATCCATTTCTCTTAGTACGAACATAATATGTCCTGTACAAGAAATTTATGTGAACATACATATGATGGGGAACTGAGCAGAGTTCACCTATGCTAACTAGTTTTTAATTGAATGAACAATTTAGTATTATACTTATCCAGGAATAAACTACTACGTCAGAAACGCAAGAGAAAAATTATTGAGGTGCATACAGCTGTTTCGGTAGCCTAAAGCGTACCGTCTTCAGTGCAAAAAGAATTCTGAATCTGGAGAAGTACTCATATATATAGGACCATTCCAGCGCCAAGTCTCCTGCTATTATTATACTTATCCCTCTATTTATATATGTTTTTTTTTATGGAATGATAATTTTTTATTTATGAATAAGCGTTCATAGAATAAATGTATCATTGTCTATGAGTTGTCCTACCAAAAAGAAAAAAAAAATGTCAATGATAACATTTTGTAAAAAAAAAAAAAAAAAAAAGGAGAAAGAGGCAAGTAATACTTTTACAGTATATTTAGGTATAAATATTTTTTGTGAATGAAGGGATATGAATTCTAATAAACACAACTGAAATTTTCTTTATCTTAATTATAAATATAGATTATTTAAAAGTTGAAATTTCTAAAATTAATATCAAATAGGAGTATAGGAAATTTCTAAATATAAATAATTTTTTAAGTTGCGTACAAGAAGTTACAGTTTATTCTATATCATTAATTAAATGGGATTCATAAATTTTATTTTAAGAATGACAAAATGTATTTTCTAATACAACGCTTAAACAAACAAACTAATAAAAAAATTTTCAAACACTAAACAATTCATGTAAATTTTCGCATTGCTGCACAAATAAATATAACTAGTATGCTGCGGCGCTCACAAAACTTTCTTTGTTATATACAAAGGTAATAGCTCTATGGGAAAAAAATAATATTAATAAGCCTATTTCTCAGAATAAAGATTTTGCATAAGGAGTTTGATGCATTTTAGTAGATAAATGTTCAGATATATTCTTCTAGAAATTAGTAGAAGGTGTGTAATAGCATACCATCTTGCGGCCGATATTCTACCGAATTGAATCAGTATTATGAATAATATTCAGCTCTCAGAAATTTATTTTTTTTATGTGTGAGTTAGTTATTTGTACCCAACACTTACTATGAAGGAAACTTGTGAATTTTTTGGGGTAAAAATACTGAAGTTTTTGTCTGATTTCAATTAACTTTTTTTTTTTTTTTTCATTTTATGAGATTTTTTATAATAACAAGTTATGTCATAGAAGTTGAAATTGGCTGTTTGTCTTCTGAAGTGCATTAAAAAAAAAAGGGGGGGGGGGTGTTCCGATTTTCCACTTTGTTTTATGGTGGGTAGATGGTGATTTACGACGCGGCATATTCGAAAGCCCCTTTTTTGCATTAAATTTGTGCTGGGGAACCTATAGATGGTGCATTCACAAAACTTGATGTGCGGGTTGGTAATTTGCATGAAACACCAATTTTGACGGGATTTTGCGAAATTCTTCGCTTTTCCCCCTATGGGGGTAGGGAAAAAGAATAATTTTCCGCGTACCTCTGTCCTAGATTATCGCAAGACGACAATTTTTTGGTGTCTGTGTGTGCTATGTGTACCCAACACGCATTATGAAGGGATTTTTACGATGTGCCCCCCTTCCTCCCTTTGCGGTTGGTAGGGAGTAAAGAACACGCTACCAATTGCAACTATTTTCTAATTTATGTGTGGATCTATTTTTTATGTCTGGATCAGTTATGTGTACCCAACACACAGTCTAAAGGAATTTTATGAATCCGCCCACTTTTTTTTTTTTTTTTGGCGGGAGGGAACAAAAATATTGAGGCTTCAACTGATTTTAATTCTTCTTTTTTTTTTTTTTTTTTTTAAATTTTTTTTCTTATTTTATGAAAATTTTATAATAATAAGTTATATTAATTTTGAAAACTAATTTAAATATAGAGACCTGCAAAGCGAGCAGCGCTAGTGTTTAAATAAATTTAATTATTCCAAAATTTGAAGATACATTTATTTTGTTTTGAATTTAAATCTAACCTACATTAGAAAAGCCTTTTACTATATTTCTATTACTGTCTAACAGACAAAAATATATGTTTATAATTCTTTACAAATATTATGCAATAGGAGAATTAACAGTAAAATATTTATCATATTTATAAATAAAATATCTATTACGCAATCTTAGATTTAAGTAATACTGTGACGGGAAAAATCAATTAAAAATCAAATATAAAAAAAGATATTCTGAATGAAATATTTAGAATTGATTGAAATAATAATAAAAGTTGAAAAATAAGTTGAAATCCTAATAAACGTAACGATAATTATTTCTTGAGGAAAAAGTCTTATTAAAATATTGTCTAGATTCAAATATATGTCGAAATTGTAGGTAAAAGAAAGATGAAAGTGAACTTTCAACGAGGAAAATTAAGATATGCCTGTCAAATTAAGTACGGCCAAATGAGGCTAAAATCAGACGGGAAATGTTATTTCTTAGGTGACAACATTATTAATTTGAGCTTCAAAGGAAATGTTATCATTATCGAAGATTTCTCTTTAGTGATTAAAAAACTAGCGAATTTGAATAATACGTGAAACTTTTCCATTTGAATATTTCTTTTAAAATTATTTCCCTTAATAAATTAAGCATTATGCTTATTTACATGCTTACAATCTTTGTAGAATAATAAATGCTTTAAGACTTGATTTCATATTTATATTTTTAAAATTAATAAAAATTTTTTTTTTTTTAAGTCCGAATAGCGGAATTTTCCGTAAAATTGTCATACTATGAATATTCCGTTATCTAACAAAGTTTTATGGTGGTGTAAGTGTGTAGGTGTAAAAGACGAATGACTACACGAGACTCATACGCCTAGAAAATTGTCCCACGCGACGGTCTGTCCTAAAAGTTCTGCACATATTTACTCGAATTTCGGAGACAATAAAGAAAAAGCACGAATGGCTAGGCTAACGAGTGCGATCTGGGATCGAACTCGGCACTATCCGTTTACGAGCTTTGAACGCATAACCTTCCAATCACTGCTATGGGACAAAAATTCTGCAAATTTTACAAAGAGCACATTTGTTTCTGCTTACTCGAATTATGTCCAAGTATTTAAAACAGCATATGGGGCAGATGGAAATTTAATTTATTTTCCGTTTTCCAAAGCAATTCTAATATTATTTATCTATGGCAGAAATAATACTAAAACAACTTAAATAAAATAAAATCGCTATTAAAAATTCGATATTTGGTTAAAAAAAAAAAAAAAAAAAAAGAGTTTTGGAGAAAAAGTGTGACACAAATAATTATGTATGATAATTATTAAAGGTTTGTTTAAAGGGTCCTGCAAGTATTTACTCGAATTTTGGAGAAAATGATGGAAAATTCGAAGGTCTAGATCTACGAGCGTGTTATGAGATCGAGCTCGGCACATTCCGTCTAGCACTTTTGACTGGCGAACTTCTCAACCATTGTTGGGGAACAAAAATTCTTCAATATTTTCAAGTAGCATATTTCTTCTACTTACTTAAATTACATCCATGTATTTAAAATAGCACAAGAGACATACTGGAATTTAATACATTTTACATTTTCCAAAGTAATTATAATATTATTTATTTATGGAAAAAGGAATGCTAATGCAATAAATAAAATAAAATCTGTATTGAAAATTCGATGTTAGTTAATACAAAAAAAAAAAAAGGGAAGAAAAATGAATAACAGTTCTTATATATATAATTATATACGATAAGCACCAGAGGTATATCTAAAGATTTCTGCCTGTATTTATTTGAACTTCGGAGAAAATAACGTAAAAATTCGAAGAGTCAGGTAAACAAGCGAGAAAAGTGGGATCGAACTCAGCAATTTCCGTCAACAAGCTTTGTACGGAGAATCTATCTGCCACTGATAGATTCCACGAAATTCCACCAAATTCTGCAATATTTTTAGATAGCATATTTGTTCTGTTTACTCATATTTCATTCAAGTATTTTAAATAGCATACAGGACAGATCGGAATTTAACATATTTCTATATTTGCAAATTAAATCTAATATTTGTTTATGGCAAAAATAATGCTACAAAACTTAAATAAAATTTGTATTGAAAATTCGATATTTGGTTTAAAAATATATATATAGAAAAAAATGTATATCAAATAATTATGTGTGGTGAACATTAGGAGTCTGTCTATAATGTTTTGCCCGGATTTACTCAAATTTCGAAGAAATTAACGAAGAAATTTGAAGGTCTAGGCCAGCAAGCGCTTTTTCGAATAAGGCACTTTCTGCCTACCAGTAGAAATCCTTCCGGCCACTGGTAGGATTCTAAAATTTTGAAATATTCACAAATAGCATATTTGTTCTGACTCAAATTATATCCAAGTATTTAAAACAGCAGACATACCAGATTTTAATGTACTCGTATTTTATATTTTCCAAAGTAATTCTAATACTATTCGCTTATAACAAGAATAAAACAAAAGAGAGTAGCAACAAAAGAGAGAAGTCGTTTGGGGATAAAACATACAACAAGTAATTATGTATGATAAATTCTAAAGGTCTATGTAAAAGATTCTGCCCATATTTACTCAAATGCCGAGGAAAGTAACAGAAAACTTCGTTAGTGCTAAGCTAACTCGCGCGATATGGGAGCGAACAGGAAATTTTCTGTCTATCAGTTTTGAACGAAAACCTCTCAATCACTGCTAGGTTACCAAAATTAAGTAATATTTACAAAACCCACATTTTTTTTTTTTTTTTTTTTTTTTTTACTCAAATTATAAGCAAATATTTAAAATAGTAAATGTGACGTACCGAAATTTAATATATTTCCTATTTTCCAGAGTAATTCTAATATTATTTAATTATGGCAAAAATGATGCTAAAAGAACTTAAATAAAATAATATGTGTATTAAAAAATCTATGTTTGGTTTAAAAAAAAAAAAAAAAAAAAGTTTTTTGGAGAAAAAAATGTATTACAAGTATTTTTGTATGATAAACACGTATATCTTAAATAAAATGAAGAATTATTTTGTATAGAAATAATTAAATATAGTCTTTTTCAGAGAAGGAAAAGAAGACTAGACTGTGGCATGACAGCAAGAATGCTGATCATATTGACCTAAATTGAAATGATAAAATTTGACTAAAATTATCGTATATATTGGTAATATTACATATGATGTGGTAACAAAATAATGCATATGAATTAAACTAGTTAATGAATGTTTTATTATATTTAGTTTTATTATTTCTATTGGGAAGTGGAGAGAAAGTATAACTCACGTTCGAGCATATTTCAAATTTGACTAACTTTCCTCATTTGCTATTATAATTATACTTCAAGAAATTTTTAGAAGTACATTACAACTGTTTAACAAAGAGACTTTAAAAAAGAGAAATGTGAGCTTTTCATATTTTGGCTAAGTGCAACTTAGAAAAAATAAAGATAAAAATTTTGTATTTTGCGGTTCTATTTGTAATGCAATTTACTGCAAGTGTAGTCTGTGGTTAATATATCCACGTACAATGTATTATGAGACATATCCAGGTAGTGAAAATTTTTAGGAATCTGAGTTTATTTTAATTTTTTAAATGTCCCAACTCGTTACAAACTAGAGATATTTCCGTACTCCTCCAATTAGCGCTTAACACCTTAAAGTAAACTCTTCAGCAAAAGCTTAAATAAAATTAGGTTATTAGTTTCCATTGACAATTAAAAACAGAGCAGAAAAGCAAAGTAAAATATGGTGTGTAATGTTGTTGAAGTACTTGGGACAAGTGCGAACACTTTTGTTATGTCCCACGTATAAAAGACATGCTGTAAGTAAAATCACGAGTGACAAATAGAAAAAGCTTAATAATAATAATAATAATAATAATAATAATAATAATAATAATAACATATATATATATATATATATATATATATATGAATGAAATTATACTCAAAATTTATAAACAAAACTCACATTTTCTTTACTAAAAACTGTAGAGTTTGCTACAAAATTACAGCAATGCAGCAATGGAAAAACTTTAAATGTTAATATGAGTGTACACGTACAGTCAAGTGGGGAAAAGTATTTTTCCAAACTCATTTTTTTTTTTTTTTTTTTAACTTCTCAAACTATCACTATTTCGTGTTTGATTTGGTTATTTAAGAAAAGACAAAAAATAAAGAAAGAAAATTCAAACAATTAGATATGATAACAATTAGGTCTAAATTCCCCTTATGATTATCCCGTGGTTTCTGTCCCTTACACTTCGTCCTATTATTATTATTGTTATTATTATATCACTGTAATCATTTAACTTGTAATAATCAGTGCAGATATATTTTTAAACAATTATATTATATATCACAGTCCCATTTTACGTTAGGTTTAGTGTATGTAGTCACTAAAATAAAATTCCAGAGGTTCAGAAAAGATTTTTTTCGCTAAATCTTGCTTATGCGAAAAGTCATACTTTATTACTGCTACATTAAAGTGTAATTTATTAACATACATACGTCATTAAAATAAATATTTGATAAACATTTGCAGCGAATGAAACCCATATGTACACTAGACTGATAATGAAATCCCATGAATTTCCTTGTAAAATGCTCATTTGTTTTTCCTTCCAAGATGTATTCAATTATAAAAATGCAGAAAGAATTTCAAATTTAATTAAATAAACGTTTAAGAGTATTATAAAAAATAAATGAAAAAAAATAATGGCAGTAATTAATATTTGCTTATAATTGATAAACTGTAATTAGTGAGAATACGGTTATTAATTTAGATATTAAATGTGCATTGTGCAACCTATACTTCAGTGAAAATAAATAAATTGAATGTTTCTTTTTATTGAACAACTTTTTCAAGAACATTTTTCTTCTATAAATCATTAATTGCTATTATAAAAGCTCTAAACTTCCTATTTCTTATTTTAGCTATTTATGATTCTCTCTCTCTCTCTCTAAACTGAGAATAATATCGGGAAAAAAATCTATATTTTCTTTTAATATATTTAATTTTATACTGAAACATACTTTAACATTTCCTAAGAAATTGGAAAACCATTACATAGATTTATAAGATTACTTTTTCGAATTTACTGATATTGTAGAATTTTACGAGGTTGGGACAGTTTTTTTTGAGACATATGTATTTAAAGCAATTGTAAAGTGCCTTTTTAGACAAGAATGACATATTTAATCCCATTCTCGATATTTATATTATTTGAACTTTTGTGGGAAAAAAAAAAAAAAAAACAGTTACTTTTTATTATAATTACTCGATGTCACGTAAAAGACACGAAAATGGATGAATTGTGACTCAAAGCTGTTCTTTATCTGAATATTTTTTTTTTAATTATTATTAATATTAATTTAATTTTAAATCTTTATTATAACACATATAGAGCAGTGCTTATTCTATTAAAAAATAAAATAAGAAAAAATAAAATAAAATAAACTTGTTCAAGTAAAAACAGTTTCCATTGTTCCATTTCTTGATTAAAAAAAACTTGATGTGGACACCACTGGACTTCCTTATACACTTCTTGAAATAAACGTATTGCTACGAAAATATTGACATTTTGTGTAACATTATAGTTAAGTTTGTTATAAACAGGAAGGTTACCCTCAATAAACATTCCTGAAAACAAGCCAAGAAAACTATCACTCCAGCCACAAAAGTCATGATAATAGGACCACATACACTGTAAAAAAAAAATCCCATAAGGTTACGGGGAAAACCCGGCAGCAGAGATTCCAGACAGAGCCCGTAAAAAGAAACGTTTAGACCGTAAATTAAGTATATAATAACCTTAAATTAAGTTACATGCCTGAAAAAAAAAAAAAAAAAAAAAAAAAAAAAAAAAAACATTTTGCCCGTAAAAACAGTGTTTTTTTTTTTTTTTTTTTTTTCGGGCTTAGTCTGGAATCTCTGCTTACGGGATTTCTTTTTACAGTGTATACCGCAGAGAAAGAATATCGCTTCTACTGAAATAGTATTCAACAATTATTACAGAACCCTTCATTGGAAAATGTACAGCTCAGAGTTCCACAGAATTAACTTGAGTGTAGATAGTCTACTTTTGTTTTCTGTAGCGAAAATTAATGGCAAGAAACGATGCATTATACCAAAACATTTAACTCCATTAAAATTGAGAAAGTTCTTACTAATTCTGACTACACTGAAATAATTTTCGCCATATTTCAGTGCTAACCTCGCCAAGTCACCAAGTTTTCGTTCTGCACATATTTTGTTATTGGCGTCGATTTTTGTGATTTGGCGAAAATTTGTAGTTTAAGGTTGCCAAAATTTCGAAGAATTAACTTCAATAAGAACAGAATTCTAGAATTTTCCGGAAAGTTTCATTGGTTTTTAGCTCCGAACTCACTTCTTCGAAAGTTCTCTAAGTGTCAGACAAGACTATGAAAAACGAGCAGCTTTTACAGATGACTGTAGATTAGAATTTGCCTTTTCCTTTATTTGCTACTTTCTATACGTTATTGTAGTGAACATGGCAGTGTTTTCCTTTCCACGAAGATGGGCTTTGACTTGGAGTCAAATTAGGCATTTTAGCTTCTAAATTTGGCAAAAAGTGGTAGTTTATGATTTCCAAATGTTTGATTCAAAATGATTTCCAAATGATTTTCCAGAGGTTTGATTCCAAAGGTTTGATTCCAAGTTTGATTCCAAAGGTTTTCCAAATGATTTCCAGTCGAGTTCTGGAATTTACCGGAATAATTCATTGGTTTCTAGTGCAGAACTACTTCAAAAATTCTATAAATCACTGACTAATTTGTAACGTCCTACATCTAACCATTTTGAATTATGCGCGATATGAACATACATACACACACACAGGCGTATATACAGGCATCAAGGAGAATCGTATAAAATCGCAGACGTCTCTAAAACGAGAGGTCGTGTCCAGACGAAAGTTAGAGTGTACAACTAGACGTCATGACAGTCATAAATATAAATTTACAGTATTTTATGATGATTATTTTCTGAGCTATGCGAGATACAGCATCAATTTCGCAATTTGGGATTAGAATGCTTCCTTTACTTTGTATTATAAGGAAGTAACAAAAAAGGATATTTTAGATTTTTATCAAATATGGATTATTAAATTAATCACATTTGGTGAAATTATAAAACATTTACTGTTAGCAAAATTTAAGGTTTTTTAATACATGAATATTCCTAAACCAAAAGAAAATACATAGCATGCCTAATGAAGCTTGGTGTTTACTTAACTGAGTAATGTATAATTACGTTTAATCATTCCCTCAGTGAAAAAAAAAAAAAAAAAAAAAAAAACTATTGTATATTAACTCACATGCAACTTCGATATTTAATTTATATTATAATATTCATTCTTTTTTTCGAAAAAGAGTTAAATTCTATTATTATCCTTATACTTGTATATTGAATTTGAATAAATTTTATCTTTTTTTTTTTTTTTTTTTTAATCTTATAATTTTGTGCATTGTTTGAAGCATACTGAATTTTCTTTTACAATCGTTGATCATAATCGAAATTTTACTGAGGGTAAGTTATTAAAAAAAAAAAAAAAAAAAAAAAAATCTGAAAATTTATTCAGCAGAATTATATAGTATATAGATTATTGTATGTACGATATAAAATAGTTTCTTTATTGCAATTTTAATAAATATAGATTCATTAAAACAAAATGTTCTGAAAAAATACATTTCAATGTAACTAATGCACAATAATTAACTAAAAATAATGCCTTTCATTTTTAGAAATAAATTTCCCAAGAAAACAAATGACTTTATGAGAGAGTTTTACATAAATGTCTGGAAAAACATTCGATTTCGGCAGTTTAGCTGATTAATATATAATATGAAATAACAAAAAAAAAAAAAAAAAAAAAAAGGAAAGGGAAAAAATGAATAACTGTTTAATATGTTTGTTGGGTGAATAATTTGAAAATTTTTATCAAATTCATTGTATTTTTCTTTAAATATGTAAGATTATGAAAAAAATCAGTTTCAAAATTTCCTCCTTTATTATATTCTCCCTCGTGATATGACACAATTTTAATATTATCTTTCATTATTATTATACATTTTTCTCTAGCAAAAAAAAAAAAAAAGATAATAATAATAATAATAATAATAATATGTAATAATAATAATAATAATAATAATATGTAATAATAATAATAATAATATGTAATAATAATAATAATAATGAATGTCTTTAGAAACATATTTACAGTCCTGTAAATTTCACTGTCAGCTGATGAAGCAAAGTGCGTTGTCCTATTTTTGCTGAGAAAAAGTTGTCTTAAATACCGCCATCTTTTGGATAAAATTAACATTAATGAGTCAAAGATCAGAATATATGTTTTTAATAAAATTTAATACATTACTTTTTTTTTTTTTTTTTTTTAAGTAATTTAGATCTTTTTTTAACGTATAATTAAAATAGTAAGTGAAAACCTGTAAAACTAATTACTAAATTCCATTAAAAAAACTATTTTGAGCATCCAAAAATAAATCTTAATTATAATATGTTGATGCATGTTATGCCATTAAAAACATCCCTCTCAATCTTTAAGCTACTTATAAATATCGTTTCATCTGTAATTATAATACTGAATAAAATTATTGATTAACGCTTTTTTTTTTTTTTTTTACAATAATACAAACTAATATATATATATATATATATATATATTATTTACTTATTATTATTATTATTATTTGTCCAATTTATCAAATGATTCCTCTGTATATTTCACAGAAAATATATGGGAATTGATACGGAATGCACATCATTGTTTATAAAATACTTTTTAATATGCTAGTAAAATACACGAATCTTAATCATATTTTGTTGTAAAAAATAAAATTACAATAAAAATAACAATGATGCATTTATTATGCAATTTTATTATTATACATCAACTAGATAGTTTTTTTTTTTTTTTTTTTATCAAGCTTTTAATAAAAACCAAGGAAAAATTAAGTTTCTGTTTAATATACAGTAATATTAATTTTTATATGTGTACATTATTTTGATCTATATCTATCTAACTCTCTCTCTCTCTCTCTCTCTCTCTCTCTCTCTCTATATATATATATATATATATATATATACATATATATATATATAACTATATATTTAATTTTATGTACTAAGTGAAGAACTAAGTGAATTAATTATTTTAAAATCCACAATCAAAGAATTTCGCGGAGCTATAGCTCAAATTCTACGATTTAAATTTACGCCAAAATAAATATTCATTTGAATTATTTTGGGAAAAAAAAAAAAAAAAAAAAAAAATCCGTTTCTAGCACGAGACGAAATAGTAAAAATGATGAACAACCCATTATATAATCGTATATAATATTAAGCATACGGCCTCACGAATAGCGTCAAGTACGACCATTCAGAAAATAAAATAAAGTAAAGTAACATTAATCTGCGCCCTGACTGCATCATTAATATCACAAAATTTTGAATGTTTTCGTATAAACTCTTAACATAAAATAAAATAAATAAAAAATTAAAATTAAATTAAATAAAGTAAAATAATAATAAAAATAATAATTTGGGACGTGATTTTATTTTGATAAAATGGATGTCATGTGATGTCAGGATTTAATTTACTATACAAAATACAACATTCTATCGATCGCTACGAAATATTGTACACTTATTAATGAGGACAAAATCTATCTAACGGAATAACTTTTGTTCAATCGAATCGTTGTTTCAAAAGATAACAAATAAAATCCCCTTTTGAACTTTAAAAATTTTAATAAGGAAAAAATTTTTTCAAAAATAGATAAAACAAAACAAAAATTCGCCTTCGTATTATACTTCGACATAAAGAAAATATATTTAATTTTATGTAAACCTGCATGATCAATAATTTCTGATAAAACTGACATTTATTTTATTTATTTTTAAAAACTTAATTTCAATTAATCGATTACTCTTATATATATATATATATATATATATATATATATTTTTTTTTTCTTCCTTCTTCTTCTTGATTTTATCGTCCCCAATGTAATGTAGGCACGGCTTTAATATAGGATTCCCTTGGCGACTTGTAATATTTTTTGCCACTTTGGTGATCAATTCAAATGGCTATCGGGATTGCGTATATAAAATCATAATAGAAAGCATTCAAGCTACTTCAGTACCGCATTTCATGATTCGCCAAGGGGATTATATATTATAGATGTGCCTTAATGAAAATGCTTATTTAGTTTATTTTAAATTAAACGTACTTCTAATCAACATAATGAAACTCCAGTCATTCACATTTCATTAATGGCTATATATCCCGATACCTAGCTGTGTTTTTAGATTTCTGAAAATAATCACAGATGCAAATATGTTTATTTATTTGTTTTAATTATTCATTGAAAAAAAAAATAATCATTTGAATATAGTGACTAAGTGTGACTAATTATCGAGATTTTCCCCGCAATATATTCTATTTCACTCCTCGAGAGGAAAAAATTGCAGATTCTGCTATTTTTACTTTCCGAACACTATAGTGAGGAAAGTATTGTAATCATGTCAAAAATCCGAATTGGAGATTTTGATGTTTCTATACGTTTCGAGGTCCCCTGAGTCCGTTTCCACTATTTTTACGATGATGTATGTATGTGTGTGTGTATGTGTGTATGTATGTGTGTATGTGTGTATGTCTGTGGGTGAACACGCTAGCGTCTAAACGCTTTATTCGAATAAGCTGAAATTTGGTACGTATATTATAAGTCACCATAGTACGAACCCTATAGATTTTGGTGAATCTAGCACTTATAGTTTTTTTACATGGACACAAAGAAAAATTCTTTATCATTATGGCCTATGGGACCAAAATCTTAAAAGTGCGATAGCATCTAAACGCCTTATTCAATTGAGCAAAAAATTTATACACATATTATAGGTCACAGATACTAAGTCTATATAAATTTTGGAGAGTCTAGCACTTATAGTTTTTTTACAGGGACACAAAGAAAAATTCTTTATCATTATGGCCTATGGGACCAAAATCTTAAAAGTGCGATAGCATCTAAACGCCTTATTCAATTGATCAAAAAATTTATACACATATTATAGGTCACAGTTGCACCAACTATATAGATTTTGGTGAATTTAGCACTTACAGTTTTTTTACAGGGACACAAAGAAAAATTCTTTATCATTATGGCCTATGGGACCAAATTTTTAAAAGTGCGATAGCATCTAAACGCCTTATTCAATTGAGCTGAAAATTTGTATGAATATTATAAATTGCTGTTGCACTAACTATAAGCATTTTGGTGAACTAGCATTTATAGGTTTTTTACAGGGACACAACGAAAATTCTTTATCATTATGATCTATGGGCTCAAAGTTCAGTAGCGTTAAATAAAACACCGTGTAATATATGGAGAAAAGTACTCAAACACTCTATTATGGTTATCTTTCTTTTGTTCGTTTAACAACTCCTCTTTTTTTACTTTATCTACAAAACTGTTAATTACTCAATGTTCGGAAAGTCGAGTGGAGTCACTCCAGATTTTTTTATTCAGTGAGGTATAAATCGCTTAAAGTGCCCTTTTTATAATTTCCAATAGTATAATTGCTAATGGATCGATTTTTCATTTTTCATTTTGACATAAAATTAAACTGCATAATATATTCTAGCACAATAATTCGAGTAAAATTGCAGTTATTTTGTGGTCAATCGGTTAAATAAAATAATATATGTATGTTGGTTTTAGGATTAAGGCGAATTGACTACATGTAGTTCCTAGAGCTAGGTGGTATGTACTCCTTAGAGGGTGGTGGTGGGATGGGGGTTTTTGGAGAGTTTTAGCCCGTATTTACGTGCGTTTTGAAGAACATTAAGGAAAGCTCAGAACGGTCAGGCCGACAAGGGTGACTTGGGATCGAACCCGGCACTTACCGTCTACCAGCTTTCAGTGCAGAGCAGCTCCTATATAAAATGTATAAAATGATATGATAGCTAATACTATGTAAAGTATTGTACAATGTAATGAAGCTTTACAAATTGAAATGGAGGGGTAAGGCGTTGGTTGTTTTAGGTAATAGGGACACGGACAATAGGGACATAAGTGAGGATTATGCTACTAAAATCAGCGTGAATTTTTAAATATCTTTTTCAGCGATTTCAACGGATTTTTTTTTTATTTATAAAATGGTGATTAAAATGGTTTTATTAATTAACTATTTGTTTATTAAACATAGTGACTTTACTTTTTTTAAAAAATTCATTGACATATAGTGACCAGCGAAGTGCGCCAAACCTACTATTATATTGTTAAAATTTTAATTTCATTTTGCATTATTCTGTTGACGATTACTATTAAAAACGAATTCAAAATTTACATAAGTTACTCATTTAAAATTATTAAATTTAGAGTAAAAAAAACCTCTTTTGTTTTTTCATTCTGTTGCAATATTTACTAAAGCCTAAAATGTTTTCTGTGTTATATAATTCGAAAATAAAGTCACCCATCACGCCATAAAGTATGATTAGCCTTTGAGTTACAGGGTCCAACAAAAATATTCAGTTACATTAAAGGTTATTATTGGAAATTTGATGGAAATGCACTTTCGTTTATATTAAGCATTTTTAACACTTTCTACCAATTTTTAAGTGTGAATATAATTTCAATTTGTGTATTAGTCTGTAATTCTGTCTTTCAGGGCATTAACTTCCGTAAATGTTCATGGAATTTGTTGAAAGTGATATGTTATTCAAATTCACTATCGGTTGTTCCCTGTTGAAAATGGAGTGATTACCTCTACTGGTTTGTGTACAGGGACACCTGACAGTATTCCAGAGCACTGTGTCCTTTGAGAAGTTTTTTTTAAACCATATTTTTATACCTTTACTTTACACATATCTTAATGAAATTGAAATAGATTATTTATATGCACGAAAGAATGCTTTCTATCGAATATAGTATGATAAGCATTTGATTTACAGGGACCCTAAAAAATATTTAGTTACATTATGGTTTATTATTGGAAATTTGCTGAAATTACATTTCAAACACTTTCTAACATTTTTTTCAGTGTGAATATGGTTTCAATTTGTATATATGTCTGTCCAACTGTCCATCTATAAATTTGTCCGTCTGGCCGCCTCCGGCGTCTCTAGATACTTTCAGAATTTTTTTTAAATCATATGTACTGTGCAAGTTGACTATGTAATGTTTCCATTTAAAAGGGCATTAATAGGTCCTGTGTATAGGAAACTCCCCTCACACGCACACACCGAAAAAAAAAAATTCAATGCATTCAGTTTGCTAAAACCCAAAAGAAAAAAAAGTTATAATTAATATGCTTTTTTTTTCTTATATATATATATATATATATATATATATATATGTATATAGAATATGATATGATTAACTTTCAGATTTTAAGGGTTACACTAAAATATTCAGATACATTACGCACCGCAATAATGATTTAACGGCAGCATTTTCCTTTTCGTTAAGCATATTAAACACTTTCCAACAACGCTTAAAAGTGATGATGAATTCAATTAGTCTATCACTATGCCTTTCAGGCCTTCTGTCTGTGCGTTGTGTGATAAGGTAGGCAAACAACATTGAGAAAGTTATACAACAAGTGTACATACAGTTGGAAAGTGTTGCTAACCAATGCGTACTGCATAATTTTTCGTTCTTGTTTCTGATAGGCATCAAAATTACAATACAGAATAATCTTGCATAATAGAAAAGTGGATTCAGTAAAATTAAAACAGTAATAAGAATAAAAATACATTTAAGAATAAGATCAAGAATAAACAATAGAATAATACTACACACACACACACAAAAAAAAAAAAAAAAAAAAAAAAAAAAAAGAAAAAGAGGTATGATACCATTTTTGCTGATTCTTATGTAAAATAACCTCCTGAATCCAAATATGACTCCCATTTTTCTAGAAAGACTACCCCCTCCCTCAATTTCTTTCCCTGATCGATAATTTTATGACCTTGAATTTGATTTGAAGAATGAAAAATGATTAATTTAACACCTAAAAACAAAAATATATACAGTTTAAAAAATAACATTAATAACATATTAAAAAATATAAGACATGTAATGCATAATTTCAGTGGCAAATACTCCCCAATTATTTTCCCTCGTTGCAAAAGTCCACGTTTTTTAATTTTCAAACTCTGTAGCCCTTCATAAGATATTTAACGGTTAAAAGAATCTAAATTTATAGCCATAAAATCACCGAAAAATGATGAAAATTGCGGACCATTCTTAAAAAACGGTGCGTGATAGAGCAAAATGGGTGTCATATTCAGATTCAAGCTGTCATTTTACATAAGAATATGCTGAAATGGTGTCAGAGGCAATTTTCATGACGAGCAGTGAAATTAATAAAATGTTTTTCTGAAAAGGTAATTAAAAGAGAGAGAGAGAGATAATTTACAAGAATATTCTTGTTTTAAAACTAGTAGATTGGAGACGCCATATTTAAATTCAGGTTGCGCTCGTTCGCCTAGACTTCTCGCGATTTTCCTCAATTTTACCGAAACACTTGTAATTACGGAATATGAAATCTTAGAGAGACCAGGGGTTGTGGTATCTTACCAATGCGTAAATCTCTAGAATACAAAATCGACATCAAATTCTAGATCATCACACATACATCTAAAGCCTCATAATTGTGCTAACATTTTTTTTTTTTTTTTTTTTTTTTTTTTTTTTTTTTACTTTTGGTTTTGAATCAAAATGGAAAAGTATTTTAAAAATGCAAAGATGTGTTAAAAAATAAAATAAAATAAATAAATAAATAAATAAATAAGTTTTATATTACATTATAAATAAATAAATTTAAAAAAAAAAATGTATTAATGTTTCAAAATAATCTGTATATATATTTTTTTAAAAATTTCAATATTTTCTTTAAAAATACGTATAATACCGAAATGAGCATTTATAAACAGAAAGAAAGAAAATATGTTTTAAATAGGCTTACCATTAAGATTTAATATTATTTTGTAATAATTTTATTTTAAAAGTTAATCTCAAAACATATTTTATTTAGGTGTATTTAGATAGTATTTTGGCGTTTATTAAGTTTTTATTACTATTACTAGTAATAAGAGTGCTGAGTGTTAGATAAAACACAATTAGCCTTAATTTGCTTAATTAAATTAAAAGATAATAAAGATTTTTCAAAAATTCACATTTTATGTATTTCAAATATTTCTTTTTATGAATATAAGAACTTTAAAATTTATTTAATATCTCATATAAGTTTTATTTTAAAGCAACTTAAATTTTATTTTAACAAATACCTTCACGCTTTTTTAGAGATACCTACATAATAAAAAATAAATATAAAACGATGTTAAAATAACTTGTAAAAAGCATAGTCGTGTGTAAAAGGAAGCAATTCTGAGACAATATACTATTTCTAAAATGACTTCTTATCTAACGCTAACATGCATGCTTTGAAAGAAATATTTTCATTTCTTTTACGAAGCTTAGAACAAAAATGTCAGAAAATGTAGAGGGGGGATGTATTTGCTGGAAAAGATCCAAATTATAAAACATATATGCTGTTTTTACACTCAATGCACTTGTTTTTGTTTAGTTTCATAATTCAGTTGTGTGGAATAAAAATGAACACATTGGTATTGCTCGAAAGAAGTATATAGACAATCCGCTTAAAAAAGAATAAAAACTATAATTATATACTGCGAATTTTATTTTTGGAAATCTTCTACTTTCATAGCGTGAATACCATTAATATAACATAAAGAACTAAGTTCTAAAACGAATACTCATATTTTTGAACATCCCATATAATTTTATTAGCTCTTGATTTTTTTGCTCTTTCTACTCTTTTTTCTCTTTTTCTTCATTTTACTATAAAGTTAAATTTATTAACCTATTTAGTATATCTTACTGATGCTTATGCAAGAGGTACAAACGTTGATATGTGAATATTTAAATAAAAATTTGCTAAATTATTTAAATGTATTAAAAATATTTATTACTACTTTGTTAAGTGTAAAAGGTAATTAAAATTTTAAAGCATTAAAATATAGAAGTTTAAAATATTAACAATACCTACCTTCAATAAATTTTAAATTCTTCTAAATCCATAAACTGTAACCAAATCGACATTCTACAAATTCTTAAACAGATTCTTTCTATTTTTTTTTTTCGTTTGTTTGTTTGATGGGCCCCCCCCCCCCATTAAGTATAAGTTAAAAATATATCTCTTATGAAAAAAAAAATCTGGTGTGAAACAATCACACTACTTCCATTACCCACTATTACACGTATTACAAGCACATTTTGGAGATAAAGTAATCAGAAGACTTAGAGTTGACCACATTAAATAGACACCTAAATTTTTTCTAGTAAGATAAAGTTAATACACGTGTAAAGGCATATAAAACAGAATTTACATAACAAGTAAAAAAAAAAAAAAAAATTTTTTTTTTTTTTTTTTTTTTTTTTTTTTTTTTAACACTAATTTATTTTTAAGATCTAAAACTGATTTGTCAGGATGAATATTAATTTCCCTATGTTAACCACATAAAGCATAAGAAAGGATATCTAAATGGGTTTATGTAACAATTTTCAAGAAAATCGTTAGAGCCGTTTTTGAGATACCGACTGTTACCAAAACATGGCACAATCAATTGTCGACCAGAAAACAACAATTACATACAAAATGATATTTAAAAGACGGTTAATATGAAAAACAATATTAATACAGCCGTTTTGAAAGGAACGCACTTGCAAGACCTGAAAATCAGCTATTTATACAGGACGCCTATAAATTTTCAAGTGTGGAAAATATCTAGTGTGGAAAAAATAGAGCTTTGCTTTGTCTTAAATAATAAAATATGAATATATTTCCAATATGCATTCATTAAAATAAAAAAATGTATTATTTAGTTTATATCACGACATCATTGCACCCTGCATGCAACATATATGTTTATAAGTTCAGATACATAACACAACAGTTTTCAAATAAGATACATTACTGTTGTATATCACTTGATGACAATTTGAATTGTCTTTTTAAATTTAAACATATAGTTGCAATATCAAAACAAACGACAAGTATAAATTAGTGTTAATATATAGAAACATATGATAACTTACTCCGTGAATGTATTTGTTAGAAAAAAAAAAACGGTTATTTCTGTTTTCGATTTCTTTCATCTTAGTAAAAATTAACAATAAAAAATATTCTCTTATAATATTTTAAAATTTAACAATTCTCAAATTCATCTTATTTAGCTTTTTTAGGATTTGTAATGTGGGACATTTTTTAAATTTTAACATTTCACAGCGAAATAGGTATTAAAACTTCCATACGCGACGAGACTTACAAAATAAACTTCCAGACTATATATGATGAGATAGATGCGTATTTGCTTTTCAATAATGCGTTTAACCGCAGTATTTGGACAACAAGAGCATTTATGACAATTGATAAATTACTTTCTACTCAAGATTCATTTACGGTTACAAAGATGGAATTTTTTTTTTTTTAAAGAATACAGTCTGAACGGATCTTAGACGTATTCTGCAAAAGTCGCATCTGTAGATAATTTGTATATTTCAGCTTTTTAGATAATAATTACTATGTTTCAGCAAGGGGCTTAATGTAGGACTTTCTTCCGCACTCATATCGCTTATTAATTTCAGATACTCCGTTGCTGTTCAATAACCAGCGCAACTGTAGACTTTAATCTTGCGTATTTTAGACTGTGGTGCTATTTTGTTTCTTGTCTTTTGTGCATGAAAACACGTCTCTCTAATTTATTATCTTTAGAACGATTATTATCTATGTTATCTGATTATTACCTATACACATCTCTAGATTGACGAGACGTGGCTAACCGAAGGGCTCGACGTAACCGAAGGGCTCGACGATAGCCCTTCGGTTACTTTTTTTGTCACCATATTATTATAATAGTTTTTTTTTTTTTTTTTTAATCTCTAAAGTGCGCTGGTAAGAACCACCGAACTTTATCTAACACCAAAATAGACAAACAAACAAATAAATAAATAAATTAAATAAATAAATAAATTAAATAACAAATTAAGGAAAAGAAACCGAGTCTTAAAAATTATAAAAATATAAAAAACTTAATGTTAACAACAACTAGTGATACACGGTTGAAATTTCGCGTAATTTCCCATTTTAGCCACATTTTTTTTTACTCAATTATTATGTTAAAACCAATGACAAATCTCTAAAATCAACAGTAGAAATTTGTTTTTAATAAAAAATGAATTCAAGAAAATCATCAACAGAAAATTATAGTCTCAAATAAGGAAGACTTATTTAAACATTATTATTCTATACATATCAATAAATAGTAAAAATCATAATATATATACAGAGCTGCCAACCTAAACCGGCAAATTGTTATTACCGCCTCTTTTTCTATACCAGTCATTTCTTAGAGTTTTTTCCTTTTTAATTTATCGCAAATATATTTGAAGAAAATTACTTTAAAAATTAAGTGGTGTAGAAAAAAGGGCGGTACTAATAATTTGCCGTATTAGGTTGGCAGCTCGGTATATATATATATAGAGAGAGAGAGAGAAATTACTATAGAAACATTACTCAGCCCTTTTATTAGCAAACATATCTCATATTTTCTTAACTTTCCGTCGAGCGCGCTTCAGATATTACACCATCGGGTGCATTGTATCTGACAGATACATTTCGCAATTTGAAGTCATTCTTAAATTTAATGAGCATTAAACAAATTGTATTTCTGTTTTTGGTACTAGGATCTTTCTTCTCTACATCTGACCTTACTACCCCTTTATTTATTTTCAATAAAAATAGATAAAATAGAGTGAAGATATTATAATACAATGCAGAGTACAAAATAAAATGAAAAATATCGCATTGTTTCAATTTGACGATCACCTCTTTCTTTGCCATTTTTGGAATGGCAACTTATTAATGTAGCTTATGTTAATATTTAATATTTATTCCGTAAAAAAGTAGTTAAATGAACTGTAAATAATTTTCATTCCTATAATAGGATAATTTTGGATAATTCTGGGTAATTTCGTTATGATATTGAAATATTTTTTCTCCGTACTGGTTTCGCTGATCTTGTTGAATATTTTTTTTCCTGCATAGTAACCTGCTAAGCATACAGTATCGTCAAAATTACACTATCGCTTGCATTACAGTTTCCAGAATTTATATCCCGTCAAATCTTCTTCACATTTCTATACATTCATCGAAGTTTTCTCCCTAAAACTTCATTTCCCGAAGAAAAAAAAAAAAAAAATGTATACTTTCGAAAATTTTTTAATCATTTAAATCTAAAAAAACATTTTTTACACATTAAAAATAAATAAATAATTAATTAAATAAAGACTATAAAAAAAAAAAAAAAAGAAAAAAAAAAATCTGTGCAAGAAAAACGACAAGCGCATTGTATCTCAAAGATACACACCAGCAAATGTATCCCCAAAGAGAAAAGAGCTTCCCACAGAAACGTATTCTGGTAAAATCTCAAGAGACCGCTTGACGAAATAAACAGATATTATTCAAGGTCATGAGATTCCCCTTTCTATTGTAAAGAAAGACAATTCACAGCCAAAAGGTGTTGAGTTGGCATTAGCCACTATTGCAGTTACTAATCAGTGCGTTTCGTATTCAAAACCTTCAAATTTACGAGGTGTCTCAATTCCATGCAGGCGCTCACTCGTTAACACTCATTCTGAAGACCCTGATTTTCCATAGAAAATCAATGAATGTATAATTATATATAAAAAAAATATTCACATAATTTTATTCGTGTTAGTAATATACATATACCATACATTAAATTTAATATAATTTTACAAATTTTGAATTTCGCTGCAGAGCCTGATTAAAACCGGGGCACACTCTCACCGGAATTTTTTATGATTATTTTTTCTTTATGTGAGATACAGCGCATCCAATGGACTGATAATACGTGAAATTTACTACTTTACTTTTTTTAATTAATTTTTTTTACAAAATTTCTCACTAAACGTTTTTATTATAGGAAATGAATTGCATAATTTTTTTGCCGCATGCTTTAATTAGCCTAAGGAAATTTTCCGTGATCATCATCTTAAGAAAAATTTATTATATATCCTTACTAATTAAAATGATTACTGTTTAGGAAATTAAATTAATTTTGTTTTACAAAATTAATTTACTTTACGTATTTCAGGAAAATCAACAAATATTTGTGTACGCTTGCTGAAAAAGGAAAATTAATTGTAAAGAAGGTTATGTTAAAGAATAAAATTTCTTTAAGTGATTTGAATAAAGCTTTACGCATATCAGTTTATTTAAGACGAAGAAAAAGTTTGTAATATTTTTAATTTTATATAAATAGACAAGGAAAGCATAAACTTATCAAGGTGCATCTATCGAAGTTGTCCAAATTTTTTTATATTTCATTAATTAGGTAAAATGTCAGAAAAATTGGGTATAATTACTGGAAATAATATTTTATCATTGCTACATTTAAGTGTAATTAATTTGTATAAATATTTAATTCGTAGTTATTTATTAAACATCTAGAGAATGTGTGCATGTCATTGGTACATGAGAACATTAATGAAATTCCATTATTTTCTTTAATATAAATATATTTTTTTTCTTTTTATTTTCTTCTTTATTTTAAAGAAATATTCAGTGCTAAAAATATAGTGCTTAAAAATTAATAAAGTGTGATAGAATATGTTTAAAAAAAGAACTATTTATAAGTAATAATTAGTAGCATTCATTATTATTTATCAACAACTAAATAATTGTCAATTCAAATACTAAACAGTTATTAGTTTAGTTTTTAGATAAGCAACCTGTATTTCTAACTAAATAAATAAATGGAAAGTTTCTTTTTATTTTCAAAAATTGTTTCTTCGTTTTCTTTTATAAACTATTAATTTTACTATGTTTAATATTTCCTGTTTATCTATTACGTCATACAGGTTTCATTTTACTTTCTGTTTTTTTCTTTCCTGTAAACTAAGATTAATATCAGGAAAAATTCATTTATTTCTTTTCTTACAATATATTTAATTTATGATACTAAAATAGACTTCAGCGTTTCATAAAAAATTGGAAAACCATTACATAAATTTATACGATTACTTTTTTGAGATTTACCGATATTGGGGAAACTTACAAAGATAGGACATTTTATTTGGAAATATGTAGCTTAAGCAATTGAAAAATGTTGGTTTAGGTAAGAAAATTCTATGTATAACTACATTTCTAGATGCTTCTATTATTTGAATTTTTGTTAAATTTATAGTTTTTGTTATTATTTTTTTTTTCAAAGGAAAGAAATGTTTAGCGGTATAATCAGTAACATTTTTTCCCCCTTGATATGTGGTACCTTTTATAAATATTACATATGAATGACAAAACTTAATTAGTTTGAATATTTTAAGTCTAGTGTTATTAATATTAATGATATTGTATAATTTTTACATTTTCATTGGAATTCACATAGTGCAATGTTTCATCTGTTTAAAAGGCTATAGCGGACCTTCATCGACCAAATCCTTCCACTGCCCATACAAAACCATTTAGAACAATCATTTAAAGAAAACTTTCTGATATAAAAACAGATTAAACAGATTTCATTTTTTAGGGCAAATTTGTTATCAGATATGGCATGCAGATTGTAAAACTAATTACTTTTGGCGCTATTACAAAAATTTCACAACGATATTAAAAATTTTGTATTAAATGCATATTCATAAAACCGAAAGAAAGTACCATAGTATACTGTAGTAATGTTTTATAAAAATTATGTGGTATATATTTCAGTTAACTCAGTAATGTGTAATTACGTATAAACATATTATTAGAGGAAATAAATAAAAATATTTTGTATTAACTTACATGTATTTTAAATAGTTAAACCTATATTACAATATTAATCGCTGTTTGCTTTTTTCGAAAAACTGATATATTTATTATTATTATTACTATTATTACTAGTGGTATACTTTGCATAACGAATAAAAATAAATTATATATTTTCTGCTTAAATCTTCAGATCTTCTGTATTATCTGAAGCACTGTAGGAGCCTTTTAACTATTTATGGTCATGATTGAAATTCAGCCAAACGCATGTAATTTTAAAATATTTTTGCAAAAATTTTGCAAAAATGTAGTAGTTTATTATAAATACAGTATAAAATATAATTTTTTTACTTATTCTAAAAATATAAACAAATATTTTAACTATAGATTATTTACCATAAAATGTACCAAAAAACCAAATTTTTAATTGAATTAGTTTATAATAATTCACAAAAATATTTTTAATGCATTTAATCTTTAAAGGTCTAAATTTCTGTCTATAATCCCCGGATCCTCCTGTGTCATGGATGCTCTGTTCTCGAAGATGCAAGACGTGTTGTGCCGAGTTCGATATTAGCTACGCTCATTTACCTATCCGTTCAGAGTTTCCCGTGGTTTACTGCGAAACTTACACAAATACGTCCATGGGCACCTTAAAAATACCCCATGGAGAACACTCTCCGAAGGCCTAGGATCCCGGATATGATTTCACTAGCAATGGGATGGTTTAACCATAACACATATACGTGGAAGCTTATAACCTGCTGATGTGATTTGCCCGCTATTTAAATATATATATATATATATATATTGTATAATCCCCAAGGGAAAATTCTTTCTAAAATATTATTGAAGTAATTCGTGGCAATTCTGGGGTACAATCCCTTTCTTTTGTGGACCGGCAAAATACTATTATGTAATGAAAATGGAAGAAACGCTCTACTGAATCTGTCATTTTTAATTCATTTTTAGTTTCTATATAATGGTTAGTTTCTATATAAAACCCCTGTTATAATTATTATCTTCATTAAAAATAAATAAAATGCTGAAAATTTGGACTGTATGTTTATTTATTTATTTATTTTTCATGTATGTGACGAACATTAGCCATTTAGTCATTCTGCTGTTTTTATGATTAATATATTAGGCTTAAGAAAATTTATTATCGACATTTTGAAAGTGGTATAGGTGAACAAATTCGGAGATAATACAGGACGCTGTATGGTTCGCATTATAAGAAAAATAAAGTTTTTTTAAACATATAATTCGCGGATTATAGACTGTAAATTAGAGTAATTAATTTGAAAAGAAACTAAATGTTATTATAAACAAGATTTGAATAAATATCTAATTAAATGACTGAATTCGGCTGTTCAGCTTAATTAAATATGCTTTTAAAATTATAAATAAATAATTAATTAATAATAATATTAATAAATAAATAAATAATAAATTCTAGTATTTAAATTTTTAGATAAGTGGAAAAAAAAAGAAAGAAAGAGAAGAATGAAAAAAAGAAAAGAAAAGGAAAGGAAATACATGTTTAATATGTGTGTTCAGCGAATAATTTGCAAAAGTTTATCATCCCCTTATTTTCAGTTTATTAAAATATAAAATTATTGTGCCAAAAATCATTTTGAATTGTTTATTATCTACTTTTTCCGCAATTTAACATAACTTTATTAATTGCTTTGAGCATTTCTCTTAACAACAACAACAAAAAAAAAAATAATAATAATAGAAAAAACGTTTGGGATGAGAAATTTCTGAGATTCATTGTCAGCTGATAAAACAGCGTGTGTTGACCTATTTTTGCTACGAAAGTTTTTCGGTGTAAATAGCGCCATCTTCTGGATAAAATTAACATTAAAGAGTCAAAGGTTTAAGGCGTGATAAGAAAACTTAAGGAAAATATATTTTCCAAACAAAGTTGTTAAAAATTTATACGAGAAGGAATGTTCATACGCATAACGTAACGTATTAAACTTTACATCTAGCTTTTTTTTTTTTTTTTTTTTTTTTTTTTTTCTTTTTATGGTATGAAATTAGTCTTGTCTATTCATTATTTCAATACGTTGATTTTCCCAATTCATTTTTTCAATGTGCTTCCTTATTTTGATTTGAAATAATTGCTCTGTGTTATTGGAATGTTGATGAATTTTTTATTATCACCAGTTTTTTAGTGCACTTTGTTGTATAAATTTGTTATGGATTAGATTATTTGGTTTTCTGAACAAACCAGTATTTATTTGAAAATCTAATTTTATTTATTTAATCTCGTCAAATTTCTAAGTTTCGTAAGTGACACTTTTAATGCTGCAATGTGCAATCGTGCCTATTTTTGTCGCTTGACGATTGGTTGAGCAATTACTTGGAGTCAAAAAAAAAAAAAAAAAAAACTTACTTTTATTTTTTATCTTTTATTTACGCGGTTTTATTACAAGGTTAATTATTTATTATTTTTTGACACCAATACATGTGTAAATTTTTAACCCTTAACTAATTACATTCTTTCCCCGCGGACATTTTCCCCTTGGAACTATCTATATCTCAGCCTCTATTTAATAAAATAATACAAAACGATGCAGTAAAGTATAATAAAGCAAGTAATAAGAAAGTGACAGATAAAGTAATTTTGAGAAAAATTATTCTACCTTAAATTCTGTATGTTTCTATAATATATAGGCGGAGAAAACTCAATATTTTAAAACTCTCATGAGACTTTATCTTAGAGATTGGCTTAACCACGCTCGAGTGTGTGTGAGGGGAGGGTAATGATGGTGAAAACCGCTATTCATCCAAATTGGGAAGCCTTCCAGTTTTAGAGATCTACACGGTTTAGAATTTCAAGCCCGAATAACAAAAGCAAACAAAAAACGCATTTATGGTTCATCAAAGTAAAAATATGATAAATGTTTTTTCAAATTTTCATGAATAATATTTCCAAATGTAAGAAAACTACAATACTTTATTTTCTTTTTTGAAATTTAATTTTAAAGAAATATAAATTTTATTTAACAAACCAAATTCCTACATGCTTTTTTTCGAGATACCTACGTATTAAAAGGAAAGATGAAGTTTTGTTAAAATAACTTGTATGAGAAATATCCGTGTATAAAAAGGAAGCAGTTCTCAGTCAATACACAATTTTCAACATGTCTTCTTATCAAATGCTAACATGCATGTTTTTAAAGAAAATATCTTTATTATTTTTACGAAGCTTAGAACAAAAATGTCAGAAAATGTAGAAAAGGATGTATTTGTTGGAAAAAATCCAAATTCTGAAACATATATACAGTTTTTACACTCAATACACTTGTTTTTGTAAAGTTACTTAATTCAGTTGTGGAAGAGAAATGAACGCATTGACATTGCTGGAAAGCAGTATCTAGAAAATCCGCTTATAAGTAGAATAAAAACTAGAAATAGTTACTAAAACGCTTATTTTTGAAATTTTTTTTAACCATCTAAGAATGGATACTTTTTATTACAACATAAAAATTTAAACATTAAACCGAATATTTATATTTTTTAAAAACCATTGTGATTTAATTATATTTTGATATATATATATATATATATATATATATATATATATATATATTTATTTAATTTTTCCTTATTCATTTATAGTTATTTTAACATCACATAAATTATGTATTATTTATATACATGAGAAAAACTGATACATCTGTATTTTACTAAATGAATTAAAATATATTATTTTTTCAAATGCATAAAAATACTTAAGTTTAGTTTTATAAGTTTTAGTAGACAAATCTAAAAATTAAATATGAAAGTTTAAATTTTTAACATATTTTGCTGTCATAAAATAATCAACATTGCTTCAACCAATATGTTGTAAACAATTTCATATTTTACAAATTCACAATTATCGTATTTTTCGGCGTAGGTTTTTGAAATCAGTTATACACTGTAAATTTTAATTCGGAGTAAATGTTATTTTTTAACAAACTTTTGTTTCTTACAAATATAGCTTAATTTGTAAATTTTTTTTTTTTTTTTTTTTTGGTGTGTAACTCATTTATGTGACCTGTGCGTTATACGCCGGAAAATACGGTAGCTATCCCCCCCCCCCCCTTAAATTCACGTTAAAAACATGTGTAACCATTCAGCACAACTATTCCTGTAATTCAATTAAAAACGATTCTTTTTATAAACTAGAAATATATTTGTATTTTTGAGGCATTTTTTCACAGGTTTTCTTCTTCATTCAGTGACAAACCTCTCCTCCAACCAAGTCTTTGTCCAAATAAAGGTTCATTTTTCAAGTTTGTATGTTTCTCGAGAACCTACTGACTGTTATCAATGCAATAAACACTGGGAAAAGTTATTCATATACAATTAATTACTTTTGGAGTTAAAAAAAAGAAAAGAAAAAAAACTCAGTTTTTAAGCTTCTTTGACTATTAAATGTAACATAGACATATATTAAATATCTGATTTTTCCACAAATAAAATGTTTTAAAATCTCAAAATTCACAGTTTTGATATCGTCATTTTGCTTTTAGAAATACATTTTGTTTTAATTTAGAAACGAAGTGATTTGATTAGTAACTGTTCTACACATGTGTAGCAGTACTAAGAATTGTTAAAATCTTCTAACTGTCGTGTTTTTTTTTTTTTTTTTTTTTTTTAAGAACTAAGGACTATTAATCTCAATCTACGGATTTTTACGATATCAGTTTGATGATAGTTGGGCATTAATCGAAATCGAAAATTTCTCGAAAATATAATTGAATAATTTGGAAGCAATGTTATAATTTGAAAAAAAAAATAATAGTCGTCCGTACTAAACTAAAATCTGTTTTTGCCAAAATTCAAAGTCTTTTTTTTTTTTTTTTTTTTATATAAAGAAAAAGAAAAAAAAAATTAATAATCAGTTTCGAAACGGGCAGTATCAAAAGTCTTTTTTTTTTTTTTTTTTGAATTTGGAAATAAAAAGCGTGCGTGCATAATGAAATAAAAAATAAAACAATATAATTAAGTTTGAGTTTAAGTTGGTAACTTTTCTTTTCTTTCTTTTCTATTTTTCGCCGACGTTCACCCCGGCGAGTAGGGAAATGTTTCGCATTACTATTTTAACTGTGTTCTAACCTCCGCTTACCACATTTGACCCCCCCCCCTCTCTCCCCACACACACCCTTAAGCTTCCTTCAAACTCTAGCAGCATACAGAGCTTCAAAAGTCATAAATTATCCATTGTCCGAAAGTGACCCTCTGAAACATTGCACACATTTACAATGAAGGACATTATTTTTTATTGCTCTTTTACAAAAGATTCTTATGCAATTATCGCCCTAGCAGGTTTGTGAGCTTCAATTCCAGCGAGCGTCGATCTTCTAAACCAAATCAAAGAAATATCAATAGAGTCGCACTTGCAGCTTTCTAAGTTGCCAGAGTTTGAAGGCAGCTTTAGACCAGTAAACTAGTTAGATGGTATTTTAACCAGATCAAACCTAATAAATAAACTTAACAAAATCTTTAACTTCTTAATGGAAATTACTAATGCAACAGATTGAAATTAATTAATAAGTTACTACCTACTGGCTCTGGCTGGACTTTAGGATCTCCTAAAAGTCTGTGTCCACAAGTGATGAGATTCACTCCTAAATGTTCAAGTGTATGCTTCTTCCAAGTTTTCAAGTGTGTATTTCACCTAAGTGCAATTACAGTATGTGAACTTCTTTACCTGTTGCACCTTGTCGCGAGGGGCGCTGCCCGGCAACAGGTAATTGATCTTCAGCATTCATCCTCTACAGTTTTTCAAAGCCTTCCATTAAACGAACTCTATGGACCTTAATCAACCCAGTTCAACCAATTCTGTAATTACATTTAATGTTCAACGAGCATAGTGCCCATTGTCGCGTGGGGAGAAATCTTGGCACATAATCTTATTTTAACCTCTTTCGCCCTTTGTCGGTCTTGGACTACAAGAATGGCAAAACTTTGTATCACTTTATTTTACTTTGTTTTCAATAAACCTCGGAGTAGTCCCCTTTGTCTCGACACTGAATCGCTCAACATCGCTCCAATAGCGATGAGCGGGGGCTGCTCCCTTTTAAACCTGTTAAATATTTTATAATTTATTTAAAAATAGAAAAGAAAGAAAAGAAAAGAAAGAAACAGAAAAAAATAATCGCATCAATTATGTTTTTTTTTTTTTTTTTTTTTTTTTTTTTTTTAATAACGGTATCTCTATTTCTCATTCTATATTTTTAAAAATGTAAAGAGATTAAAAAAAAAAAAAGTTTACATTTATTAAAATTACCTAGAGCCATTCTCTATTTAATAGTTCCTCATTAGGTAAAATTACCTTATATCAAATATTAACGAATGCTGTTAATTATAGGGATGGATTTTTATGATGCGCCTGTTTTGTAAAAATGTATTGGACTGATGCCTCACGATAAATGTGTAAAATTTAATAATCGAGGATTAAACTTCATTTTTTCCTATTAACAATGTTAATATATTAACTATTCTAAACATTCCAATACTTCCTGCTTCTACGTTCAAACGTTAAGAGCAAAATTTTAACTCATGTTAAGGCTGAACTTGGTTGCATTCAATTGTTTTCTCAACAGTCTTTTTTTTTTTTTAAATATATATATATATATATATATATATATATATATATATGCAACATATCGAAGCAATCTCAGATATTTATTTAAAACTTTCAACACACATTTCTATAAAAGATATCCTTCAAAAAAGTGATTAAATAAATTAGTAAAATATTTATTGCTATCTATCAGATAAATTAAGCTATATTCTAATATCGTTTACCCTTATCTTAAATATCACATGGCTAATAATTCAATAATAAGCCAATATTTAGTTTAAATTCATAAATCATATTATTAGTTAAAAATTCAATATAAATTGATTTTTTTTTTGTTTGTTTGTTTTATTTCCTCAATTTTGAAAATAATAATAATAATAATAATAATAATAATAATAATAAAAAAGCGTGCCGTGGTATTTTTATACGCTGCATTCACACCTAATTTTTTCGTCTGATGAAAGGTCGCAGTTAATTATTTCGACAGGAATCAATTATTGCTTTGCGTTGCGTACAAATACAATCCTAACCCAACTATAATTCGAAAAATTAAACCTATTGCTAATTCAGTTAAATAAGTATTTTTATTTTTAATGGAATACTGCGTGATGTTTTTGTTTTAGTTTAAAAATATTATTATAACGTAAAAGGTTTAGAATGTAATATTCATTTTTATCTTTCTTTAAAAATATTGCTTAAACCTTTTATTTTATTTATTTTTAATTATAACTTTTCATTTTCTATTATATTACACAGTGAAAATATTACAGTTATTAAGTTAACATACCTCTTATTGCTACCAAAACTGTAGTTTGTACATTGTATTTATTATTTTTGGTATTTTTAACGTTCATACATCTCTGTTTTTCTTTGCTTATTTTGCATGAAGTTTATGATATTCGGCTTATATATATATACTATATATATATATATATATATATATATATATATATATTTATTTATTTATAAGCATGTATATCTATTATGGAAAAGGATAAAAAGTTTAAAAATCCAATAGTGAATAAGCAAAATTTAATCAGAATTTACATATTACTCGCACAGTAAAATGCAACACTTATGAGATATGTAAACCTAAAGGAAATTAATTAACAATAGATATAAACAGTAAAATTAACAATAAAATTAAAAGAATATATATATATATATGTGACGAATTCCTTTACTCCATGTCACATAATATCTCTAATGAAGAGAGGCTTTCACTCATTAACGAGTCCATGGATTCGGAACAGTCGTTTTTTGGCACATCTTGAAAGTCTTACAGTTTATAGACCAGGAATTAGGTCTGAGCTGGTGGAACCAATGGCATCGGAGCCAAGGACGACGGCAGCCGCGATTACATCGCGTTACCTCCCGGTGCCGTTATTTTGACGTGATTTTACTAGGCAAGAGCACACACGGAGAGAGGCCTCAAGCCCCGCGCGTTTTCTCTTAAATATCGGCATTTTTGGAGCGAATCCTCACCCCTCCTTCGTCTAATCATTGGCCATTAACTTAATGATAGACAGCTAAGTTGAGGTCCAGATCTCCGGGATTAATTAATATGCATCACTTAACCACAACAAACTTAAAGTTGCGTTTGTTCAGCACTTTTTTATCCTAAAATTCGTTCACTTTTCTGACTTTAGCGGTATGATCGTGCATTGTAATAAAACTTACTTTACAGGGGAAACTTTAGAATACATTTCAAGTTAAGAATTTCTAATGGGATTTTCTTTGAATTATTACTCATTATTAATTTAAAATATTAAAATAATAATTTAAAATATTACCTCTCTTTATCCTTTCATATATATATATATATATATATATATATATATATATATTAGGGTGCCCCTTAAAATGGGTGTTTTTATTCCGATACGCATACCCTCTATTTTCTTTTCTATTTGACCCTAAACACATTTTAGCAGAATATCAGTTCTCTAGGATAATGTTAATACATGCCGAATTGACGGGTAAATTTTAATATTTACATTAGGATTTTTCCGTCAATTCAGCACGTGTTAACATTATCCCAGACAGCTGACATTTTGCTAAAAAAGTATTAAAGTATTTAGGGTCAAATGGAAAAAAAAATAGGGTATGCGTATCGGATAAAAAAAAAAAAAAAAATCCCACATTTATTCAGGGACACTTAAAAATTATATATATATATATATATTATGAAAAACTTTTCAAACATTTCTCAAGATGAAACCAAATATCACATTAAGAGCTATATATATATGTATCTTATATTATATTCTTAAAACAATTTAGCTTCACTTGAACAAATAAATTTCAAGCGTCTTTAAAATATGTGTTTAAATATATATATATATATATATATTAATACGCGGTTAAATTTAGTAGTAAAATGGGCTTAACCTGCTGCCACAAGAATAAAAATTAAGTACAGTTTTAGTTATCAGTTTTAATGTTGCAATGAAAAAGTTTTAATTACTTAAAGAATGTTAAAACGGAGAATTAAAAAAAAAAATCAACTTACGTTATTGCTGCCTTTAACTAGAGATACGTTTATCTTTTTTTTTCTGGAAATTAGAGCTAAAAAAAAAATTAAGAACATTACAGAAGTTAATGATGATACATTTACATAAACATTTTTTATGACATTAAATTATTTGGAAGTACATTTTATTTTAAGATGTTTCTTTATATAATATACTTCTAAAACACATAAAACATATTATAATTAGGTACAATTATACGAGTAAATGAATATATAAGTAACTAAAATATAATAAGAAATTATTCGAAAGTATTTAATTGTGCTAAGAAAAAATATCGCAATTTACACTTTCATAAAAATTCTGCAATACGCTTTCGGAATATGCAAATATTTGCACTCTGTTTTGGATAAAGCAATAAAATATAATAAATAAAAGCTTCACGAAAGGAAAAATGTTTCTATAAATAACTTTCTTTTACTGTTCACACATTTATTTAATTACAAGCATCTTTTACAGGTTAATTGCCTGAATCATTTTTTTTTTTTAACATTCCAGCAAAGAAAATAAGTACGGAAGCTATTGGTCAATAATAAGGGTCATTTATTTCGAAGAGAAAAAGATTATATTTTTCCTTTAGGAAGTAAAATATTTCACACCAGCAATAGGGAAAAAATCCCTTCAATAATTGTATGTTTACAGAAATTATGGGCTCATAAATTCTTTTAAAACAATACTTCTACTTTTTATTATTTATTGCCTTTCAAATTGAATATAATATTTCTTTTAATATTTTAACTATTTCAGATTGCGAAATTAAAAAAAAAAAAAAAAAAAAAAAAAAAAAAAAGTTTTTGAAAAACGTTGAGAAACATAGTGTAACAAAACATAATTACCAATATAAATGCTTGTAGTTGGGTTGTTTTTTAAACTTTCTTTTATTTCTAAGCATACTGAAACACCTGTTCTTTTATTTTTGAATAAATACCGCATAAATCTTTTGAAAAAAAAAAAAAAAAAAAAAAATATATATATATATATATATATATATATATATATAGAAATATATTAATATAATCAGTGCAAAAAAATTTTTTATGAAATTTAAAGATGACTCAACTTCAGTATTAAAACAATTCCTTGGATCACAAGCTAAGACTACCCATATCAAATCAAAGAAGAATTAAAGAAAAATCGAAATAAATATTGTAAATTGCAATAAGAAAAAAAGCATTATTTGCATTCTAACGTTTTCAAGGGCCTGGTAGAATACAAATAAGCTAAAATATGGATGTTTTTCTGTAACAAAGAAAGCAAAAGCAAAGAATTTCTTTGTTCGCAGGCCCGAAACACCCATAGAAAAACCATATATATATATTTAGAATAGAAAATTAAACATACTAACGACTATCTTTAAGTTCAGAGCCATTATTTAAAAATAATGCTAATTATTTTTCTTAAGATTTCACAAATTCAGTATATCATTAAAAATAATGTAGATGCATAAGGAGTAATATTGTGTAATTCGAAAATTTCAAATAAATGACTGAAAAAAAAGAAAGAAATAACTTTTAAACTTGTATAAACAATTTCCAGAAAAAAAAAAAAAGTTAATAAAAATTTTTGTTCTCTTACTCTTTTTTAAACAACAATAATTTTTAAATATTCTTAAAAAAATATACTTTGAAAACGTGCTAATCTGCTTCACAAGATTTGAATACATCAAATTATGACTTGAAATAAGAATAAAAATTATTATTTAAGATTACTTGCATATTTTACAAGTTACAAATTACGCTATATACTGGTTTGTTTTAATAAATATGCAAATTTTATTTTTAGCAAGTTTTTGTTTAATTTAGAGAAAAATTTTTTAATTAAAATTAATAATACTACTACTACTACTACTAATAATAATAATATATATATATATATATATATATATATATATATATATATATATATATACATTTATATATATAGATAGATAGATAGATAGATAGATAGATAGATAGATAGATAGGTAGATAGGTATTTTATGTGCTGTTTCATTAATTTAGTTAACTTTTCAATACAGCTACAAAGTGTGCTATAGCAAATTCTAAGGGAATCACTTAAATTACAGTGAGTTCGGAGGAACAGTAATTTTAGTTAATTACACACATGATGATACTTTCTATGATGTTACGTATTTCAATAAAAAGTATCATATTTTTGTTAAGAAGGAATATTACAATAAACATATCAATGTTACTATTGTTTATAGTTGAATCGCTGTAAAAACCCGTCTAACTATAACTGTAAAGTTTATTAATATAATAATACTGTAAAGTTAAATAACAACTAGTTGTTTTTAATAACATAACTAATGCGTTTTTAAAGAAATATTTTTTGTCTTCTTCGTACAATATATCATTATGTTAAATTCATTTCCTTAAGATATGCTTAAGTATAAACCCTGAAGAAAACGTCAACACTGTCATGATGATTAAACTGATGTTCTCGTTTACATTATTAAAGAACCATTCTCCTTTTATTATTCAGAGACAGAATTCATTTTCTGGATTAAGTTTTGGGCCTTTTGCGATATATCTAAAGGAAATTCTTTTCTGTTATTAGTTTCAGTTACTCAGTGATTTTGCAAATGAATTAAATAAATTGCAAATATAGTTTTACTCCCATTTGCTACAATTTAAAAATTTTCCTTATTTTCATATTGGACTGCAGCGCAATGGAAGATTCTAATAATTTAAAACTACTTTTATTTCTGACTAGCTTCTGACTAGAGTCTGCGTGGTATTACTTACATCTCTAATATGATTTTCAGAAAAATCTCCTAAATAAAATCATTGGAAATTTTTAGTTTGTCTCTTTTTCTTTTTTTTATATATATATATTTAAATCTTTGATATTTACATTATAATTTCACTTTTAGAAGATATTTTCCGCTGTTAAATGAATAAAAATAAATATCCTTTATTCTCTTTGTAATGTGTGAAAAATCTAAAAATGTATAATTTTGGCTTTCATAAATTTATTTAGATTAGCATTTTAAAACTGTATCTAAATATAATTATTTTTATTTTGATCAATAGATTGTACAAACTCCAATAAAGATTTAAATCTTTAATATTTGCACTATTAATTTTGATTTTAGAAGAAAATTCCTTAATAAGTTAAAAATTCATTGAATGAAGTAAATTTCCTGTTTTTTTTGAAAATCAAATTGACGGAATTTAATTACCATATAACCTTATATAACAGAAATACCATATAGTTAATAAATGTATCTACAAAATAAATAAATAATAAAAGAAAGAAATAACGTTCATTTTATCAAAGAGAAAAACCTAACATACATAATTTTTGCGGTTAAAATTTTCTTTAGAATCGCATTTCAAAAACGTTTTGTAATATGAGCATACCTGCCAACATTCTAATTAATAATTCTTAAAATTGTTAGTAACCACTTTTTTTTATTTATTTTTTTACAGACTGAAAAAAGAAGGAGGTTATCAATTCTTTTATTTATTTATTTATTTATTTATTTATTTTTTGTAGCTCATAGCTTCTGAACAGATGCTCAAATTTTGATACTTTTTGTTTTGTTGTAAACATCATTGTCTGAAATAGGTCCCATTGTAATATGTTTACGATCTAAAGAAAATACAGGGTGCCCAAAAAAGTCAGTCCCCCTTCTATTGAATGCTGAACGGCTGCAGCTATATTCATAAAGGTAGTACGTAAGTGTAATAAAATGGCTATGCGAGTCACCTGCTAACAGCGCCATTTGGGGGGAGACAGCGGTGTTAGCATTCCTATCGCAAAAAAGGTTCAAGGTAGGGGGATAAAGTGAATTGCAATGTTGTAGAGCATCATCGATTTAGTAGGAAAAGACAGCTTACAGACAATAATGCTAAAAATAGGGCGCTTAAAACGTGCATTTGTTTATTCGCAATTTCCTACACTATACACGGTTGAACTACGTTGCACTGTAGCGGATGACACTGATGCTGTGTAGTTCTAATCACGGTCACTGTAAGCGGTCACACTGATTAGTGCATAATCGTTTTTAACCGGCCTCAGAAAGGAGGAGGTTCTCAATTCAAACCATAAGTTTTTGTTGTTGCAGTTTGTTACCTTATAACTCCGTAAGAGATGATCCTACTTTAATATTTTTTTGTTCTAAAGATCTTGGCCTCGAATAGGTCCCATTATGATTTCATTGAGACATTAAGATCTAAACAAATTACAGGGTGCTCACAAAAATTCATTTTCACTTTTTGAACTACTGAACGGCTGCAGCTTCACTCGTAAAAGTGGTATGGATATATTTTAAAGTGACAATACTCTACGAGGTACGATCGATTACTGCGCCAACTGGTAGAAGATAGCAGATTTAGCGTTTTCATATCAAAAACTGTAATTTACTTTTCCCCCATACCTCCTACTAAGTTATAGAGCATCATCGAATTAGTACAGAAACATATCTTATAAATGTGAATGTTGGAAACGGAACTTTAAATGTGCATCTGTTTGTTCACAGTTTCCTACAACGTGCTGAAGCAATCTTAGAAAAAAAAAAAAAAAAAAAAAAAGACCTTTTATTTGGATGCTTAAACCCGTCAGCTCCAATGCATATTTGGATCCTTGTTTGAACTATACGCTGCGTCCTTACGCTCTGTAAAATTAAATCAGAATCCCGATGCATATTTATTTGGGGTTATCATTATATCATTTCTATGTCTGTTTTAATTTTTGAAAGATATACGCTGCAATTTTTTCTCTTGAGCCTCATTTGATAACCTTTTATGAATAACATAGAGTCATCAAGTCCTTTCAAGCTTCTTCTTGTTTGAACTTTTACATTTCATATATTTATTGATATTGGATAGGTACTCTTATTCTACGTACCCAACAGGATTTTTAGTTGATTTTTTATTTATATTTTTTTTTTCATCATGATTTGGTTACCAAATTCAAAAGCCGTCAAGGACGACAAATATCAAACATATCTCTAGTAATTTCTTAGAAACGTAAATACGGAATTCCGAAGAATTTTCACTATTATGAAAGATGTTCCTAATGGACCAATTATGTACAGTGATAAAATAATAAAGGAAATTATGAGGATGGATCATTCAAGACACCACACTATTTGTGCCTGTCGGTCTAAAAATAAATTTGTGAAAAAAATAATTAAATAATATTTAATTTGTTCTGACTTCAAAAGTTATGATTAATTGTAATGCTTATGTTGTTTGGTGAAGGAATTTATTTCATAGTTTTAGGCGTAACTTACAATCTCATTTTATTTTTAGTTGTTTGAATAACAGTAGCTTTTTGAAGACTGTTCTTTTTTTTTTTTTTACAAATATATATATATATATATATATATATATAATTATTTATTAATTATTTTTTTTCACACCAACCTTTTTCAAAGTATTTTTCTTTATATTTAATCGTGAATATATTTGAAAAGGTTACTCTAAAAATAAGGCGGTGTGGGAAAAGGTGTGGATGCTAACAATTTTACAGAATATTAATTAGAATGGGGAGGTATGATATAATGATTTCGATTTCGGACAAAAGATGGCGTTTATACCGTACAAATACCCAACATGCCGAATACCGAACAATTTTAAAGCATTTTTTTTTTTTTTCGTAACTATATTTCAAAAAGGTTACTTTTAAAACAAAATGGTGAGGAAAAAGGCGTGGGTTCTAACAATTTTACAAAATATTAATTAGAACGGGGTGATATGATATGATGATTTCGATATCGAGCAAAAGACGGCGATAATACCGTCCGAATACACAGCTTGCTGAATACCGAACAAAAGCTTATGTTTTCTCCCAAAAAGTTAAAAATTTTTTTTTATAAAAAAAAAAAAAAAAAAAAAAAAAAAAAATGCATTCCAAGTGTATGAGAGTAAATTTGTTTATCCGAAATCTCTATACGATAGCTGAATTTATGCTTTGACCAAACAAAATCGGTTGATCAATCAGATGACAACTTATGTCACTGTCGTATCATTTCGATAAAATGTAATGGTAACAGGTCCACACTACATTTATATTATACAGATTTTTATATTAATTTTATACGGGGTTTCGATGCATTAATTTACGGAAAAACCAAAACAAAATAGAACACCTATTTAATGTTAATAAATAAAAATGTTTTGTATTACATCACCATACATTGCAAAAATTCTCAACATTTAATTTTGGTCAAAATACTTTATCACGACCTTTCATAAAGGAAAATTATAGGTACGAGTGTAGCATACAATAGGTAATGTTATCATTAATTTACAAAATTTTTATTCATTACATTTCAATACCAGTATTTCAGTTCCATTTACTTTCTTTTAAGACCATTAAACTATCGAAACTGGTCGTTCCATCACAAATTTGTAAAATCATTTTATGTTATGTTTATGTATAATAAAAGGTTCGTTGTTTTCGATATTTAGTAAACTGATGGATTTATATTTTTATTTTATTTTTTTTTTTTTTTTTTTTAATAGTAATAAATTACCAATTTGTAAATTTTGAGGGAAAATTAAAATAAAATTTTTATCTAGCTTTAACAATATGGCTTATAGGGTACAGGAAATACAATGGTTAAATTGTAATCTCACTTTCAACATATATCTTTAGGACATGGTTTAATCTAAAAGCTAAATGTGTTGTATCAAAGCTGTTAAATTTCACTTATGATATGAAACTTAATATATATATATATATATATATATATATATATCTGTGTGTGTGTGTGTGCATAGGAATAGATTATCAATGAATAAAATAAATTATCAATGAATAAAATGAACTAAACCCCCAAAACACATCGAGTGCTTTCGCTAATTTATTTTTATATTTTTTTAAATTTTTTTTTATAAATATTACTTTCTTCAGGTATATTGACGATTTGGTTATTTTTAACTGTAATGATTCGAAAATATTGCTAAAAAAATATATCCTAAAGAATTAGTTCTAAACCGTACAGATACTGATAAAATTTCATTCCTGGATCTTGACATAAAGCGAAATAAAGATAAATGACATATTGGTTTATACGATAACAGGAAAGATTTTGATTTTAAAGTAAACAGTCTCACGAATTGGCTTTCAAATATCAGTAAAAATTTTTTGAAAAATATCATGTTCACACAGTTAAAAAGAATTCGCACTATTTGCAATAATGATGTTGATTTAAAATATGCTCTTGAAGATTTAAGAAAAACTTTGCAAGTTAACTGTTACCCGTCTCATTTTTTAACCGAGTGTTTCCAATTTTTTTCCTCTATCGGTTTGTTCTAGTTCCTAAATTAAGGGCGATATTTAAGTACCGACGAGATATCCCGTCGGCCGAAGAGTGTTAGTTTATCAGGTAGAGAGTTTCATTTTATTGTATTTCATTTTAATGCATTTTGTAATTCCTTGTACATTTCATTTACATTAATTTGTTGTAATTGTACTACTTTTGAAAGTTTGGTAATTTTATAAGTGTTTTTGGATTTTTTAAATTATGTGTATGTTAGATTTCTTTTCAGTTAATGGTGATTTTCTGTTTGGTGAGAAATTGGGGGCTAATGATAGTTATTAGCTAATTGCTACTATCCTTTCAGAAACTTCTCTTTCACCCCTACACTGAGGGGCCTCCCTGATGAAGACCTCAGTGTTTTTTGGGATTTTTATTTCATGTTATTCATGGTAATTTATTTTATTCATTGATAATCTATTCTTATATTTAAGTTTTGCATTTCTTTTTGCAGCAATTCTGCACATTGGTTTGCAATTCTCCTTTTATGCTTTTCTTATCTTTAAACTCATAAATTCGTTACAATGGTTACCTATATATATATATATATATATATATATATATATATATATATAAATGTATGTCAGATTTCTTCTCAGTTAATGGTGGTTTTCTGTTTGGTGAGAAGTTGGGGGCTAGGGATAGTTATTCTCTAATTGCTACTATCCTTTCAGAAACTTCTCTTTCATTCATACACTGAGGGGCCTCCCTGATGAAGACCTCAGTGTTTTTTGGTTTTTTATTTAATTTCGTTTCATTGATAATTTATTTTATTCATTGATAATCTATTCCTATATTTAAGTTTTGCATTTCCTTTTTCAGAAAATCTGCGCATTGGTTTGCAATTCTCCTCTTTGTTTTTCCTATCTTGAATCTCATAAATTCGTTACAATTTGTAATTTTGGTAATTTATAATTGTTTTTGGAATTTTTAAATTATATGTATGTCAGATTTCTTCTCAGTTAACGGTGATTTTCTATTTGGTGAGAAGTTGGGGCTAGGGATAGTTATTAGCTAATTGCTACTGTCCTTTCAGAAACTTCTCTTTCACCCCTACACTGATGGGCCTACCTGATGAAGACCTCAGTGTTTTTTGGGATTTTATTTCATTTTATTCCATTGATAATTTTATTCATTAATAATCTATTCCTATATATATATATATATATATATATATATATATATATATATACTTATTAGTAGCTTTTGTAATAAACGTAATAAAGAGAGGTTATATTTATTCTCTTTATCTGGAAAAAACTGAAGAATGATTGAATCAAAGACATTCTTTTGATACAGAATAACAATAGTCTTCTAAAAAAAATGATAAGGTACTATAACTCTCATGTTCAGGATCATATTAACAATTCAGGATCATATTTTTCCAATTTAGAAAATATAAATTACAAAATTATTATAATAATTGCCGAAACGTCAGTGGAGGCCCTACATTGAGACTCAAAACGGTTTTGGGCTGTGTCTGTCTGTCTGTCCGTCTGTCTGTCTGTCTGTCGCGCGATAGCGGCCGCAAAATTAGCGCTATTGACTTGAAATTTGGTACACATGTTCATGAGCCCCACGAAATTAGCTGTATAGTTTTTTGTATGTATTCCATTTGTAGTTCGTATACAGGGACACGCCAAAGATTTTCTTATCATTACTGCCTAAGGGAGGAATTTGTATGTATCGCGATAGCGGCCACAAAAATCACGCTATTGACTTGCAATTTGGTACAGATATTCATGAGCCCAACGGGATTAGCTGTATAGTTTTAGGTGTATATTCCATTTGTAGTTCGTATACAGGGACACGCCAAAGTTTTTCTTATTATTACGGCCTATGGGAGGAATTTGTACGTATCGCGATAGCGGCCGCAAAAAAAGAGCCATTGACTTGAAATTTGGTACACATGTTCATGAGCTCAACTAAATTAGCTGTATAGTTTTTGGTATGTATTCCATTTGTAGTTCGTATACAGGGACACGCCAAAGTTTTTCTTATCATTACGGCTTATGGGAGGAATTTGTATGTATCGCGGTAGCGGCCGCAAAAATAGCGCTATTGACTTGAAATTTGGTACACATGTTCATGAGCTCCACGAAATCAGCTGTATAGTTTTTGGTATATATTCCATTTGTAGTTCGTATACAGGGACACGCGAAAGTTTTTCTTATCATTACGGCCTAAGGGAGGAATTTGTATGTATTGCGATAGCGGCCACAAAAATCACGCTATTGACTTGCAATTTGGTACACATATTCATGAGCCCAACGAAATTAGCTGTATAGTTTTAGGTGTGTATTCCATTTGTAGTTCGTGTACAGGGACATGCCAAAGTCATTCTATCATTACGGCCTATGGGAAGAATCTGTATGTACCGCGATAGCCACCGCAAAAATCAAGCTATTGACTTCCAATTTTTGCAGAAACGTCAGTGGAAGGCCTCTGTTGAGACTCAACAGGATTTTGTGTTCCGTCTGTCCGTCTGTCTGTCTGTCTGTCGTGTGATAGCGGCCGCAAATATCACGCTATTTACTTGAAATTTGGTACACATGTTCATGATCCCCACAAAATTAGCTGCATAGTTTTTGGTATGTATTCCATTTGTAGTTCGTATACAGGGACACGCCAAAGATTTTCTTATCATTACTGCCTAAGGGAGGAATTTGTATGTATCGCGATAGCGGCCACAAAAATCACGCTATTGACTTGCAATTTGGTACAGATATTCATGAGCCCAACGGAATTAGCTGTATAGTTTTAGGTGTGTATTCCATTTGTAGTTCGTGTACAGGGACACGCCAAAGTCATTCTATTATTACGGCCTATGGGAAGAATCTGTATGTACCGCGATAGCCACCGCAAAAATCAAGCTATTGACTTCGAATTTTTACCGAAACGTCAGTGGAGGGCCTCTGTTGAGACTCAAAAGGATTTTGTGTTCCGTCTGTCTGTCTGTCTGTCGTGCGATAGCGGCCGCAAATATCACGCTATTGACTTGAAATTTGGTACACATGTTCATGATCCCTATGAAATTAGCTGTATAGTTTTGGGTGTGCATTCCATTTGCAGTTCGTGTACAGGGACACGCCAAATTTTTTTTATCATTACGGCCTATCGGAAGAATTTGTATGTACCGCAATAGCGGCCGCAAAAATTCTCCGATTGATTTGCAAATTGACACATATATTCAGGCTCGGTATAGAAATAGCTATTTATTTTTTTAGGCCTATACTTTTTATGGATTGTATAGATTGTAGACAGGGACACGCCAAAATACTTCACATTACGGCGTATGAGGTGAATTGCGTTTAAACGCATTTAAACATCTTTACTTTGCAATCAAGAAAATTAAACTAGCGTACATGAGTAAGATGTTTAACTTATGTTGTTTGAAGAAAATATGTGCTCTTAAGCTTTCTAATTAATGTACAGGACCTTACAAAATTGATCTGACAATGTCACGTAGTCATCCAAACGATGTTAAATTTGGAACAATTATTAATTTTAAACGCAAAGTAAGCTGAATAGTTTTTACAGGTGTATAGAATGTTTATGGTTTGTTTACAGAGAAACGCAAAAGAATTTCGTAGCATTAGAGCCTATGGACAAACTTTTATTTAAGAAGCGCACTTTAATGCGTTTATGCTGCATTGAACTTAATAAAATTATCATACATTATAAAGATGCTTAAAATTATGTTTACTCTTAAAAAAGGTTATGTATAGACTAAATAATTTACGGGACCACACAAAATAATTCCGAGTATGTACTGTAATCATCCGAATGATGTCAAATTAGTTTAAAAAATTAATGAGTTTTAATTAATTAAGTTTATTCTTATTATTGGCGTTTATAATGACTGTGGCTACTTTTCCGGGATATATAAAATAATTTCGTACTATTACGGTCTATAGTCGATATTTCTTAAAAGTTTATTTTAACATGGTTACACCCCATCAAATATAATGAATTTATCTTAGAATTTTAAAAGCATGTTTTCTTGTTGATAATTGTGGGCATAGAATTGGAAATTAGTTTAAAGGTTACGCAAAATATTTCCGATATGCTATGTAATTTTTTTTTTTGTATGAAATTTGGTAGTTATGAAATTTGGTATTTATGAATTTCAGGGAAATAATACAAGACCGTCGTTCATTAAGAATACATATTGTTGCGTACTTGGGGGTCCGTAAGTTGTCAGAGAATGAATGGCAAAACTTGCAAAAATTCAGTGATGTATTCACAGGAAGTTTCAGAAAAATACAGGTCTATAAACCAAGTATTAGCTTCAATTCAACCAGTAAACACAACTTAAACAACAGCCGTTAACAGCAAAACAACGGTACAAACTATTTAGCAATAACACATAAAGAAAGTCTCATCTAAAGAGGCTCAAAGCAAAGCAAGAATTTTACGAAACTGACACAGATCTGAGACTGGCTGCCTTGGCGAAAAAATGCTCCTTTTATACTTTTCTATCGAGCACAGACTGTTCTGGAAAATTCTCGTATCTCATAATGAGATTAGAGCTTCCATATTTGGTATATCCCTAATAAGGATTTTCTCGCAAAGGTCGCCAAAAAAATCGCCAAGGAGGGAAACAGTCGCCAAATTTGGAGCCAAATCCATTTCTTCCCTTATTGGAGCTTTTTTAAATGTTTTTAAGGGAAAATTAGGCTATTTTAACGCTAAAACGACTAAAAATGCACAAAGTTAGCATTTTATTAACTTTACTAAACTTCTTTGAAAGAATTGATACAAAAATAAATGCAATTATTTAGAATTCCGTAACAATTTATAAGATATGCAAATAGAGACATAGCGGGGGGTTGAGGGGGGCGGCAGCCCCCCTCAGAAATGTATCTGATGATGGTAAAAAGTCGATCGAATCAATATATACGATTATATAATAAGGAATAAATAAAAATGACCTATTGAATAATGTCTGATGTAAATAGGACGTTGAGGCTCCTGATCTGCAGATCCACTAGTTATTATTATTTTGTAAAATGCAATAATAATAATAATGGAAACAAAGTTCATACCTTTGAAACCCAGTTTATATAAGATTTAATCATCTTTTCTCCGATATAAAAGAAAAGTCACTATGAAACAAGAAATACTTCAAGATTTAACCACTACTTTTTGTTACACAATCAAAGCAAGTTTAATTTTATCATTCAAATAATTTACAAATAATAAATGCATGATTTTGATTCTGTTTACGTAAATGAAAAAAAAAAAAAAAAAAAGAAAAAAAAAAAAGAAAAAGTGTTTTTAATGTAAAATTGTTTTGTTATTCTACCAAAAATGATAATAGGTTTAAAAGCTGGAATAGAGCTTTTCAAATTTATCGGCAAATCTATTATACAAGCTAATTGCTCAAACTTGTTTCAATTTCGCGCCGTAAACTGTAGATTTCTATAACTTATAAATGACAAAGCGTATAAATTAATATTTAATTATAATTTAAAAACAAGTCTTGAGCTAGTTTTATGAAAAACTTTGACCTTGAATTCTATTAAAAGTTGTTTTCCTGTAACATCTGTAATTTTTATTTGAAAAAACGCTAGCACGCAATTTATAAAATAACAACACAAGGCTGGCCTTGAATTTAATTATGTATAATTATTATTTTTTTTATCTCTAGTTTTCAACTGAATTTTTATACTCGAGATGAAGAAAAAAAAAAAAGAAAAGAAAAAGCATGATTTACTCGTCAAAGTATGTTGGAAGATTGAGACAACTCGAAAATTTCAAAATATGAGTTAAAATTTCTAAATTTCAACCGAATTTAGAGATATTTGGATTGTAATTTCATAATCGCTATTTGTAGTCAATTTTTCACTCTTTTCAAAATCAGTTTAAAATTTACGATTTAAAAAGAAAAAAAAAAACTGCTTTTGTTTCTACAAAGTAAACCACGTCATCCATTTAAATACTAAAAGAAAGAATTATAAGTTCTCCAACTGCGATTGTCGCAGTTCATTTGAAAGTTTGTCATTTTATAAATAGTAAAATCATATTTCAATTAATTACAAAAAGCTGAAAAAGAGAATTTTATTAACCTCCACTGCCCCGGGCGTATATATACGTTTTTCTGAAGTATGTTCCGTTGTATTGTACTGCTACCAGTGAAACTATTGACATGGTTTGGCAATGCAATAAAAAAATTTTGAAAGTGATCTTGACAGTGTTTTTGAAAGATTTACTCATTTCAGAGTTGAAAGAGGACGGTGGTACTTTGAAGCGAATCTCGTAATTTTTCGTCGGCAGGTAAGGGGTTAAACATACCTAAAAATCAAACCGTTTAAATCAGTGTTCTGATAAAAAACAAAATCCGCATTGAAATGAGTCTATTTGTTTGGACGCTACAGTGCCGTAGGCAGACCGACAGATGCTTTAAACTTACTTATAAAAGTCGTCTTTTTTCTTTGAGAGTTAAAAACAAAGCATAGTAGAGAATCTTTAATCTTTAATATTAAAATTTCATTTTATTTTTCAATTTTAGAGAAATTTGTGTTTATCTAATATTTTCATACTTCACGACTAAGAGACGCTCATTTTCATAAACTTTAAACCAATCATACAGAGTGAAAACACTTAAGAGAGAGTTCTTGCGGTAAATAATACATGGGAAGTTGACATGCCCGTTTGAATAGCTAATCTATAATATTTGATGACGATTCGTGTGTTAAGTGTCCGTTAAATATATTAGGATAAGAAATATTTCTGTTAATATTAATTTAAAATATTAAAATTTTACTTATGCAAAGATTACCGTGCTTTAACACACTTCTTCATTACAGTTTCTGAGATACAAAATTAAATAAAATGTAAAAGATATCAAAACATGATGCACATATTTCAATATTTGCTTTCCTTATCTTTTAAAGTGAGACTACACCCCAGTTATCCTGAAGATCAATTTTAGAGAAATTTATCTTCATCTAATCCTTTTCATACTTCACGACTAAGGGACGCTCATTTTCATAAACTTTGAATCAATCATACAGAGTGAAAACTCTTAAGAGAGAGTTCTTGCGGTAGCTTAAATGATACATGAAAAGTTGACATACCCGTTTGAACAGCTAATCTATAATATTTTATGACGATTCATAAAATGAAAAATGAATTAGACTCTTTCAGTTATTTGGAAAGAAGCGCCCATTAAATATATTAAGGTCAGAAATATTTCTGTTGATATTAATTTAAAATATGCACTGGTACTAACACTTTGTTATTTAATTTTTACCTGTGCGAAGATTGCTGTGTTTTAACTGTTTCAGTAAATTTTCAAATAATTTTAATGAATTAAAATATGTGATTTAAAGCATTAGGTTATATTTAAAGAAGAAAATTAATTTAATAATAAATTTTATTCATAACTGTTTTGAAAATTAATTTAAATCTCCTGAAAATTCATATAATTTTGCTACATAATATGGTAAAAAAAAAAAAAAAAATCTGTAACATCAAGTTGCATTTGTTATGGAAATGCAATATTTTTCTAATAAAAGATTGAGTAAATATACTTGTTAATAATTACTTAATATAAAAATAGTTTAAATACTTAAAAGAAATTTTGTAATGCCATTAAAGATACAAAATCATTAGCTACCTCTGAATAATATTTTAAAGTCAATATGATTCATTCACATTTTGAAATGATCTATTTTATTTTATTTTATTTTTAATTATGTTGTATTAAATAATTTGTTGTTTCCGGTTTTTACATTCTTCTGTTGAACAGATAAATATAAAGCCATTTTACACTAAAAGGTGTACATTTATTAAAATGTGTTTTCGAACGTAATATATTAGATTAATCGAGTAATATAATGTATTAAATACCGTATTAAATAAATCGAATGTAATATCCAGTGAGGTTAAAATTATATTGACACTATTCAGACTACTTTCTGATCCGTTCTGTCTATCTGATTTTCATAAAAAATCGCATGCACGTTATATCGACCATGGAGAAACGATTTCTGGAAAAAACAAAGTTTAAATTTTCCATCAGATGGCACCTTTCAAAGATTCTTTATAAAAATTAGTGAAACCTACAAAGAGAGCTTCAGTTAGAGCTAGAAAATAATTTTATGTGCCTTAGTCACCGTTACTCATGCCTTACAGAAGATAAATAGAGCGTTACTGATAAAACTGTTTTATCAGAACGGCAGCAATACCTTAGCTGCATTGCGTGAATGTAGCCGTTTAAAGGGATTACGAAAAGGGCCCATGTCGAAGAATGGTTTGAAAAAGATGATTAGGGAATTTAAAGAAACTGGAGACTTGGGTGTGCTGCCAGGAAGAGAACGGTTACTGGTTGCGAATGAAACTGTCTAAGAAGTCAATAATGCTGTGGATGAGAGAGCGTCCAGTCCTCGTTATTCTTCAGCAAGGGCTTGATCGAGGACATGAGTTGGGGATTCTTTGGTCAACAGTACGAAAAATTCTGCGACCCATTTTAAAATGGTATCTGTAAAAGATCCACATGGTGCAAATGCTGAAACCTCAAGTCTACCAAAGACCTTCAGAATTCGCTCGCCGATTTTCGGCAACAATGAATGTTGACGACACGTGGCCTTGGGAATTTCTATGGCCAGATGAGGCGCATGTTTCTTTAGATGGAGCTGTGAATAATCAAAATTTCCCCATATGGGGTGCTTCACTTCTTAACACCAACAACCAGTGAATCCTGATTACGTAACTGCAGGGTGTGAATTTATTGCTGATTTTATTCTCCGTTCGTTTTCTCTGAGACTCTCACTGCTCAAGGGACTAAAAGGTGTTCTGTCACGATAGCAAGGTAGAATGACAAAAAAATTATTTCTGCTTTACAGGAACAGCAATGTTTGCATTGGGCGCCAAGTCAAAGAACTGCATCTTGCTAACTTTGACAAGAATCATGTGATATCAAGATGTTTTCGGATGCTTGGCTTCCTCGTTCACCGGACTTTGTGATTTTCGGTTGTGGGGATTCCTAAAAAACTACAATTATGAAGAAGGAATCAGGATTTTATTTATACTGAAAGCAAGCAAGCATTACACACCATGTTGCTGAATTCCCTCGAGAGTTTCTTCGTGCTATCATTGGTTATGCTGTATTGCTCTTTCAATGCATAATTGATGTCAGTGGAGAACAACGTGAGCACATTCTGTAATTGAATAAATTTTAATGATCCTGACAGATTTTTTGTCCTTTTTTAAGCGCCACATTTCCACTGGTGGTCAAAATTTGAACTGCTTTTTTATTGCAGAAATCGTTTTCCTATGGTAATATAACGTATACACCAAATTTCATGAAAATCCGATTGGCTGAACGGGTCCTAGATGGGTCTGAATAGGGTCACTTTAGTTATAACCACTCTTTATTAAATAAACTTTTTGAGGTTAAAACTGTATGTTGCGGCTATTGCAAAATTTTCTTCTACATTATAATAGTATACAAATTCACTCAGTACAAATTATTTATTATTTTTCTTTAAAATTATTGTCTATGACGAGTGTAGACGATTTTCATATCATAGAAGTATAACAATAAATATCGAAACAAAATCAGTTTTGTACGTATATTTAGATTTATTTTCTATATTTTCTTTATTTTATTTTCTTTATTTTCTTTCTTTATTTTTTTTTTGCAAAAAAAAAAAAAAAAAAAAAAAAAATAATAATGATAATAAAAATAATAAAAATAAAAATAAATAAATAAATAAATAAATTATTTAAGAAAATTTTGTTTAATAACATAATAATAAGCGTAATATTTCATTCTTTTAACAATGATTTGAACAGTAATAGTTACTCGCTTGCAGCACTCCCTAAATGTCACTTACGAGCCACAACTGCTTATAAGGTACTTTGGAAGATGTCGGCGTGTACTACAAAGTTCAAACATTAAATGTTTTCTAAGAACTTTCTCAAAGTCCTTATAAGACAAAAAAACTACATTAGTTTCAAATATTTGACAAATTAAATGGCATAGTTATATTTTAGTTATCATCATTTGAACATACATTTATTTTTTACTTTGAGCCGGCATAACTTTTACGAGCCAAAAATCCACAAATTAAATCCTAAACCCTGTCTTTAATTTAATTAGCCTCACACAAAGAGTAAAACCATTGGTCAAATTCTACTTCAATGATGATATCATCCTGTGCCAGATTGTATGCTTGGTTTGATATAGCCCTAACTCTTTTTACTTTTGAACTGAAATTTATAGTTTAGAATCTGACATCGCTATTTTAATCGTCGACAACTCTTTTTCCCAAGCAAGTTTAAGTTTATTTGTCAATTCCAGTTAATTTTTTCAGGGCTACTTGCCAGAACTGTAGCTTTTATTGACTTTGAATCAACTTTCTTCTTCTTAGGTTTCTGAACTTTTAAAACTGATACATAGAAAACTTTAATATAGGAGTGAGTATTAAATCTTTGTCAAATATCAAATATATATAACCTTATTGGCATCAATGGGGATCTTATAAATTTGATATTTATTATTAGCTTACAGTTTCTGGTTCATAGGGAAACTGGGTACATTGGAATTTCTCTCTCTTTCGATTGGCTTACGTTCAAAATGTGCCCCCATCATCTTTAAGTAGAATTCATTTTACTTAAAAACCAATGAGTCAGCTAGCTACTCACCAGTACATTTATAACCTTAAAGAAAATAATAATTGTTTTAGTGTCATTTTAAACTTCAGTCACTAGGTTAGAAACTTGATATTGAATGAGAGCGACAATCAAACGAAGATTAGATTGCGTCCACGTTTCCACAGCTAAGGAGTATTAAAGTTTAAGAACTTGAAATATGACTTTCCAGTGATTTGAATCTATGTGCTTTGTATCCTGGTAGCTGTAATATATATATATATATATATATATATATTACGGCCCGGATCTAAACACCTTTCTTACACAATCCAATTTCCTCTTTTCGGAGAATAAAATATATGATGATGCATCTCCTGATCTCACCAGGAGCGAATCCCACGCCGCCTGTAATAACTTACCGCTTACCTCTAGTGCAATTTAAACTCACTCAAACTTAACCTTTATAAACAAATTCATAAATTAATAAAATTTTGCGAATTATTTAGTTTTTCCTTTCTTCATCTTACGAACCTACTTAATCCAAACATATAACTAAAGTCCAATGATTACAAACTTCACGATGTCCGAAATCTTTTGCCACTATGCGTGTGATATCTCACAATGACTTTTTCATGAAGGATATGAAACATGAAGTAGGTTGCTAAATTATACCTGTATAGCTTATGAGCAAATTAGACACGATTTAGATTACAACTTTGGATTTTAAACAAAACGCTATTCGAAGTCTCAAATAATAGTTATCTAGCAAAGAGACATATAGAACACAGCAGAATAATCGTATTAATAATTATATGATGTATTTGATAACATATACATATATTTAGTCCTGCTATATTTTTACACGGGATATTCAAAACCACTTTTGGAGTTTTCAAATCCGATAAATTTATATAATCTTAACACAAGAATACAGAATCGTGATTTTTTTTATAATAGGTATCCATGAAAAAAAAAAAATCGTTTGGGCTCTTAGCAACTCAAAGCATTTTTAGAATTGTGGCACGATTCGGTAATGTACTATTTTGGCAAGTATACAATATGAAGTATTTAAATGTCACGGTTTTAAATTCCTAGTTTTTAATAATATTCTTTTTTTTTCATCCAATATATATATATATATATATATATACTGAACATATTTTATAGTTGATCAGTGTAAATAAAATGTATTATTAACTGAGAGGAAGTATGCAATTTGTGTGACGCTAGCAGCTTTATTTAAAATCTCACAGAGTTAAGCAGCATTAAAATTTTACCTTTAGAAATAAATTAAACAATGAGAAATTAATTAATATCCCAAATTAACCCGTTAACGACCGAATTAATTTTGCAAAATATTATTAGCTGATTATTTCACTTCTAAATTAATATAGACAACTGACAGTAAAATATACTACCTTAATCAATTCTTCTGATAGTTTTAAATTTAAAGCCTATTCTCATTTATTGACATTTAGTGTTCTAGGGAGAAAACTTCGAGATAGAAAAAGTTTGAGATAACAGATTAATTTCTTATTATATGCTGACAAAGATCTCGAAAGTAAAGTATTATAATATATATTATTATTCAACTTGATTTAAGCTAGTATACCTGCGCAAAAAGCAAATATATCTGCTAGGAGTGAAAAATCATAAAATGACTATCCAAATTATGAAATAATAATTAATAGTAGGCACATAAAACTTTCAAGGTTCATTTTGAGTGACACTCTAAACTCTACTCTATTAACAGCGTTTTTGATTATGGGGTTACATGAAGAACTCTAGTTTTACAATAACTAAGCGGCACCAATATTATCTTCCTGTCATTGTATCCCTTAAGAACATCAAGTCACTGTCAGCTCATTTAATTTCAAGAAATCAAAGCTATACTAAATAATTTCGTTTAAAACTCTTTATTAATATTCAGAAGCAAACATTAGCAGTGCAAAACATTCAGTTTTTTAAAGTTTTTCTCCAATTTGTGTTACCAAATATTCTATCTTACCTTAGAATATCTTATCCTTGTTTCGTTATAGACATTTGTTCGGTAATCACTGAAAGGTCTCATAACCTTTTCACCGTATTACTGCTAAGCACATTATACTTCCACATAAATTAATAATTTGTCGATAATTTACATCATAGTTTAAGTGCTTTGAATTCATGTAAGGAAATGCGAATAAAATCTCACAGTGTGAGGCTCTTGTGTTAAAAAGTGACGACAAAAGAAAAAAAAACCTGAAACACAAGACTGTGATCAGCATTAGTGTCTTCCTAGTAGCGGCATGGAAACATAACCGATTAGTGCATATGTTCGAGGTTCTGCCAATCAGTAGCACTACGACGATGAAAGAACGAAATAGAATACAAGCAATACAATATTCTAATATTATACAACACTACTTCAGTAACCTTTGAACATTATTATAAAATTTCGTAAGTATATGTTTTGCTAAACCCACAAATACACAGTGGTATAAACAACACCATATTATTACACAATAAAGAACTGTTGAAATGTCACTGAATTTTCCATGAAGGTCGTATCAGTAAATATTAGAAATCCTAAGATTTTTTTTTACTCAAAAATATGCAACAATTTAAATTGTAACTAACAAGTTAAAAACGCTTAATAAAGTTACTCTTTTCAGATATCTAATTTACTATTATCATTTAGGATAAATTTTTAAGTATATCTAAGGATGTTTTGATTATTTTGTGTCGGTTTTCGTTAAATATCTGATTTATAACTTTGTACTTAATATTACGGTATAAAATATTCAGTTTAGTTTTTGATGCATTTTCAAACAGTTTTACCGATTCTTAATAAATACTTTTTATACACGAAGTGCGTTTCAATACACAATTTAAATGCCATGTGTATATAGTTTATCTGTTGACTTGTGAGGGACAATGTTAATAGCAAAATGCATTTATTTCGTGTGTAATGTGACAAAAGTAAATGTTTTCAAACTACTTTAATATAAACTTTTCTTAGTCTCTAAACAAAATGAAAAAGTAAAGCAGCTTCATTCAAATCTGTATAAAACTTTTGCTCTTTCAAAGAACAAACTCAAATAGCTATCACGTAAAAGCCAAAAATATATGAATCGTTAACAGTAATGACAGTGGTACTGCATGAAACATCATTTACTTGTTTAAACACGATTTTACTTTAAAGCTTCAAAATAACTCTAGATTACTAAATCCATACAGTGATACAGAAAACTATTCAGATGATTTATACATATTCAGATAAACATGTTTTACTTTAAGTATATTATTAAGGAAATATATTCATTCATTTCTAAAGAAAAATAAACTTTTTCAACTTTTGTAATATTTGACTTTCGTAAGGAAATGACTCTCTGTGGGAAAAGTAAACAAAATTTATACTACGATCCGCAGAAGAAATAAGAATATTTTCCTTATTATCTCCATACAAAGAGAGTAGTTTAAACTAAATTGCTTTCATTTGAACAACGCTGTTGACATAAGAAGGTCAAAAAATATTCCAGCTGCCATAAGCCTAACGCTTTCATCTTTTACTAAATTTGGAAAAATGCTACATAATGTTTATTTTTATTTCATAAAATAAAAGTACATATAAAACGTATTCATATCAACGAAATTTTGTGAGATCTTTTGTTTTAGGATCTCTTTTTAATTTACAATTAATGTTTCAAATAGAAAATACGTAAAAAAAAAAAAAAATATTTTATAAATTTAATTACTTATTTATCTATTTATAATTTATAAATCTTGTAGATATGATTGTTTTTGATAACTTAACATAAGTAATCGTTTGAGAAAAAAAAAACTATTTTTTGCAATTATTTAATTTTATTACTTTAAAATTGCTTTTTTTGTATAAAAGCGTGTTAACCTTCCCTCTGAAAGATTTTATGAGTATTATATTTCAAACTCATGCAATAAAGTAAAAGAAAGTTTTCATATTCAACTTAAAATCTGAAGCCCATTTAAGATATTCACAAAGTTAATCGTTTATTATTAAAGTGGAAAAGAGGAGAGCATTATACTAAGTGGTTTAATTTGTTTAATCAATGACTGTCTTATTAACTATAAACATTAGAATTAATACTTAATTCCAAAATATGTTTTAAACATAAAACAGCAATTTTTATACCACGAGATCTATAATTAATTGTATACGAGGGCAAGTCAATAAGTAGGTCACAAACCGATATGGGAAGTTAAAAATTAGCAATAAAGTGTTTTCAAGTATATCAATATGGGACAGAACTGTACAGCTGTTGTATATCTGTTTCGAATTTACATGACAACAGTTGTACAAGAGGAGTAGTTGTATTTAAATGTGACGACTGAACTCGAGAAGTGTACACTAAACTAGCAGCTGAAACGTAAAGGAATAAAATCGAAAGAATTAAAAGTTAAATTTCGAAAACCGAAAAAATCTTGATAATACCCACCCATGATGGATCTAAGTAACGCCTCTACGAAATAACTCGGCAATTAGTAGTCTGAAATCTAGAGCACAGGCAGTTACACACACACACAGAGAGAGAAGGAAACACTTCTCTTTAGTTATATAGATTATTTTTCTTTTCATTGGTTACAAGAGTTTATTTGGTAGAGCGTCAAGATCATGATTGGCAAATTCCGGTTTTGATACTGGAGCTGGTCAAAGACCGTCGTGTACAGAAATCGCGGCCAGTGCCTTTACATTCCGCCGTATCCGCAGTGTCCTCCATGTCCCTAAATAAATACAGCTGAGAATAAGTGAAGGGGAGGCGGTGACCTGCTATCATCTGAAAAGTACTGTTTTGTAAATGCACATTTCGAGTACATTTTCCATAATGTGATGTAATATAGTGTAAAAATAAATCTGAAATTTCATTTAGATTACATTAAATCTAAACAATAATGAAAACTACATAAAAGGAAAAGATGTTTGGTTGGTTGGGTAATTGGTGATGGTCCGGGACGCATCTCTAAGGATAGTTCGGAGAAATGCCATCACGAATTTGATCCTCCACGGAGGTTAAACGAGATAAAATGTTAGATTAAAATAAGGAAAGGACGTCACTTCGGCATAAAGTTGGTAAACTTCAGGAATTACTAGGCTGTCATATTTAGCTTCCTTGACATCAATCAATGAAAGCTAATGTAGTTTGTCTATGAAAGATTCGTTTTTGGGGTCCAAAACGTAAAATTTAGGAATTTATATTATACTATTTTTTGTTGGCTTTTCTGTTGTGATTCAACAACTGAAAGTTTTACTAGAGAATTTAGTACAATTTAAATTACTTTTGTAATTATTTTTTGAAGAAAATCAGAGGCTAGCACTTGTAAGACAAAGTAATGTTTTATGAAGTTTATTTGTCGTGAATCCCATAAATTGTTGAGGGTACTTAAAAGTTTCTATTTTATAAGCATTTTAAAAAATGATGTATTGGAATATTAAATAACATTTATTATTATTTTTTATCGATATGTTTTATTTATATTTGGCTTTCTATATAATTTTTCTTTAAATTGAAAGACAAAAAAAAACATTTTTTTTAGTAATAAAATATGATATTAATATTCTGGAATTGTTTTTTATTTCTCATCATAATATATGCATGAGGAATTTAGGTATTCATGTTAATTTTCAACCATTTTTAATTCTTTAGACGTTTTGAAGTTTGGGAAATCCCAAAATTAAGAAACTTATATGATGTCCGTCCGTAGTTTAAATAATTAGTTAAACATATTTGTGATTTAGTGTGTTAGAGTCTCTAAGTGTGTCCATATTATATCCAAAATAAACGATTGTATAAAGGTCTGAAAATATGTGGTCGAAACATGGGTGAATAAAGCAAAACTTTGCTCAAACGTTAATTTAAAGAAATATTTTTATTGTATAGATATAAGAATAGTTTTTGAATATCAGTTATGATCCTAGACTAAACATCATTAATTATGAATATTTTACTTTAAAAACGTCTCAAGTTATTTAAAATTTACGAATTATTTAATATGATAGTATATACAAAAATTTTGCACAAATGTCCGTTTTGAAGAATATATTGTATCGTGAAGATATCATATTATTTTAAAAGTATTATTTAGAGTACTAGCACGAGAATAAATAACTCTAGAAAATCTATTTTGGAAACTTCGTAAATTAACAGAAATTCATGATTTCCTTAACATAGCAGAAAAGGGCAGAATTTTGCATAAACGTCCAGCTATGAGAAATATTGCTGTCGTAGTAATACAAAATCACATTAAATTGTATATTAGTATGAACGTCTCTGACTATGAATTTTCTTATTTGAAAAAAGAAACTAACTTATTTGAAATTTACGATATTCTTAACAAATAATAACGGGGCAAAACTTTACATAAATTTTCATTATTCTGAATACTTTTATCGTAAAAATGTCAGATCCCTTTTGAAGTATCATTTAAGATACTGGCTTTATCATCATTTATTGCGAATATTTTAATTTGAAAACCTTGTAATCTATTCGAAATTTAAAATTTTCTTAAAGTGATAGATGAGAACAACACTGCAGATAAACTTGCAATATGGAAATAGTATGGAATCATTGTATTAGAAATAGTATGGAATTTTGTGAAAACTAAAATACAACACTGACTTTAAAAAAAATTAATCTTCTTATTAGGATAAGGTAAATATATGGACTGTTCATTGTAAAATTGGTGTAACTCCATATTTTTTAAATATGTATATTTATGCTTAATTGTATGACATTTAGTTGCATCTTTCATTATAAAAGTAAAGGAACTCCAAAAAAATGTATTAAAATTGCATAAATAGCATTACTTTTTTTTTTTTTTTTTCGGAAAACTAAAACTTCCAAATATTCACTATAAAAATGAAATTTCTAAGTTACTTCAAATTATTTTTCTTATAATTCATAAATTCTTATATCTCTGATTTGTATTAAACACAAAAAATCGTTTACACTTAACTGAAACTTGACTTTTTCCCCTACACAAAAATATGGAAAAAGCTCGTTATTCCAAAATCCCTTTACAAGGAGATAATTCATTTATACAATAAACGACCCATATCTATTTCAACGTTTGGTAAACTATCAGGTGCGGAGCAATGAGGCAAATGCATTTCTTTTAAATGAGTCTAGTATGCCCTGTAACAGAAATTTATCAGAACGAATATACTATAGGAAATTGCTTCGAGTTCACCTATGCCGAATAAGTTACTATAATATTCTCCTATTATTTAAAAGTATTCAATGCGTAAGATTAAAAGAAAGTCAACGCTTTCTTTTATTTTAATATACGTTCATTTATACACTAATTCATTTTTTAAGAGAATCATAAAGTAAAGTTCCCCTTATTTTTGTTAATGTAAAACACTAATGTTGTAAATGAGGAATCAGGAAAAACGAATGGAAAAAAATGAAAGGAAAAATTAACTTACGAGATATATCATGAAAACCAAAACTAAATATATATCTTTCAAAATAAATAACTAGTACTATTTTTCTAAACGAAACTGCTTTATAAATATGAGTAATAAAACTGAATTATATATACATATGTAATAATAAAGAAAAAATGCATTACTTTTTAAACTTGTTTTCTTTTAAATACCGAATGTTCTCAATGAAAAAATTCAAGAAGTATTTAAATGTATTAATTCTTTTAAGATTCATATTTTTAACGTTTGGAAAGTATAGAATAAAATATCAGAAGAATTCTATTTAAACTTTGTCAAAAATAATCTGTGATGCTTCAGTTTTTAATTGAAATATCTCTGATTGTCCAATTAATCATTCGCAATGTGAAATATAAACATGGCCTCATTATTCATAAAATATAAACATTTGGTAGAAAATTAAAGTTTGCTTCAAAATGTAGTACAATAAATATCTGTTTATGAAATAGAAGGTGTTTTTGCAGTAATCTTCATTTGAATAAAATTGTATAAAAATTGTACTATACAACCACATTTTTTTTGTATATTTTAAAATTTTATATTTTGCGAAAATAAAACTTTTATAAAGTAATTGCATATAACTTTATTAAAAACCACTAACATTATTTTATATAATCTTACTCGTATTTTGTTTTTATAAAAAAAAAAAAAAAAAAATAGGTGTTTAGCCAATATTACTATATTATTCACGGATTATCAGCAGTGCATATAAGCAAGCTGTTTTTCATAACATTGTTTTTTTCTTCAATTTAAAATATGTTATTTAAAATGAATATAAAGCTTCAGATTATCATTCACGTTTGATTTATTAGGAAAACATATGAAGAATATATTTCAAAAGAAGCACATAGTGAAATTTGCACAGTATGAAATAAAGTGATCGCAGAGACTAAATTATTTGAAAATAAATATTTATTGCATAGTATTGTACATAATTGTGTTTTACAAAAATCTTATTTAAAAAAAAAAAAAAAAAAAAGTTTTATCATTGTGCAGTATTTTTTATAAACACTTTATGCCTAAGTTGATCTGGACATTGAATCTCTTAAAAATTAATTTAAAACTCATTAAAATATTATCTTCAAGAAATGCTGCTTAGGTATGTCAATTCCTCAAATAACATGACCCTGTCATAAAAGTAACACAAACATGAATCTCTCACTTTGTTAATATTTGACAGAGTTAGTTATATATGTAAGAAAAATTACATTTATCGTTTATTCATATCTAAAAGTCGTGTGTGTTCATTTCTCCTATTGAATAAAATTCCACGAATAAGAACCATGTAAATTCTTTTGTAAATGAAATCTGTACAAACGTTTTTTGAGATTATGTGTCATACTTTCTGTAGTACTTCCCCCAAAACCTTTTGTTGACAGCAGTACATAATTTTATATGCCACTTTTGTCGCCGTGAAAAAAATTGTTTTCATCTTGTTAACTGAGGCAAATTTTCATTATCACATGATTAAACATTTGCTAAAACAATATGTATTTGTAGCTACGGCGTTAAATCTGAAAATGCCCACATGTTTTCCATCTTCTCTCGGGTAAAAATGAAGAATCATTACATTCGCTCCTATTTTTATTTAAAATGTGTCTGAACAGGGGACAGCCCCCGCTCATCGCTCTTGGAGCGACGTCGAGCGCTTCTGTGTCTCGGGCAACAAGTGTCCGAGACAGAGGGAACTGCTCCAAACGTTTATTGAGAATTCAAAAAGCGTTTACAAAATTCGCCAGGCATTGAGCCTGAACCGACAGAGGGCGATAATTTATTTATTGCAGGTGTGCCGGGACTAAACCCCACGCGACAGATGGCACAAGGAGGAATAAATAGCTTTGTTAAGACTTTGCAATGAGAAGTTTAGTCTATGATTCCATTAGCTGAGTCCATAATTAAGTATTTCAGTTCATTCGTTTTAGTCTTTGAGTTGATTTAGGAGCATTGATAAAAATCTTTTTGACATTTGCATGTTGTTGGCGGGCTTTCGCCCAACGCGACAAGGGGCAATAGTGGTTAATTTGGTAACGTTGCTGTACAAGTCTGGAGTGGGGCTGCAGAACTGAGTGGCTTAGGATGATCACTATTCCAGGTTGCAACTTGAGCCAGTAGGAAGAAGCTTGGAGGTTAATCTGTTAAATTAGTAATATATTTTAAAAGTGCGTAGATTTTATTTAGTTTCTGGATTAGGGATGTCACGGTCTTATTCTTATACAAAAGAGTTTGAAGGAAAAGCGTCTAAATTTTATCTTTTTCAAAAGTAATAGTCCGATTTTCGAGCCAGCCCAAAATACCCGTGTGTATTGATGTGGACAGGCGCACATAGAATCCACTGTTGCTGCAATGCACTCTATTTTCCCAAATTTATCCTCTCGCACTTACCGATGTCGACAATGTATCTCACTGTAGCCAGTAGCCCATGGAGGAATCCTTCCGTGATTTTAATAAACCTAACCCAACAATTTATCAGTAACATTACAATAATCTTAATATCATAATTTGAATTTTCCACAAAACGTGAATTTTATATCATCTCATTACTAACTGAACAATTTTTAGTACTCGACTTTTTTTTTCACACTAGTCATTTTTTAGAATAATTTCATTCTTATTTAATCGTAGCAACATTTGGAGAGAATTACTCTAAAAGTAAAGTGATGTGAAAAAAGTGGCGTTATTTTAAGGGCGTTAACAATTGTACGGTTATTAATGAAATGGTTTCAAAGTATGTAAAAATAATAAGGAAACTGATCATGAAAACAGTTACGCCCATCCTTGTATAAAGTTTTGCAACCTGAATCGTTTTTAAGAGTAATTAAAGGTTAAAATTTGGGACGTTACTTGTGGAACGCGGTTTCATAAGGTTTAGAATAAATAAATAACCTTCCACTGATGCTCACTAACATTATGCAATATTTTTAATTTAATCTTTATTTTTTTCCGGTTTCATCTGTATTAACCGAATGATATATATTTGAATGAGTGAGTTTTTTTTAATACAGAGCGCATATTTTGCTTAATCTATAGATAAAGTTTTCTTTCGTTAAGGCAGTAAAATCATTTACAGAGGCTTTTCAAAAGATTAATGTTTCTTATAATTACTTTGCACGCATAGAAAAAAAATATAATGTTGCAAAATGACCTTAATATGTACTTTACATGTAATTTAATATCTTTAAATATTTACTATCGTCCGTTACCGATTTTTTTCTTTTTCTTTTTTTTTCTTTTCTTTTTTAAATCGGTAACGGACGATTTAAAAAAATACTTATGTTAAACATTGATGAATATGTATATATATATATATATATATATATATATATATATATATATATATATATATATATTAATATTTAAATAAAAAATGAAATGCTTTTCAGCTTGAACTAAATTTTAGTAGAAATAAAGATATAAAGCAACTATAAAAATTAAAACTGTCATATTAATAAAAAAAAAATTGACAATGAACGTTTAAAATTTATAATGTACGACAAAGATATATATGGGTTTGTTTAGAAAAAAAAAAATATGCCGAGTAAAACAAATTTAAATGTAACTTATAAAATATGTTAATTTCATAAGCTTAAAAAGGGAAAAAATATTTAAAAAAAAGTTTTATTATATATAAGTGCAGCAGTAATTTTTCTGATAAATTATGTTATAAATAAAAGTCGTATCTTTTAGCCATTTTAGGAACACTTAACGCAATGCTTTTACGCTAATCTATCTTAATGACTACAATAAATTAAATAAGCAACTGAAAAAGTTTCTTTGGCTATTTTGTTTCCCATTCGCAAAATAAAAGTAAATAATGAAGAGATAGATCCGTGTTTAGAAGAAATTTCTTTACGAATATTATTTAATTTTTTTATTAAATTTGTTATTTTTTCTAACAGTTTATTGTAGCTAATTCTTATCGAATTTTTCAAATAATATGCCTTCCTTTGGGAAATAAATTTAATCCTTTGTTCATATATGTATACATTTATAGAATATAACTCTTAATCTGAAAAAAGAAATTAGTATTGTATATATTTTTTAATTAATTGAAAAAAAAAACAAACAAAAAAACAAACAAACAAAAAAAAAACATTTATATCGCCATGTAAAGTAACAGAACAATGTGTAAAATGAATAAAATTCGAAAAATAAAAATTTAAAAGAGAGAGAGAGGATAAAAGAAAAAAAACCATACTTTTGATACATTTTACTTAAAATCGTTATTTTAGCAAAATTTTGAAGTAAAATTATTCTGTATAATGCATTTTATTTGTGTTTCGTATCCCGTATTGTATTAGGTTTATAATAGTTTATTATGGAACCGTCAAAACAGCAAATACAGGGTGACTATAATTAAATTAGCGTTCTCTGCAGCTGAAACTAAAATGCGGATTGAGTCAAAAATGTGTATATAGACGATTCAAGGAATGCGTTTGGAGATTCTGCAATAAAATAAAATAAAATAAAATAAATATTGATAAGATAAAAAACTTTTTTCGTCGTACCATGTTTTTAAATTTCCTGTTGAATCATAGCTATATAGAACTACATTAGCACTTTATCAGTACGTATAAAATTTTTAAAGTGATAATGACGTATATTTTTGTGGGATGCATAATTTAACTTTTCACAATTTTTTAACGTTCACGTTTACTTAAATGTATTTATTTTTATGTCGAAAGAAAATGCACTCGTACATTTTTTTGTTAACAACTAAGTTATAGCTAATATTTTAATGGCTATTTTAAATGTATTAGGAGGTTATTATTTTCATATTTTAATTAATTAAAAGAATACTAATCAAAATTTTGACAACAGGACTTCGAAGTATTGTGTTGTCATCGGGTGGTTCTGAGTTATTCTGAAAGTTTCAGATGTCTAGCTATTAAGGAAGTTAGTTAAAAATGGATTGCAAGATTTGTGCCGGACAAATAAACAAACACACAGACAAACAAGAATCGAAGTTAATAAAAACAGGGTAATAAATTAAAAATAAAATTAATTTTGCTAGGGGGTCATACATCAAAATACAAACAAGCTACAAATTTCAATGCAAACCTCTTTATGTATTATTAAAAACATTTTTGTTATTTTATTAGGGACTATTGAACAAGGAAAAGTGTATTGTTCAATGTTGACCCATCATTAAATTAAAAAATCTGCAACCGATGAACATTGTATTCCACTGCTGACCGCAGCTGATCGTCAGCGATCTGTCGCACATGCATTGTTATGCAGACCTTCAAGTAAAACAAAGTTACAATATTTCCATGATGAACTAAACTCTTTAAATGGTCCATAACCAAAAATCACAAGAAGAGGAAAATTAACGAAAAAATACTCTCTCATCTATAAAATTTTGCCGCAAAAAAATTTGCGAAATGTAAGTATAGCTGTTTTAAATATCGTAAGGTTTCAAAATGCTAAAAAATATCACAATTATTTATTGTATATCATTTCAAGCACTCTGACAGTAATGCGTTCCCTAGCGAAAATTCTTAAATTTTAAATTAAATTCTTTTTTAATTTCTGCAGAGTCTTTGTACGCAACCTTTGAATTGTCTGTATACAAAATTTCGACTCAATCCGCATATCAGGTACAGCTACAGAAAGTGCTGAATAGGCCAAGTTTAATTAACGCCACCCTGTGCTTTCTAAATTTAAATATAAAGTAAGTATGGCCTAAAATTAATTGTAGATGAAAGGGGAATTCATGTCTCTCACATGTAAAAAAATAAATAATTTTCATAGAGGAGTACCATAATAATTTCTAAAGAAAATATAAATATTTTTAGATGAATATGTTTATATATTTCTGAGAGAATCCATTTTACACCTTATGAGAAAAAAATAAAATAAAAATCAGAATCTTTTAGCAAATAAATAAATAAATAAATAAATAAATAAATAAATAAATAATAAAATAATAATAATAAATAATAAATAATGTAAGTATTCAAATGTAATTCAAATGTAATTTTTCAACAGTTGGAAAACGTAGAATGTGCGAAATTTAGTTGTGGCGTCGAAAAAGACACGTGAACGACAACGAATGAAAATGCCTTTTCAGCTTTCTGAAACAAAAATTCAAAAAAACTGATCGACTTGCTTTGAGTACTTGACATTAGTCAGGGCATTGTCGCAAGAAAATCATTTACTCAAATCAGAAGTGGGGATATACATTTGTCGATTAGGAGGCCAAGTAAAATCTCTTCAGAATCCATGGAAATATCACAAAGAGGAATTTACAGGATGTGTAATCATTTCTTTGAGACTGAGATCGTAGACAAGTAATAATGTCATATGGGGACCGATAATCTAGGCTAACGGCCAGAAGAAATCAATTGTTTCTTCGAACATTTCTTTAGCATCACCCTTCGGAAAATGATGTAACAGTTTTCGTTTAAAATATCTGAAAGTGACTCTTTCCTGTTGGTCTGTATATTTGTACACAGTATGGTATGTGGATCGTTAACAACACGCAATCGTATTTCCCTCAAAGAATAGGCAAGACATCAAGTCAGTTGAGGAACACGAGAACGTAACAATGTTCTCTTCTGAGTGTCTTATCTTAGTTTTTTTTTTTTTTTTTTTTTTTTTTTTTTTTTTATAGTTGCATATTTAATATGGTGGAAAGTAAGACGCGAAATATTTTTTTATTTGTGAGAGGAAGTTTAAAATCTGAAGATAAAAGGAACAGACGATCTTGATAGCATTTAAGTGAATATTCGAACCTCTACACATCATTCGAGATTAATATCGGAAAGCTAAGCGGATTAGAAATGTACCCTTACACCTTCTCTAATTTTGTATATTGGCGAAATAAGAATCATTTGAAGATTCGGGTGAACATTTGCTTAAAAAATATTGTTCATTTTAGCGTGTCTGGTTAAATTATTCAACAGAATTTTCAAAATCTTAAGGAGATTTGGAAGTTCAGTAAGTGAATTCTTCACGTTTTAATACAGAAAATAAAATGTAGCTGTTGATTAATTGCTCGTTTATTGTTGACACGTAACAAGAAAAAATTATTCCTGAACCAGATACTGACATATACCGAAAAACAGGTGTTATACAAAAAATCGAAAAATGAAACAAGTTTCGTTGTTCTTTATCTATATATTTTTTTCTATTGCATTTGCCCCTAAACAAAACTTCGCCAACAGAAGGTATTGCCCTACGTTTGGTAGATAGCTCTGATATTTCGTAACCTGAATTGCAGAAGCGTGACAAGACAATCTCAAACCTAAACGTTCCAGGTACAAAGGGTTATTTTTCAAACAAGGGTTATTTTGAAAAGTTGCCCTGCGAAATGAAGAGTCTTTTTTAAACACAATGCCATACGTTATAAGGCAAAGGGCACCAAAGAGCTAATCAGCACTTTTGATTTCGAAGTTTTACCTCATGATTTATCTTAACGGACATCGATGAATTCCGCTATAACTAGTTTTTGAGAGTGATAACCATCTTCTTAATATTACTTAAACCTAGATGGTGTAACGCAGTCATTGGAATATGTATATATATTTAATTATGGAAGAAAAAAAGTCGTTATAAACCCATGATTGATAAGCTTGAATTTGTTTGAGAACACGCAACTGAAGGTAAAGGTGAAAAATTTTGGTTATTAAAATTCATGATTTAGCTCAACATTAATTATTTTTATGATAGTGTACTAAACTAATTTTATAGATTTCAGATCGTTTGTAATTTAAAAGTTTAAAAATATATAATGCTATATAAAATGTATGTAATATATGATGGCAAAAAGCATATGTTAGTAATATTTTATAACATTTGAAATCTTTGTTACAGTTGACTAATAAAAATAAGTTTGTTTATTATATGATGTATGGTATTTCTATGTATAATTTCCCATATTTCTAATTACTCAAGTGCTTAAAATTAAACATACCAAAATTCGGTCCTCCAATTTTGCCCATATATATGCATATTTAAAATTTTTTAAATAAAAATTAATACTTTATCATTCAGTTTTTTAATAAAATAATAATATTAAAATTTTTTCAAGTACATTACGAAAGAACGTATTTGGACAAACTACTTTTGTTATTTTTATTATTTTGAATAAGTTAAAACAAACATGAACCATTGTGATTTATTTATTCAAATTATGTAATTTTTTTCTGTATTGTATATTTTCCAAGAATAAAAGAAATGTACTTGGATCATGTTATTCGCACGTTACATTTGTAAAATACATTCACAATTTTGTTTACTTTATGAAATGAAAAAATATTTTTTTCTAAATCTTTTTAAAAGCAAATTGATCTGAGGAAAAATAATTGAAATGACATTAAAAGGAAAGCAGAAAATATTTTGTTGAAATATTAATTTTAAACATTTCTCTTCTTTTCTTATTTATAAATTCTAGAATTTAATTTCTTCATATGCACATTCTTTCTATAATTTGAATTGAATTTTTTTATACACATATACTGGTGTTCAAAATTAAAACAACAACCTGTTTTCTCTTTTGATTCTTTTGTTCATAACTTTTTAACAAATAAACATATCAACATAAAATTTAATAGCATGTTCGTTATCACATCATTAATGGAATTTTGTATAATTTTAGCAAAAGTAATATATTTTAAAGTAATAATTGCTCATATTTTCTAAGAGAGTAAGCTTTGATGAGAAATGAATTTCTCAACAGTTATAGAAAAGAAAACTTAATGAAAAATTGTCATAAGAATGCATTGCAGATAGATGAAGATACACATGCATCCATGTGCTAGATTAAAATCAGATTTTTCATTCTGTATTCACTTTTATGTTTCTCTCTTTCTCTCTCTCTCTCTCTCTCTCTCTTGTTTTTTCTTTTCTTCATGCATAGAAATTCTAGCAACTGTAAAAAAGGAAAACCTAGTATACACTCTTTCCCAAAAGTTTAGCAAGATTTGCAAACAATCTGTTTTTTTTTTAAATTCAGAAACTTACCTCTCGATGAAATATTTTCAAAAATTGGGTACTTAGAGAACGGATCTTCTTCATATTTTTCAATGAAGATTGGTCTAAGACCACATTTAGTGGCCGGAAACAAATTGATCAAAATCAATAATGTTTGTGTAATCATTGCATCGTTAAGTGAAAGAAATGAGCTGTAACTTTAGGATATGATAATACAGACCAAATTTAATTTGTGTATGAATTTTTGTGACGACAGCATATTAAATAACGGAGATATAAGAATTTATTTAAAAAAAAAAAAAAAAAAAAAAAAAAAAAAAAAAAATCAGAATGTTTTTTAATTAAAATGTACGGAGTTTTTACCGAAAATTATTCCCCCTTTCAGACAAGATGGGAAATAATTTAACACAATACATTACAATCGGAATAAAATATCTTAAATATATCATGAAATATAAGCATTTTTATTAAAAACGTTTTCACTGTGGATGTGCGAAAGGAAAAAAAAAAAAAAAATGCATAGGTGGGTAACTTTTGTCAAGAGTGAATTTGAATAGAGTAAAAATTAAGAAAATTATACGAAAAAGAATGACCTAGATTTTAGGTATTTTCCAAAAGTTGAAATTTCTTAAGGGGTTTTTCACATGCTGCGTAATTAATTTAAAGATTCAATTATTTTAACCACGTAGCAGAAGGTTTTTTTTTTAACCCTTATTATCTCACAAATATTAGTAAATAAACAAAAATATGTTAGAATTACAAGCTTATAAGGCGTTTTTCACGAAAAATGCTACTTTTGGAATGGGGTTGAAATAATTGGATTTTCAAATTAATTACGCGGCATGTGAAAAACTCCTTAAGAAATTTAAACTCTTGGAAAATACCTAAAATCTAGCTTGCTCCTTTTCGGATAATTTGCTTAATTTTTACTCTATTGAAATGCACTTTTGACAAAAGTTACCCAATATATCTACCTTCCGATATATGCAATATATATATTAATCTTTCGCACATGCGCAGTGAAAACGTTTTTAATAAAAATGCTCATATTTCATGAGATACTTGAAATATTTGTATTATGATTGCTGTATGTTGTTTTAAAAGTATCTTTCCAACTAATCTGAAAGTTGGAAGAATTTTCGATAAAATATCCGTATATTATAATTAAAGAAATCTTGATTTTTACACTATCGTGTAAACTTGTCTTAAACGCCGGTCAACAGACACTCTGAACATACTCCGATAAGAGCTCCAGTAAAAAACAAACATACAACTTCCTTAGCTTGGAAGTCAATTTAAAGTCACTTAATCAAAACGATTCATTTCATTTTATACCAAATGCTCATTCAAAAATTACTCACATTCAATTTTTTCTACCTTCGCAATCTCCGTAAATCCTGTTCTTAATTTGCCTAACTAGTTCTCCAATTGCTAGAGACACTCTACGCCAACCCAAATGTACCTCTACTGGATATTTCGAAGTCTAACCTGATATCTCTCACAAAACATCGCCAAATGATCCTAGATCCAGTTAGTGATCTGCATTTTCTGAAACTAACATTCTAACTCAACACTACCACTTGCGATCACCTCCAATACTAAATTCAACTAGCGACCTTTACATTCTCAATTAGACGCCATTCATAAAAGATTTTCAGCATCTGGTCCTTGTTCATTTGTTCTGCATCTTCAAGGTCTCAACTTCACTCTTAGCTCTTTGAACAATCAAACAAAAGAAGACAAGCTCTAACCTCTTAAAATCAACTTTTATATCATCATTAAGAGCCCGCTGTATAATTATTCTACAACGTTAATTTTCATTAAAAATCTAGCATTTTAATTTCAAATTTATAACTGATTTATTTTCTAATTTCAACTCTCGATTATACTTAATAATTATATTATTTTAAAAAATGAAAATGGAAGTTAGCTTGCTGTTGGTAATTGTGAAAACTAATTTTCAAACATGACACGAAGGACATTAACTTTGAAAGAAATATTACTTAAGTAATAATAATAATAATAAGTAAATATTACTTTACTTTACAAATTTTAGTTTTTCCTGTGCCACAGCTGGATGAAAAGCTACAAAAATTAAAGTTTACGAAATAGCCAATTAAGAAAATTCAAGCATTTTATGCTTTTTAAATGTGTATGTGTTAAATTTAGTTTCATTTATAGCATTTTATTTAATAAATTTTCGTAGTTAAAAAGAAAAAAAAAATCAGAAATTTTATAAAAAATAATTCATGGAAAAAAGTATTTACATTACTAATTGACAAAAAAAAAAAAAAAAAAAAAAAAAAAAAAAAAAAATACTTGTAACACCCAAAGCTATTTAATGAGGGGAAAAAATGTTGTTTTAAAAATCTATTTAAAACAATTCCAAGCGAAATACTACTGTTTTTAACCATATATTATCAGTAATTATTCTCGTAAATATAAAGGACAAATTTCAGACAATTTTTAAAATTCACTTCTAATAAACTAATTCAGTTAACAAAAAAAAAAAAAGAAAAATGGAAACGGAACGAAATAAAGTATTTTAAAGCAGAACATAAGTGTAATTGGAGATTATAACAAAATCTCACAATTAAAAATGTATTCTAATCATCTCCTTAAAAAAAAAAAAAAAAAAAAAATCATTTAAAAATCATTTTTCCTAAAAAAGCGTTTTTTTTTTTTTTAAGTTAATTGTGTCTGTGTTAATGTTTTCAAATATTTCATTCAAAAAGAAAAATTTATTAACTTTTATATTATTGCTTCAACAAACTATAAATAAAATATCAAATTATCAACTAGAAATTTCTTTTTCACGAAATTTAATACGATTTCTAATAAACAAAATACACTGTTATATATTATTTCTTATAACATTGCAGGTAATTTAATTAAAATTTTTGTTTTCTTTCAGGATGCAATATTTTTGTTTTTGTTTAAAATATTTCCTCTTCGAAAAAAAAAAAAAAAGTTAGTTAGTATTTTAAAATTTCTTAGTAAATATCACTGATATTATTTAAAGAGAACGTTAACAATGTTATAGCATTATTTAATAAAATACTAAATTTTGTACAAAATATTTATTTTTAAAAAATAGTTTTTAAAAACTTATAAAATAAAAGAAACGCACTTCAACTATTCATAAATGCCTCCAAGAAATTATTCCAGACTGCTTATGTCTGCAAAAACTCTTCTTTTTTTTTTTTTTTAATCATGGGAGAAACTTTTTATTTTATTTTATTTTATTTTACGTTTTGACAGATATTGGCTATGAAACTTGATTTCACACAGAAGAGTAACTTTAGAAAGCGAAAAGTATTAAAATTCTTCCTTCCTTATATATATATATAATATATATATATATATATATATAAATGACTGTAATATTTATTCATATACTGTCAGGATATTTTTTTCTTTCTTTCTTTCTTTTTTTATGGAAAGAAAAAGGACATTCTTGTCAAAATGTAAGTTTGTCTTTATTTTATGTAGTTTAATATATATATATATATATATATATATATATATATATATATATATATATATATAGATAGATAGATAGATAGATAGATAGATAGATTTGATATGGGTAGTCTTTTATGATCCGAATAATTGTTTTAATACTGAAGTTAATTCATCTTTAAATTTCAAAAAAAAAAAAATTTGCACTGCTATTATTTTATTAATGTATTACTATATATATATATATATATATATATATATATATATATATATATATATATATATGTATGTATATATATATATTATATATGTATATATATATATATATATATATATATATATATATATATATATATATATATATATATATGTGCACGTGTGTGCGTGTGTGCAATTTAATAGGTGACAAATGCGTAAATTCAAGATATCGCAAGAAATGGATTAAGAAGAGTTTCATATTGTTGTGTTAAATGTCAAATTCAGAACAATATGTCTTTATATGATGACCTAACATGTATTCACGCGGTTTTCAGAGAAATTAACAGAAAGCTAGAATGAGTTGCCCGACAATCGTGAGCTGTTTTTGAACTTTGAAATTCCAGTCTTACATCTCTGAAGACAGAGTAGTTCTGCTCCGTCATGTGCTAAAAATAGTCAGAACAGATTTCAAACCTGTAATCTTTGGCTTTAAACTTCAGTGTTTTACGCTAACCCTGTAAAACCGGTAAACTAATTGAGAAATTGAGAAACAAATAATCTTTTACAGAATAATTATGCATTCATACGGAGGAAACTTGTTAAGATTTATTCATCTTTTCCATCAAAAACCTGTAGTATGTGAGAGTAAGGAAAAATCATTACTATCGGGTACTTTTTTTATTTGGTGTAATGCATGCTTGTACTTTGCAAAAATTTACAAATTTCATCCCATTGCTTAGTTATCTTGTCAAAAATTTAAATCTAAAAATAGAACTCCTTTAATTTCTAACTATCAGAATAATTTATTAACTTAACATATTTAGCATCTAAATATAAATATGCTTTAGAAAACCAAACTTTTTATATTAACAATCATTGCTCTTTTTCGGTTAAACAAAGACTCAATAATATCATTTAAATTAATAATAAAAAACATGAGCTAGATTTATAATAACAGTAAATTAACTTATAGTCGATAAAATAAATCTCCTTACTGACATCAGACTTAAATATAGATAAATTATTTCCTTTATTTATTTATTTTTGTAAGTTAATCAATATATTCGTTGTGAAAAACAATTAGTTAAAAAAGGATGTTTTTTAAATTAATGGTATACGTCATATTTCTACACAGTGTATAAAAAAAATGCATCTCAACAATCATTTTGGTAGATTAAGTTGTTAACAAAAAAAAAAAAAAAAAAAAGAAGAAGAACATATTTGAAAAAAAAAAAAAAAAAAAAAGAAGGAGAAGAAGAAGAAGAAGCTCTTTTTATAATAATATGTTAACATTATTTTCCTGTGTAACAAATTAATTTTAAAAAGAAAAAAATGTATATTTTATTCGTGTTGCTATATAGAAGTAGTACAATGGCTAGCATGGCTTTTTATAATGAATATTTAGTTACTTGGAACAATGCCATTACATTTTTCCATTTGTCTGGCCTTTACAATTGGAAGTTCTTTGGCAGTAGTTTTACAAAGCATGGCATACAACAATTAAAGCGTATAAGTCATTTAAATATACAGTATAATTTTTTGACCTTTTCCGTTTCATTTGTATTGATTCTATTTAAAAAAAAAAAAAAAAGGTTAATTAACATTATGTTTAAATTTATATATATATATATATATGTGTATATATATATATATATATATTATTTACTAATGTAAATATTAATTAAAAAATCCTATTTAAGAAATTTATATATTTTTACAGAAAAAAAAAAAAAAAAAAAAAAAAAAAAACACTTAATATTTTAGAATATTTTTAAACATATATTTTTTATTACATATTCTATTGTATTGATTTTTTAGCATATTTTAAACATAATTTTTTTTAATTGCATTACATACATTAATTATATAATAAAAACACTGTATTAATAAAAACGATAAAAGTATGTTTTCAAATTTCGAAAAATTTTAATACATACTTAAAGTATGGATTTTTTTCGAAATTTGATTCGATTTTCTGTTAGGTAATTTGAAAAATATCATTTATTTTGTTTTATCAATTTAATTTTTTGTTGTATACAAATCTTGCGTGACATAGTGTTACAAACCTTTATTTGCATTAAATACAAATAGAAGATAAAAAAAAAGTTTATTTTAACACATGTTAGCTCGACCTTTTCTTTTCGCTCAAATATAAAATTCCGTTCAACCACGATTTGTGATTTGCAGGTCGATTATCATTTTTTCCCCTTTTCATCAGTTATTTTTAAAAAGAAATATCTTTGTTTTTTCTTCGCTTTAATATCTCGAAGATTACCATTCAAAAATACTGAAAGTTAAAAATGGATAGTACGATGTCTGATACGGCAAAACTGAAAATATTAGAAGTTCAGAAAAAAATATATTTTATGAAAATTTCCATAAACAATGTTTTTTAATTCATTTAATTTTTTCTTTTCTTCTTATTTTACTTTCATTTATTTTACTAGAAAGCAGAATGAAAACCATATTTTATACTTAAAACTAAATGTATATAATTTAATTAATATTATTCGATATGTATATTATATGTAAATATTAAATCATATTTCTTATGGTACTTCATATAATCTCATATCAAAATATAGTACCTTTAATCACTCGAAAGTGGGATGATAAGTAGTGTATTCAAAACAGGTTAAATTTATGAAAAGGTATATTTATAAATAAATATAAGTAAGTAGATATTTGTATTTGATAAGAGATCAGAATTCTCAACGTTCCATCAGGATAAGCCTTATCCCATTTAACAGGGATCTTAGCTCATATTCCCGCCTGTTTCTAAACAAGTCCTCGGAAAACTACGAATGTATTTACGATTCTATGAATAGATTTGAAATTTTTTACAAATGCTCCATTCAAGCATATTTATAGATCTGGTTCTATTCAAAATGTAAATAAATTATCACAATTTTCAATAATAATTTTTACTGCCAGGCGTTTGCAAAATTTTGCCTTTTTTGTTCGTTCCCTGTATAAATTCTAAGTAATTTTTAGTATTTCCTATGTAACATTGTATTTAAAAAAAAAAAAAAAAAGTATAGAATATCTAAAAATTACGATATATGCAAGTATTAATTAAATTTGACATAAAGCAAACATAATTTTGCTTATTTGAAACTTTTTTTCTAATTTTGACATTTAATAGGACTCTTTTGTACACATAATTGGATGTTAACTTGAAACATTTTTCTGCACTTACACTGTAAAAAGTAGGTTCTTAAAAATAAATATATATTGTCTCAAAATAGCCCCGAAACAATATATACTTAAATTTGAAAACCCATGTACTCATTTTTGGGTACATTGACATGTCAAACATGGGGATATTGAGAATCTTATTGGTCAACCCCATTTTTGAGCATGTCGGTATATTTGTACATGGGTTTTCAAATTTAAGTATATGTTGTTTCGGAGCTATTTTGAGACAATATATACTTATTTTTAAGAACCTATTTTTTACAGTGTATGCTTGAAAATCAAAATTAAAAAAAAACTACCTCATAATTTTTCACCATATACTAATTTCATTTTCTTATATTTTAACGAAATATTACATTTAATATTAATATCTATTTGAAACATAAAAAATACAATTATCTAAACAAACACCCTTTTGAATACAACTAATGTATTAAAAATAATAATAATAAAAATTAACTCAATATATTATTTTTGGTAGATATATTTATTTATTTATTTTAATATCCCTCTAATTAAATTACTTTTTAAATTTTTATTTGTATTTTAACATATATCTATCATTTTAACTATTTCTAATTATCGTTAACAATTCAACATTTTAATAATATTTTTATTATTTATATCAAAACTATTACATCTACAAAATTCAAATGGTCATCGATTTTTCAATCAGGATTATGTATTGCGGTTCCGGTAAATTTAGTCCAAACGCCCCATTAGTCATGTGAAGGCAATTTAGTGAGCCTTCAACGTCAATAACATTCTCTTCATCAAGTTTTATTTATGGATGTACATGATGTCGTAAAAGAGACTTAATCCATAGTTTCAAACTTTTTCCTGTATGAATATTTCTAAGTTCAAAAATCACATAAGATTTTTACTATGATATATTTAGGAATTAATTATAATATTTTACATATCACAAAACTTTCTTTTATTTAAATTACACATTAGAGATAACAGTTATTTTCAATTTAAAATGATATAAAATGACGAATTTAAATGTATTGCATTATTTTTTTTCTATTCTTTCTGATTATTTTTATATGTTAGAAATATTTTCCAAAATATTGATTTTTAAATTTTGAGCACGCATATTTCTGTGTTAATAATATAAAATCACATGCAATGCATAATATATGGATAGAGAGTATTTTTGACAATAAACTTATAACGTGATCATGCATTATAGTTGTTATCGACACTTTCAATTTAGAGGGAAGCTTTACTTCCACTATTTCCAAGTAAAAATAATTTCCGATAAATTTTCCATTGTTAAATGTATTGTTACTTCTTTTAGAAATTGGGATATCATTTCTTCCGCATAGAACAGGAAATTTAGCAGTGTTGTCACCTATCAACTTGCTCTTATTTTTATATTATCCTTCTTCATAAACAGAGCAGTGTTATTTATAAAATTATTTGATATTGTAAGTTAACATTTTTATGTAAATTTTCATTTCGAATTATTCCAAAATCAAAACTCTTGCACACGTGGGACAATCACCAACATTTTCATATTCGTTGCAAAATCTCCCTTGTTAACAAAGGGGCCGTAGTAGCCTAGTTAGTACAGCACCGCACTCGTAATTGTAAGATTACGAGTTCAACATCCGAGCCGACCGAAAAGCGCAGCGTATATTGCAAGTGGCTGTTATACGTAAAATCCGCCGTGATTGCAACCCCACGTGATGGCTTTCTTTACCTCCGGGGTATACATATATGCATATTGCTCCTTACCGGCAGTTCTTTATCAATATACTTCCATATTTTTATTTGAAAGTCATTAATTTTGATTAATATATAAAATCTTACGTCTGGAAACGATGTCTTCGGATTGTCAAAATAACAGATAATTTATATTACAGCGAGATGATTCTAGACATTATCTTTCTATACAGTTTTCTTTAATAAAATTAGGGCGAACGGCAAATAATACACATAAACGTTGAATTAAGTATATGATTGAGGATATACTGCATCTTCAAAAAGGGCTTTAACAAAATGAGAAGGTTTAGTGCACCCATCCAGAAAATATATAACAAAAAAGTTTTCGCATTTCATTCTGAGTAGCAAAAATACATTAAATCTCCAAAATTTAACTGTCCCCAGTTAAATGTCTTGAATTAAATGAATTATAATTTGTACAACCAATATATTTTATTTTTGAAAAAAAAAAAACACTGTGAGTAGATTGCCAAAATGGTGATTTCCAACAACAAATGAATGTATCTCAAAAATTCAGAGTAGTATCGTGTTCATCCTTTCGGCTTTAATGAAACTCATTGCCACATATTTTTTGGTTTGTTCATGGCCCTGCTGAAAAAAGATGCTGATGATTAAAGAGAATGAGAAAAGATGTCCTTACTATAGATATATCCAGATACGAAAAGTATCCATCTATATTTTTACGAAGAATTATAAAAGAAATATTCACCATTTTTATTTACTGATATTTTCTATTTATAACCCAAAATAATTAAATATGTATTTTCTTAATTCAAAATATAAAGAGTAAGAACTATGCTTATTCTATAGAAATTAACCTTACATCTCGTTCACCAGAAATGAAAGAATGGTAAATGTCCGTTTAATTTGTATGTAGTGAAGTACATTATAAAAACTGTAGCATGAAGGAATTATTAGAATTATTTCTTTTTCAAACACTGTCAGACGTTCAGGAAGATCAATTCTAAACTAGCCACTTATATATTAAATCAGCTGAATTAAACGAAAAAAAAAAAAAAATGCATTACCAAATGAATGACAAATTTCACAAAAAATCAAAATATATTTAAGTATTGTTTCACTAAATTTTGAAAGTAAATAAAATATCGTTATATTTTTTTTTATCTGTTTAATTCAGGAGCACAATATATTTTATTTTCTTTAATACTTGTGCCTTTCAAGATCTTACTATTTTCATTTTTTAAAGTAGATATAATTTGTTTTCTACAAAAAAGGTTTAGAGTTTACAAACGTACATAAATAATGCAATTTTACTTATTTATTTATTTACTTTTGGAAACAATAAACAGGTTTTCCTCATACATATATATTTACAATAAGCTTTAAAAAAAAATTAGATGCATAAAAAATTACTTGCAAAATATTTATCTAAGACAAAACTGTTTATGTCTTTAGTGGGTAATATATATGATTTTTAGTAGCAGTTTTTCTTCCTAAATTCAAAAATAAAAGACAAAATATAAAAGTAAAAGGTTCAAAGAATATTTTCACGAGGAAAACATGTTTAAGATGATGTCAATATAAGTTCCTGACATTATTTTTCATGGTATAATGTAAACATTTTATGACACTAAATAAAAAGTTATTTTCTAGAAAGATGTTTTATAACGTTATATATTATCTTGTTAGAAGGATGATGAAAATCTTGTACTTTATTCCTTGAAAATTTGTTTTTAAAATCTAGTGCTTAGTAAGAGAATATTTGATGTGAAATTGTGAAATCTTAATATTATTAAAGGATTAAACTTACACTGTAATATACTACTATAATGCTCTTATATGTATAATTTAAATGGTATATAATAATGCGAATCAAAACATAATGTATTTTAAATTATTTCTTGATTGCAAATATAATGCTTTGTATTCTTGCTGTCTGATTTTAACGACATGCATGGTGTTTCACATTGAATGGGGAAAAAAAGAAAGCATACCTGTGCACTCTGTAATTACATTATTTTCATAAATCAAATTTACGGTAAAACTATAGATATTCAATTTCCTATAAACGCTTTATTCCGGTGACACAGCGAAATGTGTGTAGTTTTCTAGTTCCTGACACACTCGTGAGAGAATATCATTTGTTAGCGATTCGAGCATTTTGGTTATCCACTGCATGGATTGCTGTATGTCCTAAGTATATGTAGGCATGACCAATTTCTCTTTAATGTAATAGCATAGAAAAAATTACAAGGGAAATTGGGGGATCTCGGTGGCCAACAAAGCTTTGGTATACTGGTTGTTTCAGCAGAGCGAATCTACCCATTTATATGCAACTGGTGGAAATGGATATATCATTTGGTGTCGTCATTCTATAACAGTGTCTCTAGCGGCGATTTTCTAAAGTCTTTTCGCGGTTGCCAGAGAAAACTTGTACAATTATAATTTCAGAATTAATTTGTTTCGGCCAAATAAATAAAGTACAGATTTTATACTACGCTATTCCTTCTGACCCATTCAGTATGGGACAGCTTGTATTTAAACAAATTGTCTCAGAAACAGTTTAGATTTCTTTTTTTTCTGAAAATAAAAGCAACCTTTGGCAACGCTTCATTTGTGTTTTAGGAGTAATACAATTTTGATTATCTTTGATTCAAATTTATACAAGAATTTTTTTTTTTTTTGTTGTTGTTGCTGTTTCGTCATAAATTAATTTCTGTCTTTTTACCATTGTAATTATTATGAGTTGTGTAAATATAACAAAACATTACTTTTTCCGTTTTTCCTTGATGTACAGTGTTAAAATCTCATATTCTTTATCTATATATAAATGAAACTAAATGCTCACTCAATGTTTCCTTCAAATGAGATTACCTCATTGACTTACTTTATACAAAAGTATGCATAAAACTTGAAAAATAAATTTTTACAAGAGACATTTGTTTACGATTTTTAAGTCTAGTGGAACTCTTATATCGTTTAACATAGGGTTCAAAACAGATACTGAACTTTTTCAAAAAGCTCTAGTTTAACTGGTTCACAATCACATTTAGAAATAAAGTTCAAACATGAATGTTCAGCAAGAATTTTATTAAAAAAAGATAAAATGTTCCTTAAGAACTTATATCAAAAGAAAATTTTCATAAAAGTTCTGCAAAACCTTTAACAAAACTGCAGTTACAGAGGCTTATTCTTCTAGTGTTCAAATTACTCAATCCACGCAAAGCAACAAACCAATAGCACATTCATTTACGCTACATTTTTCAATTTAAATGTCTATGTTTCTTCCACACTTAGTTGTAAAAATCTAGAAACATATTTCACTGGTTAAAAGTAGTTATCTTAATTTTACAATTAAAAATGAATAAAAAGATATTTTTACAATAAAATAGTTTACTTCAACAACTGGCTTTATTTCTCTAATTTTAACCTGAAATACATAATTAATGTACTTTGCATTGTGATAAGGGGTGGAGTTCAATATAGTGAGAATTATACATCCACATATTTAAAAGTATTGTAACCTAATGTCACATAATTCATTTAGCAAGTATTAACTATAGATAACTACCCCCCCCCTCCCCCACATGTTCTATGTAGTCAAGTAAACCGAATTATATCCTTGAATCTTTAACTTATAATTCCCATTTAGAAATAGACTGATTTTACAGGAAGTTTCGATTAACTGAAAAAACTTACAAAATTTTATAATAAAGACATTGTATAGTCACAGATTTTGCAATAATTTTTATTATAAAAATTGAGACCGTACTATTTTTGAAAGAACTTTTATTTTAATGTTTCTGACGCAAAAGTTCTTGAAAGAACTTTATAATAAATAGTCTAACATAAAAGTACTCGGATAAACTGTTCCAAAAATGTTCCCAAGAAAATTTAGAACAAGAACTTTTTCAAAATAAAAATGCACAGTCATTTTGAAAGCTGTTAATAAAATTTTAGTTCCTCATACATTTTTACTTGCGCTATTTTTATTTTATTTTTTCCTAAATAGACACGTCTGATATAAATTTTTCTAATAATTATTAAGTTTTTAACTTGTACGTATATTTTTTCAGGTCTTTTTATTTATTATGTCTGTTACGAAACCGAACTTTCTCAATCCATAAACTTTATAAACTGAAAGACTTATTCGAACTCTTTATTTTATTACTGTTTATTTCTTTTTTTGTATTGGCAACAGCCACGTTTTTGTTTTTCTTTTGAGGTAGATTGAGAATTGTGTTCGAAAAGGATAGAACGCTGAAATGGCGTATGAAAGAATTGTAATATACTTTATATAGTCAACTAAATTGTAAATACATGTACATAAATTTATTAAATAATCGTGTTTTTTTAAGAGTCATGAAATAATGTTGAAGTTACCACACAATTCGGCAGGATATTAAACCAAGAAAAAATGAAGACATCTGACCCAAAAGGAAGCAATAAGTAAAGTTATTTTATGCATTCTATTATCTTTATTTGATGCTATGTTTTATCTGGCGCCCGAACAGGGACCAGATGTTTCTCATTTTAATTTCATATTGCATAATTATGTTTAGAATAAAAATGATAAAGAAATTACGCAAGAATTTCGATTTAAAGAAAGAAAAAAATAATGATCGTTTTTATATGAACAGATAATTTATTTTAAGTGATTTGTTTCTGTTGCTAGTTTGATTTACTGCAAAGAAGTTTGATTTACTGCGAATTAGATCTTAAAGAAAAAGAAATAAATAATTTAGATTCTCAGATATTTTCGAATATTACTGACGTAAAAGAAGTTGAGTCTGAGGTACTAAAATGTGATGAATACAATACGAGTATTGCCATAAATAAAACCAAAGTTAAAAAAGTACTTTCTAAGTTGGAAAAACCGCTTGTTCCTATTTTAATGCAAAATAATAAGATAGAAGAGAGTGCAATAGTTCGCCCGTTCGAATCCCTTTACGTAACTCTTCCTCGTCTTACTATAGAAAAATACAGCGGTGATCCGTCTGATTGGCAGAGATTTTATGATCAATTTGATTCAGCAATAAATAAAAATTGCGCAATTTCTAATGTTGATAAATTTAATTACCTTCGCAGTTATTTGACAGGTGTGGCGTCCGATGCGATAAAAGGTTTTAGCTTAACGAATAATAACTTTCAGGCTGCAATTGAAACTTTAAAAGAAAGATTTGGGAAAAAAACGGTAGTTATAAATTCTCATTTAAATAAGCTTCTGAATTTAACTCCCGTTAAAAAATCAAATGATATAGTTGCTCTTAGGAAATTGTTGGATACTTGTCAGACTGAGATTAGAAATTTGGATGCGTTGGAAATAAAATCTGATAATTATGGTTCATTACTCTGTCCAATACTGATTAAATTATTACCTCAGGATATTGTTTTGGAAATTGCAAAACAATACGATTTAGATGAAAATTGGGATGTTTCAAGGGTTCTTGATATTTTGAAAACTGAAGTAACTTACAGGGAACAAAAGATAGTCGCGAAAGAGAATTTAGTTCTCAATCGTATTCTTCCTTCCAAAGTGCAAAAAACGAAAAGCTTTTAAATAATAAGAATATTTCTAAATACCCAACTGCTTCTAATTTGTTAAATGAAACAGATAAAAATTCTAATTTGTGTTTCGCTTGTAATGGGGAAAAACATGTTTTAACTGAATGTAAGGTTTTTTCTAGTTATCCATTACAGAGAAAGAAAGATTTTTTAATGAAACATGGATTTTGTTTTATATGCTTAAAACGGCGGCATACTGCGAAATTTTGTAGAAGTCAGATAAAATGCGAAGAGTGTAATAGAAGACATTTAAAAATTATGTGTTCGGAATCTAAAACAGTTAGCCAAGTTGAGGATAAGAAACCCGTTTCTAAAGAAAGCGAGGTTATTAATAATAAAGTACTGGGGCACACATATAAAAGATGTTTTGTTACAAACTGTGACTGTTAAATTAAGGAATGGTAAGAAAGAAATACCTTGTAGGGTAATTTTTGATACAGGATCAATGCGTAGTTACGCAACTAAAGAAATTATTTCTAAAATGGGTTACGATGTATTAGGACACGAGAAAATGACACACAGCCTTTTCGGAGGCGTTGAAGAAACTAGGACACATAATAGTTACAGAATACATATAAGTTCTCTCTCTGAAGATTATATGTGTAATTTTGAGGTCTATGACCAGGAAGTAATCTGTTCTGATATTCCTAAAATGAGAAATGGCCCATGGGTAAGGGAAGCTGAACAGTATGGGATAATATTTTCAGATGTTGAATGTTTCAATAAAACTCTTGACAGAAATAACAATATTGATATACTAATTGGTGCAGATATTTATGGAAAACTTTTGACGGGTAATCATATAATGTTATCTAGTGGGTTAGCTGCTGTAGAAACTTTACTGGGATGGACCCTAATGGGTAAAATTACTGAAACTAATTGTAATAGCGATAGCTCTATGCTTGTTGTCTCTTTATTTTCTAGAATCAAAAATGAAAAAATCAGTGATTTATGGGAGTTAGATCTTTTGGGCATAAGGGATTCCGTAGAAAGTAAAAAAAGAGATGATCTAAATAAAGAAACTCTAGATTTATTTAATTCAACAGTTAAACGGGATTCGAACGGGAGGTACGTTGTTTCTCTTCCATGGCTTAAAGATCATCCTCCAATACCCTCAAATCACAAAATAGCAGAAAAAAGATTATTATCAACATTGAGATCATTGAAAACTTCTGGAAATTTAGAGAAATACCAAAATGTATTTAATGACTGGCTATATGAAGGTATAATCAAGAAAATATCTGATTTAGGCGATAGTGGCCATTTTTTGCCTCACAGAGCTGTAATAAGGCAACATGCCACAACACCTGTGCGTCCTGTCTTCGACGCTTCAGCTAAAGAGAAATTTTCCTATTCGTTAAATGACTGTCTCGCAAAAGGTCCAAATTTAATCGAATTCATACCTGCAATTTTACATAGATTTAGAAAAGGAAGAATAGGAATAAGTGCCGACATCACAAAAGCATTTTGCCAGATTGGTTTGAACAAGAATGATCAGAACTTTGTCAAATTTTTGTGGTTCGAAAATGGTGATTCTAATAAGTTACAAGTACACCAACACTGTCGCGTTTTCTTTGGACTAAATGCTTCTCCATTCTTATTAGCTGCTACTTTAAATCATTTATTTGACAAAATCGAAGAGCCTTACAAAGAGATAGCCAACAGACTGAAAATGTCATTTTATGTCGATAACTGTATTTCCAGTCTAAACAGTACAGAAGAATTGCGAGAATTCATAAAAACTTCAAGACAAATTTTGGCATCAGCTCAGTTTGATCTTCGAGGTTGGCAGTATACACAAATTGATGAAGACTTACTAGACGAAGATTTTCTTAATGACATGGAGATAGAATCTGAAGAAAATTCTGATATAGCAATTTTGGGGCTGATCTGGAATAAGAAAGATGACACAATAAGATTGATGAATTCATCTAATGATAAAGAAGAACCTAAATCAATTACAAAGAGATCAGTTCTTTCTGTGGTTAATAAAATATTTGATCCCATCGGTTATACAAGTCCAGCCACTTTGATGCCAAAATTGATTCTGCAAAAATGTTGGAAAGAAAAGTTTAATTGGGATTCTCCATTGACAGAAGAAATGACAAAATCCTTTAGAAAATGGAAAGAACAACTGGAATTGTTAAGAAATATAAAGATCCCTCGTAGATTTTCCGAATTCGACTTAAGTGACAGTGAAAAACAGCTTCATGTTTTTTGCGACAGTAGCAAAGTTGCTTATGCCACGTGCATATTCTTAAGAGTACAGAATGGTGAAAATGTGTCTTGTCAGCTAATTCAAGCGAAAACAAGAGTGACTCCCTTAAAAGAAGTTACGATCCCGCGATTAGAGTTACTTGCTTGTTTAATTGGCGCAAGACTAGCCTGTACGATTATCGATGAAATGAAAATAGATAATCTCAAAACCTTCTATTGGTCGGATGCTAAGAATGCTTTATATTGGATAAAAAATGACGGTGGTTGGGCTACTTTTGTACAGAATAGAGTAACAGAAATTAGAAAATTGACGAATGTCGATGATTGGCATCATGTTCCTGGTCATCTTAATCCAGCTGACTTACCCTCCAGAGGATGCTCCCCAGATACCTTAACGAAGTCCCAGTGGTGGAACGGACCTGAGTGGTTGAAGAAGATGCCCGACTTTTGGCCTAAAAGTGACATTCTTCCTGATGATGAAGTTATATACTCAGAAAAAAGAAAAACAGTTGCAACAGCAATTGATGTTTCCTCTCAAGAATTTGATCTTTATGAAAATTGTTCCTCATACCAAAAAATGCTAAAAGTTACAGCTTGGATTCTTAGATTTTGTGAAAATGCAAAGAAGTTAAAAGAAAACCGCTTATTATCTAACTTAACAGTCGAAGAACTTAATAAAGCGGAATATGCAGTGCTAAAATATGCACAAAAGAAATGTTTTTCTAATCAAGCTAAGAAAAAATTTAACTTTCCGACACTTATTGACGATAAAGAATTAATTAGAGTCCGTACCAGAATTTCAATGAGAGAAGACTCACTTAATTTCAGATATCCAATTGTCTTACCAGCAGATCACAATATAACATCCAGAATAACTGAAGAAAAACACAAAGAAATGGATCATGCAGGAGTTCAGATTCTCATGTCAAGTTTAAGAGAAGAATTCTGGATAATTAGATGCAGAAGAACAATTAGGAAAATTCTACAAAGATGCATTCAGTGCAAAAGATTCTCCTCAAAACCAGCAGAAGTTCTGAGTGCTCCACTTCCAGAAGATAGAGTAAGAGATGCTAGGGTATTTGAAATTGTTGGAATCGATCTATTCGGTCCTTTGTTTTTAAAAGATGGACAGAAATGCTGGATAGTTTTGTATACTTGTGCTATTTACCGATGTGTACATTTAGAATTAGCAACATCCCTATCAACAGAAAACTTCCTTCAAACGTTAAGACGCTTTGTAGCGAGAAGAGGCCAACCACACACTGTATACAGTGACAATGGAACAAATCTAGTTGCAGCTAATAAAGAATTAAGATCTATAGATTGGAAACAAATAGAAGATTACGCAACTGTTAGAAAAATTAACTGGAAGTTCAACCCCCCATCAGCTCCGTGGTGGGGAGGCTTTTGGGAAAGTTTGATTAGAATTATAAAAGCTATTTTGAAGAGAACTCTTGGAAAAGCACAGCTTGACTATGAAGAGCTATATACCTTGATTTGTGATGCAGAAAGTATAGTAAATGCGCGACCTCTCACACACATGTCGGAAGATCCAAATGACTTAATACCTCTTACCCCAGAAATGTTCTTAAAGGACATACGTGAAATAGGAGTTCCAGATTTAGACTTGATTGATAAAGTGAAGTTCAAAAAGAGATATGCCTATAGGCAAAAGTTAAGAGAAGATCTTCGACAAAGATTCCGTAATGAATATTTAGGAACACTTCGAGAATTTGCTTCGGTAAAAAAATTTACCACATTTAAAGAAGGTGGTTTAGTGCTAATTCAGGATGATAATCTAAAACGTCTTCAGTGGCCTATGGCTAAAGTGTTAAAATTGTATAAAGGTAGAGATGGACAGTTTCGTGTAGCAAGACTGAAAACTAAAAATGGTGAACTGCTACGTCCATGTCAACGTTTGTGCCCCTTGGAACTTCATAATGAAAGCCGCTCTAAACTTCAACAGCAAACTCGATATGGTCGCTTAGTGCAACGCCTTGGTGTGGACAATAACGATCCAGATTGAGCATGTCGTATGTCCTTCCCTGCTCAAGGTGGGGAGGATGTTACGAAACCGAACTTTCTCAATCCATAAACTTTATGAACTGAAAGACTTATTCGAACTCTTTATTTTATTACTGTTTATTTCTTTTTTTGTATTGGCAACAGCCACGTTTTTGTTTTTCTTTTGAGGTAGATTGAGAATTGTGTTCGAAAAGGATAGAACGCTGAAATGGCGTATGAAAGAATTGTAATATACTTTATATAGTCAACTAAATTGTAAATACATGTACATAAATTTATTAAATAATCGTGTTTTTTTAAGAGTCATGAAATAATGTTGAAGTTACCACACAATTCGGCAGGATATTAAACCAAGAAAAAATGAAGACATCTGACCCAAAAGGAAGCATTAAGTAAAGTTATTTTATGCATTCTATTATCTTTATTTGATGCTATGTTTTAATGTCTTTCATTTTACAAACATTAATAAGGCTCATTTTTTATTAACAAAACTAATGTTAGTTTTTTCTTTTGATAATGCATTAAAATGCTTACTTTAGCTTTAAGTATAATTATGTTTTTGTTGTACGTTTTTTTTTCTTTAAGGAATAACAGATATAGTCTGTATTATAAGTTAAATTATATGAAGAAAATAAATAATAATTTACTGATACTTTCTATTTTAAATAAGAATTAATAAAAAAAATTAAGCGAATATAAATTACTATAAAATAATACACTTTGATGTAAAAATACTTACATTTTTGTTGGTAGATTACTTATAATGAACTATTTTCTTTCAACTCATACATGTAACATTTTAAATAATGCACATCATTTTCTATTAGAAAATACTTATCAGATTAAAAAAAAAAAAAAAAAGAAAAGAAAGAAAAAACACTCTATTGCTAACAAAAATAATAAAATGTCTTCATTTTTTTTGTCAAAATGCTATTTTTGGAAGAAAAAAAATAAAGAAAATAAAAAAGAAACATCATTATAAAAATATAGTAGCAAATAATATAAATATTTTGATACGATCTTTATTTACAAATTATCTTGCATTTCTGAATTACTAATTTTATTTTTTACTGTGTTACTGCATTTACCGTATGTAATTTCCTTAAATCTCTGACAAGATTGTAATGATTTCTTTTAATATTCTAGACAGTATTTCTGCCCATATTTTAATTTAAAATTGTTCATAAATAGCTTTTTTTTTTTACTTCCGCATTTAATCTTTTAAAACATAAATTACTTATATCACACTATCCTGTATAAGGAATTTTTATGCTTTTTAACAGATATTTATACGTTATATAGAAAGAAGTATAACATGTTCTCTCTTGAAACTTAGAAGGGATGTCAATATTATCGTAATTGTGATTGAAAAACATGTCAAAAGTTTGACATATTCCATTTATTGGTACTATTTACGTCCTATAGCACTTATTTATACATTTTATATAAAGAAATCTTCTAGATATTTCCTGTCAAAACATGGAGTAATGTCTATGTTTCAATAATTGAGATTTACAATGCTGTCAAATGTGTAAATTTTTCTTGATTGGATTCTAGAATTAATCAAATAAATTTGTTTTTCACAATGTTTTGTAAAATATACATAGCAGTACTACAGTGTCTAGCAAAACACTTAACATTTTTAAAATAAAGAAACTGAAAAAATATTCTTATATTTGATTTATAGAAAAAAGTAAAGCAACATTTTGTGAAAGGATAACACTTGCGCATGTAAAAGCGTGTCAAGAGAAATCAAACTGAGTGATTTTCTTTTTATCTTTTGAGAAAGAATATACTTTTTGAACGCAAATACAGAACTTGTTTTCTCTTAACGGGCCTTAGAAAATATTCACGTTTTAAAATTATACTTTTGAAAAAGTCAAACATTATGTATTCAGAACATGCATTTTTAAAATTATCTAAATATTGTGTTCGTTTACTTGAAAGAACTTGTTTATATTATATATATCTATATATCTATATCTAATATATATATATATATAAATATATATATATATATATATTATAAAATACATAAAAAGTTAAAAAATAAAAAATAAAAATAAAAAAAGGTAAACAAATAAAAAAGGAAATATAACATATTTAATTATTATATTTTATACTTTGTTAATGTACATTATTTAAAAATATCCCGTTATATTACAGAATATTTTTTGCAGCAATAATTCCGGAAAATACACTACCTACCAATAAGTATTTGGACACTTTTGAATATATACTTTTTGTGAAATATCTACAAAAGTTCATTGAGAATCATCTTGAAACTTTGGTAGGGTAAAGACATATTATACCTCATATATTTCAGCAAAAGTTGTGTTCTGAAGAGGAAAATGGACCAGTAAAAACTTAAACAAAAGTTAAAAGTCTGGATCACCCTGTAAAAAGTAATACTTCAAATGCGTTTTGGCTGAAACATGTGTTTAAGAGGATTTTGATCCTTATTTGTATAAATTTTAATGAAGAAACCACACGTATTCGAAAAAAAAAAGCTCGTATTTTGCAAAATATTTAATATTAACACGCTTTTATTAGCTTCACCTGTATGTATGTTTGTATGTAACCGCTCTGGGAGCAAACAAAAAATCTATATTGTAAAAAAAGACTTTCCCTACGTGACCGATGTGACTGAGAGGTAAAGCTCCGCGCTAAGAACCTAAAGGTCCAGCGTTCGAGCCCAGTCAGGGGAGATTTTTTAAAAATGGTTTTCGTTTAATTCTAAATTATTTTAATTAAAGATTTAAATGTATGTAAATATTATGGTGTGTCACTCGCACGATTTTCTCTTACCCTGCATTTTAATACTAAGATAGATATTTTGTGCTTTTTAGTTCACATTTCTATGAAAGCGTGTTCTTTAATTTTTTAAAACTATAATATTATTTTTGTATTGTGATTGCACTTTGCTGTGTCTAATGTAGTATTTTCTCGTAATAACTTTTCACTGAGTTTAATACCCTATTTGTTATTATTAAAAAAAAATAGAAATGCGTAAAAAAAAAAAAAAAAAAAAAAAAAAAAAAAGTTACATGTCCATAAATATACGTGGCAGCCTCGATAAAAATCCTCATAATCCTTTGGTAAAGGCGAAGCGCATTTAAAGCATTACTTTTTACTGGTTGATCCAAAACATTTTGATTTTGGTTTAATTTTTTACTGGTCCTCTTTTCCTCTTTAGGACACAACTTTTGATGAAATATATGAAGTATAATATGTTCTTTACACTACCAAAATTTCAAGATGACTCCTAGAAAACTTTTCTAGATATTCGACAAAGAGTCTAAATTCGAAAGTTTTCAAACACTTACTGGTAGATAGTTTACATGCATGCTATGCGAAAATTACACATGCAAAATTTTTCGTAACAGAACAACATAGAGAATATTCGTATACAACAGATTTTTTTTTCCGTAGGAAGACTGTAAAATTTTTCTAGTACTACCACCCAGGATCGAACCAGATTTTACTGCGAAGATATTATCCCTTATCTCAGCCCGAAAGCGCAACTTCGTCTACTACTTAGCACATCTCAATCCTTGTTTGATACCAATTTCTTCGTATGTAAAGGAGAAGGAATGTGTAACCTCAAGATGAAATCATCATGAGTGGTTATAGATTTTATCTGGTTACAGAAAAATAATTAACAGATTGAAGATGTAATTTTAAATTAAATTTTTGTATTCAAACTTAAAAACTTCTTCGCACACCATAAAACTAATGAAAAAACTATTTTATTTTTGTATGTTTTTATTCATTTTGTAATTTTTTTTAGTTCACGAAATTTTAAATTTTTGTAGGAAATTAAAAGATTCCCCCCCCCCCCCCCTTCATTTTTAACATTTTTTTTACTGTGTATGCGAAGATATTTTATTTGATTTTAACGTTTTATATTTAACTTGTTACAATTTGTGGAAGCTTTTATTATACAAATTGTTATAACACTTGTTATAATAAATATTTATTATAATTTTTGTTACAATAACCATAATACATTTTTCTATAACTTATGATATTAATACTTCGCCTTTTTCAAAAATGTAAAAAACGTATTTTACCTTCACTTAAGAAATACTTCTCTCTCTGTATATATATATATATATATATAAGTTTTAAAATTCTTAAGCAATCATAAATGTTTGAGTATTAGTTTAACATTTTGACCACCGCCACCAGTTTATGTATTCGTTCAACGGATTTTTGTTTCTCACAACACACTTATAATTTAAAAACGCTTAAAACGTTTTACTTATATTAAAGTGTGAAAGTTATGTACACTGTAAGACAAGAACAAAATAATAATAATAAAATAAATAAAGACGCATAAATAGGAGTTATGTACTTTGGACACAAATTAATATGCATACAGGTATAGACGGATAATGCTAACTTTTAAAACTTAGCGGCCATTGAATGAACATGTTACGCTGTAGCGCATCTTACGTGAGCACCTCTCAGAATATTAAAAAGGAGAAATTTCGATTTCAAGTGATAAACTCTTTCAGAAGTTTAATACGTCTTTTCAGAAAGACAGTAACTATATCTCGCATACAGGTGCACGAACAATATGCACAGATGTCAGCATTTGAAGAGGAGTGTAGTTGGGCTCAAATACGCCGGTTGTTCTAATCGCCGAACACAGCGTCAAGAAAGAAGCGGTCGGCCTAGAGAAAGGCCAAAACTTGAAGACTGATCTGCCGTCATTGCATTACTTAGAGCCCCAGATTCATCATTATCATTGATCCTATGTGCAACTGGTACTTCAGTGACATCAAAGACCATTAATATTCGGCTAATAGAAAGACAGTTGAGCTCAGAGAGACCCATGAGCCGACTAATTTTGAACTATGTACACAGACAAGCCTGTTTGTAGTGGTATCAACTCTCTCTCTGTCTCTCTCTCTCTCTCTGAGAGAGAGACGAATCCATATATATATATATGCGTCTGTGTAACTGTACATAAAATATTATAATGTTTAGCTATAATTTTATTCAGCGTGATTAAATTTTTGAAAATAAATATTTTTGAACTCTAAATATAGCTGCACTCTCACATTCTCGGGAGACATAATAATATAATTTTTTTACAACAATAAACAATTTTATCATAGAAAATAAATATGCCACATTCATATTTTAAAACACTGGTAAAAATACGTACCACATTGAACTTTAAAATTTTTACCACGCATCATACACCCTAAGTAACGTTCATACAAACTTTGATTTTAACCACATTTTTAGCCAGTAAAATATTTCATAACAATATAACTAAGAAGAAACAGCCTTATAACCATTTTCCAGATGAAAGTCAAATATGTTTAGTTTCATACAAGAGAAAAATTAATGTTGTATTTACAGTCGGCAGCAAAATTATTCGAGCGCTAGCAATAATTCATATATATATATGTATGTGTGTGTGTGAACGCTTAATACCTTTTTTTTTTTTCTTTTTTACTACATTCTTGTCGAATCACGTTCTTAATCAGTCAAAGAACATGATTCGAAGAGAATTTATTTAACAAAGCACCATTAAGTGTACTTTTTTATGCAGGTATTATTGCTAGTGCTCGAATAATTTTGCTGCCAACTGTAAAATGTAATAGGATTAAAAAAAACATATATATAGGAAGGTATTTTTCCAAAATAAGTATATATGAGTTTTAGCTAAAATAATTATTGTAACTTTTAAATAATTATTAAATCAGGAACCCTCTTTAAAATATATATACATGTATCTAATAAAATTTTGTATTTCACAAATATATATCTAATCCCTTTTTTCGAAAACGATGCATTAACACAAGTATATATAATATATTATTGTGACATATCGTCACGCATAAAATTGTCTGTAGCTTGAAAAGAAACAATGAAAACATCAAAACAAACCCCAAATTATATTAACTCTGATCGAAACACACTACAACCCTTTTCTTGCATCTGTAATTAAAACTGATTTTCAGAGTAATCGTTATTTGATTGTCACAAACCCGTAATAATTTCTTTTTGATTTCACAAAGCTTGAGTGTCTGGAACAACTAATGGATACCACATTTCAAAGGAACAGCTATTCGTTCTGCGAAAATCGTCTAATGTAATTTTATATGCATTCAAAAGAACTGCAAATGAGAAGTCTTTTCCCCATGATAATAAATTGGTGTAGCTATGGATTTATTAAAACGTAAATAAAATTTTAAATAAATTTTATATTTTTGAAAAAAAAAAAAAAAAAAAAAAATTAATTTTTTAATTCATTAGTTCAATAACTTCAAAATTGCTTATTTCTTATTGTAGGATTTTTACAAATAACGAAATTATGTTCATTATTTTGCCAACTACAGGTTCATTGGCTAAAAAATACAATTAATAAAGTTGTAAATGAAATATATTTAATAAAATAAAACACAAAATTCCTATATTACAAAATTATATATATTATAAACTTAAATCAACACTTTTTCTTCAATTTGAAGGACTATACATCCAACTATACATCCAACTATATGCAAACTATACATCCCTGCAATATTTCTAATTCCTAACTCTACATTAAGTTTTATTTACGATTATGAATTAAAAAATACTAAATAATTCACATTTGCGTTCTGTACTAAACGTCCAGCTTTAATTCGCATTCTTAAGAGGAAAATGTTAATATTATATAAAGTTTATTACAATTGCGTTCTTATATGCAAAAATAAAAGTAATATTTATTTTACTTTCTAACGCATTACAGTATACACAGAGGGGACATAACATTGTGTCTTTCCCCATATTTTTTAATGACCATGCCTGGAAGAGATGAAGGTCATGTGATCAGGCGAGAAAATACTTAGTTTTTTTATGGAGGGACTGAGAAGATATTTTTGCACTTACCTCTGAGTGTGTTACGAAAGTTTACAAATTTAAATAACTTTTGTAGAGGAGAAATCATCTTGATTTGACAGCTTTAGACAACTTATCTCCAGAATTCCCTTATTCTTCATTTAATCACGACCTGATATAGTTAGTACTTATTTTAAAATTTACACACGACAGTTTAATCAGTAATATATGACACGGTGTTTATCATTCACGAGATTCCTGTGTAAAAATTTACATCGAAGATTGCACCGTAAAGTGAAGCAATATCGGCGATAGATTATGTCCCAGTTAACAGCTTAATATAATGCATTTCACAATTTAACGAATACTATTGAACATGGGACTACTCAACTGACGAACCACTCATGTGGTTTTGTTTAACCCATTTTTGATTTGGCTACATTATGCAACAGAATAGTGGGACAGATTTGTTTTGTCGGATAAATTACGATTAGCCATTCTTTACATTGATGACAGCGTCACTCTTTTACCATATCCAATGCAACTATTTGCTCACCTAATGCACGGCGTGTGAACACTGGCCAATATTGGCAATATATTGCTTTCAGAATCAATATCATAGTGATCCTGGGAGCCTTGGTTGTAGTAGAATCGATCATGAAATTTGCTAAGCATCTCAATGTAATTGTAGACCAGTTCAAAACTTACATTTCGGCTGTCTCTAAAAACAGAGATTACATCATCCAGCAAAATGACTCTACATGTCACTGGGCTTAAACTGATCTGAAGTGGTTTGTGAATCATAATGGAGAAATTCCTTCTAATTAAAATATGAGCTAATTTGCCAAATCTTAAGACGATAGAGCACATTAGAAATATAATGGAAGAGCAGCTTACAGCTCAAATACCACCATTGTAAAATTTGAAGAAATGCCGAGGTCACTGCTTCAACGTCCAGAATAATGTGTCCCTGATCATTTGCTAACGGCATGTGGCAACCGCTCCAAAGAGGTTTGTGGTGTTTTACTGATCAAAGGTGGGATAACGCGTTAATAGTTTGGACGTTATTTTTCTTTAATTAATCTGTGTTATCACTATTTCTCAAATAAACTTAGTTTTTCTAGATTTTAAAACATACCTTATTATTATTAGTTTTTCGATTTCATTATTATTTAGGAAATTGACGTATAAATATGGCGAACTTTAACAATATATTGGAATATATGAATTTTTAGTATATAAAGTAGAACTAGCTTAAATTTCCTATACTTTCAATACTTTTCCTATATTGCATATTCTTATTACTACATAACGTTTAATACTATATTGTAAGTAAAGTTTCTTACTTATAAAACAGCATTAAATATAAAATATTTTGTAGTTGAAAAGTATTCTTCTTCTAAAATGAAACATAAATATATATATTTCATTCTTTCTGCACAATAAAGAGTAACATTGCATTTGTAAACTTTAAATCATGAAGTATACACCTAGAAATACTTCTGTTTTTAATATGCTGAGCTAGCATAAACAAGCATCTACTCCAGAAACAACTGAATCTTGTTTCTTTAAGAGATACTTTGAAAAAAAAAAAAAAAAAAAAAGATTTTCTCTATCACTATTATTTTATTTTCTTCTTTTTCGATAAACGACTTTTGAGACATTTTAAAATATAATTTGACATATGAAGTTTTTTTTAAGATTGAAAATATAAACATATGCTTTATAATCATATGATAAAAAATATATTTATAATTTAAAGAGCGTGTAAAAAGATTTTTAAATATTGATATATAGAAAGTATTTTTTACTTATATTTTAGAAAACGATACATCTTTAAGAAAAATCCATTAGTGCAATTGTAAATTCCACTATGACACATGCATGACGAGTATTTTGTTATTATATTAAAAATATTTATTTTTTATTTTTTTTATTCTAAGCGTATTATAAAAAACACGTATTTATGTAACTTTTTTCGGTAGATTTTTTGAATATTTAAGTTTAAAATAAAATTTATAATTGTCTCTGGATAAATAGCAAAAGAAATGCATTTATCTATTTATCAATCTATCTATCTATCTATCTGTCTATCTATATGTATTCCCTGTGTGTGTAATAATACGTTATTAAATGTATTATCGAAAAGTCAAAAGCAAAAAATCTTTGCACGGTTCAATTTCTGCAATTTTTTTCTTTTTTAAAGTGATCATAAATATCTTTTCAAATAACCAAATTTAAATAACTCAAATTATAAAAATATATAAGTAACTAGAAAAAAAAAATGTAATAAAAACTTCATTTTTTAGTAAAATGTATGTGCGTTATTTATTATCGTTTAAAGAGTTATAATTTATTAAATGATAATAATAAAATTGCGTTTTAAAAACCATTACTCTTTTATAGAATCTTAACACTTTAATATTTGCAATTCATTGTTTAAGTTATTTTTCACATTGTATCGATACAGGTAATGAAATTTCACTTAACAAATATGGAATTTATTTATTTATTTTTAAGAAATATTTAACATTTTTTTTTTTTTTGATATATGCGGCTGTTTTATATTAGTTACGAGATATTACTTACCATAGTTTAAAGTTTTAGTCTGATATTTTGTTTTTCTTTGGACAAGAAGAAAAGCAGAAGAAAATTATTAATGCATTCAAATCTTTTACTGTATATATATATATATATATATATATATATATATATAGATTAGGAAAACAAATAACCATAACTATTTTGGAAATTATATACACTGATGGAAAAAAAAAAATCCCAACACCAGGAAGGAGCTGTGCTAGATAAACGAAATTTGGTAGGCGTGTTTATACATCTGAAAGATGACGTCGATTCAAATTTCGAGCTACGCGCATAAGTGTGGCGCTAGTAGCGGCACTATGAACATGCAAATGAGGTTTGTTTGAAATAAGCGCTGTAAGGTTCGTAATCGTTATTTACAGTTGAGATTTGACGTAGTGGGTTAATGTTAGTCAAGGATGCCTCTAAGAAGACGAAGAAGCCATTATCAACAGCTCACTGAGTTTGAACGAGGTCGTGTAGTAGGGCTACGAGAAGGTGGGTTTTCTTTCCTCGATATTGCAGAAAGACTTGGCAGGAATGTATCCACTGTGCATGAGTGTTGGCAGCAGTGGTCAAGGGAAGGTACTGCCTCAAGAAGACCGGATTCATGGCGGCCACGTGGCACTACTGAGAGGGTAGACCGCCGTGTTCGGCGTATGTCTGTGGCTAATCGTACTGCGTCTGCAGCTGAAATTCGAGCTGCAGTTGGCACCACAGTGACACAACGAACTGTTACAAATCGGTTACTTCAAGGACAGCTCCGAGCCAGACGCCCTGTAGCGTGCATTCCACTGACTCCAAACCACTGCCGTTTGCGACGTGAGTGGTGTCAAGCTAGAGCTCATTGGAGGACGGAGTGGAGATCTGTTGTGTTTTCTGATAAAAGCCGGTTCTGCCTTGATAGCAGTGATAGCCGTGTGTTGGTTAGAAGGAGGCCAGGTGAACGCCTGCTAGCGACCTGTCTGCGGCCTAGACACACAGTTATGGTTTGGGGAGCAATTTCGTATGACAGCAGGAGCACTCTCGTGGTTATCCCACGCACCCTCACTGGAAATTTGTACGTCAGTCTAGTGATACAACCTGTTGTGCTGCCATTCATGAACAGCATTCAAGGGGGTGTTTTCCAACAGGATAACGCTCGCCCTCATACCGCTGTTGTAACCCAACATGCTCTACAGAGTGTCGACATGTTGCCTTGGCCTGCTAGATCACCAGATCTTTCTCCAATCGATCACGTATGGGACATCATTGGATGACAACTCCAGCGTCATCCACAACCAGCATTAACCGTCCCTGCATTGACCGCCCAAGTGCAACAGGCATGGAACTCCATCCCACAAACTGTTATCCGACACCTGTACGACACAATGCATGCACGTTTGCATGCTTGCATTCAAAATTCTGGCGGTTACACCGGTTACTAATGTACCAACATTTCACATTTGAAATGGCTCTTCTCGCCAATGGCTCTACCTGTGATCTTGAAACTTTAATTAATTAAATATGTTACCTAGACAAATGTATTGCTGAAATTTCATTACTGTACAATAATTTTTTCTTGGTGTTGGGATTTTTTTTCCATCAGTGTATTTAGCACTAGGAATTAGAGTATATATGACGAAGAGAAAGCGATGGTAAAAAAAAAAAAAAAAAAAATAACTTGAATTAATTGCTTAAATTTAATTTATTTTGGATATTGAAAACGAAATTTTAAAATTAACTAATTAGAAAACATTATGCTTATTTATTTTTTTAATTATTATTATCGTTATTATATAAGTGTAAATAACTGTATAACAGTACAACTCTGAGTGTTATTTGTATAAAAAACATGTATTGCTTTTTTATGTTTGGTGCATAGAAGTATTATTCTTATTCTTTCTTATCAAAGACTATTTTTTATGCATATTTTGCTACAATCCTGATAAATAATTATACTGCATAGTTTTAATTCGAGTTACTCTGTTTATACAACGGAGGTTCCGTTCTGTTTTGCAGACTTTGTTGAAACTTGGTATACGCGTTACATGGATATAGAGGAAAATAAATGTGCAATAAATCTAATAGTTGAAATTTTGATCTATACACGGTTCTTTTAATGCAATGTAGAAAATACAATGCGAAAATTTGGAGTTTAAAAAATAAACCAATATACAATGTCGTAAAAACCTTCTTTACCATGCTTTTAAAGGAAAATAATTTATACTTTCGAATATTTATTTATTTAATTTTTTATTTAATTATTTTACTTTCTAGATCGACAATGATTTTGATACTGTACAGCAAAAATATTGAAGTTAAATATCGACTATAAAATTATTTCAAATATCTGGTTATTTGTAATATTCTCAATTAATTATTTTTTTTAATCTGCATGCTTGAATTTGTATTATAAAAAATACATTTAATTAAAAAAAAATCACGAAGTACCTAATTCAGTTAAGATTTCTTTTTAAGATAATGAAATTTATAATATATATATATATTACAGTTTTAATTTCTTTTTTCTTTAAAAATGATAAAACCCAATTTGATGAAAACAATAACTTTGTTTCCAGTATAATATTTATGGAACTAAAAAATATTTAAAACAAATATACATAATAAATAAATAAATAAAATATATCTTTATTTTTTAAAATTAGGATCGATATTTTGTATTTTTGTAAGTAATTCTAAAAACATGTGTTTTGTACATTATATATACATGTATATTACGATTTCCTTCAATGACAGAATAAAAAGTTTTTACTGTCATTTAGATTTTTAACATAATTTTTATTCTTATTTTCGCATAATTTTTTTAAAGGCCTGCATAATTATTTACATGACAGTTATTATTTTTATTTTTTACCATATCCTACTGATAAAAAATGTTGAACAATTATTCTAATAATAGCTTGTAACATTTTAAAAGGAAATGGAATGTGACTATTCTTTGGCATTTTTTCGAGTATATCTTTGAGTATATCTATATCTGCATCAACAAATCTTTGTTTCCAGATTCTTGATTCTTGTACTGTAAAAATACAATATCGATATAAAATAGGAAACTTCTCTGTCAGAAAGCTTAGAAAGCTGAAAGAGTTACAAAAAGAATCTAAAAAAGAAGTTTTTTTTTTTTTTTCTTTTCTTTTAAGTCGTGAAATCACAGACTTTCATGGAACGTTTGAAATTAAGATTTTAAATAGAGAGCATGTATGGATGATAAATATTCTATAAAAACCAATATGTTGAAAGATAATATTTACTATTTAAGTAACATTTTGGTATTTGATATATTTAAATATATGCAATATAGAGTGTTTAGAGTTTTAACGAAATTTGACAAATTCTTCTATTAAGATATATTAATATTTTTAAAGTTTTAATGTTACAAAGTATGTAATTTCAGACAAAAACACTTGTAAAGTACGTAAATATTCAGAAAATAATTCATTGCTTTTAATGTAACATAATGTTAGACGATTTATGTTTTTCCATTATATATTATTATATAATGGACTAATTTAATATTAACAATATGCTTAATATTAACAATATGCAATAACAAATTCAGAAATTTCTGTTATTTCTCATTAAAATAGATTAAACTCTTAAATAATTAATTATTGATATTATTTATATTAATAAATATATAGGAGTTTTTATAAACTATAAACTATTTAATTATTAAGTTAAATAATTTTTTAAGTAAAGGAATTATAGCACTAATGTAAGCATGTAAAAATGCTGAAGTATAAAAAGAACTTCTTTATTTTACGTTATACATTTGTTTTATTATATATATATGTATATATATATATAATGATGAACTATTACGCATAGTAGAAGCCAAGCAACAGATACAAGATCACTGAAACACCAATGACCAATATGCTTAAATATATATATATATATCAGTGGATGAAATACATTAATGTAAAGAAACCAGATTTATTAATTAACAGCCTGCAAAACAAACGAATCAATAAAGTAACACAACAAATCTTAGCTTCAAACCATAAACTTTATCAGACTTTATGAAAACATAATTTAAGAAACATAAGATAGGAAGGAAGGAGGCAGGCGGCAAGACTTGTGACTTGCGTGTGGGGTTAAACTAGTTTCACGCCGGCAACACTCACCCAGCCTGCCACGACTAGAATAGGAGTCATATGGATTGAAAAAGCAAAATTTCAAAGCAGATGAATAACAATGAAACCACGAAGCAACAATTCACTGATTGATAACATTGTGTTTAATAGTACAATTTGAATTTAAAGAATAGTTGACAACTCAAAAAGGAAGAAACTCAAATTTTACTGGAAAAAGAACTGTAGAATTTCTGGCTTAAGCAGAAATTGAATAATAATAATAATAATAATAATAATAATAAATCTAGTACAAAACAACCACATGACTTCCATTACGCACTATTACACGAATTATATGTACTTTTGGGAAATAATCTGGTCATCAGAAGACATGAAATTGACCTAACTATGTAGACACCTATTTTTTTTTTCTGTAAAAGAAAGCTAATACTCGTTTAAAGGCATATAAAACAGAGTTTACATAGCGGGTTAAAAAATAAGAAAAAATCGGTAGATAATTTTTCAAAAGACCAGTTTCCGAAATCTAAAACTGACCTACCTAATCAGTGGACTGCTAATTTTCCTGTAATAACCACGTAATACAAGAGAAAGAATACCTAAAATGGGTTTATGTAGCAAATTTCAAGAAAATCTTTGCAACCGTTTTTGAGATACGACCAAAACTTGATATACTCAATTGTTGACCAAAAACAACAATTAAATACAAAAGCATATTTAAAAGGGGGTTAATATGGCGAGTTTGAAAAAAATCTGTACATCCGCTTTTGAGGGAACGTACTTGCGAGAACTGGAATTCAGCTAGTTATACAGGAATTCTATTAATTTTCCCGAACTAACCAACTAATTCATACGAACGGACATCTAATAGAGTGTTTCTATGCAACTTTGAGGGAAATCGGTGGGAATGTTTTTGAGATACGGATTTATGATCTCACTTCTGGTTTTCCAATTTTTAAAAATGGTGGAAAAATCATCTGTACACCAGACCTGTCTCAATTACGAAGTGTCGTAGATTTATCGTTATTAGTTTCGGAGATATTACAGTCAGAAGATTCCCCACACAATACACATATACACGCAAAGTGATCAATTGCCAAAAATACTTTTTTGAGACCTTAAGACATGTAAATCAGGTGAAAACTCGATATCGAATTTTTGTACCAAATGCAATACTCCCATCATCTGCGGGTAGTCGGGCAATGGAAGTTAAAATGCTAAATATTACATGATATATTAATTTGTTTAATGTGGTCTACCGCAAAATGGTTAGAATGCTTTTCCTTACTACTTTTTCTTTAAAATAACTCCTTCACTCACAAATTTCGAAAAAAAAAAAAAAGAATAAATAAAATTCGAGTGTAATTCGCAAGACATTTTAATTTTGTCGAAAGGTAGCAACAATACGACTTGTAAATAACATTAATAGTTTCTACTTTACAAATTTTAAAGTTTCTGGCAACTAATAGATGAAATCAAATATCATACTTTTACGCTAAATAATTACTAAATTTCTGAAATAAGAATTTAATCACATAGTCTGGGAAAATCTTGTTGTTTTTCTTTGAAAATTCTCTTTACAAGAAAAATCGGATGTACATTCGTTCAAAATTCAGTTTCTTTTTTTTTTAATTTATCTTCTTACTTCATCATTTTTTAGAACAGTTTTTGTTATAATTTCTTGCCTATATTGCTCTTGAAACAACATTTTTTTAAAACAATTTTTAATTATGTTTATTTCATTTTATTTTATTTCTTCCTTTATTTTTTACTTAATTAACGATAACTTTTTTTTTTGTGAATAATCCTTAATTTTGTTAATGAATTTATTATTTCATCAATAACGTGACAATATCTACTTTTTCGGAGATTGTATACTTTTTACAATTATGAAATTTATATGTTTTAAACCAAGATAACTTTTACAAAAAAAGGTATATTACAGATAAAAAAACATAGCAATTAAACGTCTGTATTAAACAAAATTTAATTTTAATTTTAAAATATATAGAGCACTAGATAACTTTTTCTTTTTGTAGTCAGTTAAAAATTGCTTATTTTGTTTTAATGTCAAACGGAAATATTGGAACCGTTTTCGCTTGATGTAATTTGCCTGGAAGAAATGTTGAATTATACATTTATACTTTTTCGAAATTTACTATTTTGAAATAAACTTGTAGGCTTTGCATACTTTGGTAGCCACTATATTTAAATAAAAAAATAATAAAAAAATTTTTTTCACTTTATGAATAAATAATAATATATATTTAAAAAAAAAACTTTGAATTTCTGCAAAAAGTTTTTAAAAATTCTCCTAGAATTTGAATGTGAACACAAACTTGACATGATATTACATGCGACTGATACACTGACGATATTTCTCGATGAATCTCCGTACACGTGCATCTTTTGTCCAAATGTGGCACACTATTCGGCGTACTTCAATTTTCAGCTAACGAGCCACTTTTTTTCTCGTACTACGCTTTTGCAATTATTAGAATGAATTTGCTACCGTTGAAAATCATGGAACTTATTTATACATTGCGCAAGCTTTGCTCGTATTTCGCAATCCTGCAAACAATAAACCAAGAAGTGCAATTTTAAAGGAATATGTATATATATAATGTAGTTACTTAATATAATTAATATAATATTACATAATATAATATCAATGTATATACACGGGGATTCAGAACTATTGTTAAAAAATTTAAATGGAAGTCAGGAACACGATTACAAGCAAAAATAACATAAGTGCATATAGTCGTATGTGTAACCTAGACGAGCAAGAAGGCGATAGAAGTATCGAGGAAAGCTAGCCAGGACTAAACGACGGAAATCATAATTTTGCTGTATGAGCGTAAGGAAGAATAAATCGCAGACACAAGTAGAGAAAAGGCTGATATAGGACTGTTAATTTCGGTGGAACTGTTACAAGAGAACTCGAATAATTGGCTGCTACTTGCTTCCATCGCCACTGGATGGTGATACATAGCCCTTTTCTTGTTCAATTTTTGTTGGAATTGTTAAGTGAGGTACCGTTCCATATACAAAAATGGATGTGGTTTAAACATGAGTTTCAGCACTTTTTCTCGCACAACCCACCAACATCTGAACGTTCCATTTTCGGGGCGGAAAACAGACCGCGCTGGACCAATCACGTGGCCACATCGTTCACCAGATCTGTCCTCTTTTATATTTTATTTGGGGTTGCATGAACAGCCTTATGTTTAAAAAATCTGGAGATAAGGAAATGGATTTTTTGGCGTGAATCGCTGCCACAAGTGGAGTTATTACCGAAACACCAGGCGATTTTGCTATCATTCATCGATCAATACGTCGTCATTACAAGACTTGTATTACAACTGCAGGTTATACCTTCTAATTTCTGCTTTAAAGCTTTCATTTAAGCAAAAATTTTCTGTAAGCTCGCCTTTATGTAATAAATTATCATTATTTGTATCCTGTCTTGCATTTTTTTATTTCCTGGGATTCTGAGCATATAGCGCGTCTGAATTACCTTTGCGATCATATTCATCTTGCTTGTTATCGTTTTCCTGAACTGTTGTACATTTCGGAATAATTGTTCTGAATCACCCTGTATATATAGCAACTTGAGGTCAGTTCTTAAGAGTTAATAATTTAAGAGTAGTAATTAGTAATAACTTTGTAAATATTTTTTTAGGAAGTTAATTGTACTTTTTTCGTATTTGCCCCAATTAGTTCTTGAATATAATAAACGCTACATTACAATTTTAAAAGTAATAATAATAATAATAATAATAATAATCATTATTCAATAAATATCGTTGTAAAGAGAAATGGGAAATAATAATCGCCATCTCATTAAAATGTTAGTACAAAAGAATTTTAAAAAATCCCTTAATTTATATATCTATATATCTGTATTTATCTATCTATCTATCTATCTATCTATATATATATATATATGTGTGTGTGTGTGTGTGTGTGTGTGTGTGTGTGTGTATATGTATCTATGTATGCATATATGTATGCGCTAACACTTAAATTGAATTACAATAACTTTTAAGTATATGTTGTTGGTATTATCATGTACCTATTAATTGCTAAATTTTGGGACGTTATTAAAATCTTCACTTTATATATATGTATTCTACGCTTAGTAAATCCTTATTATATATATGTTTGTATATGTATTATTGCCTTATTTGGGGTAAATATTTGCCGTATTCAAAAGCTAATATTTAATTATAAAACAAAATCGTCCTCTTTTTAAAATATTTTTCACTCATTTGAAATACATAAGAATAAAAATAAAATAAAGAACTTAACACGATAAACTTCTCTAAATTTATTTTAATACATATATATATATATATATATATATATATATATATATATATATATATATATATAATTCTAACAAGAATTAATAAATAAATATTTTAATATTGGATTAAAACAATTGATAGGCACGTTTGTTTAATAATAAAAAGTAATGCAACTTACTGATTGCGGAAGATTATTATTTTTTCTAGATTCAAATAATAAGCTTTCTTTCTGGCAACATCTTAGAAATTTTCAGTCAGTCTATTCAAAAGTAAAATAAAAACATTTATAAGAATGTGATGTAAAATGTATTACTTATATAAACTAAAAAGAACGTATATGAAAACTCTCAAAAACTGTTTTTTTTTTCAATACCATGATATGTAATTTTCTACTATTTATGTTTTATATAATTATTTAAATTAGTATTCTATACAACAATCATCCTGAATTTTCGGGATAAATCCCACTAGTAATTTGTAAAATTAATTTTAAGTTTACATAACAATATTTACAATATTTTCTTGTATAACAAAATAGTAGCAATATATGATATTTCCGATTTTAACATACGTATATTTATATATAACATAATGGTAAGTCTTTAAATATGTTTATATGAAATTTCATTTTTATCACGTATATGTATATTATTTCCTTCAAGGCTTTAATTTAAAAAATCATCTTTTGTTATTGATTTTTATATGTGTTTAAAATTTCATTGGAATATTTCTTTTAGTATTATTTACTTTAGTAAAACATTTATTTTATTAAGGAAAAAAAATTATGATTTTAAGAAAATAACTACTCAGACCTGTTAGACAACAGAAAATGGGCTTTTTATATTCCTTATTTTTAAAATACATAGAAAGTAATACATAGAAATTTATTAATTTGTCTCGATTACAGTATTAATGTAATGCTATGGATTAAATATATTCCCTGCCTCATTTTGATTGTTGCAGCAAAAGTATATTTACTGCTAAAGTGAAAATAGATGGTTTTAAATTCATTTCCATTAAGGTTCACCTTTTCTATAAATTTTGCGATTTGGCAACAAACTTTTGTGAAAAACGACAGTATATGGACTGTTAAAAATGGTTTCTTAAAAATGAGCTAAATTGTCTCAAAATAGCTCCGAAACGATATGTATTTAGATTTGAAAACCCACATACTCAATTTTGAGAAAATTTGCATGTGAAACGTGGGGATATTTGGATTCTTATTGGACAACCCAATTTTTGAGCATGTCAGAGTACTCAAAAATGAGTACATGGTTTCTCAAATTTAAGTATATATTGTTTCGAAGCTATTTTGAGACAATTTAGCTCATTTTTAAGAAACCATTTTTAACAGTGTGGCTTTTAAAGCTCTATAAGGAATAGAAACCTTGTTCGAAAACTTTCTACTGTGTTTTAGCTTAAGTCCATTGTCAAACTTTATTGAAAAACGTATAAATAAGCGTAGGTCGAGACCCATAAGTCAACTGTGTTCCGAAAAACTATTCTGAATGATTCACTCGAAGAAACTGTATGTCAAGCGATTAATAATTGTTCAATAATCAGTAAAATTGTTGCTCTGTGGAATATTAATGACGTGTGACAGTTTTATTTGACTGTTTCGAGAATATTTATTCATTTGTCAGATTTATTGTACTTTTAAAAGAATATTCATTATACTTGTTTCATCACACACGAAAATCGATATTTTCTTAACAATAGAAACTTTTTTTTTTTCAGATATATTGAAAATATCCTGAATGGTGTCAAGGTAATATATAAACTATGTGAGTTGTCTAGAAATATATATTCAACATATTAAAATAAAATTAATAAATTCCTTATAGACCAGAATATCATACAGCTTATAATCATAAATCTTTAATTCCTGAGATTAACCTTTTGATCTATGTAAATGCCATGCAGTATAAAATATATAACTCATATTCTATGGCTTTGCTGATAATATATAAAGATTTTATGAATCCCTGCATAGTTAATTATCTCTAGAGACAAGACATTCATCATTACTGATGAAACAAGTTATCTCATGATTCCAAGGGCATAGCGAAATGGGATATGTTTTAGATAACAAATATAATATATATTTAATTTGAAAAAAGTACAAATTTCTTATGCAAACGTATACAGAGAGACAAATGGAATTTTTAATAGTCGTATTATAATAAATACTTATGATTAATTTCTACAAAAATTAATTAATTTAATAAAACAGTTTAGTTTTTAAAACGAGATTGCACAGTTGCTCATTTCATTATTTGTTTGTTTTCATACATTTCTACTACAACACATAATATATTTATGCTAAAAGAAATGAAGTCTACTGATCACTTGATATGATCTCGGTTTCATGAGGCCTCAAAACATGTAAAAACGTCCAAAATGAAAGGGAAAAAAATCAGCAAATTTCTTAATGCTTATAGTGTAATAGAAGTACAATAATTTAGTTATTAAAACTACTACTTAAACAATTTAGTTATTAAGTTACTAAGTAAAAAATTAGTTTGTGTAATTTATTATAATATGTCCACTTAATTAAAATGATAATATATTCAGTAGATTTATATTTATAGATTTATATGCATATACATTTATATTACATGTTAGAATGACTTCACTTTCCCAAAACATCTCAAATGAAGTACTATCATCTTTAAAAGTTACGTCATTTCTTAGAACTTACTCGATTAAAAAAAAAAAAAAAAAAAAAAGGCATTTTAATAGCGAAAACTGCTGCGCTTTACTCTGATTGTGTGAGAGTTTTAATTACTGGCAATAGAATCTATTAAGTTTAAATTCAGATTTAAGTAATATGCTACATAGTGTTGATTAAATATTAAAGACACGGATAAGGAGGTCTTAAACAATGCATTTGAAACAAAAACTAACTATAAGAAATTTATTAATATTGAATTTATCGCGCGCAATCAAGTTTTACATAAGTAAACAGTTTTACAAGATTATATAAATAAAAATATTCATTTTAAACAGTTCAGTCTCTAAGTGATTGTGAGCTCCTTTGGTTTTCCTTTTTAAAATAAATCAATAACTTTTTGTTCTATTTATTTTTGTTACGTATCTCGCAAAGTACAATAGATTACAGCTACATTTATCTAGCTAATATTACAGAAAAAAGCTATAATTATTTCGGATTACCTATTTTAAATATGAATTTTTTAACAAATAAATTATTAAAGAATTTTCAAAGTTTTTATAATATAAAGCAAGATCAAAACTTTTTAATATTAAAAAAAAAAAAAAAAAAGTTTTTATCTTTTCAAAAGAAAATTACGAAGTGCTGCATTCTAGTGAATTTGTTTTCGTATCTTAAGAAATGCATTTAATTGCAGCTAGCTTCATATAGCTTCGGACAGGTACCGTCGGACGGAGAATTTACCGCAGATGTACGTTATCTAATTTGCTAAACGATGTGACCTTAATTAGCGGAGATATTAATTAAAACGTCGACCTATGTATACCGAAAAATGACCAAGAATTCATGACTAAATGCTTAAAAAGAGACATTTTTACGGAAAAAATGGAAAACAAATTAAAAATATCAGTCGTATTGTTACAAACAAGGTACCATTGGAAAAAGCTTTTTTTTTTCTTTTTTTTATATCCGATGGTTTAAACGGCTTATTGATCGAACAGTTACATTTTTTAAAATTAACTAAACTATAAAAAAATGTTGGCAACAAATCAAAAGAATTTTAGCTTTACAGACGATTGTCTAGATAGGCCATACATATAGTAATAAGACATAGATTGATCAGCGAGAGGGAAAAAGTGATACCTTTTTTTTTCGGGAAATGTCACTCTAATGGCTGCCTTTTCCCGAGTAAATCACACACAGGAATAAACACGGATAATTTAGTAAATAAAATTTATGAATAATTTATATACTAAAGATGAATGAAAAACTCCAGGTACAGTTTCAAATTCATTTTTCTTTTTATTCTTTTTGTCAATACTCTCTAATGGCTGATTTTAGAACTTATTTCGGCATCAAAATTTTTTGCTCGATAACATGGGGATGAAAGATCTATACATACCACCGCTACTTTAGAATGTAGAAAAAGAGGGGAATAAAAGGCTAAAACCCCCATAGGAATAGCATGGGAAGAAAAGGAAAAAAACTCACAATGTCAAGTGTGTTAAAAAAAAAAAAAACACGCTCACACCGGAAGTAATAAGGGGACAAAATTGACTAGAAAAAAACATTGAACAGCGGGAAACGGGCGGGCTGGGGCATGGGTCCTGTCGACCGGGATTAATACGACTCACTTAGACTCGCATATTTATGGTCTAGACATCGGAAGCGAAAAAAAAAAAAAAAAAAAAAAAAAAAAAAACACCTGCCACTGATTGAGAATCAAATGTATTTTGACTGGGATAAAAAATTACAAATTTCTATTTTCTTCAATTTTTCACTTTCGCACACAACACTTAGTATACAATCTTAACACCACAAAACAAACTTGCAGTTCAAATTTCATCAATTTTGGTCAATAAACAAAAGATTTACATTTTAATTGCAAATTAAATTTTATCTTAACACGCCTGACATTATATCTCTTGAAAGAGGATGCCAGTTTCTTTAGCAACACAAATACACTTAAGGTAAAAATATTTCTTTTTCTATTTACTTCCATTAACCGACTACCGTAAGTAAAGGAATTAGAAATTTCACCTGACTTACACGTTTTGAGGTGTCATGGCGCTGTAATATTTTAAAATTTCAATATTTCAGATTCTAATTATGTTGATTTTTTTTTTAATACGTCACTCAATACACATTTTAAAATACTTTTGCATTATCGAGTGGAATTCGAGATTTCACCTGACTTACACGTTTTGAGGTGTCCTGAATCGTTTTTCTTTTGCATCTCAGCTACTAATTAAAATAATTTCATAAGTGATAAATCATTTTAAAGCTTTGTTGACTTGGAATTGAATAGTACATTACAGAAATTTCCACCGCCAGATGACGCTGTAATATTTTACAATTTCAATATTTCAATTTCTAATTATGATTAAATTATTTTTAATACATCATTCGAAAGATATTTAAAAAATATTTTATAATATCGAAAGTGGAATTCGAGATTTCACCCGATTTACACGTTTTAAGATGTCCTGAATCGGTTTTCTTTTATATCTCCGCTACTAATTAAAATAATTTCATAAGTAATACATCATTAGAAAGCTTTGTTGATTTGGAACTGAACAGTTGATTACAGAAATTTCTACCGCCGGATGGTGCTGTAATATTTTAAAGTTTGAATATTTCAATTTCTGATTATGATTAAATTATTTTTAATGCGTCATTCGAATATTTTAAAGTTATTTTATATTATCGAAAGTTTTCACCAGATTTACACGTTTTGAAGTATCCTGATTACGTTTTCTTTTGCATCTCAGCTAATTGAGTTAGACCGTTCAAAACTGGTATATGTAGGTTAATTAGGAAATAGGCTTACACCGCGCGCGTGTCCCCTAACTTGTGTGCTGGCGAAGGCAGTGGGGATCCGGTCCGACTTTGCACCCGATGAGAAATGATTTTTTTTAAATTTTCTTTTCTTAAGAATAAAAATTAGATTTGAGAAGGAATATGTGCGCAGGGCGCACGTATACTTTCACACGTGCGCGCATATGGGTCTGCACTGCCGAAGGCAGTGGGGACCCGGTGTGAGTTTTTACCCGATCAGAAATGATTTTTTTAAGGGACAGGAAGGGTCAGGGAAGGAATACGCGCGCGCAACGCGCACGGGTCTCTGCTGCCGAAGGCAGTAGGGACCCGGGGCGACTTTTTACCCGATCAGAAATGATTTTTTTTTTTAATTTCTCTTCTTAAGACTAAAAGTTACTGTTAGTGATTCATTAATTATAGTGATTCATTTGAAAATACTGACCCGCTAGCGGGCTAAGCCCGCTAATAATTAGCTTTAAAAACCGATTCTTACAGACCATAATCAGTTTTAATTTTTCCAAAATTCATTTCATAATAAAAAAAGACTATTTTCAGCAATGAATGCAAAATGTTCCAAAATATATAAAAGATGACTTGACTCATTTTTACAGAAAAAACACAAGTAGACGGACATATATGACGGACATATATGATGAAATGCAACGCACACTTAACACATAGAAATAAATATTTACAAGAAAGAACTTATTTGAATTAATATTACAATTTTTTTCTACCGGTTTCTTCGAGTCCGACGACTCTGCATTCAGCTATACCAACTTAAACAAAAGTTAATCATTGTTCTTTTCTGAGTGAGTCACGTGACATCGTTTGATCGGAAGAGGGGAAATTCACAAAGTACAAATTATAAATACAAATTACGCAATACTCAGAGTTTTTGAAAAAGTTTGTTTTAATAGCCAGTATTATAAAAGAAAAGAATAAGTTCGTTATATCAGTTTTTTTTCCTTTACACTATGTTTCCTTGATATTTGATTTTATGAAATTCTAGTTTACTTAATTTTTTTTATAGGCACATTATATGTTACACAGAAATCTGATGCGTGTTCTTCTAGCTTAAAATTTTCGTAATATTTATTTAAAAATAGATGTATAATGGTATTTTTTCGATAAATATTATTTTAGAAATTACTTCTTAAGTATTCACAAAGTATTTTTATTTTGAATATTTAAATGGGGAAAAAAATTGTGTATAAGTACAAATTAGCAGTTAGTTTGTATTAGTTTTTTTTTTTTTTAAATTAATAAGTATTTTGCTAAATATCAAGTCATTTTAAGATATTTTATTAAATTTATAATTATAATAGATTTAAAGTTGTATTTAATAAGTAACTGTAAAAATAATCCTTACTAGAATTTCCGCAATAGATATGTTATTTTGCTTAAATTTTCTTCCATTAAATACAATTTTGTGTAAGGCGAATGTTTGATTTATTTCCTCATAAATATATTTCCGACAGATTAAAGGAAGTCTCCATAGATATATTTTTATGCTCACTTTGACTTTCTTCCTTAAAAAGAAAAGATTAAGTCTACATCGTGTGTAGAAACATATAAAAAATTTGAAATAAATTGCCATTGAAAGATTTGTTAATATTGTATAGAATATAACTCAGACCGAATGTCTACACCAAATGATGAAAATCTGTTTCTGTTTACACTTCTTGAGAAAACAAAAGTTATATTTGGTATTATATTTTACACAATTATACTTAGGACGTATTTTACCTTATTTTTGTATTAAAAAATAAACTAAAATATTTATTTGAAATTTAATATATAATATTATTATTACTTTCCGTGCGCTTACCATATATGTGAAGAAAAAAATGAAAGATATTCCTTGGCAATACTTCTATGCGAACTATTTTTATGCATTATAATTTTCACTATTTATTTCCTTTAAAGTCAACTCCATACTTTTGTTGGGAAAAGAATCAATTCATTTACTGATTTATGTATGATATATAAATACATGTATATATACAATTGAAATTTGTAAAATAAAAAAAATATCCATATGTCTTTGAAAAAGAAAAAAATAAATAAATAAATAAGTATATTTTTTAAAAGAAAGTTTAGTATATGGTTCTTTTTTTTTTTTAACAGTATTTCATATTTTAAGTAATGTAAAAAATATATAAGAAATTTAAAAGAATTTTATATTTAACGAGATAAATTTAAGAACAAAATGCTAATTTGAATGGAATTGTAAACCATTTTTTTTTTAACTTGCCATCACAACGATATTTTAAATGAAATAAATAATTAAATAAATAATTAAATTAAGAGTTTACAAAATTTGCAATTATATGCCATAAAAAATAAAACTTTAATATTTTTTATTATAAATAAATAATAACTTAATTAATTTGGTAGCATTAAATTTGTAGAATACAAAGTTAATATTTGATTTTAGAAAATGTGCGGATAACAACTATATGTAAAACTTTTTAAGATCATAAAAATTTATTACGAATAAATTGCATATTTATTCCCATCATGATATTACGTAGTGTATTATGCTTTTTTTAGGTTTAGAGGAAAACAAAAATATTTACATAATGCAATGTGGTTCTGATGATTACGACACCTAATTTCAATGATTATGGAATATGTATGTTTAAAGAAAAAAGATTGTTAGTGTCCTTTTATCAAAGACAGGAATATGTTCGAAAAAACGATACTATACAATTTATTAATATACTAGATGTGCTTATCTTTAGGTTGTGTTAAGCGAAATATTTCACTTCAAATAAACATACCATTATCTACCTTATTCATGGTAGTAATTTATTTCGTTTTAAATAGTAACATCATTGAAATTCTATGCAACAAATAAATGAAGTGTCCCTGGCCTATTTTTGTTTTCCAAGTAATAAATATAAAATTTTGAACAAAACACAATTTAATTTAATGCTTGAGGCTTATTTTAATCTATCCTTCTTTATAATGATGTAACTATTGTTTTATTCCTTTAGCATCATAAAATATTCCGGAAAGATACAAAGAAAAACATTCATTTATATACATATATATATATATATATATAGAGAGAGAGAGATAGATAAAAATAAAAATGTTTGCACGTTCATTTAAATTGATAGATAAAAATTGTAACGATGCAAAAATAGCCGATTTAAAGACATATTACGACCTGTCGTACTAATATATAAATAATATATATATATATATATATATATATATATATATATTCTAACAAATTTAAAAGACCTTACAGAATGTTAATAAAGAGATTTAAAATGTTAGAAACTTCAAATAAATATTTAAAATGTGTGCAAATTATATAAAATATGCATAAAAATCATGTTTGAGGAAAATGGACAAACTAAAGCTTTTCATCTCATTTTTTACTCCTAAAAGTATTTAAAGATGAATATATAATTTTATGAATGTATTTATATTGTTTAAAATATTCGGATTCTTAGAAAAAAAAGACTGAATCTTTCTATAATACATTTTAATATATTGGTAGTAAAATATAGTACACCAGTATAAATCAAAAGTATTTCTGTGTTAGCAACACTGAAAAGCAGTAATTTGTTGAAAATGTAGGTAATTTAATATTTCAATAAATAAATAAATAAGAGCTAAAAACATTAAAACCACCGCAAATTTAATATACTTTGACCATAATAACATACAAATATTATTACTTTAAATTACCAAATACAAAATAGTCGAAAAACTATTTTTTTTTCCCCTTAGATTTTTTTTTCTTGAATTTCTGAACGATACACACGACACAATTTAAAAATATTTAAGAACCGTAATCATGCATATCAGTCTGCGTGTCGCAAGCAGATAAAAAATAGTAAAATAATTTCAGAACATAATTAAATCACCCTCCATAGATTGTTCACATTTAAAGAAAGAAATTTTATTCTACGTAGAAAAAGTAATTGTAAATTCCAATTAAAACTTCTCTCAATAGGGAAGATGCTATATTTAATCTTAAACACAGACACACACATATATATATGAATAAAATTTAATAAAATTTTGTGGTGATGATTAATTAATGTTAAGAAACAGAAGTACAGACTCTTTTTAACATTGTTGGAAAATATACTAAAAATGATAATTATATTTAAGTCAGTATATTAAAGTTTTTCATTAAATTCTGTTTTCTGTTCCAAAAATATACTAAAATATGGCATGGAATTTTAAGAGATATTATATTATAAAAATTCTAAACAGCTTTTATGTTATTCCAATTAAGGCGAAAAAAGTACTTCAATATGTAGATCACGTTTTTACTCACATATCCTAATAAAGCTATATTGATTTTTCTATTAAGTTTAAGCAGCTTGCCCATTAATCGAATCATTAAATTCTAAATTATGATATGCAATGTGTTTTACTACTGAGATAATCTTTTTATTATTAAGGAAATTAAGAATGATAAATTTAATAGCTTTTTTTTCTTTTTTTTTGGTGTTTCTTTGTTTGTTTTACTGTATTTAAATAAAAATTATGAAAATTCTCGATTTTAAAACAAGGCCATAAAAGGTAATTAAAAAAAAAAATAATAATAAAATAAAAATACTGTAAAATTTACAAATATCAAGTGAATACATTTTTTTAAAATAATTGTTTATTTAATTTAATTTAATTTAATTTCCTTTTATTTATATTTTCATTCATGTGTAATCTTCATTCAAAAAATGTATGGAAAATACAAGTTAAGCTAAAGTTCATACAAGTTAAGTAAAATACAAGTTAAGCTTAAGTTTTATGGAAAATACAGGTTATATATATATTTCTTTTTAAAAATTAAAAATATCTTTTTAAAATACAGTTAGAGTTTATTCATATATTTACTTTTAAGAGTTTAAAATGATACATATTTTAAATATTAACATAATCAAACTAATTTTTTTATTATTATTTAAAGCAATAATGGCTAGGGGATGAAAGAGGGGATAAATACGCTGTATATAAAAAAAAAAATAAATAAATAAATAAAAAATAAAATAGAATTAAAATTCATGAAAAATGTGTCAAATACCAATTATTGAAAAACACGTCAAAATAAATAAATAACATCTTTACTTTGACACCAATAATAGTTTGTTTAAAAAATATAATTCTCTCTTTCATTCTTTTTTTTTTTTTAATTAATTTATTTCTGCATGAAAAATTCCATTTCATAAATATATTTACAACTACAATAAGAAAAAAAAACCCCTCCTTTAATTTTAAATAATTATTTCTACATGTTTCTAAGCAATTAAAAGCGCCTTTTTTTAAAAAGAAAAATAAATAAAATATAGGAATGTATATGGTTTTAATATAAGCTACGAGATGGCGCCACTAGATGGCCAAATTATTACCTTCATGATAAAACCATATACATTCCGATATTTAAGCTATTTTTCTTTAAAAAAAAATCACTTTTAATTGCTTAGAAACATGTAGAAATAATTACTTAAAGTTAAAGTAGGGTTTTTTGTTTATTGTAGTTGTAAATATATTTATGTAGTGGAATTTTTCATGCAGAAATTAATTAATTAAAAAAAAAGAAAAAGAAAGAAAGAAAGAAAGAATTATATTTTTTAAATAAATTATTATGGGTTTCAAAGTAAAAATGTTATTTATTTATTTTGACGTGTTTTTTAATAATTGCTATTTGACACATTTTTCATGAATTTTAATTCTATTTTCATTTTCATTTTTTTTTTAATATATAGCGTATTTATCCCCTATTTCATCCCCTAGCCATTATTGCTTTAAATAATAATAAAAAAAAATAGTCTGATTATGTTAATATTTAAAATATGTATCATTTTAAAGTCTGAAAAGTAAATATATGAATAAACTTTAACTGTATTTTGAAAAGAGATTTTTAATTTTTCAAAAGAAATAAATATATATATCTATATATTTGCAAAAGTGTATATTTTAAATTAAATTAAAAACAAAAGATGGCGCCAAAACTCCATTTGCTATTTTTTCCCATTCCCTGTGCGGAAGGATACATGAATAGGAATCGCAAATGATTGAGTTATTATAAAATCGATGTTTATGAATGATTAAAAATTTTTTGCTTTAAAAAATTGTAAATTCATCATTTTTATGCTAAAATGGAATGTCTAAAATTACAAAATATTTCCTTATTTAAAATGTTATCTAAATACTTTTTTGACTAAATATGAAATTTTGAAATCAAAATCATCCTTTTCATAGCAGAAGAGAAAATATATTTATGTGAATTTGACTTAGTATATAAAAAATAAATATATAAAAAATGTAATTAAGTATTTTTGCGTTAAAATAAGGAAAGTTTAAATAATTCATTGACTACATTCACGTTGGTCAACCAACCAACGGGAACAACTCAAGCCTTGCTAGTAAAAACCGCATCACGACGTTTTCGCCGAAGGAAAGCATGCAATTGGCGGAGTAATATAGTTCCATTTTTAAAGCAACTTTTACAAAAAACAAGAGTTTTTCTGAAAAAAAAACAAAAACGTTACTAGATTCAGAAAGATCCCATTAACAACATATATTAATTAAATTAAAATCGTTCGTGCGGTTTTAGAGATATTTTTTCATGAATTTAGTCAATTACATCCTTGCACCACACATTTTCCCTTTTTGGCTTTAAATTGAGATTCAGATCTCAAAACATACTGCATGTAGAAATGTAAAATTTTCAGGATAGATTAAGACCGAAGATAAAAGACTATTTTGAAAAGATCAGAACAAAATATGGCATATTTGCTAAGATATTAAGTGTCGGCTTTTACAAATTTCTTTTATGTCAAACTAGCCTTATATATGAGTTCGCAGCGTTCAGTTTGTCCTTCCGCTTGCGTCACTCGAAAAACTGCCGTTTTTCATGATTACATAGTTTTGCAATTTATCAAACTCGACATGATAATAGAAGCATTCTTGTTGAATATTTTATGTGAACTTTTAATACATATGAATATTTTTGTTAGTTATTACATTATAAAAAATAAGGTAAGTAATGGCTGATATTAAAGAAGAACAAGATAAATGTAAGAAAAAAAAGAAAAGAGAGGGAGAGAGAGATAGAGAGAAGCTTATATTTAAAATAATATGGTGTTGTTATAACAGAAACGTGACACAGAAGACATTTATATTAACTATACATTCTTATATATACTACTCTAGGATGATAAAACCTCTTGTATTCTAAGATTTTATAATTATGGTAAAATTCAGTAAAACACTTGTATAAGGTGTATCCAACAGAAATAATAGTATTCGAATAAGTTTTTCTAGAACATTACATTACATTACTTTTTTCTTTTTTCTTTTTTTCTTTTTTAAAATAAATTTAACTTTGTACGCAACCTATAGTGTATTTAAATGCAGCACGTACAATATATATATATATATATATATATATATACAAATATATATACAGGGTGAACAAAAAGAAAATAACAACGCCTCTTCTTTCAATACATATATTTATGCAGTATTTGTTTAACATGACCTTCAGCACACGACATATAAAAAAGTTAACAAATTAAGTTACATAGCTTCCATTACAATTTGAACTTGTCATTTACTAAACGCAAAATTTTATCACAGATTTTCTCTTTGAATTTTCAGTTTGAAACTGACTTTTGGCGCAGAAGATGCATGTTCTACTATGTCTGACTTTTTTTTTTTTTTTTTTTTTTTTTGTCTCTCTGTCCTATTTGCGTTTTTTCTATGGTTCACGTTTAGTGTATACGCAGCACGATGAAATATACAGACAAAAATGCTTTGGGTATTATTTAGTTTTTAACGATTTTTTAGGATTTTTTTCCTTTATTTTATTTTATTTTATTTATTTATTTATTTTTACTTCCTTATACAAAGTATAAGGAAGTATAGTAATCCCGATTTGCGAAATGGATTTTGTATTTCACATTGCTCGAAAACGAATGATCGCTGAATGTTGCCAATTTATACGTGTGACTGTCATGATGTATAGTTGTACACCTGCAAGTGTCGTCTGAACACGAGCTCTCGTTTTAGAGATATAAGCGATTTTACACGATTTTTCGTGACGTCTGTATGTGTGTGTGTGTGTATGTCACATAACTCAAAAACGGTTGGACGTAGAAAGTTGCGAATTGGTACATAGGTTTGTTATAACATCTAGTTGTGCACCTCCCGTTTTGGACTTTGTATGATTTTCCGTTTTGGAGATATTTAGGAAAATTAGGTTCATAATGACAAAAATACATAGGTTTTGGCCATAATGTATCAAAAAACGGTAATAACTCAAAAACGGTTGAACGTAGAAAGTTGCGAATTGGTACATAGGTTTGTTATAACATATAGTTCTGCACCTCCCTTTTTGGACTTTGTATGATTTTCCATTTTGGAGATATTTAGGAAAATTAGGTTCATAATGACCAAAAATACATTGGTTTTGGCCATAATGCATCAAAAAACGGTAATAACTCAAAAACGGTTTGGACAAATCTTGCAATTTAACTGATTTCCGACTAGCTAGACATTTGAAACTTTCAGAAAAGCTCAGAACACGTTTACAATGCGTTTTTTTTATATTTTTGGCCAACTGTTTCCGATACCTGCTGCCTTCGGCAGCGTTACCAGTACAAATCTTGCAATCGATTTTTAACTAACTTCCCGACTAGCTAGACATTTAAAACTTCCAGAAAAGCTCAGAACACGGTGACAATGCATTTTTTAAATATTTTTAGCCAATTGCTTCGTGTCACTGCTGCCTTTAGCAGCGTTTATATGATTCAACAGAAAATCTATTTAACTAACTTCCCGACTAGTTAGAGATTTGAAACTTCCGGAATAGTTCAGAAACACGGTGAAAATGCATTTTTTAACACTTTTATCCAATTGTTTCGGATCCGAAGTCCCCCCCCAAGGCACAACTTTGACATGAGTCCCCCCCAAGGCACATGAGTCCTCCCCAAGGCACATGAGTCCCCCCCAAGGTACAACTTTGACATGAGTCCCCCCCAAGGCATAACTTTGACATGAGTCCCCCCAAGGTGCAACTTTGAAATAAGGCCCCCCAAGGCCCAACTTTGACATGAGTCCCCCCAAGGCACAACTTTGACATGAGTCCCCCCCCAAGGATTTTAAAATGAGTCCCCTCAAGGCACAATTTTATTTATTTATTTATTTATTTATTTTTACGTATGCATGCATTTTTTTTTAAATATTTTTAGCCAACTGTTTCGGGTCCAGTGACAATATTTTTTAACATTATGTATATTTCTAAAAGTGTATAAGGAAGTCATGTGGTGCCCACATCAGATTTTTTTTTAAAGAAAACTTTGCATAGCAAATTTAAATATAAATAAATTATCGATTAATGCCAATATAAGTATCTAAAATTTAATGTCCACACACACACACACACACACACACACACACACACAAAAAAAAATCATATGGTTGTAAATCTGTCATTTTTTTTTCTTTTAAAGTAAGTAATGAAGTAAGTATTAGAGTAAGTAATGAACTTCTTTAAGTAATGAACTGGAAGAAAGAACTAGATTTTTTCTAGAAGAAAAGGAATAACTAGTAAACAGTTCCAAATCTGAACTTTACAGCAATTTGTTACAAATACTGCACGGTACTGCACATTTTCCTGGAAGAAGAGAGCTGGCTATTTAATTTATCAGTGTACTCTCAGAATTTTATTAAAATTCTAAAATAGAGTTTATGATATTCTTATACATTTGATATATGTCATATAATATTTATTTTCGTTAAGATGTTGCCTGTACCATAATATATAAAAATGATTTTCGAAGAAAAGTATGATAATATATATATATATATATATATAAATTGAAAAAAAATATATGTGTAATTCCTGGTCATGAATCTTTTCTACTCAAAATATTCGAAATATAAAAACACAAATATAATCCTTTCCATAATAATCACAATCTAAATTTATAATGCAAAGAGCTTTATATTATTTTTGTTATTTACATAAATATCGATTGCCTATGAACAATTTCAGAAAATTTTATTAGCAGTACACTTATTCACTGCGAACTGTATATCATTACTCGAAACGAAATTGCTATCATGCAGTACACGTCTGTTTACGCATCATCTGAAATCTTCACATGGATATGGCTGGCTTAGAATTCGCAACTGTCAGATAAAATGGTTGATTTAACGCTTTTCGTTCATTCACCTTATTAGGTTTTAGCGACCGATTTCATTCAGTAATTGATATAGGTTTTATGACCGTTTTAAGCACTCGTCATGATCTATTTTGCTGACTATTATCATTTATTTCCCTTTTCAATATTTAGGTAATTTTCGCTTAGCAATATTGGTTTATATAAAAAAGTGCATTACTTCCCCTAAAATACATTATTTAATATCTTTAGAAAATATAACCTAATTATAATGAAAGATTCGGATGAGAGTAAGAAATTTATTGAATAAAAACATAGTCTCAAATTTGCGTATTTTAAATTTAATTTTAAATGCAATTCAAAATATTTGAAAGGTGTAATAAAATAATTGCTAAAACTGCAACATATATATGCATTTCAAGTATTTTTTTCCCTCATTAGGGTAAAATAAATCTGCAACTGAAATGACGACTTCATGCATGTAATTACACTAAAAATATATACTATCGTAAAAAGTAATGTTATGTGGTATTTAATACAGCCATCATCTGAACAACTAAAGGAGAAAATTAGATTATATAACTTTATTGTGAAATAAAGTATGAAGACTTACTAAATTAGATTAATATATACAACTTAAAATTTAAATTAAAATGCATTTATTTACGCGATATTGAAATAAAATATAATTCATTTAGTTTACGTTTAATTTTTAAATGTATAATTTTCCATATATTCACAAAAGAGAGTATTTTGATGTATTTATACATTTTGAGATCCCTTGAAAACTATTTGACCATTTTTAGCAAATGGTCGTCTATCTGTGTCTATGCTGAGGCAAACGCTTTGTTGCAGATTTCATTCAAGAACTATTGTACAAAATTTCATTCAGTAGCAGCTTTCGATATAGCAGCTTTCGATGTTGCAGCTTTCCATAAGAGGGCAATTATAAAAAACTATGCTGATTGAATTTAAATGCATGTAGACCGACCTATAGTCTAGCTATGATCGATTTTTCCCTGTTTATATATAATGTGTTATTTTTAACACATACGCTTATGAAATAGTCACCTTATATGTACATTTTCTCCGTGGATATAGTCATGATTCCATGCTTTTATATACAGCGTGTAAAATAATAATAATTATAATAAATTCAATGTTGAATAAAACGTAATTTTATAGTCAGTTAGGGTTATCATTGAGACACTAGGTAAAATTTTCTGTATCGGGACTGACTTTTACTGAATTTTCAACGGAAAACTGATTTTAACTAGAACCTGAGGGAACATTTCATATTAAAACAAAACTGAAATAAAAATAAAATAAAATAAAATACATCATGTACAAACTCACACTTTAACTACAAGGTGATATTAAAAATAAGATTATAAAAAAATTAGACATTTTCTGACTTAATTTATAAGCAATGCATTCCTGTTCAAAAGTTTAGCAAGGTTTGCAATCAATAAGTTTTTTTTTCAGTTTAAGAACTTATCTCTCTATGAAATGTTTTTAAAAATTGGTTATTTAAAAGACTGGGTCTTTCTCCTGTTTTTCGGTGAAGATTGGTTTAAGACAATATTTAGGGGGTCGGAAATAAATTGAGCAATATCAATAATGTTTGTGATCACCCTGTATTAAGTGCACGAAATGAACTGTAACATTAGAATATGTCGAAGCAGGACACTTTGGTCCCGCCGTTTTTGTACCGCCACTTTGGTCCCGCCATTTTGGTCCTGCCGTTTTGGTCCCGAGGAAATTTTGGTCCCTGGCCATTTTGGTACCGAGACATTTTGGTCCCGCCAAATTTTTGCAATTTTTTAAATATATATCAGTTTTTTTAAAATATAACATATTTATTGATACGGGAAAATTGAAGTGCTCTTAGAATATCTTTGATTAAAGAATATCTTACAGATAAATATATAAATTTTCGACATTACGATTGCTGCCTAGCCATTGAGATTCAGAGAATTTTATACTAATTTTTTACGAACATTTTATTCATTTATTTATTTTATGCAATTGCACTTTTCTTAATTGAGATTTTTTTATTTAATTTCGATTTAACTTACTTCAATTGTAATTTGATTTTTAATTTACTATCAGTGACAAAATTTTGTGATTTTAAAGGTATTGTTAATAATAACAGCAGTGCCTTCTTATTAAAAAAAAAATCCCCATTTGATTATATTTATCGACAAAGTTTGAACTATTTTAAAAATAATAAATTACAGAAAAATTTTGTTTAATGAAAGGGAAAAAGAAAGAAAGAAAACCTTAGGATATTAAATATAATTTGCTTTTAGTGGCAGAATGCTATTTCTTTCAAAGAACTAATTGTTGACCTGCTCCCATCATAAACTCTTCTTCATAAGCATAAGCTTGAGATCATTTATGAAGTGCTTGAATTTATATATTGATTTATTCATAAATGTATATATATATATGTGTGTGTATATGTGTGCGAAAGAGAGAGAGAGATACGTTTCGTTCGATTTTATTGTGATTTAATTTTTATCATTAATCTAAGAGGAATTTATTTCAAAATCTTGTGTTATATTGATAATAATAATAATAAAATGCCAGTTTGTTTGTCTGTGATACTTAATTACGCTAACCTTGTATATATGTGTATAAATTATTTTTCTTTCAATTACAATGGTTTTATTTTAAAAATGAAAAAATGTAAGTAGTCCAATATTTAATTAACTGCGCGCATTGCAAGCATAAATGTTCAGAAAATATTGATGTACAATGTTTTTTATCTTTTTAGTTTAATATTATGTTTAAAAAAATAAAAAATAAAATAAATCTGTTGGATGAGTTTCTATGACTAAAAACAATGTCTGCATTCAAATCTCTGTAGCACCTTGAGATTCGTTTCACACCTGTTTCTCCCACCGACAATAAAAAAGGATTTCACTGTTTTATTTCAGCGCATTTGAAAAAAGAAAAAAAAAAAAAAAAAAGGTGGAAGTGGCTTTTAATTGACATTTTCTTAAGCAATATTGTAAGGGGTTATAATGGAATAAAAATGCTTTTCCAATTCTATGTGATATGTAACTATTTTCTGTGCTTGACAAATATATCCGGATTGACAGAAAAGAAAATGACTTAAGTTTAGCAGATCTGTACAAATTATTCCTGAGATCATTATTTAGGTTCCTCGCATCTTCTTTTATTATTAAATTCTAACACTTAGGAGATGCTTCGATAAAGCATTGGTTTCCTACAAATTTTGTATTGGAGCACTCTAAATATGAATGTGATAATTAAGAGCCGCATTACAGTATTTTATATTAAAAACCTTGTATTTTATTTAAATAAAATTTTGCAGACTTAGATAAATTAACAATGCTTAGATCTGCGCTGATAACTAATAACCTTATCATTCAAAATTCGATCCGGAATGATAAATTTTCTGTTCCATGTGTCCTATAGTTACATCATTTTCAACAAAGGTTGTAGATATTCAACTCTTCAATTGAAAACGTTCGTCTAAGTTCTCTTTTGCCCGAAGTTCCCTCATGTACGAGCATTTGTTGTCCTTTTTCATCTATCGTACAAAGAAAACATCTAAATTCAGTTTTATTTGTTTATTAGTTTTATTCAGTTTAATTTTTCAGTTTTATTTGTTACTACAACTTTCCGTTCCAAAATAATAATAATAATAATAATAATAATAATAATAATAATAGTAATAGTAATAATAACAATTTTATTACCCCCATGTTTTCAAGTCAAATGACAAATATTCTAAATACGAAAAATAATTTCGCTTTTTTTCTGTAATACTTTGATTATTCCTGATATCGGGACCAAAATGGCGGGACCAAAGCGGCGGGACCAAAACGGCAGGACCAAAACGGCGGGACCAAAATTTCCATGGGACCAAAGTGGCGGGACCAAAACGGCGGGACCAAAGTGTCATGTACCCAGAATATGTTAATACAGACCCAGTTTAATTTCAGGAAAAACTTGAGGGATGATGAACTTACTAAATAACGTAGGCATAAGCATTCATTTTAAAACTCAAAAAAAAAAAAAAAAAAAAAAAAAAAAAAAAATCAACAGGTTTTTCATTTATAATATACAGAGTTTCTAACGAAAATTATTCCCACTTTCAGATAAGTTGGAAAGACACGTTTAAAACAATATACTGCAACCGGACTACAAATATCCTAGGAAATTTGAACATTTTTATGAAAAACGATTTTACTGCGCATGTGCGGGGTTTTTCCCCAAAAAAAACTTTTGGTGAGTAGTTAAAATAATTTTTAAATTAATTGCGCAACATTTTAAGAAATATCAACTCTTGAAAAATATCACGAAACTAGCTCATTCCTTTTCGTACAATTTGCTTAATTTTTACTCTATTCAAATGCACTTTTGACAAAAGTGTTCCAGTATATCTAATTTTAACCTTTGCAATAGAAGTTTTTTCTTATCTTTCACGTATGCGCAGTGAAAACGTTTTTCATAAAAACTATCATGTTTCATGAGATATTTAAGATATTTGTATTCCGATTGCAGCATAATGTTTTAAAAAAGTTTTTTCAACTTATCTGAAAGTGAGAATAATTTTCGTTAAAAACTCTGTACATTATAAATAAAAAAGTGTTGATTTTTTTTTTTTTTTTTTTTTTTTTTTGAGTTTTAAAATAAATGCTTGTATCTCCGTTATTTAATACTTTATCGTCACACAAATTCATCCACAATTTGAACTGGGTCTGTATTAACATATCATAAAGTTACAGACAATTTCGTTCACCGAACGATACAGGATGATCACAAACATTATTGATTTTTTTCGATTTGTTACCGGACCTCTAAATGTTGTCTTAAACTAATCGTCACTGAAAAACACGAATAATACCCAGTTCTTTTAATATCCAATGTTTGAAAATATTTCATCGAGAGATAAGTTTTTAAATTGAAAAAATCTGATCTTTTGCAAATCTTGCTAAACTTTTGAACATGAGTGTATCGTTTTTTAATAATTAGAAAATTGAAAATAACTTTATTTATTCAGCTCAATTAAAATTTTAGTATAAAATAAAATTTAAAACATAATAATAATACCAATATGTATATATCTATATCATTATATAAAGCTCAAAAAATTGTTTGTTTGTGGAGGGTAATCTCTGGAACTACTGAACCGATTTTAAAACTTTTTTCACTGACCAAAAGCTACAGTACGCCTGATTGTTATAGGCTATATTTAATTTTGATAAAATAAATTTTAGTGTAAAATCTGAGCATTTTAATTAAAATCCCCATAAAAGCCATAATAGAAATGGAAATAATGAAATATTAAAAAAATTAGCTGCTGCCAACATAAAAGAAACATTTAGTACATGTTCATTTTGTTTTCAAAATATCTTGACATGAAAAGAAATATATTTGCACGTGAATTAAATTGAAATTCATATAAAGCTTTGTGAAATGGTAAACTTACACTTTAAATCTGACGTCATTATAGATATAAAAGTATTTATTTTTCTAATAATATAATTTGATATGATATAATATAATATAATGATCTAAGCATTAATGTTTAAACTGATGTGTGTAAACGAAATTAGAATTTAAAAATAAACAAATTAAAAAAAAAAAAATTGAAATTCTAACTTCTAAACTTTTATTAAATTATTTGCTTTAATTTATAATTGTTGCCAAAAAAAATTTACGGGTTAATTTATTTTTCGACTTTTAATAAAATATATTTTCACGCAAATAATAATATAAAAAAAATTTAAAAAGAAAAATATCATATGCATTTCAATATGCATTTTTTAAAAGAATAATTGAGAAGTTTAAATTTATTTGGCGACTATTTTTAGCAACTAACAGTTATGACAAGTAGCTCAATATACATAGCGCATACAGCCATTATTGAAATGCAAATAGCATTTAAATCTTTGAGTTACATTATGTTGATTAGAAACCTATTTAATTTATCTATGCTCTATGCTAATATATAAAGAGGAAAGGTTTATACGTATATGTAGAGAACGATCGCTAGAATTAAAAAGCCGATTTTTTTTTTCTTTCAGCTAATCAAAAGTAACACTGTCTCTAAGTGCTACAGGCACTTAGAGACAAATAAATTTTGGTAAAATAAATTTTTAATTGAAATTTTCAATATTTTAATTGAAAACAAAGCATAGATTTGATATCTGTCATCCTTGGCGATTTTTGTATTTGGCGGTTTTGGCGAAAATCTGTATATTTTCGTATTAAATACGAGATCTGTGTTTTTACTTCAATTATCCCACTACCGTAGGTAGTGGAAGTATTATATTTGGTCCAAAAATTCGATATAGAGTTTCACCTGATTTACACGTTTTAAGGCCTCCTGAGTCCAAAAAAGTAGTTTTGGGGAATGGATCAGTATGTGTGTATGTGTGTACGTATGTGTGGAATCTTCTGGCTGTCATATCTCCGAAACTAATAAAGATAGAACTACGAAACTTCACAATTGATTCAGGTCTGGAGTACAGATAAATTTTCCAAATTTCCGTAAAAATTGAAAAACCAGAATTGGGTCATCGAAAACCGGAAATGGGACCGTAAGCCCGTATCACAAAAACAGATCTAACGATTTTCTTCAAAGTTGCTATATAAACAACCTATTAGATGCCCTTTTGAATGATATATTTGGTTAGTTCAGGAAAATTGATAGGCGTCCTCTATGAACAGCTCAATTTCAGATGTCGCAAGTGCGCTCCTTTAAAAACGCCTGTAAGGATTTTTTTCAAACTCGCCATGTTAACTTCCTATTAAATATCCTTTTGTATGTAATTATTGTTTTTAGGTCAATAATTGAGTATGCTAAGTTTTGGTAAAATTGGTATCTCAAAAAAAGTTCTAACGTTTTCTTGAAAATTGTTTCATTAATTCAACATAAATAACCTTTTTCAAGTATTACGTGCTTATTACAGGAATATTAACAGTCATCCTGATTAGGTAGTTCAGTTTTAGATCTCGGAAATCCGTGTTTAAAAAAATAACTATTATTATTATTAGTGCTAGAGGCCTATTTCAGTCGGTACAGCGTTGTCGAAATTTTATACGTTACTCTTAGTAGTGCTAAGGGCCTATTTCAGTCGGTTTATTGAATGGGGATCTATTGAATGAAGTCCCCCCAAGGCCCAACTTTGACATGAGTCCCCCCCCAGGCCCAACTTTGACATGAGTCCCCCCCAAGGTACAACTTTGACATGAGTCCCCCCAAGGCTGAACTTTGACATGAGTACCCCCCCCCCCCAGGCACAACTTTGACATGAGTCCCCCCAAGGCCCAACTTTGACATGAGTCCACCCCAAGGTACAACTTTGACATGAGTTCCCCCCCAAGGCACACCTTTGACATGAGTCCCCCCCAAGGCACACCTCCCCCTCATTGGGAAAAAGAGAAAAAACGTTGTTTTGCGGTTATAAGACAGTTTGGACTTCCAACGTTATATGTTACAGTATCTGCAGCTGAAACACATTGGTTTGATTTAATGAAAACTTTATCATGGAATTTAGATCGTCACGAATTAACTAGAGAAGAATTTGTCGATATTAACAAGTTTAGCAGTAGGCCTCTGGCACTAAATTAAAATCTGTCAATGTCAGATTTTCATGTTTTAAATAATGAAATAATGTCGTGTCTGTATAATTTTTTTTTTCTTTCCCTTTTTTTTTAACTCGCTATATAAACTCTGTTGTATGTGTCTTTTATACGTGTATCAAGTTTCTCTCACTGGAAAATCTCAAAAAATGCATATAACATCTCCAAAAAATTGTATATAATACGTGTAATAGTGGGTAATGGAAGTCGTGTGGTTGTTTCACACCAGATTCTGTAATAGTATATATTGTACGAATATTGTTTCATATTACTGATTTCTACCTTAATATACATTATTAAAATAACCATGAATTTCGGAAAAAATTAAATATATTTGCGAGATGAACAAATAAATAATAATTAAAGCTATTATGACGTCAATTTTATCAAAAACATTTTCATGTCATAGGTTTATTTTTCAATATTTTTTATTCATGAGTAAAGAAATGTTTCTTTTTATGAAATAAATAAATAAATAAATAAATAACATTAAGTAAAAACTGCCAACATTTAACAACTAATTAAAAATAAAAATAATAATTATAAAATTATATTTTGATTTTTCAGTTAATAATATTGCCTGACTATAACATATAAACTGATATCTTTCTTGATTTTTTACATGTCAATCCATGTTTAACTAAAATTTGTTCATCCGTGCGAAGGCGGACGGGTCAGCTAGTATATATTTATATATATATATATATATATATATATATATATCTGTGTCTGTATTATTTGTTTTTGTTTATTTATTTATTTTTATTTTTTTAATAAAAAATGATTCAGTTATCTTATTACTTTGAAATATGAGACTTTATTTAATGAAAATAATTTAAAATGATCTTTCTTCCAAATTATGTAACATTATGAAAAACAACCATTAGAAGGTTGATTTTTTATTATTATTAGAGTAACCGCATCATTAAGAAGTAGATATTTACGAGGGAAAAGTAGAGGCTTGATGAGGTTTTACTTCATTAATCCTAATAATATGTCACAATGTTTTATCGTTACCGATAAGAATTCTAATCATCAGAGGAAATGTAAACAATGTTATTGGATTCACATTAATTTATAGCTTAATGAGGAATTTAAATCCATCTAATGAAATACAATTCCTCGAACTAAGAATTTAAGCCGCTTATATAATAATGCCTTGCTTTATTTGAAGTTAAATTCAAGATAGATTTTTTTATTTTTTACTTGATTATTTTCATTTTATTAGAACAACTTCGCTATTATTGTAATTTTTTGTGAAGGTTTTTTTTTATGTTGCAATTTTCAATTTTCTTAAAAATAGTATAATTTCTTCTAATAATTTTAAATGTTAAGGAAAATGATACATTAGTAGATTATAATCTAATATGAATTTCTCCCTAACAATTATTTAGAAATTAAAATCTATTTGGAAGATAAATACTACATTTCGAAGAAGATAAATTGCTTAATTTAATAAATAAAAAAAAAATGGACTATTCATAAATTTTAATTAATTTAAGTGTATTAATTATTTTTTGTTTTAAATGAATTCGTATTGAAATTTTCTGATTTCAACGCTGTATAAAATCTGATACAAAAACTTGAGAATTAGTTAAAAATATTACCAATTGGTAAACTGTATTTCAAACTTCCCTCAGAAACTGTACACATCATGAACATTGACACAAATGTGTGTACTAGGCTTGTTTCTAATGGATTGTGGATGATATACGATTGGATTCGTTTTAAATATCGACCAAGTCAATTAGTTATAGAAGACTTCGATTTTTCTGCGAGAACTCATCGTTCAATTTTGGCTTTATAAAGTCACATACATCTTGTTGCTTCGAGGTATCTTGGAGTTATAGATACCTTGAACACAGATACCTTGAAAACGCAGGTTAAATTAAAAATTAAAGGCAACAAAACATATGAACACATGCTAGATTTTCTAAATGTCCCACCGTTAAAATCACTCACTGGCTTTAAGAAAGTTTAACACTAACGGTTTTGTATAAATTTATTGATCAGCAGCCAACATTTAATTTTATCTAAAAATTAAAGGAAGGTTTCTTTATATATTCAGCATAGCATAGAAAAATTCATAGGAAGACCATTTTTACATGGGCATTTCTGGAATATACAGAAATTGTAAAACATTACTTTCACAGTTACTTTAACAAATTATTTCTGTTTCTGTCCTATTTATTATTTTTGTTTCTGTCCGTCTCCATGAACATACTATAAGATGAAATCTTAAATTTAATTTCACGTTTTCAAGATCTGTAATAAAGATCTATTTCACGTTTTAAATCTTCCATCATTCCGTTCAATGCTTGAAATCTGGTTTACTGTTTTCATCGGTCGTATCATTTTTAACTATGTCATTTATTTCTTATTTTGGTTTAGTTTTTAAGTCAGTGTCTCCTTTGTGGAAAAACTATAATACATAATTATACTATAAAACTTGAATTATATTTTCTATTTTCAATGGAAAAAAAAAAAAAAAGGTTAATATGAAATATTTAAATAAAATAAAAATAAAAATGTTATAGAAATTCGATATTTTCGTATTTTCAAATATACAAATTTTGTCTATAACCTCAAAATAACAGCTGTTGTAGTGCTGAATTATTCTGAATTGGTAATAGAAGTAACCAAACGTAAGTTTCCAAACATATTTTGAATAACTTTTCCAAAAGTATATATATTTTTCTTTTATTCTTTTATTTTTTTAAAGGCTGATGTATAATTGAAATTTATTACCTAAATCTGAAGTCTGAATGAACATTGACTAGTAACAGGCAGATGAAACACACTGCATAAAATATTCTTTCTTGGTATAGTAACAATAAATTATATCGAATGGATTATAGTAAAATAAAGAGAAAATTAAATATCTAATCAATATAGTCACTCTTTGTCAGAACTGAAGTTAATGCAAAACGAAGATATGCTGTTGATGTTCCCTCTCACCCATTTAATGAATTATAAAAAAAATTAAACATGCATTTTATAACTGAACATGGAGACAAAGTTAACAGCTATAAATATTTCTTTAAAATATAAGTTAACATACCTTTAATCAAAATTTACGAACTACGTTTTTTCCACTAACTAGTTAAAATGAAGCACGTGTACAGAACCTCTCATTAACCATTTTTGAGGAACACTGATTGTGCTTACATAATAAAGCACATCATAAGAATTATGTTTATCGGAATATTTAATCAAAAATGTTACGAACTATTTTGTAAATTGCTTATTACTTCTTATCCCTGTTTCAACTAGCCCCACGCTTCCCTAATTGTCCAAATTTAATTTGCACTGCCATTCGAATTTACTTTACTAACAGTAGTAATTAATTTAACACGTTGCGCGCCACGTAAATTCTTAAAATCCGATAAAATTCTATAATTATTCTTCCTGTAATAAATAAAACTTAAGCAAATTTTTAATAACTTTTCAATGATTAAGAGTAATATTTTTAGTTTTATATCCTATTTTATAACCGCCACCGTTGGTTGACGCGGGTTTATATCATATTTGACTCTGTCAGTCACCAATGGCTGACAGGGCACTCAACGTTTTAAATTTTTATTGGAGCTGCTTTTACTTTCGGGGTAAAACTTTCACTGAAATGTTTCAAGTATAACATGTTCTTCACACTCCTAAAGTTTCAAGATGATTCCTTCAGTACTTAGAGACACATGACAAAATGAATCTAGAATCTAGAATGGCTGACATGGCGCTCAACGTGTTAGTATTATTTTCATTACTGTGCGCACATCAACAGGGTATTATTTTCCATTTCCATTTTTATCTTTATACTTTTAGCCTTCTTTCCATTTAACTTCACAGCGCACTTCGTTGAGCATTTTTTGTTATACAGCATGTACCATTTTAGCACTGTGCATCATTGACTGACATTGAATTGTGCCTTTCTGACGCATCTCTGCTACCGTTATAGAAATTAAAATGAAAAATTGCTAAATATTGTAAAGGAAACAAATTTTAATTTCAGCTCATTATATTAAAAAGCAGCTGAAATATATATTTGCGCTTGCATACGAATTAAAATAATCTTTTATTAGCTTTTGACCTTTTGAGAAGTTATTTAATGGATTTACATAATAATTTAAAAAACGCACACATATCATTGAGATATTTGTATTTATTTGTGAAACATTAATGTGAAGTTTTGCTGAAAAATATACCTGAAATTTCAAATACATTCATCTTTTATAAAGCGAGTTATGTATACGAATAAGTTAGTTTAACATTTATCATCGCTAGGGAAAATGTCTATATAAGCTCGCATTTACAAGTTTCCATGTTACAGTAAATCATTTATGGAAAGAATGTTGCCAAGTATATATTCATTTATCATGCAGAACTTAATCATTTCCATTTGCTATAGCCTAATACTGCCTTAATATTTTGTGTTAGTCATTCGAAGGAAATTGTTTTATTCTCTAGAGTCGGAAAATATATTCTATGTACTGTTCTATCCTATGAATAATTAATAGTAATGTTCATAGTAAAAAGTATTTACATAAAAGTCAGGTCTGTCCCTCTTATATGATACTCTAACCGCAGAATAATTTAGATACAATCCTTTACATAAGTAGTCTAGTATATTTTATTGTTCTTATTTCTAAAACATTAAGGACATTTATTTTTTGTATTTATTTATTGTTCTTAGTATTTAAATGAAGCACACATGCACATGTTGCGATATATGTGTAAATATTCGGTAACACAAAAGCAAACTAATAATAATAATAATAATAATAATAATAAAAGAAATAAAGACAAATTAAGAAGTACGTAAAAATCCTCTTTGAAAAAAGCTATATGAATGTTTTTTTTTTATTTTTTTTTATAAATAATAACATGAATAATTTTGAAATTTTATAAAAACATTTATGACGATAAGATTGGGAAAATTATTTTCTTGGATTGGAAGTAATTTCAAAATATCGTTAGCTCTTATGAGAATATAAAGAACTTTAAAACATGTTTATCAGACGTTACATTATTTAAAAAAAAGAAAAAAAGCATTTGTAAAGGAAAATAAACTGTTGTGGCACTCACTACATTTTCTCTTACTTTGTTAGTTACAGAAATAGTTTTGTTTTATTTAGCATTTTTTTACGGAAATATTTTTTTTTGCAGGTACTTTTTGGAAGAAGAGATACCTTCAGCCTGGACAATCAGTTTCAATAATGGACCTACCTTCATAAACACGCATTATTGACGAATTTATTTCAAATTGTTCAGAATCTATACCAAATTCTTAAATTTGAATATTATTAAAACATTTCAAGTTTGAATCACATATGATTTTTCAAAATATGAAATTTGAATTTTTTGTAATGTGTCAACTACTAAAAAATTTAATATACATGTTCAAGGGACTTTAAAATTTATAATTATAGGAAATAAAATTTAAAGTATTGAACAAAAAATAAGAGAAAGGAATTTTTATTCTTAAACATCTTCCATTTACAATGCATTTTTTAAAAAAATAAATTCCATCAATTACATACATTACAAGGGAATGTGTTTTCTTAATATTGCATAGCCCTGTGTATTGTTTTAAATTGTTTATGCACTTCAAAATGTGGCTAAAATTTAGAACAGTAAGACAAAAATAGAATCCAATTAAAATTAATTTCGAGAATCTGATATAGATTTAAATATATCCAAAAAATGTTGTGTAACCGAATTATGAATGCTTTTCATACATTTTTCTATAAAATATATTCTTTTGTACCTTTGAAAACATACTTTTATTATGTTTCATTTAGAGAAAACCAAAATTAGGAAAATGAACCAAAATGAAATCTCTTCTTTAGACGTAATATTTTGAATGTCACTCATTATCAATTAAATGATTTTAATAAATCATATCAAGTAACGTCAACATGTCAAACAGAAACGCTAATTGTATATTATTTTTTTTTATTTGCTTTTATTTTTGCTCATAATAGACACACAAATCGACTAACACATAGACCACAACCACAGATAATCCGATTATTGGAGTGTGCGAAACCTCAAAACCTTTAAACATATCACTAACTCGGCATCGAAATTTGGATACAAAATTATACTTAACCGTAAATGGGTAACAAAAATAATAATAATATTTGTAGTAAAATGGAAATTGATTCTCAATGACATTTAAAATTAAAAGTCAGTATTAAATAAAATTAATTATGAATTACGAAAAACAAAGTATATATTTTTTATATGGTTAAAAATTAAATAAAAGTTTTAATAAATTTTTTAAATATGCAGTTTGATTATGCATATTTAGAAAAATAAATGCGCTTATTCCGATTGAAGAAATCTTGAAAATTTTTATTTAAAAAATCTAAGGAATATTAAAAAAAAAAAAAAAAAAAAAAAAAAAAAAAAAATCAGTTGAAATAAAAATAAAATATCAGATACAACATTTTTTTAATAAGAAATTGTACAATAAGAGATATTAATGTTTAAACTAAAGCTAATAACTGAATTTTAATATTTCTGGAACACAAAAATTATCCCAGAATAATTTCACGATATTTTGACATGGAAGTTACTACAAAATCAAAATTAAAATTAATCTTTTAGAGGTAATTTAGAATAATTAACATTTAAGGCGAATGATTTTATTCTAACTTATATTCAATAAATGACCAAAATTCAATAAGAATAATTTTTTATAATATATATCTAACGTATCAAATTTGGTACATTTGTATAGCATAGATGGGTACATTTATATAAATGAAAAATATTGCAGAATATCAGCGACACCTACCATCCGATATGTATCTGAATGTAAGTGAACCAGCATAATTTTACATATTATCCATTTCACATGCCAAGTTTTATGCATTTATGCACTATAGAAGCTTAAGAGTAATCTTCCCCAAAATGGGATTAAATTTCATCATAGGAGCGCACTCATACTAAATCAGCAAGGTTTTACATAATATATATATTTATATATATATATGTATTAAAGTATTACGTATATATATATATATATATATATATTTATAATACTATTGGAAGTGCTAGGAAATGTACTATTATCAATGGAACATACGGAATGCACTTTTGCTGCTAAAACTCTAAATTACTTAGGACACATAATTGGCAGATGAGGAAAATATAAAAGCAACAGCTAAATTACAACCATCAAATACAAAAAAAGATGGCCTAAGAATATTAGGTATAATGAATTTTTACCAATATCACATAATAGGTTCGCAAAAATAGCAATACCACGAAAGAACTAACAAGAAAAGGTAAATCAAGTCATCAAATTTTGTGGGAAGCACCAAGCACATCATTAAAAGGCCTTTGTGCAATTAAATAAAGCTAGATGCCAAGTTGCATCCATGTCAACGCCAGATTTTAACTGACCACACCGCAGTTACATGCTGAGCAGTATTGGGGTGTTGTCTTACTCAAACAGGCACATAAAATCATTGGAAACCGACAGCTTTTGGAAGTAAGAGGCTCCCATTATGCAAACAGAAATGGTTGACTATAGAGAAAGAAGTGTGGACTAACTTTATTTGAACTCAACCTGTTTAATAAATGGATTATAGTTAGCAAGAGGGAAATAATATCAGATCATAATCCACTGAAGTTTGTATTAGAGACTACACTGAAAAATGCCAGGTTAACTAAATGCTCTTTATCTTTAAAAAAGTGGAGGTACACTATTACTTACTGTAAAGAGACTTAGAACGTTGTAGCCGATAATTTGTCTCGACTGGAATTAGAGAATTAAATATAATCATGAAATCGAAAAGCTTAAAATAACAGAACTATTGTAGTAATTTCAAAACTTTGAATACACACCATAAAACGCAATAACATTGCAACAATTGTTTCATGTCGTAAGAACACAAGGCCCTTCGTCAGGCGAACAAAGTAAGCACGTGTGCTGCAGTTAAAGCGGTAACGCCTCCACTGCATCACTCGTGCTTACTTTGGTCGCTGGATGAAGGGACGTGTGTTCTTTTGACCCGAAACAACTGCCGCGAGTTAATTGAATTTTATGGTGTTTATTAAAAGTTTTGAAATTATTACTTTAAAACACCAGTTTTGTGGTGCATTCTAATTAACAGAACTATTGAACATTATTCAAGTATAATGATAATTCATGAATTATCATTATACTTGATGAATGCATGAATAATAATGATGCATGAATAATAATGTGTTATGTATATTTTATAGAAATTAATGATTTGAAATATTAGTCAAAATTTTATGATTTATTTTATTTATTTATTTTTAAAAAAAAGGACTCAAGGTTACGCGAAATTAAAAGTTTATTTTTTAATGCAAATTATTTTATAAACGAGCGGAAAAGAGAAAGAAAAAAAAATGTTAATTTAATTTATTTTTTATTTTGGTGAGGGCGTGTCACGACCGGGAGGTAAATTTTGAGGCAAGGCAGTATTTTCCCTTACAGCACAAAATGTTACAGAAACGTAACAATCATATAACATTGAAACATTATAAACATTTCCGAAACGTTTAAAAACGTTCAGATTGCTTTCCGATTAGTTTCAAAAACGTAGAAATGTCCGCAATCGTAACAAAAAATCAGATACGTAACAGAAACGTTACAATTACTTAACAGATAGAAAATCAAAAAGGGCGAATGTTTCAGAAAGGTATCAGTGAGCATACTAAAACGTATTACGTTTTTGAAAGATTGTAAGCTTTTTGCAACATATCTCAAACATTCTGTGCTGTATGGGGTAAGATACTTTTCTTAGCCAAAGAAGCTGAACACATAAAGATTCAAAAATCTAAAAATCGTATAGTAAAAATTAAAGCTGTACCATGTTACATCAATTTTAAACAACAATAAATTTAAGAAATAAAAAGCACGCGTGCTAAATGAAACAAAATAAGGAAAGAAATATAGAGCAAGATAATTAATTTTAAATTTAGCTAGAGTTTTAGAAAAGGATGCCTTTATTATAGTAATAATTTTAGCCATTTCATTTTTGAAATAACGTAATTAAGAAAGAAAAAATAGCCTGGAGATCTTTCAAGTTGAATTCTGAATTAGACGTTTAGTATTGGAAGAATATATATATATATACCATTGCCCCGTCAGTCTGTAGACATGAAAATTGAAAGAATTGGTACAATTGCACAAGGTTTGCAAAGAAGTTATCCTCGTGATTTTTTTTTTTTTTTTTTTTTTTTTTTATGAAGAAAAGAAAAGAAAAGTTAAATTTTTCATCGATAGGCGGCTCTGCACAGACGCATAACCAGAAATATTGAAGTATGACTCCTATAAATTGCACGGTTTTAGGATTATCACAGCTTTCTTCTTATTTTGCCACCTATTTGTGTTTTAATTACGATTCATACTTGGTAGATAAAAAAGTTTTTAGTAAAGATGTTTTCCCTCAGGTAACAGCCGCCGACTAAAGCTGCAGTTAACGGTCCTGTTACTCGTTTGCAAACTCTAATTTGTGGTGATGGCTGACTCATAGAATATAATTTATATGCCTGTACACATTAGCGTGCAAAAATATATAGTTTTTTACAGAAATGTATTATTTATGCACTCTATCGACGAATAAATTAACTACCTTTTTTTTCTTTACAAAAAAAAAAAAAAAAAAAAAAAAAAAAAAAGAAAGAAAAAGAAATCCCCTTTTAGTAGAATAACTTTTTTGCAAACTGCGTTTACTTTTACCAATTCCCCAAATTTTTAGGAATTTTTAAAATGTCTACAGACTTATGGAACACCCGGTATTTATATTATATATATATATTAGGAAATGGCATCCTGTAGTTATTTAATTAAACTGAAGCGTGCGACAGCGACCCTGTATATTTTAACTGAAATATCATTATGTAGGCTTAGATATACACAAGTATACTTTTAATAGACGAGTTCACTTATTTCTTTCCAATTAATTAAAATTTCTTGTCACTGGTAGAGCACACTAATTCACATCATTTACTTAAATTGTTATTTTATAAATAATATTTAAAAAAATGTTGTGCATATTAGATTTACGTAGTTTTCTTTAAACCCATATAAACCTTCAACACATATTAATGTTAAAAAATAGAATTGTTTTGCATTTAAAACGTAAGATATTTCTTAATCTTGTATTTTACTTTTTTTATAGAGAATATCTTACTGTATTTGTAGAACAAAAAAGATACAAAGGAATACAAAAAAGGAAGAAATTCTTTTGTGTTGAGGAAAAAAAAGCCTCAATATTATTAGTATTCTAAAAGAATATTTTGGATTCTATTTTTTTCTTTAAATGTCTCCAGGGGATAAATGAGAACAAGAAGAATTTAAAAAATACATTTTAAGATGAAACAGCATGTTTTATATTTGAGTAGAAATTTTTATTCATACATGTAAGTAAATATTTTCTGTATTGTACCTAAAAAATGAACATTATCACTTTCAAAAATGCAGTAAAAATATTTTTGACTCTTGTATTTTATTTCATATTTTTTTTCTTTTCTACGCAAAAGTTATATCGCATAGAAAATATTATGTATTGCTAAATATACTGATTTTGTTACTTTTTATTAGTGTTTCACAGATTTTATGTTTGCATTTTTTTATTTTTTATTGATTAGTTATAAGTATTTTAGTTGAAATGCTTAAATTTTTTTTTAACATAAATTTACTAGCAAAACAAAATTTAAGTATGTAAAAATCATCTAAGTTATTATTCATTAATCACAACATATCTATGCGTACATTTTACATTCATTTTATATCATTATTATTATTCATTTTTCACGCAATTCATTATAATTCTGACAATTAATAAATTACAAAGTTTAACTTTCGTAATTTTAAATTAATTAATGAGCTATTGTCGCTACTAATCTGTTAATTTACATAATAATATAATCCATAAATTTTATTAGTTTAAATTACTTTGTTATTTAAAATGCCTCTCAGTTTTATAACAATTCTTGCAATATTTTTGTTAATTTCTCCTCTAGAAAAAATAAGTAATATAATACATAATTTTTTTTTTCTTTTTGAACTTGAAATTTTGATTTGTAATTCCATATACTATCATTACCTTCGAAAATTTACAAAGTGAAGGAAACAAAAAATACATTTATTTAAAATGAGGTTTTTAATTAGGTCATTTTAATTTCTTGTTGAAATAAACTATCAGAATGCCAGTTTTGCTTATTAATAGGCCGTTTTCAGGGCTTGATGACTGAAAAGGCTCAGGAAGCACAAGCTTCCCCTTTAAAATTTAAAAAGGGCCCCAAAATGACTAAAAGCAAAGTCTTGGTTTTTCAGTATCAGACTTTCACAATGAGATTAAATTTTTCTCTGAGAAAATAAAAGCCTAAAGCTAAAGCTAAATAAAATACTCAGCTAAATAAAATAGCCTAAAGCTAAATAAAATACTCAGTATTTCGAAAAAAATCCAATATTTTACCACAAAAATCTGAATGGTCTTATGAGTAAGCTATATGATTTTAATATTGTGGGTAGAAACTGTCCAGACATATGAATTAAAAAATAAATAAATGAAAAACTATAAACACACTGATTTTTAGTCTGTAGTACTTTTATATTACAAGTACTTTTATATTTATGTTCAAGGGAAACAAGATTTCCCGAAATAAAAAGGCCCCAAAATCATGCTGAGCTTCCTCTAGCTTCAAAGATTAATGGGGCCATGGCCGATTTAAGTACATTATTATCGTTCTTAATAATCTGTTACCGATTTTTTTTTGCATTTAAAATTGTAATTAATTTTATTGTTTTTATACTCAAAATTTTCTAAAAAGAGATTAATATTTAAGTTATTAAAATATTAGGAAGACAAATACTACATTAGAACAAGAAATGACTAAAACTTTATTTGTTATTATTTTCAGTATAGGTGGCCAAGATAATCTGAATAAATATTAAAACTCTTTTCCGAAATCATAAAAATATTCAAATGTGCAGTTTATGAATTCTGATATCTGAATATATTAAATTTTAAACTATAATCAAGCTGAGTTAGAATATTTAAAAGAAGTTTATGTTAAAGAACTGCTTTACAGTTCTGAGAAAAAATTATACAAAATTTATATTCCTTAAAAAAAAAAAAAAAATACTGACTAAAATTTATGCTTCCGAAAATATAGGAGGAGATTGGTTTGTACAAAAACATTCTACAAAAATTATTGAGAAATTTCACTGTTCTTCAGAGAATTAGAAATTAGCAGGTATTTTCTTTAAATAATTTAAAGTCCTTAATTAATTAGACAACCAATAATAAATAGATTATAACTCATTTTTATTTGCTGAATGTATTTAATAATACAATTTTATCAACACTTTAATTTAATTTAGTTCTTTCTTTCTTTTTTTTTTTTAAATTAAAGCTTGAGGCAAACAATGCAAAACTGTAAAAACCCGGATAAACTACTACGTCAGAAACGACAAAGAGAAATATTTGAGATGCATACGACTGTTTCGCTAGCCTTAAGTGTATCGTCTTCAGTGCAAAAAGAATTCTGAATCTGGAGAAATGCTCGTATATATATGAGGGGGACCGAATTTAGTTTAACCAATAGGATTACGGGAAAGGTGGGGAGAGTGGCCAATAGGAATTTAGGAATGTTAGGTGTGTAAACAGTAGAAAAATTAAGAAAATTTGGACATAATGTAAAATTTCCAAATATCAGACAAATAGGGAACAGCGAAATCACAGTTTACAAGGTTTTTAAAATTTTTATAAATATGAAAAGCTTCAAAGAAATCGAGTTCATGAATGGATTTAGGTCTGTAAATTATTTTAGCTGAATTAAATTTAAAATTATGATTTTCCTCCTATCAATGTTTAGAAATAGCCGATTTATTGTTTTCTTATTTGCGGACGTAATTCATATGTTCCTTTAGACGAAATTTAAGACTGCGTTTAGTCTGGCCAATATATGATAAACCAGACTGACAGGAAATACTATAAATGCCTCAAGAATTATGCATATCAATGGGATCTTTTAACTGAGAAAAGGTGAGTTTATTGGAAGGCGAAAATATTATTTTAAATTATATTGTTTGAGAATTTCAGCTATGGTTTGACTGGATTTAGGAAAATAGGGTAAAACAATACTGATATTAGAAGAGACGGATTTAGTAGACGAAATACGAGGGAGTTGTACTTTTTGGATAGCTTTGTCTATAATGGAAGGGTCATAACCTCTGTCAATTGCAATGGCTTTCAGGTATTTAATTTCAGATTCTAATGAAATAGGTTTTGAATAAATATTAAAGGCACGGTTTAAAAAAATATAGAAATCAGCCATTTTTTGGTTAGGTGGGTAGCATGAACGCGCATGGGGAGGAAGGGAGACTGCAAAATTTTCCGATAGACGATGGTTGAAAATCCATTTACAATGCGAGAGGCGAGGGTATCAAGAAATGCAAGCGAGCCATTATTTTCAACTTCATATGTAAACTGGATATTACTGTCAATTGAATTTAAAGTTTCTAAGACATAATATTTTCGTCACAATATTGACCATGTGTTAGACACTTTAAATTCAATTGACAGTAATAACCAATTTACATATGAAATAGAAAATAATGGCTCCCTTCCATCTCTTGATACCCTCGTTTCTCGCACTGTAAAGATTTTCAACAACCGTCTATCATAAAACATTTGCTGTCTCCCTTCCTCCCCATGCGCGTAAAATAGGTCTTATTGTCTTATACCTCTAAAAATAAAGGAGAAAAACTGAAAGTGAAACAAGGGAATTCGAAGCAACTATATAAAATGTATTGAAGCGTGTACGAGACTTTAATAGAGAAAATTAGTCAAATACATTTTTCAATAAACCCAAAATATTATGTTGTCTACCTTCTATATAATACCACCAATTCTTTGCAAATTGCTTTAGCAATATATTCTTAAATATATATATATATACATATATTTAATATAAAGTATTTACTTTGATAATTAAATATAAACTTTTTATCATTAATCTTTTTTTTTTAATGCAGTAATATAAGTGTTTTAAAAATAATAATAAAAATGTCCTCAAATACATCTAATATTTGTATATTTTATAGGTAACATTATTTTTAATTTTAATTATACTGCTTAACAAAGAAACATTTTATATTGCAAATAATTTTTTAAGTAATCATCGAAAAAAGCAAATTGAAAAATTACGATAAAATGATCATTTAAGAATACTTTCTAAAACGTTATAAATTACACACACACACACACACACACACCTAATTAATTAATACTGTAGTTACAAAATACTTACATTAATTCATTTAAATGTACTATTTATTCCAAATAATTCAAGAAATACTTTTAAAGGACAACTTTTGTAGAATTAATTTTAATTCTTATGAAATAAATATAAATAGGAATAATAAATGAGAATATAGCATGTTCTATGTTCTCTCTTATTGAGTTAAAACATTTCTGGTATAAAAGATATTCAGACTTTTTTTTTTTTTTTTTAACAGAAACATAGAACGGAAATATTAAATTGTACGTAAAATTTAATTACCAGATTTTGATTAAAATTCTGATATTTTGCAAATATGGATACATATATTGAAACCTATTATTATTATTATTATTATTATATATATCTATATATATAAAAGAGCAGAGTCTGTGTGTGTGTGTGTCTGTGTGTGTGTCCGCTATAGAATCCTAGGCTGTTTCACCGAGCGGGACCAAATTTGGCACGGTTAATGTTTACGACCCGAGAAAGACAACGCCGCAAGCGATTTTACAAAATTCGCCCCCCAAGGGGGGAAAGGGGGGGGCAAAACGTAATTTCACAAAATGCTTCATATCTCAAACAAAAAAACAGATATCCGTAAAATTTTTGCTTTTAAATATAGCTAATACAAATGTCTAAAAATCGGTTTCTGGAATTTTTGAAATTCGGTCCCCAAGGGGGGCGGGGGGGGGGGCAAAACGTGATTTAACATGCGTAAGGGGGGGCTATGGGGCAAAAACAAATAGAAATACAGTTAGGCCGTTCAAAATTGGTACAGATAGGTTTAAGAGGCCTGTAAGTCAAATGGGGATATTTTCGATTGTGTAAATTTATTAGGAGGGGCGAGAAGGGGGGAAAGGGGAGGGGGGGGCAAAAAATAAAAATAGTGTCAGATCGTTCAAAATTGGTACATAGAGGTTTCCGATACTTACAACTCGATTGCGGATATTTTTGAATTTGTAAAATTATTAGGAGGGGCGGGTAGGGGGGGTGGGGCAGTAAGGGGGGGGCTATGGGGCAAAAACAAATAGAAATACAGTTAGGCCGTTCAAAATTCGTACAGATAGGTTTAAGAGGCCTGCAAGTCGAATGGGGATATTTTCGATTGTGTAAAGTTATTAGGAGGGGCGAGAAGGGGGGAGGGGAGGGGGGGGGGGCAAAAAAAATAAAATTAGTGTCAGATCGTTCAAAATTGGTACATAGAAGTTTTCGATACTTACAAATCGATTGCGGATATTTTTGAATTTGTAAAATTATTAAGAGGGGCGGGTAAGGGGGTGGGGCAGTAAGGGGGGGGGTATGGAGCAAAAACAAATAGAAATACAGTTAGGCCGTTCAAAATTGGTACAGATAGGTTTAAGAGGCCTGCAAGTCGAATGGGGATATTTTCGATTGTGTAAAGTTATTAGGAGGGGCGAGTAGGGGGGAGGGGAGGGGGGGGCAAAAAAATAAAAATAGTGTCAGATCGTTCAAAATTGGTACATAGAGGTTTTCGATACTTACAAATCTATTGCGGATATTTTTCAATTTGTAAAATTATTAGGAGGGGCAAGTAGGGGGGTGGGGCAGTAAGGGGGGCTATGGGGCAAAAACAAATAGAAATACAGTTAGGCCGTTCGAAATTGGTACAGATAGGTTTAAGAGGCCTGCAAGTCGAATGGGGATATTTTCGATTGTGTAAAGTTATTAGGAGGGGCGAGAAGGGGGAGGGGAGGGGGGGCAAAAAAATAAAAATAGTGTCAGATCGTTCAAAATTGGTACATAGAGGTTTTCGATACTTACAAATCGATTGCGGATGATTTTGAATTTGAAAAATTATTAAGAGGGGCGGGTAGGGGGTGGGGCGGTAAGGGGGGGTATGGGGCAAAAACAAATAGAAATATAGTTAGGCCGTTCAAAATTGGTACAGATAGGTTGAAGAGGCCTGCATGTCGAATGGGGATATTTTCGAAAGTGTGAAGTTATTCGGAGGGGCGAGAAGGGGGGAGGGCAGAGGGGGGGGAGGCAAAAAAATAAAAATACAGTTACATCGTTCAAAATTGGTATATAGAGGGTTTCGATACTTACAAATTGATTGCGGATATTTTCGAATTCGTAAAATTATTAGGAGGGGCGGTAAGGGGGGGGCGGAGCTATGGGCAAAAACAAATAGAAATACAGTTAGGCCATTCAAAATTGGTACAGATAGTTTTTAGAGGCCTGCAAATCGAATGGGGATATTTTTGAAAGTGTAAAGTTATTAGAAGGGCCGGGGAGGGGGGGACAGAGGGTAAAAAAAAATAGAGTTAGTTTATTCAAAATTGGTACATCGAGGTTTTCGATACCTACAAATCGATTGCGGGTATTTTTAAATTTTTAAAATTATTGGGAGGGGCGGGAAGGGGGGGAGGGAGCGGAAGGGTAAAAAAATAAAAATAGAGATAGATCGTTCAAAACTGGTATGTAGAGGTTTTTGATACTTACAAATCGATTGCGGATATATTCGAATTTGTAAAATTATTAGGGCGCTCATATATATGCATTCGCGCGTGTGCATCGCGCACGGGTCTACACTGCCGAAGGCAGTGGGGACGCGGTGCGACATTTTTCCCGATCAGAGTTTTTTTTTTTTTTTTTTTTTTTTTTTTTTTCACATGATAAAAATTAACGCAATTTTGAGAATTCATTAATTATAATGATTCATTTAAAAGTGGTGACCAGCGAAGCGGGCGTAGCCTGCTAGTATATATATAAATGTAAATGTATTATGTATGTATATATATATATATATATATATATATATATAAATGTATTAAGCATATTAAAATTTCCTATGTAATATATTCCATAAATAAACAAAATAATATTTTAATTTTTTATTTTTTAGAAAACTTTAGACTTTCCTATGTAGTGCAGTAACTGTAGAACGCGATAATAACAATTCGTTTAATTGTAATGAATAATTGTCTACTAATCGTATTACAAAAACACGATGATTCTTTTTTTCTCCGTAATGGTTATTTTAATTATGTTACTGTTAATGGTAAATTTATTACAGTTTACTTAGGTAAATGTAATTAGGTAACTTTCTGTTATTACAAATCAAAAATTGTATTTCAATGTTTAAACTAATACAAAAATTTAAATTTATAAACAGATTTATTCGGATGTTTTTTAATAGTCTTCACTGTACTGATTACAGGAATGGGAATTAGAGAGAAGTTTGAAGACATGACATTTTGAAAAGTTTTTTTTTTTTTTTTTATAAAAAGCGTTTTAAAAGATATTGTTTCACCTATTTGTAAAATGTACTCTAATAAACATTTCATTTTTTTTCAACGTATTTTATGCAATCTAATTATTTGAAACCGGAAATTTCTTCTTATTATTATTATTACTAGCAAACATCGCCCGCTTCGCTGGGCATTTTATTTAAAGGATTTCTTTTTAATTGAATAATTGAAACCTTTAAATAAATATTTTCGATTGATGACTATTTTCTTCACAGTTTTAGTATGGGATTTTCTTCAAAATATCAAACATTTCTTGAACTTCTCGAATCTGTGCAACAAAACTATTACTAAAACGAATATTCTCGAAAACAGTCAAATAGAAATGTTAATTCTTCGAATATTCTTTAAAGAGTTGAAGCTGTTACATGTACAGTAAAAGACACTATTCGATGAATGGTCGAATCAGAGAACGCACGTAAGTAAATTAAATCGTTTTCGCAGCATTCACTATAACGCGCGTATATACGCTTCACGCACATGAAAAAAAAAATAATAATAATCATTGGACAGCCCTACACCGCTGTGCATGAATCTCAGAACACACGAAACTCGGTTCCGCGGCAAAAACTTTCACGCATGTTAAAACCAAAAACATTAATGGACACCCCTACCTTAATGTGCATAAATCTCAGAACACGCGAAAATCGGTTCCGCGGCAATCACTATCACGCATGTTAAAACCAAAAAAAAAAAAAAAAAAATCACTGGACACCCCTATGACGCTGTGCATGAATCTGAAAACGTTCGAAACTCGATTCTGCGACAATCATTATCACGTATGTTAAAACCAAAAAAAAAAAAAAAAAAAAAAAAAAAAAGAAAGAAATCACTAGACTCGCTGTGCATGAAACTGAAAACCACGTAACTTGATTCCGCCGCAGTCACTATCATGCATGTTAAAACCAAAAAAAACCTCACTGGACACACCTACATCGCTGTGCATGAATCTAAAAATGCACGAAACTTGGTTCCCCGGCAATCACTATCACGCATGTTACCCCCCCCCCCAAAAAAAAAAAAAAAAAAAAAAATCACTGGACGCTGTGCATGAATTGTACCTTGCTGTGCATGAATCTGAAAACGCACGAAACTCGTTTTCGCCGCAATCACTGTCAAACATGTTAAGACCAAAAAAAAAAAAAAAACCTCACTGGACGCCCCTACCTCAAATCAATGAAAATCAAATAAACCAATCAAAACTCTCGTAATTCCTCGTAACGTAGCTCTAATTCAACATAAAATAGACTCAAATCAATGAAAATCAAATAAACCAATCAAATCTCTCGTAATTCGTCACAACGTAGCTCCAGTTCAACGTAAAATGCCCTCAAATCAATTAAAATCACATAAACCAATCAAATATCTCGTAATTCCTCATAACGTAGCTCTAGCTCAACGTAAAATGCACTCAAATCAATGAAAATCAAATAAACCAATGAAATCTCTCGTAATTTCTCACAACGTAGCTCCAGTTCAACGTAAAATACACTCAAATCAATGAAAACCAAATAAACCAAACAAATATCTTGTAATTCCTCAAAACGTAGCTCCGGTTCAACGTAAAATACACTCAAATCAATGATGTTCCCATCATCCCTTCCGTGGAGAAACAAAATTGTGATGACATGTCTCCGGACCACCTCTAGGGTTGTGTCTGAGACCGTCGTCAATTGCTCATCTGCGCAGCACTAGTGCGACGTAAAAAAAAAAAAAAAAAAAAAAAAAACGCAACCATACAAATCAATGAAAATCAAATAAACCAATCAAATCTCTCCCAAGATTCTCCATTCTGCGTTATTATAGAAATAGGAAGTTTAATTTTCACATAAATAAATAAAAAAAAAAAAAAAAACTAATAAAAAATTCGAAAATCTGACTTCGATGTGCACAATGACCCTTCGGAGGGCACATTTGTGTTAAATCACGTGACTGTCAGAGCTACTGTTTTCGAGAACAGTGAAATATACACACACACACATATATATATATATACAAATATTGCTCACTTAATAGTATAAGATTTTGCAGTTCAAAATTTCTACCGTCTGCAATTCGATTTTATGATCAGTATTTCAATTTTAAAAATATCACATAACTCTGCCCTTCTATAACTTTAAACTGGGATTTGAAATAAAGTTTTACATTTTCAAAAATTCGAAAAATCTTCCTAAAATTTTTCATATGGTGACTTTGATGTCCAATGGCAGAAAATGCCTTACATGAATGATTCGATTTTATTTGCTTACTTTATTTTATATTTTATTTTCAATAAACATTATTAATAGTATTGAATTTATTTCCAATTCATGTTGAATTTTTAATAATTTTTTTTTCGCATTTTATATTGCTTCTTCTAGTACTTTTATGCTAAACGACACCTTACTTGTTTCATCGCTTGATGAAAAATTAACATTTAAAATTTGCACAAGAAAGCGTTGTTGCATTTTTATAAATTGTAAGGAGTTTAATTATTAAATTTACATTCTTTTTTCATTTAAAATCGCTTCTATTTGCTTTTACTGCAGAATTTTGAGGATTTACTAAGATTATTATAAAGCGAAATTTACAAAATGTTTAAATATAGTTTGATGTTTCACTTCAGATACCACTTCAGAGACTGTCGACGACGGTCTGGGCACATGAACGACAGTCTGGGATTCATCATCTGTGGTATGACAGAGACCTGCTATCGCAAATTTGATACTCCGCGGATGGAATAGCTCCATCGCATCAGTTACCCTAGTGGCATTAATGTTACAGAGCAAGGAGGATGTTGCAGCCATAACAACGATTTTACATGCACCAGTCACCTATTAATTACATGACGGTCATTAACCAGCTCGAGCATCGAATCTAAAATCCTGAGATTAGTAGCTCCAGGTTCTTTTCTTCAATGTACAGTGTTCCCATTTACAAAAGTGAAATAATGATATAAATTCAAATAAAATATTATTTAATTTATTAAACTCTTCTAACAAATTACAAGGGAAAATATAAAATTAATACTAAAAATTTAAAAAATTTTTATTTTTCTATTGCTAATTTATTCGTTGTTTATTTAAAATTACATAAAATATTTTATATCTTAAGTTGAATGCAGTGGAGAGGTTTAGAATCGCCACTATACAGTTGGCAGCAAAATTATTCGAGCACTAGCCAATAATTCGTATATCAAACAAGTACACTTAATACTGTTTTGTTACATAAGTCCTTATCGAATCATGTTCTTAGACTTACTAAGAACGTGACTCGACAAGAATTTATTTAACAATACAGTAGTAAATTTCCTTTTTTTAGACAGGGATTATTGCTAGTTGTAGAATAATTTTGCTGTCGACTGTAGCTACGCAATATATATGCAAAGAGCCTTATACTAGGCGAGTCGTATTAAACTTTCGACAATAGCTTTAATTCCCCAACCCACCCATTCCCGCTCTTCGATGGCTTATTCTAGTCAGTTTTGGCCTTTTGTTTATTCCAGTGTTAGCCGATTTTTTTCTTTCGTTTTCACCCCATGCTTTTTTTTTATGGATTTTTAGCCTTTTCCCCTCGTTTTCTACATTTTAAACGGCGGTGGTAATAGGCGACAGTCTTCGATTTCACCTCAGGTGTGCTCTGGAGACATTACAACACAATTTGGTTTTCTACGGGTGGAGAATAACTTCTTAGTTAATCTCCAGATACAACATTTCTACGTATTAGGCGAAATTGATGTTGGAACAATGCCGTTAAAGTAGAACGTATTTGTTTCCAAATTTTCATATAAAAAAAAGCATATTACCTAAAATTTGTTAAAATTAATGAACCGCAGGAAAAAAATCCAAATACTTATGTGAATAAAGAATTTTCTTAAAATAGATAAGATTTAAATTTAGAGACTTCGGAATACTTCTGTCGACAGAAAAATTATTCGAGCGCTAGCAATAATTCCTGTGTAAAAATGTACACTTAATATGCATTGTTAAATAAATCTTTGTCGATATTTCTGTTCTTAGTCGGTCTAAGTAAGGGATTCGACAAGGATTTATTTAACATAACATTATTAAGTGTACTTTTTCTACATAGGAATTATTGCTAGCGCTCGAATAATTTTGCTGCAGACTGTAAATTTTAACCGAACAAATTTAATTTTTATACCGATGAAAAAGTGAGTAAGATATAATTTAACGAAGATTTTTATTTTTGAAGCGTATAAGATTTACCCAATATATATAAAATGCATGTTTTTACACAGTGAAATATAAAAATTTTCAAATAAATTAAATAATATATTAATAAAATCTATGTTTCTTCTTCTTATTATTCACACAAAGCATACATTTTTCAAAAATTTCAAACAAATTTATATTTTTTGAATATATGTATTTTGTACTTACATTTTCAGAAAGTTTAAATTGCAGTTATGTAGAAGAAAACGTTTCTGAATGTATCAAACCAAATGCATATAAAATAGCGAAAATATAAATGCATTGAATTTTCGCATATAGCATTTCAAAAATATAATTTTACTTTTTTTGTGTGTTTTTTTGTCTGGATACAGTTTAAGACCAAAAATATTTATCATATTATGGAAAAGGTAGTGTCAATGGTATATTTTTTACACATAAAATAATATATTTGAATGTTCTATTAGGGTGGTAGAAGTTTTGTTTATAAAATAAATACACATGTATGTATATTTACGTATTAATAGTTATAAAATTTATGTAATGTGAATTGAACATATACGTGTATTATCACATATCATATTATGTAGGAGATTTTGCAAAATAAATCTTAATAATTTTAATTTTTTAAAAAAACTTGACTTTAGTGCGTAATTTAAAACATACTTAATAAAAATTCATCAGTACAATATAGAAAATGAATTAAATCTGTCATTTGTATTTAAGTAAAAATTTACGACTAATCTATTAATAGTTTTTACCCATCAACGTTCGGGTGCTACGTCTTTTTACAGTGTAACTGTATATTAAACAACACCAGTGTTTTCAAATATTACATCTTTCTATTAATTTAAGATTAAATAATGTAATGAAATATTTCTTGAAGCGTTGTAATGGTATCCTAACCATTCACATTTTTAGAATATTCCGATTCTATATTTTATGACCTCAGATTTTTTTATTACTTCTGAAATATCAGTAAAGGCCTCTCCGTTGAGAGTGGGGACTCAAAATGCTTTTGTCTGTTTGTATGTATTTAAGTCTCGCGATAGTAGCCGCAATATTCATGCCATTAATTTATTCATTTTAAATCATTAAAAATAGTCACGAAAAAAAAAAATCAGATTAAAAAAAAAAAAAAAAAATAAGATAAAAATAAATAAATCTATAATAATAAAAGGAAAGGTTTGTCTGTCTGTCTGTCTGTTCTTTTATACGTTCAGCCCCTATTGAACGCAGACGTACAAAAAATGACATACGGATGCTCTGGAGCCTTTCCGATGTTTTCCTCGAAACAGAATTTAAAAATTTTAATTAGTTGTGGAGATATTAATTAAAATGTCCACTCATGTCTAATCTAAAAGCGATCTCAAAGCAGAAAAAGTGGAAAATAAATTAGAAATATTTGGCCGATCGTTACAATTTCGATACCAAATGAAAGGGGCATTTTTTCTGAATCTAAGTGTGCAAGTGGTTTATCGGTACAACAATTAGATTTTTTAAAATTGACTAAAGTATGAATTTTCTGTGGCAACATCATTTCAAATGCCAGTAATGAAGACCCATCGTCTGTCATCAAAAAGGAAATGATTGCAACCGATCAAGATGTCACGTGTTTTGTAGTAGGGAAAAATATTGCAATTTTCAATTTTTTTCAAATTTTAATTCACGTTACATTTGAATTCATATTCGGCCTAGACAGCATATTATAAAGCTACTGTTCAATTTTCATGAAAATATGTGGATAAACAAAAAAATGAGATTAAATTTTGTATTATATTTTCAACTATTTTAAATTGAGATATGCCGTTGAAATTTCGTAATATTGGTGTTTTTAACGCCCGATATTTCGATTCTGAATATTTTTGAAAGTGAAGAATTATTAGGAAGGGCTTGAAGGGGAGGGGGGGGGGCAAGCAAACGGCCAGAAAAAATAAAAAATAAATAAATAAATAAATAAAAAGAGTTACAGCGTTTGAAATTGTTATTATTAGGTTTCAAGGAAAGATAAATCGATTGCGGATATTTTCAAGTGTAAAATTATTAGAAGGGACGGAAAGGGGGGGAAGGGGCAAAAACGTAGAAAAGGAACGGTTGTTTCGGAGAAAACAACGGAAAACCCAGAACGCCTTTATTGTTTTATATTTTGCAGAATTTCGAATTCTGATACTCCTTTCACATTTCATACTATGGATTTTGAACAGTATTTAGCCCGGAATTACCCAAGTTTTGGAGAAAACCACGAAAAAGTCAGACATAAATCGTTTTATAATAGTGTTTATATCATTTTTGTATCTCAGCTTCTAATTAGCATAATTTCAAAAGTAATATGTCATTTTGAAACTTATTTGAATGGAATTTCAAGAGTAGACGCCACAAATTTCTGTCACCTTCCATTAACCGACTATCATAAGTAATGGAATTTGAGATTTCACGTGATTTACACGTTTTAAGGTTTCCTGATTAGGTTTTCTTTTGTATCTCAGCTACTAATTAAAATAATTTTATAAGTAATACATTATTTGAAAGCTTTATTGATTTAGAATTGAACAGTAGATTACAGAATTTTCTACCGACAGATGGCGCTGTAATATTTTTAAATTTCAATATTTCGAAGTCTGAATATGATTAAATTATTTTTAATACATCATTCGAAAGATATTTTAAAGTACTTTTATACTATCGAAAGTGGGATTCGAGATTTCACCTAATTTACACGTTTTGAGGTCTGATGAATCGGTTTTATTTTGTATCTCAGGTACTAATTAAAATAATTTCATAAGTAATACATCATTTGAAAGATTTGTTGATTTGGAATCGAACAGTGGAATACAGAAATTTGTACCGCCAGATGGCGCTATAATATTTTAAAATTTCAATATTTCAATTTCTAATTATGATTAAATTATTTTTAATATATCAATTGAAAGATATTTTAAAGTTCTTTTAAATTATCGAAAGTTTTCACCAGATTTACATGTTTTGAGGTGTCCTGAATCAGTTTTTTTTTTGTATCTCAGTTATTAATTAAAAAAAGTTCATAAGTAATACATCATTTGAAAGCTTATTTTAGTTGATACACATTTTAAAGTACTTTTACATTATCGAAAATGAAATTCGAGATTTCACCCGATTTACACGTTTTGGGGTGTCCTGATTAGGTTTTCTTTTGCATCTCATCTACTAATTAAAATAATTTCATGAGTGATGCATCATTTGAAAGCTTTGTTTATCTGGAATGGAACAATAGATTACAGAAATTTCTACCGCCAGATGGCGCTGTAATATTTTCAAATTTCAATATTTGAATTTCTAATTATGATTAAATTATTTTTAATGCATCATTCGAAAGATATTTTAAAGTTCTTTTATATTATCGACAGTTTTCACCAGATTTACACGTTTTGAGGTCTCCTGAATTAGTTTTCTTCTGTATCTCAGCTACTAATTAAAATAATTTCGTAATACATCATTAGAAAGCTTTTTTGATTTGGAATCGAACAGTGGAATACTGAAATTTCTACCGCCAGATGGCGCTGTAATTTTTTTAACTTTCAATATTTCAATTTCTAATTATGATTAAATTATTTTTAATGCATCATTCGAAAGATATTTTAAAGTTCTTTTATATTATCGACAGTTTTCACCAGATTTACACTTTTTGAGGTCTCCTGAATTCGTTTTCTTTTGTATCTCAGCTACTAATTAAAATAATTTCATAAGTAATACATCATTCAAAAGCTTTTTTGATTTGGAATGGAACAGTGGAATACTGAAATTTGTACCGCCAGATGGCGCTGTAATAATTTCAAATTTCAATATTTCAATTTCTAATTATGATAAAATTATTTTTAATACATCATTCGAAAGATATTTTAAAGTTCTTTTAAATTATCGAAAGTTTTCACCAGATTTACACATTTTGAGCTGTCCTGAATCAGTTTTCTTTTATATCTCAGTTATTAATTAAAAAAATTTCATAAGTAATACATCATTTGAAAGCTTTGTTGACTTGATACACATTTTAAAGTACTTTTACATTATCGAAAATGGAATTCGAGATTTCACCCGATTTACACGTTTTGAGGTCTCCTAATTAGGTTTTCTTTTGTATCTCAGCTACTAATTAAAATAATTTCATAAGTAATACATCATTAGAAAGCTTTTTTGATTTGGAATCGAACAGTGGATTACAGAAATTTCTACCGACAGATGGCGCTGTAATATTTTCAAATTTCAATATTTGAATTTCTAATTATGATTAAATTATTTTTAATGCATCATTCGAAAGATATTTTAAAGTTCTTTTATATTATCGACAGTTTTCACCAGATTTACACGTTTTGAGGTCTCCTGAATTAGTTTTCTTCTGTATCTCAGCTACTAATTAAAATAATTTCGTAATACATCATTAGAAAGCTTTTTTGATTTGGAATCGAACAGTGGAATACAGAAATTTGTACCGCCAGATGGCGCTGTAACATTTTAAATTTCAATATTTCAATTTCTAATTATGATAAAATTATTTTTAATACATCATTCGAAAGATATTTTAAAGTTCTTTTAAATTATCGAAAGTTTTCACCAGATTTACACGTTTTGAGCTGTCCTGAATCAGTTTTCTTTTATATCTCAGTTATTAATTAGAAAAATTTCATAAGTAATACATCATTTGAAAGCTTTGTTGACTTGATACACATTTTAAAGTACTTTTACATTATCGAAAATGGAATTCGAGATTTCACCCGATTTACACGTTTTGAGGTCTCCTAATTAGGTTTTCTTTTGTATCTCAGCTACTAATTAAAATAATTTCATAAGTAATACATCATTAGAAAGCTTTTTTGATTTGGAATCGAACAGTGGATTACAGAAATTTCTACCGCCAGATGGCGCTGTAATATTTTCAAATTTCAATATTTGAATTTCTAATTATGATTAAATTATTTTTAATGCATCATTCGAAAGATATTTTAAAGTTCTTTTATATTATCGACAGTTTTCACCAGATTTACACGTTTTGAGGTCTCCTGAATTAGTTTTCTTTTGTATCTCAGATACTAATTAAAATAATTTCGTAATACATCATTAGAAAGCTTTTTTGATTTGGAATCGAACAGTGGAATACAGAAATTTGTACCGCCAGATGGCGCTGTAACATTTTAAAATTTCAATATTTCAATTTCTAATTATGATTAAATTATTTGTAATACATCATTCGAAAGATATTTTAAAGTTTTTTAAATTATCGAAAGTTTTCACCAGATTTACACGTTTTGAGGTGTCCTGAATCAGTTTTTTTTTTTTTTTTTTTGTATCTCAGTTATTAATTAAAAAAAGTTCATAAGTAAAACATCATTTGAAAGCTTATTTTAGTTAATACACATTTTAAAGTACATTTACATTATCGAAAATGGAATTGGAGATTTCACCCGATTTACACGTTTTGAGGTCTCCTGATTAGGTTTTCTTTTGTATCTCATCTACTAATTAAAATAATTTCATGAGTAATACATCATTTGAAAGCTTTGTTGATCTGGAATGGAACAATAGATTACAGAAATTTCTACAGCCAGATGGCGCTGTAATATTTTTAAATTTCAATATTCTAATTATGATTAAATTATTTCTAATACATCATTCGAAAGATATTTTAAAGTTCCTTTACATTATCGAAAGTGGAATTCGAGATTTCACCTGATTTACAATTTAAAGTGTCCTGATCAGGTTTTCTTTTGCATCTCAGCTAATTGAGTAAGACCGTTCAAAATTGGTATATGCAAGTTAATTAGGAGGGGCTGGAACGGTGGGGAAGGAATAGGCGCGCATGGGTTTGGGACCCGGTGCGAGTTTTTACCCGTTGATAAAAGATTTTTTTTTTTAATTTTATTTTCTTAATACTAAAAGTTTGAGTTGAGAAGGAATATGCGTGTACAGCGCACGTATATCCTCAAACGTGCGCGCACAGCGCGCATTGGTCTGCGCTGCCGACGGCAGTGGCGTCCCGGTGTGAGTTTTTACCCGATGCTAAATGATATATTTTTTAATTCCTTTTCTTAAGAATGAAAGTTTATGAGTAATAACATGGAATTTTGAGAAGTCATAAGGATGGTGAAGGAATACGTGCGCGCAGCGCACGGGTCTACGCTGCCGAAGGCAGTGGGGACCCGGTGCGACATTTTTCCTGATCAGAATTTTTTTTTCTCTTTTTTTATCACATGATAAAAATTAATGCAATTTTGAGAATTCATTAATTTTTGTGATTCATTTAAAAATAGTGACCAGCGAAGCGGGCGTAGCCTGCTAGTCTATAATAATAAATGGAAAGGTTTGTCTGTCTGTCTGTCTGTCTGTCTATCTGTCTGTCTGTCTGTCTGTCTGTCTGTTCTTTTATACGTTCAGCCCCTATTGAACGCAGAAGTACAAGAATTGACATACGGATGCTCTGGAGACTTTCCGATGTTTTCCTCGAAACAGAATTTAAAAATCTTAATTAGTTTCGGAGATATTAATTAGAATGTTGACCCATATCGATCGCAAAAATGACCAAAATTAATTATTGCTTAAAAAGAGACATTCTATCATCATTCAGCAGACGATTTTAACGGCTGTCTCTAACCAAAGCAAAACATGTGCAAGTCATTAATGTCACGTGATCTTTAACTGGGGTTAAAAATTGCAAATTTCAAAACGCTTCAAATTTTCTTTTTCGTAGACAACACTTAATATACAACCTATTCAGCACAAAACCAACCTGCAGTTAAAATTTCATCAATTTTCATTAATAAACAAAGCAGTTACATTTTAATTGCAAATTAAATTTTATTCAAACACGTAATCTATCTTTCAATAGACGATAGGAGTTCCCATAGCAACAAAATACATTTGAAGGAACTAAAAAATACTTTTCTTTTTCTTTTTACTTCCATTATGGGAAAATAAAAAATATTTATTTTTCTTTTTACTTTCATTAATAAAGCTACCGTAGATAATGGAATTAGAGATTTCACGTGATTTACATGTTTTAGAATGTCCTGATTAGGCTTTCTTTTGTATCTCAGCTAATAATTAAAATAATTTCATAAGTAAAACATTATTTGAAAGCTTTGTTGATTTGGAATTGAACAGTAGATTACAGAAATTTCTATCGCCAGATATTTTAAAATTTCGATATTTCAAATTCCAATTAAATTATTTTTAATACATCATTCGAAAGATATTTTAAAGTTCTTTTAAATTATCGAAAGTTTTCACCAGATTTACACGTTTTAAGGTCTCCTGAATTAATTTTCTTTTGTATCTCAGCTACTAATTAAAATAATTTTATAAGTAATACATCATTAGAAAGCTTTTTTGATTTGGAATCCAACAGTGGAATACAGAAATTTGTACCGCCAGATGGCGCTGTAATATTTTAAAATTTCAATATTTCAATTTCTAATTATGATTAAATTATTTTTAATACATCATTCGAAAGATATTTTAAAGTTCTTTTAAATTATCGAAAGTTTTCACCAGATTTACACGTTTTGAGGTCTCCTGAATCAGTTTTCTTTTATATCTCAGTTATTAATTAAAAAAAATTCATAAGTAATACATCATTTGAAAGCTTTGTTGACGATACACGTTTTAAAGTACTTTTACATTATCGAAAATGGAATTCGAGATTTCACCCGATTTACAAGTTTTGAGGTTTCCTGATTAGGTTTTCTTTTGTATCTCAGCTACTAATTAATATAATTTTATAAGTAATACATCATTAGAAAGCTTTTTTGATTTGGAATCGAACAGTGGATTACAGAAATTTCTACCGCCAGATGGTGCTGTAATATTTTCAAATTTCAATATTTCAAATTTTAATTATGATTAAATTATTTTTAAAGCATCATTCGAAAGATATTTTAAAGTTCTTTTATATTATCGACAGTTTTCACCAGATTTACACGTTTTGAGGTCTCCTGAATTAGTTTTTTTGGTATCTCAGCTACTAACTAAAATAATTTCGTAGTAATACATCATTAGAAAGCTTTTATAATTTGGAATCGAACAGTGGAATACAGAATTTTGTACCGCCAGATGGCGCTGTAATCTTTCAAAATTTCAATATTTCAATTTCTAATTATGATTAAATTATTTTTAATACATCATTCGAAAGATATTTTAAAGTTCTTTTAAATTATCGAAAGTTTTCACCAGATTTACACGTTTTGAGGTCCCCTGAATTAGTCTTCTTTGTATCTCAGCTACTAATTAAAATAATTTCATAAGTAATACATCATTAGAAAGCTTTTTTGATTTGGAATCGAACAGTGGAATACAGAGATTTGTACCGCCAGATGGCGCTGTAATATTTTAAAATTTCAATATTTCAATTTCTAATTATGATTAATTTGTAATACATCATTCGAACTATATTTTAAAGTTCTTTTAAATTATCGAAAGTTTTCACCAGATTTACACTTTTTGAGATGTCCTGAATCAGTTTTTTTTTTTTTTTTTTTTTTTTATCTCAGTTATTAATTAAAAAAGTTCATAAGTAATACATCATTTGAAAGCATATTTTAGTTAATACACATTTTAAAGTACTTTTACATTATCTAAAATAGAAATCGAGATTTCACCCGATTTACACGTTTTGAGGTGTCCTGATTAGGTTTTCTTTTGTATCTCATCTACTAATTAAAATAATTTCATGAGTAATACATCATTTGAAAGCATTGTTGATCTGGAATGGAACAATAGATTACAGAAATTTCTACCGCCAGATGGCGCTGTAATATTTTTAAATTTCAATATTTCATATTCTAATTGATTAAATTATTTCTAATACATCATTCGAAAGACATTTTAAAGTTCTTTTACATTATCGAAAGTGGAATTCGAGATTTCACATGATTTACAATTTAAAGTGTCCTGATCAGGTTTTCTTTTGCATCTCAGCTAATTGAGTAAGACCGTTCAAAATTGGTATATGCAAGTTAATTAGGAGGGGCTGGAACGGTAGGGAAGGAATAGGCGCGCAGCGCGCATGGGTTTGGGACCCGGTGCGAGTTTTTACCCGATGATAATTTTTTTTTTTTTTTTTTTTCTAATTTTATTTTCTTAATAATAAAAGTTTGAGTTGAGAAAGAATATGCGTGTACAGCGCACGTATATCCTCAATCGTGCGCGCAGCGCACATGGGTCTGCGCTGCCGAAGGCTGTGGCGTCCCGGTGTGAGTTTTTACCCGATGCTAAATGATATATTTTTAAATTCCTTTTCTTGAGATTGAAAGTTTATGAGTAATAACATGGAATTTTGAGAAGTCATAAGGATGGTGAAGGAATACGTGCGCGCAGCGCACGGATCTACGCTGCCGAAGGCAGTGGGGACCCGGTGCGGCATTTTTCCCGATCAGAATTTTTTTTTCTCTTTTTTTATCACATGATAAAAATTAATGCAATTTTGAGATTTCATTAATTATTGTGATTCATTTAAAAATAGTGACCAGCGAAGCGGGCGTAGCCTGCTAGTAAATAAATAAATATTCAATTTTCTTATCAAATTCTTCTTGAATAAACTCAAACAATATTCTTGAGAAAACCTCAATAAATAAGTGCTCAGGCGATTTTAAATACAAACAAACACTCTTCATTCTTCCCCTCTCCCACTCTACACATCTTTTTTAAACGCCTTCCATCGTCTTCCCAAAGCTATTAGCGTCTTCAATACGCGCGTAAACCTAGCGCCTGTATTCCGATTCCCTTCCCATTCCCCATCCCCATGATGCAATAATTAACATCAATTAATCACTTCTAACCTATATCATCATGGCTGTTTAAATTAGCTTCATGAAAATATTATTTCGTTAAACGGTAGTATTAAGTGTTTTCGACATTACATATCAATATACTATAACATTCAGTCTAAAACAATACTTTTAAATAAAATATTAGAAAGATGTAAAATAATTAAAGCTATCACCTATTTCAAAAGAATATTCGACTAATATGTGTAATCTACTAAGTTGAATTTCACTGGCAGACTATATTGATATTTAAACTATATCAATACACCGTAACAATCGGTTTTACAACAAAATATTAGAAAGGTGTTAAATAATCAAAGCAATTACTTATTTCAAAAAATTATTTCACTGACATGGAACCAACGAAATAATTAATTATTATTTATTTAATTCGTTACATGAAAGCAGGTGAAAATATTTCCTTTATTTCCTGTTAACGAATAACTTTCACTCTAACAAATAATCTGATTTCTGTCTATGTTTTATTGGCACATTGCCAGAGATATTACTCTCTCTCTCTCTCTCTCATTTTTTGCGTGCAGAGAGATAAAATTAAAGTGTTGCTTATTGAATATGAACTTTTGAATAATATATTACGATGTGAATGGCTTCTTATGCAATAACAGTATTATTTATTATATTACATGAAATATCGACCATCTTTAGTTTAGGGGCAACACAGAAATAATTGTATAATTTTTAGTGTGCATACTGTGTATTCTTCGCGTACAGGGGCACACCAAATTTGGTTTAAATATGAATGAGATACATTGAGTTAGTTGTATACTTTTTTAGTGTATATAGTTGTTGTAGCTTGTAATCAGGGACATACAAAAGAATTTCGCCACATTATGGTCTATAGACGATACTTGTTATAAATGCATTTTAAGATGGTTAGCTCCATTAAACACATTACATAAATATATGCTATTAAAATGTTTCAGGGCATGCTTTCTGTGTAAAATGGTACTAATAGAATGATTATAAGTGTACAGTGCCATACAAAATATTTCGAAAATGCTATTCAAAAATTTCGCATCAAATTTTGTACAAGGAATTATCCCAAGGCTATGAGAAATATATATATATATATATATATATATACATATAAAGAGATAGATATAGACAGACATACACAATGGGGGGGATGAATGAGACGGTTTCCCGCTAAAGAAATTACAAGATTACGTAGCGAGTAAATTTTAAAAATTACACACACACACATAATAATTATAACGTATATATATGTATATAACTATTGTAAATAATATGGAATAAGTGAAAATGAACTGCAGATCCACTAGTTTTATATTTTTTGTTTATCATATGTGTTGTTGTTCTTGTATATATATATTTTTTTTAAGTTAACTTCTGGCACACAATTCAATTTCTGATTTCTCAACTCGTTATTTTCACATATTATTATGCACAGGACGATGTGCTGCAGTGAACACTGCTACTTGCAAGCTTTATTATATTCGAAGTTAAGTATTACTATGATTCGATGATTAATTACCATAAAGTAACAGTAATGCGAACTGATATATATAGAATAAATATCAAACAGTTACGGGTTTAATGTTTATCTTTCTTACGTTATAGATACTTAAATAAATAATTTTCAGAAAATCCCCCCACCCCACATTAAATTAATTTTTTGGATTAATTTTTTTAAGTGCACAAATGGCAAATATAATCTCGATACCTGAAAAAGAAATAGTTTTATGTTAAGTATCTTCATTTGCATAGCATCCAAATTTTATGCTTATGAAAAGAAAAAAAAAAAAATCTTGAAACAAGCGAATTATTTTTCATAAGGGAAATGCGTTACAGAAATTTAAACAAATTTCTATTGCAAAATTAATTTTATCCAAAATGTGTAGACGTTCAGAGCTATGCTCGTGTTATCGAACATAGAAAATTCTTTTGCATCCAGACAGGAATAAGTCAAATGTCAATTTTAAGTTCATGTAATTGAAGAATGGAAATGGAGTTTCCAAACGTGCGCGAAAAGTGTCATATCTCTATCTGGCAAATTGTCTATTTGAAAGGCAGTTGTGTCACTTTTATTATAGGCTAGTCAAAGCTTTATCGTTATCTTTAAGTTGCTTTTCCTCAAATATTGCATTTTGAGTTGCATCTCTTCTCATTCCAGAGTGCGACTTGTTAATGTAAATCAAAATCAAAATCGAAAAAAAAAAAAAATAAAATAAAATCTGCATGCAAAGTTATTTAAATAAACATAAAAATTTTATTAAAAGTAATAGAATCCAGAATTGCATTTTAAGTTATGTCATCAAGTTTATATTTTATATATTCGTTTTTTACTTCGGCAGCTTAAAATTCATTAATAATACCAAAACTCACGAAACAGCTTTTCTGAATGTAATTAAACCCTTATTTTTACTATTTTATGATTACAATTTTTATTTTATTTATTTATTTTTTATTTTTTACTCAAAAATTTTGTTTCGACAAAATATTTTTTCACGTTTATTACTTGACACTGTTTCGTTGACATTTTTGTATATAAACTCATTGGTTCCTTATCTATATCGCAACTTTTTGTGTCATTCTTTCCTCTATGTTAAATTCAGTTCTATATTTTAGTGTGCTGTTATTGTTTTAGTTCTATTAATTGCTAAATTTTAAGATTAAATTTTATTACGTTATCTATTATTTATATATATATATATATATATATATATATATTTTATATATATATATATATATATAAAATTTTGTATATATATATATATATATATATACAAAATTTAACCTATATATATATATATATATATATATATATAGGTTAAATTTTGTGATCTAAATTTCTTTTTAATTTTAATTAACGAAGTAAAACAAAACAAAACAAAAAGAAAGAAAAATTAGATATTTTTTGAATGAAATAAAATCTGCAGCTGAAAAATCCTTAAATTTGTTGGGTACAATATATATATATATATATATATATATATTAATTCTTTGAGTGATTTAAACAGTCAGTCTCTCTCTCTCCTTTTTTATAAAGTATATTAAATTTCTGAAATTTTGAAGAGAATAATGGATATAATGTTAATCCATGTAATAAAATGAATGTAAACCGAAAATTAGAATTTTTATGATATATATATATATATATATATACATATATATATAATAAATATAGCACTTTAGAATGTAGAAAAAGGTAAAAGGCCAAAATTCTATAGAAAATACCGAATGATGAAAAAGAAAAAACTCACAAGCACATGTGTGAAAAAAAGAAAGTGTTAACACCAGAATGCAAATAAGGTCAAAATAGGTAAGAAAATTTAATTGAAGCTCGGGAATGGCGAGCAAACGGAACCCTGAGGCTTTCCCTGACTTACGTCTCGCTTAATATAAGAAAAGTAATAAAATAGTATATTGTAATCATAATATTTTATATTTTTGTGGAACGAATATAATTATGCTAAACGTTCTAACAACATAAAATTACATAATAGTACACATATGCAAAAGCAGACAAGCAAAATCTTCAAATCCAAGCTTGTATTTTATTATCTAAAAAAAAAAAAAAAATTAATAAATCATATAGTTATATATGCGCATGTAGCCGTAAATTTATTTTATAAAGGTCTACTATTTAGATATACTAAATTTTAGCATACACAAGAGAAAATAGAATGTACAACATTAAATTAATAAAAGTGTGTAAAAATAAACCAGTTGTATTTTAAGAAATTGTTACACAAATTATCCTTTTAACAATAGAACATTTTACCTAAAAAAAAAAAAAAAAAAAAAAAAAAAAAAACATTGCATAAGACGAGAAATAAATAGCTAAAATATACTTTTAAAACGTAAGTTTATTAGCTTTATCCGCTGACACCATCAATTAGGTTACGCAAATTGTGCTTACTATAGCAGATAAATGCAGTATTTGCACAAGGGAATTTATTTTTAAAATTCATATTTTTTGTCAAAAAGGTTGCTTCCTCAAAAACTGAATAAAACATCACTTGTTATTTTTGTACTTTAAAATAACGCGGGGAGAAATTTATTGTTCTTTGAATTTTTAAATAAAGTTGGTTTTACTGTATTTCTTTATTTTTTTTCCAACTAATTACTTTATTAGTATGTTTTTTTTTTTCCCTCTCTTTTTTTGGCAGTTTATATGTTGAAGTAATGTAAACCTTTTCAAATTTTTTCATAACCAGATAATGAATCAAGCGATAAAAGTATTTTCTGACATTTTTCTTAATAATAAAAATAAAATAAATAAATATTTTTTTTCGAACAGAAAATAACGAGCTACTGTTAGCGGAAAGCTAAATTGAAATCCAAGCGAATTATGAGCATATTTAATTCACATTCGAACGCGCCTGCGATGCTCATAATCCCTTGCATTGCTTCAAAAATATGTGACAGTGACAAACACTAACAGGTTGTTGCTACGCCAGGACAAATTCTGACTACAATGGGAAATTTTCAACACAGATGTCTATAACCGCTCCTTCCCCCTTGGAATACACCACCAGATTGTTCTTGCTCCTCAAAAGGTTTTAGTGCGTAAATTCTTCCGTATTGCCACTAATATGTTATATTATATACCAAATTCACTTAATACGTCATTTACACACATAAATAAAAATTGAAATTAAACTGTGTATTATTGCTAATGTTTTATTTCAATATGTCGTTTAAAATTAAGTATCTACAAATGGGGATTTTTATTTTCCTTTTTTTTTATGACGCATTTTTAACATAATATTTTTTGCGTGCATTTTTTATTTGCAAATATATGTTGCTTGTTTATTACATTGCCATTTTTTACAGCTTAGATAAAAATTTGAAAACAAATACGATCCTAACTTTTAGAAATATATCCATGTTTTTCCTATTCAGTATAATTAATTATTTTCTCTTGAACCTGAGGTCATTTTTCATAGACTTTAGATAATATAAAATAGATTAAAATTACAATATCCATAATTTACATTACTTACTCCATGAAAATAATATAATATTATTAAAACATTTTTTAAAGCTAAAGTTTCAGAAAATAAATAAATGCAAAAAATTGCCTGTATTGTTTAAGATGCTAATATCCCAAAATTTTACGTACGTAAATATACACTACATTTTAAATATGTTGCCCTTTTATACAGATTTTATCAAAATCAGAATAAAAATTCAGCTGTTTTATTTTTAGTAGAGATACTTATAATAGCTTTACTTTGTAACAAAATTGGCGTTTTTATAATGGCACAGTTTACAAAGGCTGATTAATAGACGACGCACTTACATTTTCTCCCATATTCGTTTCATTAAGTGATTATAAGGAAATAAACTGTATTATATAAGATAATAATTTTTTTATTAAAGTTTAAAAAAAGGGGTAAGACAGACTTTATACTCTTTTTTTTTAATTTTACTTTTTCTAAACATAACGTAGAGCACGGCTTAGTGTCTGTGGGTGTGAATGTTAATTAAACTCGCCAAGAAACGTCTTACATATGATAACTCGCAGGTAAGAACTCCATTAGAATGTATAGTATGATTACTCAACTACTCTCGAAATGCACACCTGAAGATTCACTCAAGTTTACTTAAATAGATTAAATGAAGAAGTACTGCACTTTGTTCCTCTTAAAACGTATTAACTGAAATTACTGACATACAAGTGCACTCTTAAACTTCCTAATTTCCAGCAGCTGGCTCAAGGACATTTTCTCACTTCTTCCAATACCAACTCCAACCAAACGAAACTGGAATAGGTACCATACCTAAAACTAAGAAAACTCTCTATGGACAACATATGCTTATCTCCACTTACCTAAATGGTGTCTCTAAAACAGCAAAACTTTTGATACGCCCGTCAAGTCTGTTCTATTAAATTGGTTATTACTGAACGTAACAAGATTTTCATGTGTCGAGTAATACATTTCATACGTAATAACAGGAAGTATACACGTCAAAAATATGTAAATTATATAAATACTTTCATCAATAAATGTTTATGTTATAAAGACACTTTTTTTTTTTTTTTTTGGCCCCTTTATACGACACAGGTGGACGATGAATTATCTTTTTTTTTTTTTTTTTTCCCCTTCAAAGTGATTTTTTTTAATGCTTATTAAAGAAAAACTATTCAAAAATTTCCATAGCGTACAGTTAAAAAAAAATAAAAAAAATGGATTGTATGAGCCTAAAGCTCCACTTTTTCATCTCCCATCTAAGTAATTTACCGTAAAATCTGGGTGATGTGAGTGAAGAACAAAAAGTTATATTTCATCAAAACACCAAAGAAATACACAGAAGGAATCAGGGACAATTCAGTTTTAACATGTTAGTAGATTATTGTTGATACTACATAGAAAATCCCCATCTCCCCCTAGGCCTTCAAGCCGTGCATAAGGTAAAATGCTCTGAAAGCAGCTTCGATGTCAAGAAACACATTTAAAATATAATGTGTAAGCAATTGCCTATTTTAATGTAATTTATACGTAAATTGTTTCAAATTTGTTATAGCCTCTGTGTGAATTCTTTAGATATTCATCCTTACTTTGTGAAAATTCATTACGGGATAGAAATAAAAGACAATCATTCCTGAATCCAAACACATTAGAGATACCCAATGTAATGAACAAAAATTAAAAAGTATGATATAGCAGGCCTGCGGAATTTTTAGAAAGCGAGCCAGTCAACTTTGCGAAAGTAAACAAACATGCGTAAATATTTATTTTTAGTTTTATCAGTTTTATAATATGAGAGAAATGTGAATATACTGAACGAAGAAAATACGTTATTTTTATCTTTTCAAGAGATTTAATAAGATATTATGCTATTATTATGTATATAATTATGTTATTTATTATGTGTGATTCTACATTAAATATGATACATTTTATAATTAACTAGTTGGCATAGGTGGACACTGCTCAGTTCCCCATCATATTTATGTTCTCAGAAATTTCTAGTGCGAGACATATTATAATCATGTTAAAAAAAATGAATTTGACCAAAGCTTGATACAGTGACAGAATGATGAAATCCCCGCCTAATAGGCTATCCACCGTTCACTTCGATATATTTATCTTATTCTAATCTATTAATTTATTTTACCGGGGTCAATTCCGTTGTTTAGTTTTCATGCTACTATTTCCAATGCAATAATCCTCAAAATTCATATTTATATGAAAAATTTACAATTTCGCTATGTTGATAAAATCGTAAATTACGAATAATTTACGAAATTATCCTAGTAGAATATTTGTATTCAATCACGTTCAAACAAATATCATAAACGTAATTTTGAAGTTGTCTAATGTATTTAGGATCCTCAAAATGGAAGTTTATGCTCAATTTTGCCTTATTCTGACATGTTAAGTAAATCGTACATTCCAAATAACTTACGAATTTTTTAAATTGGAAAAATCATAGTCTATGATATTCATGCCAGTATCCTAAATAATATTTCGAAAGTGGTCTGACATCTTTACGATGAAAACATCCCTCAAGATTGACGTTTCTGTGAAATTTTGCTCTATTCTGCCATGTTAAGAAATTCGTAAATTTCCAATAACTTGCGAAATTTTCAAAGTAGCGTATTTATGGTTACTGATGTTCATTCCGGCATCAAAACTGATTATAAATCTGGTATGACATTTTTACAGTAAAAAGTTTCCATTTAATGCACGTTTAAGTGAATTTTTGTCCTATTCTTCCATGTTAAGAAAATCGTAAATTTCTAATAACTTACGAAGTTTTCGAATGTTGCAAATGAATAGGGTTCTTGCCAGTGTCGAAAGTAATATTTTAAAACTGATCTGACCTCTCTGCGACAATTTGTTCTTGAGATATCGTGTACACAGACTGACAAACTAACGGACTAACCCACTAACCCACTAACATACTAACAGACACCATAGAAATTTTGTCATTTTCGGATTCCTCACACCTGAAAACGTGTAGAAAAGTCAAAAATCCGAGGTCGAAAATTTTTACGATTACCTAAGTTCCCCATACCTATAGTATGATGGGGAACAAAAAACTCTTTACCAGTAAAGAACAGCATGTAATTTTAGAGAGTGACACTTCAGTCATATCATACATCAAACTAATGTGTAAGAGATATTTCATAACCTAAAGAAAAAATTAAAAAGACTTTATTAATACTGTTGCTATAAAAACGAGTTCATACAAAAATGCATTCAATTTAGCTTGCTAAAACAATAAAAATGTATATTTAAAAATGCATATTTTATTTTTTTTACAAATTCTTTACTATTATTAAGATTACTATTATTAAATTCTTACTATTATTGAAAATTTTTAAGCTGATATTGAAATTCCTAGTCAGTGTATATTATATTCATTGTTTATATATATATATTAATAATAAAATGCATTATGCCACAATTATTTATTTATTTTATTTATGTATTTTATTTGTTTATTTATTTATTTATTTATATGTGTTGATTATTTTTTACTTTTAAACAGTGCTTTGAATTGTGAAATAATATTTTCGTTTCTTATTCAAAATCTCAGTTTGTAAAAATTTCGAATGCACGTTTTCATTTTATCATGATAATATCATTGTATTTTTTATTCTTTATATATTTATTCATTTGTAAAAGAAATCAGCATTTCCAATTTTCTGTTTAAAATTGAAAACAGAATTTATGCTTTTTTTCTATTATTATTATTATTTTTTAAATATTCTAGTTTTTCTTGAATCTCAGATATTTCATTTTCACGATTAAAGAAATCTCTTTTGTTACAAGTTTTTTATTTGAATGTATTGTGTGTATTATAATTTTGGAAAATGGCAACCACGAAAACATATTTCTAAGATCTTAAAACAAGTAAAAAAAAAATAAAAAGGAAAAAATATTTTAGAAATTCACATTTTTTTTTCAATATAAATTACATATTTAAATAAAAAATATAAATTTTTAGAAGAGTTCTGTCGCTTAAATTACTTCATGCTTTGTGAATTTCATAAATATCTCCTAAAATTACATAATAATTATAGTAAAATAGTGTTACTTCCAACGCACACAAAAATATTTTTAACCTCCCCTAAATTATGTAGAATAGTATTTCCAATGCATGTATAAAACTATTATATGCATACATATGTATATAATAATGTATATGTATTTATGTATATAATGCACTTTAGCTTATATACATATATATATATATATATATATTTGCCTAATTTCGTCACCCAGTCACTTTTAGGCCTTGGAAGCTATAATTTTTCTTGAAATCTAACAGATTTCAATATTGCATTCACTAACTATCCAAACATTTAAACGTAACCAAATTGACTACCAAAATATTTTTATCAAGCCAAAAATCTGTGCTTCAAAAGTTACCTATATTTGGCAAAAGTAAAAAAGGTGTCCCTACTTCGGCCCCTTCAAAAGATCGATTAAAACGAGACTTTACTTATGAATCAAAATTTATTTCAGAATGAATAAAGGTACAAAGAACTGTAGTAATCAATTGGAAATAACCGGAAAAAATATTAGGCATTTAAACATGAGAAACACACACACACACACACACATCTATATATATATAAAAGAACACTTCCTGAGTGAGTTAGTGAGAGAGGGGGTGATCTATCAACGCCCAGACCAAACCCCTGGACCTAGAAGCATGAAATTTTGTGACAATGTTCTTTCTATGACGTAGGCATCCACTAAGAAGCGATTTTACAAAATTCGCCCCCCAAGGGGGGGAGGGGGGGCAAAACGTGATTTCACAAACTCCTTCATATCTCCAACAAAAAAACAGATATCCGTAAAATTTTTGCTTTAAAATATAGCTAATACAAATGTCAAAAAACCAATTTCTGGAATTTTCAAAATTCGGTCCCCAAGGGGGGCGGGGGGGCAAAACGTGATTTCACATGCGTAAAAACGTGAATTCGCATAATCCTATATATCTCAAACAAAAAAATAGATATGCGTGAAGTTTTTGCTCTAAAATATAGCTGATGCTAATATCTAAAAACCAATTTCTGGAATTTTAGAAATTCAGCCCCCAGGTGGGGCAGCAGGGGGGGGGGGAGAGGGGGGGGCAAAAAATAAAAAGAGAGTTAGATCGTTCAAAATTGGTATATAGAGGTTTTCGATACCTACAAATCGATTTCGGATATTTTCGAATTTGCAAAATTATTAGGAGGGGCGGTAAGGGGGGCGGCAAGGGGGGGGCTATGGGGCAAAAACAAATAGAAATACAGTTAGGCCGTTCAAAATTGGTACAGTTAGGTTTTAGATGCCTGCAAGTCGAATGGGGATATTTTCGAAAGTGTAAAGTTATTAGGAGGGCCGGGAAAGGGGGAGGGGAGAGGGGGGCAAAAAAATAAAAATAGAGTTAGATCGTTCAAAATTGGTATATAGATGTTTTCGATACTTACAAATCGATTGCGGATACTTTCGAATTTTTAAAATTATTAGGTGGGGCGGGAAGGGGGGGGCTATGGTCAAAAACAAATAGAAATACAGTTAGGCCGTTCAAAATCGGTACAGATAGATTTTAGAGGCCTGCAAGTCGAATGGGGATTTTTTCGAAAGTATAAAGTTATTAGGAGGGCCGGGAAGGGGGGGCAGAGGGGCAAAAAAAAGGAAAATAGAGTTAGATCATTCAAAATTGGTACATACAGGTTTCCAATACCTACAAATCGATTGCGGATATTTTCGAATTTTTAAAATTATTGGGAGGGGGGGGAGTAGAGCGGTAAAAAAATAAAAATAGAGATATATCGTTCAAAACTGGTGCATAGAGGTTTTTGATACTTACAAATCGATTGCGGATATTTTCAAATTTGTAAAATTATTAGGATAGACAGGAGGGGGGGGCGAAGTGGGAAAATAATAGAAATAAGAGTTAGAGCATTTTGGGAATTTTTTCCGAAGGCAGTGAGAACCCGGTGCGACATTTTTCCTACTCAGATTTTGTTTCTCTTTTTTTTTCATGTGATAAAAATTAATGCAATTTTGAGAATTCATTATAGTGATTCATTTAAAAATAGGGACCAGCGAAGCGGGCGTTGCCTGCTAGTATATATATATAACTGTATATTTTCGTCTAGAACTCAATGATGTTATCACTGACACTTTCCTGATGACTTTAGGATTGATAGCAGCAACATATTACTGAACATAGCCATTTATGACGGTATTATGAGTTACCATGAAATTTTCTCGGTACGGGGGATGGTGAAATGGGGAAAATTAAGTGCCTTAACCCGTTAGTACTCGCTATCGGCAGCGCCACCTATTAAAAATTGCACACTTTTTATTTAACTGTCACCAATAATTTTAAGAAGTGATGTGACCGACGTTTCTTCGATTTTATTCGCGTTTTATGTATATCAAATGCTACTTCTAAATATTTTTGTTGGCTATCGAATAAAAAATTCTGGCAACACTAAAATATGGGCGGCAAATCGACCAACTAGCGACTACTAACGGGTTAAGACGAACGAAATTGGGACCGTGCTACTTCCAAACATGACGGAACTTCAGTTCTCGTAAAATGAATCGAACATCCAAAGATTCACTGTATGACACTATTCGCATCTTACAAAAAGAGAATACATGCAATGTATGAGAAAGAATACTGACAGAACACTAAATAACATTCTGCAATAGCCATTGTAAGGACTCACCTCTTCTAAAAAGAGGAAATCAAACGTAAAAAACAGATGTAAATGACTTAGCGGACGAAATTTACTGACTCGTTATACTTCGTCTTCTTCTTCCTTGCGTGACAGGTAGCACCATTCACAGATAAACAGAAAAGTTAAGAGGAGCGAAACTAGGGCAATTTAACCTAAATCCGAGTTTTAATCAAAATGAAGCCTGACTTTGCAATTTTCCTTCTTTTTTTCTTTTAAATATACATAAAAGTATTCTATTTGACATTCTTCCATTGTTTCTAATTCTTAGATAATTATACATATTTTAACAAAGGTGACGATATGTCGTCATTGTGGTAAAATAAAACAACTGTTATTTGTAATCGCCGGTTGTGATGCGTAAGAGCGACTCGGGTCGAATACAAACAGAATGCAATGTTTTTCGCAATGTAGTGTGTGCATGTGAGGCTGTAAAATTTTAATCGCATAATTTAATCGCATAGCAAACATTACACATTCTGTCGTTGTCACTAATAATTTAACAAAAAGTACACATTTATGAAAATTAAATTCAATTTTGAGTGCAAAAACATAAAACTGTGCAGGTGTTTACTGTTAGAAGTGTGCATGCGTGGTTAATAAATAAATATGTGCAGTAGAATATAATATATATAATACATAATTAAAATTAGGTAACTATTTTGACATTTTACTGACTTCATTTCAATAATCCGCTGTACCATATTTACTGCATATTATCAAGCGCCATACCGTAAGTCTGAACAAAACATTCATACTTTTTCCACCTTTATTAAAAAAGTTCTATATACATCGTATATATACCGGGTGATCCAAAATTCACATTAAAAAAAATAAAATAAAATACATATTATTTTAAAAGTATTGATCGTAGCATTGTATTGTTTTCACAGAAATGTGCAGAAAACATGCTTTTTTTTTTGTATACGTAAGTTAAATATTAGTTGCATTTTTTACTAACAAAGGCCGCTGCATTCTCTGTATAGTATTAGTTACATGATTTATTATACATTATTAGTTGTAGCTATTATTAGTATATATATTATTAGTATATTAGTTTTTAGTTATATTTGTATATTAGTTATTATTTATATTATTAGTTATATATTATTAGTACATTATTAGTTATGTGGTAGCAATGTATGGTTTTCACAGAAATGTGCAGAAAAACATGCATTTATTTTAATTTTTTTTTTTTTTTTTTTTTTTTTTGGCATACATAAGTAAAATATTAGTTGCATTTTTTACTAACAAAGGACGCTGCATTCTCAGTATATTATTAGTTAGGTGGTTTATTATATATTATTAGTTGTACTTATTATTAGTATATATATTATTTCTATATTAGTTATTAGTCATATTAGTATATTAGTTAATATACATATTATTAGTACATTATTAGTTATGTGGTAGCATTATGTGGTTTTCACAGAAATGTGGAGAAATACATGCGATTTTCTTTTTTATACATAAGTAAAATATTAGTTACATTTTTTATTAACAAAGGTCTCTGTATTCTCAGTATATTATGACATTTTAAAGGAAAATCATAATACTGGGTAGAGCTAAAGCATTGTTAGTTAAGTTCTATGCTGAGAATTTCCAACGCGCAATGTCTGACAGAAATTCCCATGAATGACTGTCATCACTATGAACATTTTTAGTTCTAGTTACGTTGTTGAATCTACTGCCCCACTGTAAATAATAATAATAATAATAATAATTTTATAATTAGAACATTACCTGATTTAGAAACATATTTTTCTGTGCATTTTAGTGAAAGCCGCATAGCACTACGGTTGATACTTTTATAATAGTATATATTTATTTTGTCTGTGTTTTTTGGATCACACGGTATATTCATCGATATTATATTCTTGAACACATATTAATGTTATCTTTTCTTCTTTCTCTCTGTCTCTCTCTGCATATATATATATATATATACAGAGAGAGAGAGAAAGAGAGATTGTTATTTTATTATACACGCTGAATATTTATCTATTGACAATTTAAAGTCTGTTCAAAGTTCATCCTAGTTCATAAAACTTACTCTGTTTGACAATATTTATATATTTTTTGTTTTTTTTAAGCAGAATTTTATAAATAATACTAAATGAATAAAAATGTGTTTAAATCTTTACATCTCGATCTCAACTTTTCAGATGAAATTATACAAATAGGGTTCATATTTTGCATAAATACAATATAATATAGTGTAGATAAATATAGTAAGATATAAAATAATCTCATAATAAAACGCTGCTAATAAAATACCTTTTCTATCCCTATGATATAAAGTTTAATTCGTGTGAAAATAAATCTTTTCGGAAAAGTAGATAGTTTCCGATAAATCTTGCAATGTATATGTTATACTTCTGAAAAGTTTATAAAACTAATAGTATTTTAGAATCAAAGCTTAAATTTTACAATTCATGATAAGAATTCATATGTACATATTCTTTATTAAATAAATTTTTGACTCGAAAATATTAAATATTCAACTAGTTGAAAAGTTTAAGTACATTGATATATACCAAGCATTCATTTAAAGCAGATTTTCGTATTTAATATTATTTATAGACCGAACATCTATTGTTATTATTTTTATTATTATTAATTTAAGAAATTTCTGCAAATGAACTCATGAAAATTTTTCACGTGAAAAAAATTATTTGAGAAAAGGGAAAGAAAAAAAAATCAACAAATAATGGAAAGCATATGCATAATATTATTTAAATATATTTTCATATTTATACAATTTTCATGTCTAAAATACTACACTGCATAAAAATAAACATTGAAAAATTATGAATATATTGATAGTTAAAAATAATCTGGTGGGTCACTGACACAACATTCTCTAAACTTACATTTTAATACTATAGAGATAGATTGCAGTTTAACATAAATAATGTAAGGTAGTAAAGTTAAAAATACTTTAAAAATAATCTAAAATTGATTTAGGGATAGTTTTGTTTGACATACAATCGTTTTGAAGGGAAGGTGGGGGCTAAATCCCCCATTAACTTCCCGTTCAATGATCATGCCTACATTAAAAAATAATAACAGCTGTTATTAGTTTGCCTCTAAAATTGACAATCTTCATCACATTTTTCATGTGTCAACTTAACACGAAGTTCAACTGAATTTGAATTTCCCGCAGTTATTTGTTTTAAGGTATGCTGATAACAGATTTTGATACATATCAACCACTAAAATTTGGACTTTCATTTTCATAGACTCTCAAAACGTGATATTAAACCAAAAGCAATAACTGAAAATAGAACTTCAAAAAATGCTTTGTTTACTGTGCGCGTTTGAAAAATTACTTTTTCTTGATGAGTAGTGTTGTTCGACGTAGTAATATGTATCAAAGCACTTCTCTAAATTACATTCAATAGAAAAGAATGTTTAGTTTAATTTGGGGTAGCCCTGTATAGTTCCTATAAACTATATGCACATAATATTGTGCAATTAAATTTAGTCTCATATAAAAAGCACTTAATATAAAATAAAATACATAAAATAAAATAAGCAATTTCAAATAAAGCCCCAATCTGCTCAAATACTTTGGGTAGACCTGTAAACTTACGGTATCGATCCCACAAACTGCATAATACATGTTTTTAAAACATGCATATAAAAAATATGATCATTCTATTTTGTTCAGGGTAACCTTTAGAGTTGCACAGAACTAGAAATTTTCGCCATTAACGTAATACAGTCATTTGCAAATGTTTAAGACCAGTAGCCGATTTTAAGTATTTTATCATATTGCAGAATTTCTGCAGATTATTACGTCATCTCAATTGCTGATTGCGTCAGAATCATTCTACTGCTAGAAATAAAGGTGCCCGGCAAGCTTATCGCGAGTTGTTTACAGGATATTGTCGCAGACAGTGCTGTTGTGTAATTATTGTAATGGGCAAAAAACCTTCATTTACTATTACAAAACGGTCAGAAATATTGACCCTGCATAAAACTGTTCTTTCTGAACATCAAATAAGTTCGAGGGAAAATGTGAGCAAGACAGATGCGCATCAAGCTATTAGTAAATTTAAAATTTCGGGAAAATTTGTGGACCTTAAGAGTCGTTTCAGTTTCATACTTGGAGTTTCCTTGCAGGTTTATGGGATGATAAACTAAAACATTTGGCCAGACGTCTTGAAATAGTACTCAACCTGAAGTTGGTGCCTTTTACAGCCAGAGAACATCTAATCGCATAAGGAAAGCGCAGATGACATCACGCTCAGGGCAAAACACTCTACTCAGGGCAAATCATTGGTATTTCCACCAATACGGATTATCCTTCTGCCACTCGTAAGTGGAAAAGATTGATTAAAGAAGCGTTTTCTTGTAAACATGCCCTTTCCTTATTAAAGGAGATTCTTGGATCTCGTACGACCATCCTTATCCCATGATCATCACATGATCTCGTTTTTAAAGGGCTAGACCCTCCCCGAGGCATGAAGTTTTGAAGTATGCGAATATTTCAAAAAAATTCATCAATGTCTTTAACACGGATGGTTAAACTATTGATCTGAGATAATTTGAAACAAATTTATCAAGTTTTTCTTCTATAAATAAAATAAATAATAAAGAAAGATAAGGGGAGGTTTACTAAAAAAAAAAAAAAAAAAAAAAAAAACCACGCATTGCCTGAGGTAATTTCTATATAGCATAAAAAATATTTTCTGTGGACATTTAGCTCTTGATGCTTCTCTGTAATGCAAACTATCTGTATTTAGGATAGAAAATAACTTTGGGAAGTAATAATTTTAATTAATTTCATGTTCAGTATGAATTTGCATAGGAATATACAGATGCATGTACTGTGGTTACGACAACATACTAGCACAATGTCGTTTTTTAACAATATGTTTCATTGCATTTTATGCAAAAAATCGAGAAGTAACATAGTTTTAATCGTAATTAGTTACTCTGTTTGAAATTTTCTGCTCTTGCTTAATTTTATATCTTCTATAGTTTATAATTATCGTTTAAAAAATATTTTTAAAAAACTGCAAAATATTTTAAATTTTTAGAAGTTTATTTCGCTTACTTATATTAATTATTCTAATTTAGTCTTAAGGATTGCTTTAACACTTAATTTCCTCGATTTTATTTTCTCTTAATTGTCACATGTATGTATATAAATAGGTAGATAGATAGGTAAATAAATATACGCTACTAGTTTTAAAAATTGATACACAAGAAAAGAATTCAAACAACAGAATAATGTTTATTGAATATATACATTATAGTAGGAAGAGCAATAGTTTAAATTTCTAGAAATTTTAAATATATATCATGAGAAATTAGCTCATAAAGCAACCACATCTGGCAGCAATAACACCACTTATTTACCTAGGAACTGTATCGAATAGCGATTGGGTTACATTTTCGAATACAACACTTCATGAAGCTTTATATCAATGTCACAGTTTTTTAACAGTAATTACTGGAAAGTGGTAGCGAATCAGTAACTTGATAACGATTGACCAGGCACTTACAATTGGTGTACGATCAAGGGAACGCGGTTGCCAAAACAACAGTTGAATACATTCTGTATCCAAAATTTTCGGATAACATGAACATCATGCAGCCATTTATTGAAATGCTTAAATGCTGCACTACGGAGGCATCGAGTATAAGATTGAGCTTTGGGCCTTAATTCATGTGAAATTTAACGACCGCTATTAGAACCATATACTATTACTCCAGGTGGTGAGCTAGTAATCTGCGACCATGTCATTGGAAACCCTAAACGCTGCATCACACACAAGGGCGCCTTCAGTGTGTTCAATGACGAAATTCACGAAGGAATTGCGTGATCTTAGTGCGTCTTCTTAGACGGATCACAATTCTACATGCTACATCAAGATGGCTGCATTCGTATTCGGCGGCATCTTAGAAAATGCAAATTGCCAGCTGATATTCGATATCGTCATACTGGTCCATTACCTGCAGTCATGTTGTGGACAGCCATTGGATATACGTCTCGATCAACTTTTGTTTTCATTTCTGGAACACTGAACAGTGGATGTTTATTTGCTTATCGGTAAGGAACCGTGGCTCTTTCCAGTATTTAAGGCCTGCATAACGCAACATTGAAACAGAAATGGCACGAAGAAGGCATTTCATTCATACTGTTGGCAAACCAAGTGCGTTCGCCTTATTTTGCACCAATTGTAAACGTCTGGTCTATTACTGCCAAGCTATTGCCACAATAGAATTCTCCAGTGACATACGGTCGATAAACTACGCCATCGTGTTGAAGCTGCATGGAGTGCTGTACTCGTATGTGTCATCCAATTTTATTTAAAGCATAGATAATCTGTGCTGTTATAGCTGCCGGAGGTCACTGCTTTATGAACTGATTTCTCAGAATATATAACTTCAAATTTCCTGAAAATTTATTCTACTATTCTTTCCAAAATAATGTATGTGTCCAATGTATATCATTCTATTATTAGTATTCCTTCCTGGTGTAAGAATTTTAAAAATGTGCAATGAGATATACCGCACGAAGAAAGGGTTGAAATATTATGATATTATTATTAAATGAGCAAAAGTCTATTTACGAATTATAAAAAATTAACAAAATCAAGAATAGACAATGAATCGGTAGAACAATTTTTTTCTCTTAATTGGCATTATTTGAATTAATGTATGCAAATATAAGTTCTTTTATCATTTCTGTTTTCTATAGGTTTAATATTAAAAATTTACAGAAGTAATGCTTGATTTACCTATAAAATACTAAATAATTTCAATATGAGAAAAATATAAATAAAATCCCTAATTCAAAGGAAGAGAAAATTGAAAATCTAGAATAATAATCTGTTAAAAAATCTGTTAAAAAGTCTGTAAAAAACAATTCATTGAAAACAAAAAGCATTAATGTTCGCTTACTAAAAATAAATTTTCGAAAATCTCTTGATGATGTAGTGCATGCAAAAGTTTTAAAACGAAGAGAAGCATACAACTGAAATGTTCGCAAATGTTATAAATGTAATTTACAAATGCTAAAATTTGCGATCCGCTCAAATCTAATGGCGCATTTGAAACAAAGCATATACAACACATTTAAAGATTAACTAGTTTATTGTGATAGTTGATGGAAACATAATAAAAAAATAATCTGGTGTGTCACTCACACGACTTTCTCTTACCCTGCATTTAATACAACAAATACAGGTTGCAGATTAATAGGTAAGAGAACGAGTACTGTTATGTAAACCTATGTTAAACAATTCATATTAGGCTTCTGAAGAGTTTTATATGATAATTAGTTCTGTGTGAGGGGGGCTACCTCCCCCCTCAACCCCCCGTTTCATTGATGCACCTACATTTATATAGAATTTAATTCGGTTATTAAAACATAATTCTGTTTTTTAAAAATAATTTATTAAAATTCATATTTAAAAAAATTATCTTTTATGACAATGCAGACGATTTTCATATTAGAGAAGTAGTATAACACCAAATATCCAAAAAAAAAGTCCATTTTATTCTCAAAATAAAAAAAAAAAAAAAAAAAAAAGTACGATTTTCTAAGTTTTTTTTTTTTTTTTTCCGTTAAAAGTAAAAAAAATCGATAACTTTGTTTTAAATTATCGCAGATCGATGTTTCAACCATTCGTTTTAAAGGTATTGGCGAGCTCTTTTGAAAGATACCCATCATGAAAATTTACTCCCCTCGAGGGGGGACTTCCCCCCCAGAGGGGGGGGGGCGAGGCTCCTACATACACAACAAAATTTTCCCAGTTAACTATCTCTATTACAAAATATATATATTCGTTTCATTTGGTTTAGTTAAGTCTATAGACGTCAAACTCTACTTTCCTGCAATTTCCCCCATAGACGCAATGTATTAGAATTCTCTTGATTGTCCCTGTACACAAACCATTAGCTTGATCTTAACGAAAAGTGTACTGTAGCATCTCTATATGATACACATTTAGAATACCAAGTTTGAACTTTCTGCCATAATTTGTTTTTGAGATATGCTGATAACAGACACACACACAGACAGACACACAGACATACACACAGACCATTTGCTAAAAACATGATTTTCGTATTCAGGGGACCTCAAAACGTGTAAATATAACAAAATCTCGCGTTCGAAAATTTGACCCCAAAACAATACTTTCTCTACCTTATGGGTAAGAGAAAGTAAAAATGGTTTTATAGCTAATCAAATTATTTCAGTATATTTTATAATTATTGCACGATATTTCACATATTAAAAATTTTAATATTTTAATTATTATTTTTTTAAATTTTTATTAGTATATTAATTTTTCTGCATTTGTTTTCCTTGTGTGAGTGTGTGTTATATATTAATGCACACAATAGCATTAAAATAGGAATTATATAATTATATATATAATTCTTTCTAAACATTAGTAAAATAATAAAAAAAAAATTAATCAAAATGAATATTAATAAAATTGAATTATTTAAATCTAAATTGCAGTATCAATGAATACTTAAAATACATCTTCATAAAAAAAAAAAAAAAAAAAACATGTCATTAAATACGGCTTATTATAATAAACAGACATGACATACTAAAATACATATTTTTTGAAACTTTTTTATCTATTTGCAATTTCCCGTTTTAAAGAGATGCAGTATGTTAATAGAGTATTTACGCTTCCTCGTAATTGCACTTGCTTTAAAAAAGCTAGCGATTTTTATACTTTTCAAGTGATTTTATTATTATTATTATTATTATTGAAAGAGAGAAACAAAAGAGCTTACTTCCGATTCTTTAAGTAGAAAATACAGCATCTAAATTTACTGCATACTGAATAAATGCGAAACTTATCTGTTACCAGGCAGCGTTTAATGAGGCTGCACTTTTAAGTGCTTTTTGTTGAGACTTTTGTTATTTAAAAAAATATATAAACAATTAAATTTTTAATGGAGTAAATGCACTTTCCTCAGTTTTTATCTATTTTTTATCGCGACAATTTAAATTAACAATTGAATCAGTAATGTTTCTTATCTATTGCTCTCTGTGTGTGCGTGTGTGCATGTGATATCAGTTAGTATCGTTTCTTTCTTATTTATTTTTATTTATTTATTTATTATTTTTTTTTTGTCGCACGCATTTGTCTTGACGATTTGGTATATGAGCATGAATGATGAGGTAATTTAGTTCTCGTATAACCAAAGTTTTGTAGGCGTTGTGTCCCACTAAATAACGAACGAAATTCGACGAAACTGAATTTTTGGTTCGATCATGACAAAATATAGAACCAGTCGTCTATAGTGCTATTGCGTATATTGCCAAAAACGTGCACTGTAATGCTGCAAATTTTCTCGTTAAAATTTAGGCCATATCTCATCCCTTGTTGTGTATAACTGTACAAAACTTTATACGTCAAAAATCCTTTTTTTAAATACTCTGTTAATATATTTGACTTGCATTTTAATAGATAGGTGCCCTTTAGTATTATCGAACTCAAGTACAGGAATTGTATGTATCTGATTCTACGTTGAAAATTCATTAAATGATAGCAATGTATAATTGATTTTTGGTATGTAATCAGAAGAGACATGAAAAAATATATAAGTTCAATTTGTTAGAAGACAATATTAGAAGACAGGCAGTAGTATATTTCTTTAGTATGTGCGATTTCTCATATAGTTATATATCACGGCATATTGGCTAAAATTGCAGCAAGCTGCATAAGTAAAACATAAGTAAAACATAAGTAAAACCTTATATTGGTAGGCTATGTTGATTAAGTTTTTGTTCATGTTACCTGGTATTTGATGCTAATTTATAGTATTATATATATTGGAAATTTGAAAATTTAAAATCTTAAATTGGTAAGCTGCTTTGATTAAATTTTTGTGGATGTTAGATGATAGTATAGCGCTATTATACAGAAATATATATAACGAAAGTTTGAAATTACTAAATCTGGAATTAAACATTTTAAATATTGAAAACAAACAACAATTAAATCAATAATAAACCTAAAATAATACAATGAAATCAACATTACAAGTTTTATATTTTTCAAAACATTCAATTGGCTAAAAAAGCACTTTTTTTTTTTTTTTTTTTTTTTTTTTTTAAAAAAAGGATTATAGCACACGTGAAATATTCAACGAAACAAATAAATATATCTAACATTGTTTAATTTTAAAATAATTACAAAATAATAACAAACGTCTGTTTTTTTTATTTAAATAACATTCTATCTTTTATTTTAAATGAATAACGTTCTGCACTAAATTGATACAATGAGCTAGGTTCTCATTAAGAAACCTAGAAAAAGGTGCTCAATTAGAATTATTTTTTTTTTGTCTAATGTTACCTACTGCTATTGTAAATTATACAATGCGTTCAGTTTTTGTATGATTTTAAATCGAAATTTTTTTATTAAATGTATTTATAAAAGTATTAGCTGTTTATCAACCATTCACGTAATTAATTTCAAATTGCATCGTTTCAATATATATATATATACATGCAGTAGAGCACCGATTATTCGCGAGTGCGAGACTCTCAAAAAACATTTACTAACTTCCAAAAAACCCAATTTTCATTCAAGCCAACAACAAGGAAATTACAATAGGTTCTACAGTACGAAGGTTCAAAATTACCGACATGTTTACTGTGCATCGTAATTCTATAGTCCTACTTGGAATTGTTTTGACGGTTTCAGAAGGAAATGAATTTTTTTTTTACTTTAGAAATATGGGTTATACTGTTATACTGCGTATTTGTTTAATGTTTGTACCCCATTTTACTCTGTTTTTCGGGTTATCCGAGATTGCCACCCAACTGCGCGGATAATCGGTGCTCTATTGTATATATAATGTATATATGTATGTATATCAGTTTTTGTTTCAACAATATATTCGAAATCATTTAGCCTCTTTATTCTCTAGTTCAAACTAGAGCTTCTTCAGTTAGGCAGTAAGTGCAGTGAGTATATAGAAAAGTTAAACAAATTTTGCTTGTTAAAGCACCTAGGGAGATGCGACGTCTATTTCCTTTTTATCTATGCTATATTGTCTTGTGACTCAGTTTCTGTGAAAGTTTCCTTTTTTTAAAACCAAGCCTTCATCATTTCACTGAAATGTTAAATGTAAATAGATAGAAAATAAAAATTATTTATGAATAGAAATAATCTTTCAGCGATGACTACCAAATGGCTCAACTTTTGGCTGTCGCAAGACATTCCACAAAACTAACCAAACAATTAATCGTAAGATCGTAATTAATCATAGATAGAAAATAAAAATTATTTATCAATAGAAATAATCTTTCAGCGATGACTACCAAATGGCTCAACTTTTGGCTGTCGCAAGACATTCCACAAAACTAACCAAACAATTAATCGTAATAAAGCGTTCGGATTTAAACAAATTGCATTAAGTGCCATGCATATGATAAATGAAACAAATCTTATCAATTTAAATTTTAATTCGCCGATAATTTCAGAATTTCTCAACGTTAATGATGGTTCACGCATAGTGAACTTCCTGTATTTGCGTACCCCATTCAGTACTGCAAACTTTACGACATTTTTTTTTTTTCTAATATAGAAAATTTTAAAAGAATAATGTAACTACATATTTTTATTCGATATTTACATTTACACAGGATTATTTTAATAGATGCATATAAAAAAAATTATTCAATTATATATTTCTAAACAGTTAAAAAATAGTCATAGATAGAAAATAAAAATTATTTATCAATAGAAATAACGGTTGATAGAAAATAATTATACATTCTTAAATTTTACTGTTTAGTAAATGTTAAAGTTAAATAAGAATGTATAAAATAAACATTAAAGAATAAGAATGATTTATATACCATGTACTATAATAGAAGGTAAAGGTATAAGAATTATTCTTACATTTGTAAAATATATTTAATATTTCTACAAACATCTAATAACATCTAAATTTACACAAATACATACATAAATATTGATATTAATTATGAAATTACAATTACCGATACGATTAAAAAAAATTACGAAACTTACTTTTATTTTCTTTTATCCAGAAATGGTTTAAAAAAATGTCTTAAATTCAATTTTCTTTAAAATATCTTAATATCTTTCCATCTTTCACTTTAAATTAGACGAAGCAACTTAATTAAAGGCATGCCCCCCATTAAATTGCTTTTTGTAGATGCTTATAAGGTTATTTCCTTATTTAATTTTCCGAACTTCCTTAGTTATTTTTTTTTCCTTGGAAACATTATCTAGATTTAAAAAAAAATTATTTCGTCAAAAACCAGAAACATAAAAAACATTTAGTTTACAAAATCAAATATTATCGTAAATGAAAGAGCATATGGTCTAAATATGCAAGCATGAAACGTGTGCTTTCTCTCACAAATTATGCAAATCCACACATTTCTTTAGAATAATTGTAACATCTGCTTCATCTTAAAAGAATCTTTGAGAATATTACACTTGGTTTAATATTTTGACTTAAAAGAAAATTTAAATTTAAGATAAGGTAAATTTATTTTCTACATAATATAAAAGAAGAGCTAATTATTATTTACATTACTCGTCTGTATTTCCGTTACTTAATACTTTTTTACATTAATTTTTACGAAATTCACGTATTTTTAATGATAAGGAAAATTATTTCACTTTTAAACAAAGAAAATATCTACTTGGAACATGTATGAGTTAAAGAAAAAAAAAAAAAGGTACTAAAAATATTTTGCGCAAAATATTTTCTTTCAAATTTTTGTAAGGTTAATTTAATACTTTATAAAAATAAAAAAAAAAGCTGAAATTTTATATGAAAATATTATATATTTAAAGTATTTTAGCTCAAACTATCAACAAAATGGTTAATATATACTAATATTGTTTTAACGGATTGCTTTAACATGTCCTTTTAAATTCCTTATCTTAAATGTCTCTCTATTAGAAGTACTTTTACCTGCAGTTATTTATATTAAGAAATTTATAAAAGTTAAGACTTTTAAATCTACTCTTTTCTTCTCAGAAACAATACATAATTACGCTTATAAAAATTATCTCAGTTAATGAAGTTTTGTTTTTCTTAATATTATTAATATATCTCTGATAGATGTGAACATAAATATTATGATAAAGTTTTTGTACACATCAAAGTAGATTACAAATTGAGTTCGTTAAGTTAACAGAGTTAGATTAATCGTCCTTTCAGTATACCATAAAGATTTTCTAAATGTTCCAAAATCTTACAATCTATGTTTGAATACGCTCTAGAATCAAACATGTTTATAGGACAAACAGATCTTTTAAATGTATTAAACCTAACCGATTATATTCAGTTTCTCATGTAATAAGTGATAAAACGCAGTCATACAATAAATACACGTCTTTAACAAATACATGTCAAATAAAATAGTTCAATGTCTTTTTGCTTCACATTTATTACTGTTAAAATAAACTTGATTTTAAATTAAATTCTGTAACATATATATCTATAAAAATCATCAGTACATACAAAAATTCATATTACGATGTTTAAAGCATCATTCTTTTGAACAAAAGATATCAAACAATACATATTTTTTTTATGTTAACATTGTTATTTTCGGTAACATATCACATGAATTTCATATACATGAATTGACAGGGAATAGTTTTAACTCATAATTAAAAATAGTTTTGAAATAGACCACAGCAAAATGTATTTTATTTGCTCTAAATGATAGGTGAAAGGATATTTGGACTCAATGATTTGGCGAAGGATTATTTCCTTCAACAACAATCAGTGTATTGATATTGAGGAATAAATGATATATACCTAACAAGAATAACACTTCACAACAGTATCACGAATGAATTAAAATAGTAGATCAATAAGAAAAGAGTGGAGTGGTCGGAGGGTAATATCTTTGCCTGCTACTGAAACAGATTAATCAATGCATTTTACTTTCCCTAAAATTAATTGAAAAATATGGACTCACATTAAACGATAGTTACAAAAATTCAGGCATAAAAAACGAATAAAAATGTTTGATAAGTATGGCAAGAAAAAATATAAATAAAAGATAATTTATATCACAAATCATAAAATAATTTTTAACCATTGAGAGAATTAACTAGAATTAAAACTGCAATGAGTTTGTTCATGGGAAAAAGAAGGCAGAAAGTTCACCTACATATGTTTATATTTTGACGATTTAATTAGGATAAAACTTGAAAACGCAGGAGTTCATTTCATAAATGTAGTTGGAAGTAGGAAAAATGAACAAAACTCTTAGAACATTAACTAGTAATTAAAGCTTTTAAGTTACTAAAACTTTATAAACAACCTTACTTTTAGACTTTAACCTTAGATTCTTTCGCTCGGAGGTTCGTGGCATCCACGAAAGTAAGATGTTTACTCTTAGCAATCCACAACCCATAGAACATTTATCAGTGGATCTATAATATCTATTTACATATATTTCGATATTAGTAAAATGATAATATTTCCCTAGGAAGACGATGTAATTATATTTACAAGAATACCCATAAGACACTGTCCACTAAAATTAAATTATAATACAATTATGTTCACTCCACACACATTGAAGCATTATATAAAACATTTCGATTTATGAATTGTATTATAAAATATATAAATTATTTATTTATTATCTCTTAATGATAATGATTGGATTATGATATAAGACTAATAAATACATTAAAACATAAAATACCAGTATAAACGTGCAGAGCAACTACTTAAATCCGTAAATTTAAACCAGAACCAATCAAAATAAATCATTTATGTAAAGTTCCAGATTAGTTAAATTTATCTCAATTTACCTATTTAGCAGATTGTTTACTTTTTCCGTATATATTATTCTGACAGTTTCCAGAATTTATCAGACTGTATTTTAATGCCGCAAAACATACATAAATAATACATTCACACATATGAGTGTGAAAAAAAAAAAGACTATTGAAAAAAACAAGAAAAAAAACACTGACTGATAGATTTTAGGCTTTTAAAATTTCCATACATATCACAATAAGACTTATTACAACAATGTTAAATGTAAAGTATTGCTTAAATCTTAAGGAGAGCATTCAAGATAACCGTCTAACATAAAAGAGTGTTTTGCCATTTATCTCGCTGAGCACTTGAACTGATTAACTGCTTTTGCTTGTCTGGTAAATCCCTCCACATAAAAGAAGTGAAAAATGTTTTGAAATACTTAATCTACTGTCATCCCTCCGGATAAATTTTAAATTTAAAATAGTTTTTTTTTTTTTTTTTTTTTTTTTAATTGGATAAAATATTAAAATAAATATTTTCTGCATTTTTTTTTTTTTTTTTTTTTTTGAGATAAATTTTCGATTTTTTTTCTAAATATTTAAATAAATATTGCACGCTGTATGCTTCTTTAATTAATTATTTCAGCATTTTAGTTCGTTATATTGTTATAAACAATTTGCTTCCATAGTGAATATTAGATTCATGACAGTATAAATAAATGAGAGAAAAATATACGTTCATTTTAAACATTAATAAAAATAATTAGTAAGTTTAAATGACTATTTATTAAAGAAATATTTGGCTATATTATAAGAAAATATTGTTTAAATATTATTAATGGAAAAATAAAACGTAGGAATTGCAATAATTAAATATTTAATAATATTTTAATGTATTATCGTTTCATGCATCACAAAGATAAAACATAGTTCTGAAATAAGGGATATTTATATAAAATTTTCTGCATATATGCTAGTTAGCCCTTTTGTAATACGTTTATGGTGTAAAATATTTAATTTAACATTTTCAAAGATTTTTCTTTCTTTTTTTGCTTTTTAATAAAATAAACAAAAATATTGTAATATAAAATTAACAAGGAATTTGATACGAAAGAGAATAATGCAATCTTGCGACTTTACTACATATATGAGAAAAGAAGGTAAATATGGAATATCATATTTATTTGAACCCACCATAATAAACTGGTGTACTTTCGATCACTGTAAGCTTTCGACAATTCGATAATTAAAAGCTTTCAAGTGTTGTTAATGTTGTTTGATGGTTTTATGTTACAAGAATTAGAGTTTGTATACCAAAACTTTTTTAAGGAGAAAAAAATTTCGAGTAATACGGACCTAGCAGGTAATATACAGTAGGCATGAAAAGAAAGATAAAATACCCATTTCCTTAAAGGATAAAATGAAATAGGATAGTTATTTACACAGAAAAACTAGGATAATTGCAAATGATTTTTTTTTTCAAATTATTATTGAAAGAAAACACAGCATTAAAAAATTATTCAATTTTTATAAAATTTCAAATATTATGGAATAGTTAGTATTCCATATCACACGAATTACAATCTTGAAACATAAACCTACCTCAAGAAAGCCTAGTGAAAACATGTAACGTGTTTCCGATAGGTTACAGCTCCGTACAGGTGAGATATAACGGTATTCTTTTTTTACCCGACTATTTCATATTCCCTACCGTTCCTCTATATATATGTATATTATATATTATATGAAACACACACCATGAAGCACGCATGAAACAGCTCTCTAAACGTTATAACGCAGAGATAATTCAGGTCTATACTCCAACAAGCTCAGGTAAAGACCAAGTTATTAAGAAATTCTATGAGGATAATATGAAAGCCCTCAACAAGACCAGATGGCACAATTTTAGAATCATTTCGGGAGATTTCAACGCTCGAATTGGTACCAAACATTCGTGTAGTTGGTGCATTTGGAAAAGGAAGTAGAAATGAAGGAAGACACAGATTGAATTTACAGAATGTGTAAAATTTTATGTCATAAATTTATTTTTTTTTAAGAATCCAAAGACGAAATGGACATGGAGGCGTCCCAATGGAGGAACATGTGAAATAGACTACTTTCTAACTGACAAGAAATACACTTTTGCATATTGTACCGTCATAAATAGATTTAACTCTGGTAGTGATCACAGACTGGTACGTTGTACGGTAAAATTCCAGGTTGCGTTGGAAAGACAGAAACTGTTGCAAATTCGTAACAAGAGATTTCAACCACAGCTTCTAAAAACTAAGAAACAAGAATTCCCACTTGAACAATAGAACATATTTCAGTTACTTGAGGGTATTGAAAACACAAATGAATTCACTATGAATTTTGTCAATGTTGTTCTGGAATCAGCAAAAATATTGCTGTTCAGAAAAAGTTAAACCTGTTAAAAAAATATCGGAAGAGACGCAAAAGCTTATGGAAAAGAGAAGAAAAATGAAATATAACAAGGAAAATATTACTGCAAAGGTTGAATTTTCAGAAGTATGTATAATAAAATACTGAGGAAAAAGGTTGTAGAAGACACGGAAAGTTCAATTTTAATATGATCCAGCAACCCATTGAAGAAAATAGTTGTTTCAAGACTGCAAAGAGAAATCTGTTGCTTGGCAGGAAAAGATTTCTAGCTTTGAAGACAAAAAGTGGATATCACACGGAATCAAAAACAAATTCTAAAAGAGGCAGCAAATTTTTATTCAGATTTGTACAGCTCCCCTGAGCAACTCAGTTGTTTACCTACCTCATCAAATACGATCGATGCTATACCAAGAAAATTGAAGGAAAAAGTAGCTATGGTAATAAAAGTAACGAAAAATGGAAAAGCTTCAAGACAAGTCGAAATCACTGTGGATATGTCAAAAGAAGTAGGGAATGAAGCCATTGAAGTTCTTACTGAACTATTCAACAAATCTATAATATTATGTGATGTTCCAAACGACTTGAAAAATGCCATCATAACCTTACTCTTTAAAAAAGGAGAAAAAGAATGACGAAAGTTCTGACAAACAGCTTACAGACACAATTTGATGCAGCGCAACCTAAAGAACATGCAGGATTTCAAAGTGGATTTAGAACCATCAACCATATTCATGTAATTAGAGAAATTATTGAAAGATGTAATGAATACGAACTTACTCTGTATGTGGCTTTTGTGGACTACGAAAACGGTTTTGACTCCGTGTCATCACTAGCAGTTAAGGAAGGAATACTACTATTAATTCAGGATATATTCGTCTTATTGGAAACATTTATAAAGTGACAACAGCCCAATTAAAACTCCACAAAACGAGTTATGCATTCAAAATTAGAAAGGGTGTGAAAAAAGTGGATGCAATTTCACCCAAACTCTTCAAAGCAGTACTTTAAGAAGTTTAAAAAAATAAATAAATTGGGAACAGAAAGGCATAAAAATTGATGGAGAGTTTATACATTATTTGAGATTTGCTGATCATATTGTACTGCTTGACTCCTCACTTGAGGATTTGCAAGAATTGCTTCAGGAATTAAACAAAGAAATGAAGCATATTGGATTGGAAATTAACCTCAGCAAGATAAAAATTATGTCAAATTTCTTTGTTTCTCCACTGAAAATCACTGTTGATATGGATGAATTAGAAACTGTATGCAGTTATACTTATCTGGGACAAGTCCTTACGATGAACGGGAACATAATAGAAGAATTTAACAACAGAGTTAATTTTGCATGGAGAACATTCGGAAGAAATACTACTATTTTCAAAAGTGACCTCCCAATTTGTTTGAAAAGAAAAGTTTTGGGTTAGTGCATTTTGTCTGTTTTAACTTAGGCTTGGAATTTTCTTGGAATTTAACACTTAAAGCCATACAAAAACTTCAAAGTACCCAGAGAAGCATGGAGAGATGCATGTTAGGATTAACCATAAGATATAGAAAATGAAGAACTTGGATTAGGAAACAAACCAATGTTATTGAATTTATTTCTAAAATTAAGAAGTTAAAATGGAGCTAGGTTGAACACCTTGCAAGAAGAAATGATGATAGATGGACCACCAAAGTTATATTTTGGATACCAAGAGATACAAAAAAACCGAGGAAGAGTCTCTTGTGTCGTTGGAAAGATGAAATTATGAAGTTTGGACCGGCAGAATAGAGAAGAATTGCAGAAAACACGGAAGTTTGGAATCACCTAGGAGAGGCCTTCATTCTGTAGTAAATTGAAAAAGGCTGGAACTGATGATGATGATGATGATGATGAACACTATATGTGTATAATATCTAATATATATATATAAGGTAAAACTAAGAGATTTTGCGCACACAATTCAACAAAACGTTATAAAAAATCTAAATTTTAACTTTTTGCTAAACTGTTGGGGTACAGCTTTGAAGTGATCCTTCTTCTACGCATTTCCATTACTATTTTGTTGTTATACTATAATTGAAAGCAACAGCTGTAATAAAACAAAGAGAGCTCTCCTTATAGGGTAGAAGAGATTGCGCTTTATTTTAACTACAATTAAATTGTTAACAATGATAATTGCACTTAAATGACATTGGTATAAGTTTTTTCTGAACAAATATTTTTGTATTACAGGTAGGTATTTTAATTTAATAATTAAAAAAAAGAGAGAGAGATATTTAAAAAAAGAAAGTTAAAAAGGTTTAAAAAAATATTAAAAGAAAATAAAGTAAGGAAGCGGGTAAAAAACCAGACCAGATAATAAAAAGTAACATTTAAATACTAGATAATATATTTAACTTAAAATTAATAAAGTTCCTTTTCAGTTTGAATGGTTTCTTGTTTGTTGACGTTATCTATTGACGTTATCTTGTTTGTTGACGTTATCTGTTGACGTTATCTTGTCGTTATCTATAATCGTTGCACTCGTCGTTATAGATGATGCATCTTACATGCATCCACGTGCCACAAGTAAAATTGTCCATGAGAACGAGTCAATATAAATGTGTCCATGGGAAATCGTTTAATTAAAAAATATTTTTAACTATATATATAAATATTTTATACCAGAACGGGTTTGAAAATTTAAGCAATTTTTTTTTTTTTTTTTTTTTTTTTAACGAGACAAAACAACCACGTTTAATCTTAGTCTGTTCAAGCAATGAACATGTGCATTTAATTGGGCACTCCGGTATCGATATTGTAGAACTACCTGGAGTTTCAGAGCACCGATTGTACTCCTGCCGATCCCCTAAGTGCGCAATCGCTCCTAGCTTTACTTTATATATATTTATATGTATGTATTATATATATACATACACGCACATGCATATGGGCATACATATATGTAATATTTAAAAAAATGCCCTGTAATTTTATACGGACGTTTTTTACGGTGTAATTACGGTATAATTTTACGGTAATTTAAAAACTTGGCTTTTTTTTTTTTTTTTTTTTTTTTTCATGAAAGTAATATTATCAAAAAATAAATAAAAAAGTAAATATTTTAAACTGATTTTTTTTTTTTTTTTTTAAGGAAGTATCAACCTAAAATTAATATTTTGCCATTTTAAATTAATTTTTAACGTATTAATTAATAAATAAGTTAGGAAAGAAGGTAACTTATTTAAGTCTATAAATGTAGTTCTTATTAGTACATTTCAATAATGATTTTAAAATTTAAAGAATAGTGCTTTTAATTAAAGCCTATCGTACTGAAACTGGAAAAAATGCATTTAAAATGGGAAATTGTGAATAAAAAAAGGAGAAATAAGAAATATAACAAAAAGAGATTTCGCATTTCATAATAATGTTCTTGAGGGATGGAAGCTCCTAGCGTGTTAAAATGAACAAACATACACATAGGGTGATGGGAATTGAAACTGAACTATTCAGAGTACTCCGTAGCTATAACTAACACGTCAACTCTGAGTCGAAAATTTTTACTAAAAAGTTATGGAAAAAAATCCTTCAGGAAGAAATACAAAACAAACTAAATTTTGCAACACAAACATTTTTTTTTTTTTTTTACATACATTTATTAATTATTTTATTCAGACTATTTATCGATGTAAAGCCCATTTTTCAACGTGAAATCTGTCACAGAATCAGTCTTATACTCTCCTTAAAGTCAGCTAAAATCGCAACATTCATCTAATGAGCCATACTCTTTAAATGATCCCAAAACGAAAAGTCCCACGGAGTGAGATAGAACGAATAGGGTGACCAAAATCTTAAAACGAATAGCTATTCACTATCTCATAATGTAAAACTTTTAATGACGCATTTTTTTTTTTCTTTTTTCACACAGAGTGTGTTAAGCGGAGGAGCATAATCAAGCCTCAAATTGTAGACAGAAAGTACTTTCGCTGTGGAAGGTGAGATAAGACGAAACTTTTGAACAAGCCACGAAAACTGAGGGCCTTGAAAAAAGAATGTTACAAGGCCATTATCGACATCTTCTTTGAAGAATAATAGAATTAGGATAGCATGACTATGGGCTGATACACACCATAATTTATTCAGAATTTACTTTATTATGGCTATATCTTATACATCACGTTCGGTGAATTTATACGCAATAGATTGTGAGATAGTATAGCCTTCCAATACAGGATGAAAATTGCAGCATAGCATAACTATCTGTCATCTGATATGCATCCAAATTGAATCAGCATAATTTTTCATATTGGTACTCTAATATATTAAGTTTTTTGACATTTTACGTTCTACATGAGGAGATATAGACTTCCTGTAATTCGGAGAAACAGCTGCGCTGCAGCACTACCTGTTTGACAAATCTTCACAAAAAGTTTTAAACATTAATTTATGTTTAGGTGCAACCAAAAAAAAAAATATATATATATATATTAATCAAATGTGTTAGCTCTTGATCTGCCGCTAACAGAATATTTTAGTGACACAGAGACAGGCAAGCAGACGGTCATTAAAGATTGTCAAATCGTTTTCAAGACAACTATAAATGTGTGGGAAAATAATATAGAAAACAGGAAATCCAAAATTTTTATGAATCCAATATCTATTTTTTTCCCTCTGAATATCGACGAAATAAAAAGCTACTTTACCCATTTCCCATATTTTATTTTATTTTATTTTTATTTACCGTTTTCAGTGTAGAAAAAAAAACTTTTTAAAAGTAATATTTTAAAATTATTTGAATATAATGTACTGAACAGTATTAATTTTCTTATACAAGTATTGTGATGCAAGCTAACCTAAAAAATATTTTAAGATAAGATTTTTTTTTTTTTTTTTTTTTTAATGTTTATTTATTTATTTCTTTTATTAAATATAAAAGTCTGAGAAGAAATAAATTAAGAAAAAAAAATATAGCATTACGTTAAAATTGTAATTTTTAATGTAATTATTAATATTTTTACTTTTATTTATTCATTTATTTTTTTGGAGGGGGGTTAATGTGTTATGTAATATTTTTTAATGAAGTTTTACATAAAAGTCAATCAACGTATTTAGTAAGTTTCACATAAAATAATTATATAAAGTATTTTAAGAAATTCATAAAAAAAAAAAGAGAGAGAGAGAGAGAGAGAGAGGGGGGGGATTTCTTTTAAGAAGAATTCAGAAAAATGTCTAAGAAATTGATTGGGAAATGTTTTCTAGAACATCTTTAAATTCTTAAACGAAATTATATTTACTAATTTATTATTATTATTATTATTATTTACTAGCCTTTAAAGTATTTATATTTCTGTTTATATATATATATATATATATATTCTTTTTCTATATAAAATAAATTTTCTAACTTTATTTTGCTTTTTGTGCACATAAAAAAATACTTCTTTAACCATTAAAGCATGCCTATTTATAAAACGAATCAAATAATACAACGCCTGAATTACATCTAAAAACGATATCCTTGCCTAGAGTGAATTCATTTGGAAAGAGATCGTACATAACATTTTTGACAGTCCGAATTGTTATGAAAAATGCAATAGGGATACATGAAGACAAGGAAGATATTGAAAAATTTTAGCCTCATTTATCTTTCCTATGGCAGAGCTAGACAGTCACAAATCATCTAGTACAAATTTTGCCGCGATCAATAACACCCCATAGAATAGTATAAAACACTCAAGAATTTGTTTTGTTGTGGTTTTGTCATTATGCTTCAGGCTTTTCTGAATTTATAGAAGGAAAATAGAAATGAAGAACAAAGCTTTAAATTCTGTTTTTAGTCTTCGCGACTTAAGCATTTTGTATCAAAGAAGTTTATATTTCTATGGTTCTTTTGAGATTTAATAAAACAAGTTTTTATATCATTTCACAATATGTTTTTTTGTAGTTACCAGCAATAGAAAGTTATAAATTTTTTTTAAATTTTTACTGATTTTTTTTTTTTTTTTTTTTTTTTTTTTTAATGATATATTTAAAATATTTAACGAGCTCTTTGGTCTATAAACATTTTTTTATTATAAATTTTTTAAATACACACACACACAAAAAAGTATGTTTAACTGTTTTATATTAAATTTTAATCAAATAGTATTTTCACATATTTTTATTCTTTAAAATTTTTGAAACGTTAATTAAGAACTTTAAGGTGCAATTCAAAAATTAGTTTTGAAATATAAATTAAATTTTATTATCTTTTCATCAAGTTTATTTCTCATAGTATGGTAAGAGTATAGATATTTAACATTTTTATATATAATAAAATTAGAAAAAAAAAATATTTTATACTCAATAATAAAAAAATAAATATTTATTATACGTATAATATATAAATAAAATTATTAAGAGTTAAAGTAACAATTTAAATTATAACTTCCTTAGATTCATACAATTGTAAGTATTGTTGTTTTTTAATAACGAAACCATTTCAGAAAGATTTTTTACTAGTTGGGAAAATTGTTTTGCGTTACTATTGACTAAATTTGAGATTTAAATAAATAGGCGTAAAAAATTAGGCAAGTTCTTTCAAATAAATTTATTATAATTATATATATATATATATGAATTACTTAAAATAGCTGTGCCTAATACTTGTCTTTTACATATCAAAAGAAACGTAACAATAAATCTTTTATAAACAGAGCCTTTCTCTTTTTATAAAAGTATATTTTGTAAACACCAGATTTATAAAGCAAAGCGATTTGTCACTCTCTCCAAAGAATTTCTATATATTTTTATATCAGAATTTTACGTTGTATTAACATTAAATGTGCACATATAAATCTCTGGAATAGTAGAAATTTCTCCCATAATACAGTGAATAAAAAATATAAAAAAAGACATTTCATGCATTTGGTTTAAAATTTGAAGGGAGTTAAAATTTATTCTGAATCTACAATTCAAACTTATTTTTCGCCGCTAAAGTTTTACAGAGCATTGGATGTTTTGGGCATATACATTAAAATTATTTTTATACCTAAAAGTTTATTTTACATATGAATGCATTTTATCTACATAGACAAAAAATTCTATTCGAAATTTAATAACTTACTTTGTATTTCATATCATTCCGAAAAACATTTTACATTAAAAAATTTATAAAAATATTTACGAAAATATACATTAAATATATAAAAAGTTTAAAATTAATTTTACATTACTATTTTCAAATTTAAATTCTTTTAAATTACCTAAGAATAGTGAATTTTGTGTGTGTGTGTGTGTGTGTGTGTGTTGATTAAATGTCGCAATATGCACTTTAATGAGATTTTGCAAAACTTTCCGCTTTTACCGCGAGGGAAGAGGAGTAAAAAACAAGTAAGAGACTGCCGAAGGCATCGGGGCTCCAGACTCGACTGTGGCGAGCCAGATTATGACTGACTTCAATGATTAGGAGTTTTATTATCATTATTAATGTTATGGTGTTTTGAGAATTCGTTTCAATATAAAGACCAGCGAAGCGGGTAAAGCCTCCTACTATATATATATATATATATATATATATATATATATATAGATAGATAGATAGATAGGTAGATAGATAGATATACAGATTTTGTAAATTTGCATGAATTATTTTAAAAAGAATAGTTATTTTTTTGTGCATATGAATAACATATTGCAATTTTATTAAGATTCTTGCAAGTAAAGATGTTACAATTCAATTTACATAAATACCTCTCATAGAATGCAATGTTATTGGATAGTTTCGGGTGTCCTTGTATACAATGTAGGAATGGTACCTATTCTATTATCAAGGGATCACTAGATAGTGAAGTAATAACATGTATTAGTATCAAGAATTTCCATTTATACTTATGGTAGTTAGATCTTGAACAGCGAGACTCGTGGAAAAACAGATGAAAAGTCAGACAAAGCAAAGTCATAAATACTTTTCAACCTTGTTGGAAAGTGTTAAAAGTGAGATTCATAAATATTATAAGAAACTGTTTTTAATTTTATTTTCAATTAATAAAATTTTCAACTGATGTATTACTTTTTTTTATATATATATATATAATATGAAATCTTATTTGTCCAATTGCCAACGCATACTTTCAAAAAATTAAAAAAAAGTAATTCAGTAATAATGATAATAACAATAATAATAAAAGTATAAAAAAAGTAACATATGCGTTTTCACTTAAATTTTCTGCTTTAACTGGTTTTAGTTATAGTCATTATTCACACTACTAATAAATATGTTAATGAAAATATTCAGAATGGAAGCATAGAAAATGTAGAGGGTATTGTGAATAGGAGAGTATTAAAAAAATATAATAATAATAATGTATACCATCTACTATTTACTGTTCACGAAATACAAGTTTTTATTTTTATAAATATACGTTTAAAAATTTTAAATATGTGATGTTTTGATATTTAATGTATTTTACAATTTTACGTTCTTAAAAGTAAATTATACATTGCATTTACAAATACAAAGTTTTTTCTAGTTTAATTAAAGGGATTTTTATGCATGGAAGGGAACATACATAAGAGTAATTTGCTGACATTATGATTATTTTAACACATTCGTATCAGGAAACCAAAATACATTTATAGCAGTTAGCTAGGAAGAACTAAATTCTACACTTGAGCAAATTGTTATTTGCAAAAACTAAAACCTCTTCTTATAAATAGTATTTTATTTTTCCTTTATTAAATTTCAGAAAACTTTTATCAATAAGTACTTTATGAAAATGTGTATGTGCATTATGTTTCCATTAAATTACAACTGTTTTCATTGTGTTCACAATTTAATAATTTGGAATTACGGCGATCAGTGTGTTATGCCAATACTTTTTTTTTTTTTTTTTGTTTTTTTCTTTTCAGAAATCTGAAGTAAATTTATGTATAACAATTTTCATATCTATAAATACCATTGCGAACCTCAGATCTATCTTTACAAACCAATATTTTACATATAATAATGTGAATTACCTCAAAGCACCTACGTATAAATAATATAATTTTTATATTTTTATAAATCAACAATTTACTATCAATTTAATATCAATCAATTTTAATCAATATCAATCAATTTAATATCAATCATTTAATATGAATCATATTTTACGATAAATTTAAACATTATTTTTCGGTACTATGGAAATAAGCAGTAAAACATTAAACGTTTATTTTAACTATGCAAAAATATTATATTTGTTTTAAATTATTATTACTTCCAAATCTATGAAAAGACAAGTAATAATATAACTGACAAAGGTACTAACTTTAAAGAATACGACTTTTTCTTTAAATTAGTAGAAAAGAATTATTTTTTTTAACAATGAATAAAAATTCCGATCTTTAAAAAATTTGTAAAAATCTATAAGGAATCTTGGTTTTTTCTTTAAGTAACCTATTGTTATATACATTTATTGTTTTTGTTTTCTTATAAAAAATTATTTAGTACATAAACTAAATTGTAATTCAACAACATATATATATATATATATATATATATATATATATATATTCCCTAAAAGTTTGCTTTAAAATCCATTGCTTATATTTCTTTTAAATATATTTCGCCTACTTAATTAACTTCTTTGATTAAATTAATTTCAATTCCTTACGTCAATTAATAAGTTTTAAAAATTTTATAAACTCTATTAATTTTGACATAAAAAGTTTACAAATTATGAAATTTCTTTCTTAACAAACTGAAGATTGTGTTATTATTTTTTTAATAACAAATGACAGACTAATTAATTTTGTTATCACTTTTGCTTATCTTATTTACTGTTACTTAATATTTTGAGTAATTTCCGAAAACTTAATTAAAAATAAATTCAATGACAATAAGTTAATTCGATATTTTCAAAATTCTTAAAGAAAAAAATATGTTTTTGTTAGTTTAATAGCAATCATTTAATAATAAAACATAATTTTTTATTAAAGTGTTTGATGTGCTCATTATACACAACTATAAACACACACACGCAACACATGTATATGTATTGTTACAGTTTGTTAATATATTTATAATAAACAGCTTTTAATAATTTTACATAAAAAATAATTGATGTGCTCATTATATGTATATACATATATATTAGGGTGTCCCAAATTTTTATTCTTCCATTTTTTTTAACGTGTTCTCCCTAAAGTTTTTGGTGTTATTTTAATGCATTCAAAAACAATGTTTTGAATTTATCTCATTGCGTTAACCCATGCGAATAAGGTCGGAATATTTTCTATTAGGAAGTAGATAACAATTTTCTTTTAACAAAAAGTAAAATTATTTAGCCAGTATTAGTGATAAATTTCCAATTTAAAACACATTAAAAAAGTCTTCTCAGTGTTCCTTTTTTCAAGATCCACTGACTACTAGATTCCGGCACTGGGTCTGGTGGCCGGATATTAACCGAACCCGTCCGAGTCGGTTTGGGTTGACTGATTTTTTCTTTTGCGAGTCGGTTTCAGTGAATGTTTCTTCTGTGGTCTGGGTTCGAGTTCGTGTCGAATTTGGCGTTTAACCAGTCAGGTCGATTTTAAAACATCTTTCAAATATAATACCATAATAAGCAAAAAACTTTTTTGATATGCAACTGTATAACTTATGTAAACATACAATATATACTCACGTTCCATGATTAAACGTACGCGTTAAATTATTATAGTAAAGTAAACAAACACAAGGAAAATCAAATAATAATCATTATTATTATTTTAGAAGGTAAGCATTAAACAATAAACTACAAACTCTAAACTTGAATCCATCTTTTTGTATACTTGCTTGAAGTGCGAGTACACAATACATATTAAAGATGAAAATTTATTATAAATAATTTTTTTTTTTTCAGGTTTTTTACTTAGTATATTAGTAATTACTTTTTTAATACTTTTTAAATTGATTTACCTACTGTGCGACAACAAAACTATACTTTTTTTTATAACTTGCAGGCTACATCGCTGGTCACTATATTTAAATGATTTTCAAAAGAATTGGATCAGTACTTATTTTTTACATCACATTACAAATAAAAACTTAAAAAAAAAAAAAAAAAAAAAAAAAACCACTGAAATCGTTTTAGATCTCGCTTCTTCGGGTACCCGTTGCCTAAGGCAGCTCTTTTTTCTGCCCGTACTGCATCGGGTCCAGTTTCCCACTGTCTACAGAAAGGTTTTTCCCAGGCACTTCAATCTTGGTATTTATCGACGACTCGTGGATTTTCTGTTATTTAAGAACTACGATTTTAAAGATGACTTTATCTCAACATCTATTATATATTTTAGTTTTTGAACTATGTGTTTTATAGCCCCCGTTATATACACTACATTATGATTTGATTTCGACCAGTGCAATAAAATAAAATAAAAAAGCAGATTTTCTTTTAAAAGGAATTAAATACATGAAAACAAACGAATTTTAATCAGTTTAATCCTTTCTACTATAAACTACCATTTTTTTTTCACTTAATAAATATTATAAATAAGAAAAAAGAAATATTTTTCTTTTAAAGGAATTAATAAAAAAAAAAAAAAAATGAAAAATAAAAAGTTGCTATTCTATAAAATTTATACATAAACGTAAAAATTTATTTCTATTGCATTACCATTTAAATTTCAATAAATATAATAATAATAAAAAAAAAAAAAAAAAAAAAAAAAAAAAGAAAAGAAAATCGCTTCAAATGAATGTATTAAATAAAAAATGAATTGCGTAATAGCCGTTGCTAAAATACGCAGACGATTACAATCAAAGGATAAACTTATGAAAAATGAAACATAAAAGCCAATGTTTAAAATCCAAAAAACATAAATTTAAAATGTTTAAATTCGAAATTCGAAAAATTCTCGATGAGGTGCACACCTGTAGGGTCCCAGGTACCTATATGCCAAATCTGGAAGCTCTGCGATCAGTAGTGTGACCAGCAGAGCGTAGGCAGACACACACGCACACAGACATACAGACACTTCTCTTTATTTATATAGATTTTAAAAGGGTTTTGCATGATTTTTAGATGAAGCAATAATTTTCATTTAGTTTTTGGGTTACGGGTTAGGTTTGGGTAAAATGAATTCAGGTTTCGGGAATAAATAAATCGGGTTCAATTGGAGGGCAATTCGTCAAATTTTGGGTTCGGGTTGGTTTCCGGATCGACGCTTATTTTTATTTTTATTTTATTTTTATTTATTTATTTTTATTTATTTATTTATTTTTGGGGGTGGAGGGTCCGGATCGAGTTTTAGGTTGATTTAAAACTCATCTGTCCGGTAAAACCAACACACGCTACATGAACCAACACATCCTACATCCTCTTCTAGAATGTGTTGGTAAAACAGGACCCGGGCATGTCTCTGTTGTAGATACAGCATTTGTTTGTTGCCAAACGCGATCCAATGAATCATTCGATGTTGAGTGGTAACAGATGTATTATTCTCTATTATAACTTTTTTTTTTCATACTGTCTGTTTGTTGTGTCAGTAAGACATTGTCGTTCGTAATGAGTATCAAGATAGGGGAATTAGGAAATTAGAGGTAATTTATACCTATACATATCTTTTTAATTTATAAGAATATTATCGCTTTTCACTTTCATTTCAGTTAAGCATGTGGGTGATTTTATATTGATGAAAAGTAAAAATTTACTGCTTCGTTTTAGAGCTAACGATAGCTTTCTCTAAGACGGCCTATCTTTATAGGAAATGAAAATCTTATTTTTGGAAACCAAACATAATATTACATAGCCTAGATTAAAGCAGTTAATTTTACAGCTGAAAGAGCTGTAAAGTTGATGCAAGACTTCTATGTTTTTTTTTTTTTTTTTTTTTTTTAGTAGCACAGGAATAAAATAACAATATTTATCACAGAAAAAAGTACCTTGGTTGTAAAAAGAATACATTAAAACGAAAATATCCGTTGTAAGTAAATTATGTAATGTAAAATGTTTACAAATTAATTATTTAAATATATATATATATATATATATTCCTAAACAGCATGGGTGAACATCATACTGGGAAGTTGGTATTTTACTAATAAGTGTTTATTAATAATAAAAAAAAAATAGAGGGTATGTATATCGGATAAAAATATATTTATATCATTATATATTTTTTTATTAAAGTATATATTTTATTAAAAAAGTATATCACTATATATTTTTATATTAAGTATATATCTATTTTATTTAATGTATATATTATATAATATATTAAAATTTTATGGTTTTCATTAATTTTTACTATAAAACTGTAAAATTTTCACTACTTAATTATAATTATAATTATAAATGATAAATCAGATTAGTTGATATTTAATTTATAAGAATGTTAGTTGTTTAAAAAGATTTTTCTTCCTGTGTGATCTATTAAATTCGTATCGTGTTCAAAACCCTTAAAATATTCTCGTTTCATGTGAATTAATATACAAATGGATAATGTTTGGTATTATTATTTTTTTTTTCAACATCTTAATTTTTTTTTTTTTTTTTTTTTTTAATTCATTGTAAATACTTTTGAGTTGTTGGGCAATGACAGTGATTTCATGCGTCACTGTCTCAGAAACAACTCATTTTTAACTACTCTGTTTCGTTAACGTCCCATCGTAATATGTAGCAAATTTTTAGTTTATTATTATTTTTTTTTACATTTATTAACTTGTCCAATGTAATTTGTTGTGTATAAAGTTTCACTTCCGTATGAAATTATTTATTGATTAATTCTAGTCTTCTTTACCTTAAGTCCTTATTTATAAACATAGAATTTTACCTCGGACCTTTTTAGATAAAGTGTCTAAAATTATTACGAAATTTCATTACACTCGCAAAAATGTTATTTATGTTTTTGAAAATAGGGGAATAGATCACAAATGTTATATATATATATAAGATAAAATTTAAATATAGGAGGGAGTAAAATTCTTGATGACAATCCCACTTAAGGTTTGTTGTTCAATTTTGGGCGACATTTAAGTGCTAGTAAGTGGCCTTACTAGCTGAAAAGAGTTCTATGTTTATAAAGGGGGGTGGTTTTCAATTTTCCATTTTCTGACTATTCCAGTTTGTCCACGTATGTATTTATATATTCTTGTGTTATTTAATTTCTTGTATTTTATATTTGATGTATTATATTTCTTAAATTTTATATTTGATGTATTATATTTTGTGCTTTATTTCTGAATTTAATTGCTTTTTATTGCTTTATACTAATTAAAATTCGTTTGCTGTATGGTCGTGCTTCCATCTGTGAGAAGTTGGGGGCTAGAAACGTGTTTTTTTGGTTAATACCAACGTTTCGTCAGAAACCTCTGATATTCCTTTCCCTACATGGGGGAGCTCCCCTGATGAAGGCTCTCATGTGTTTTGGGATTAAATTTCCTCTGGTTTTGATTATTTTGATTATATATATTTATATATATTCTAAATTCAATTGCAAATACCTGCACATAGCCGCATTTGAATTATACTTCCTTCAGTAATATTAATTCATTTACAACATTTTACAATCTGTTTTATTGGGATACATAGTTATAAATAAATATTGTAAAAATTCAGAAGTACTACCTATTAATGCTTCAGTTTTCTTTGACAGTAATAATATTCTAAACTGAATATACTTTAAATTCGGCCATTAAAATATATTTAGTTTCATTGGTCGTTCAGTATTATTTAACATTATTTTATTAAATGATATTCAAGTATACATATGATTTTTTTTTTATCTTGTCAAAACTAAAATGATATATCTATTCTATTTCAATTTTTTATAGCTATAATGATAACTTAATTCATCATATGTTATATTATACATTACACTAATGTTTCAATTTAAAGACGTGTGCTCCCTTAAGACAGTCATTTAAGTATCACATTGGCAAATATCCAGTAAAAAGAATTTATAAGTATTTTTAGGAAACTACTATTATTTATCAATTTCGAATACACTTTTGTTTTTAAATCCTCAAATTATTTGTCAAAATCAGTGATGATATTTTTTGCAATTTCTAAGTAATTACTTTTATCATTTTATATCTTTAACTTTTTATTAACTTTTTATGAAACTAAAAAAAAAATAAAATAAAGAAAAAAAAAACATAAAGAAAAAAAATCCTTTATAATTATGTTTTTTATAACGAAATTTTAACTTCCATGTTAATTCTGTTTAATACATAATAATTTTATTAATCTGTGGTCGTCTTTTTTTCTAGGAATTTACAGTATTACCAATTAGTTTAATTGAGGAAGTAATAAAGACATGAAGAAAGTTGTTCTTTTATAATAAAGTGATTTTGAAATGTCTTTTGTAACGATATATATATATATTAATTTGCAGACTATTCATGATTCTAACAAAAAAAAAAAAAAAAAAAAAAAAAGATGATTTCTTGCAATGGTAAATAATTGGTTGATTGCCCGATACTCGCTGTTTGTAAAAATCTAGAATCTAAAAAATCTCATTCAAATCAGAAAACTAAATTGCGTGACTCTAAACACCGCATTAACTAGTACGGCTTCAAGGCAAAAATGATCAACAATTCTGTAAAAAGTAAAAGAAACTCTGTGTTGAATGGAAATTAGAAATACGTATTGTCATATACACATACATGAATAATCTGTGATATGAAGGAATGCATAATAAATACTCTTTTTTTTAATTTTTTTGTCAGGAAAAATACAACAATCATGCATTTCATTGTACAAAAGCAGCAAAAAATATCATCTATATAAATAAAGAGAAGTGTCTGTGTGTGTGTGTGTCTGTGTGTCTGTGTGTGTATCTGCGCTGTGGTGCTCACACTACTGATCGCAAAGCTTCCAAATTTGGCATATAGGTACCTGGGACCCTGCAGGTGTGCACCTCATCGAGATTTTTTCGAATTTCGAATTTGAATTTTTAAAATTAATGTTTTTTCGATTTTAAATATTGGCTTTAATGTTTCATTTTTCAGAAATTTCTTTTGTTTCAAAAGTCTGCGTATCTTAGCAACGGCTATTAAACTATTTATTTACTTTAATTCATTTGAGGAAGAAATCTTTTTTATTATATTTATTGAAATCTAATAGTTATACACATACAGTAGAAAAAATTAAACATATTAAATTTTTAGATTTTGACATATAGGTACCTGGGACCTTGCAAGTGTGCACCTCATCGAGATTTTTTTTGAATTTCGAATTTGAATTTTTTAAATTAATGTTTTTCCGATTTTAAATATTGGCTTCTTTGTTTCATTTTTCATAGATTTATTATTTTGCTTCAATCGTCCTCGTATCTTAGCAACGGCTATTACGAAACTTATTTAATACATTCATTTGAGGGCGATTTTTTTTTTGTTGTTGTTGTTGTTATATTTATTGAAAATAAAATCGTAATGCAGTAGAAAAAATTAAGTATAATTAGTTTTAAATTTAAAAACGTATTTATAACAGTTATGATTAATTTTTTATAGTAGAACAACTTCTTATTTTTCATTTTTAAATTAATTCTTTTAAAAGAAAAAACTTCTTTTTATTAATTTTTTTATTTACAGTATTTATCGAGAAAAATGGTAGTATATGCATAGTAAAAAGGATTAAATTTATTAAAAATTATTTGTTTATATATATGTATATTTATTCTTCAATCTACTTTTTATTTTATTTTATTTTATTACATTGGTTGGAATCAAATCGTAATATAGTGAAAATAGCATGGGCTATGAAATACATGGTTCAAAACTAAATTATTTAATAGATGCTGAGATACAGTCATCTTTAAAATCGTAGTTCTTAAATAGTAGCAGATTCCCCCTGTCGTCGATAAATGTCCAGATTGAAGTGCCCGGAAAAGATCTTTCTGCAGGCATGGGTAACCTAGACCTGATGCAGTGCGGGCGGAAAAGAGGTGCCGTAGACAGCGGGTACCCGAAGCGCGGTTTGGAGCAATTTTAGTTTCTTTTTTTTTTTAGTTTTTGTCTGTAATGTGGTGTAAAAAAATAAATATTAATTCAATTCTTTCGAAAATTCATTCAAATATAGTGACCAGCGAAGCGGGCGTAGCCTGCTAGTTGCTAATATTTTGTTGTTTTTCCTTTAATCTAAAAGAAGCGCTGTATCATTGTTTATTTTATGGTGTTGTCTTGCATAAATATTATTCTTATCTGTTTGAAGAGAATGACAAATTTGTTCCGTTAGTAACAATAAAAATTGTTAAATTAAATAATAATAATAAAAAAAAAAAAATGTGTTGTGATTTTTTTTCTTCTGCATTTTTAGTAAAATCAGTATCTGGTTGAACTATGATTTTCCTTCATCCAATTATATGGATGACTCAGTCACCTTAATTCAGGCATTCTTCTGGACAGTCTTTTGATATTAAAATCTTGCTATACGGACCCCGAAAGTCATTTCCTTAAAACATAACGTAAAGGAAACTGTGATGTTCTACTTTGTATGATAACACGTAACTATAACGATGGAATATGCAGTGTATGCCAATGGTATATATATATATATATATATATATCCATGTTTATACAAAATAAAATGTTCCAAGTTTTATAACAATATGAAAATTTAATATTTTTAATGATTTCCCTCTTGAAAGCTTGTACATAAAGAAATGTACTGAAAAATTCGGCGTTGCTATCAAAGGTCATCTTTCGTTATTCTTTCCTTTATTTCTTTCTGTGTTAGTATATAGTAACTTTACAACATTTTGGTGAATTTTCCTCTCAAAAATTAGTATACATTAACAAAAATAAAACGTCGAAACTAATTTAATTTTATAGTTATTTAAATTCATAAGAAAGGTATAGACATATATGTAACTTAAAGAAACTTATTTACCTACAACAAGCTAATTCTTTCAAAATATAACATAATGGGTCATTTAAGTAAAACAAATAATGCGCGTTAAATGGTTTATTGCACACTTTCAAGATTTCTTTTCACACTTGCTTGATTTACACACTATGCGCTACACTTTTAACGAAGAATAATATATTTTATGGAACATGGTTTAGGTAACTATGAAGAAACTACTTCATTAAAAAATCCTTTTATCTATTTTAAAACTTACTTCAACTATTTATAGTTTTATAAATTTAAAAATACACATGGTTTACTTATAGCATTCAAAATAAAATTAAATGATAAGTATGTTGCATTTTTATCTCTAAATATATTTTAAGAAAGTTTAATTTACTAGTTATAAGAGTTTTAGAAATGAATATAAAAATCATTTTAAAATCTGTAGCTGTTTTTTCATACTGTTTTTATTATGCACGCATGATGACTTAACTTTTGTGTTCATCTAATTAAAATAATAACTTAAATTAAGCTATAAAAAAATCTTTGTCTATTTAAGAATAATAATACTCTTGAACCAATGTTAAAAACCAATGTAAAATATTGTGCAGAAAATGTTATGACAGAATTATGAAAATCTAAGGTTTTAGATACGATAAGAAATTACTTAGTTTTATTAAATCGTAAAGACAAAATTAAGTACTTATATTTTTAACAGCTGATTAAATATTTTAAAAATAAATTTGGTAAATTTAAATTATTACAGTTTGTTTTTCTATTAATTTTGTTAGATATATATTCACGTATTTCGTGCTATATCATGGGTAAAACACACTTTTAAGAAAAAATAAATAAATTTAATGTTGGTTTTAATTTCTCGAAAAGGTTTTTGTTCAATACTTAGAAACTATGTATGCCTAACATATATTTTAAAATTTCCTTATAAAACAAATTACAAAAATTTGTATTTTTTTAGTAATATAAAGGAGCATACGTTCATTTCTTTCCTTTGCGAAGGGAGAAAAGTTTTTAAGAAATTTCCATCAGCATGAAGATTTTTATTAAATCAGTTTAAACGTCACTATCACTGTACATGTATATTTAAAAAAAAAATCACTTTCTTTTCATAGAATTTATTATATAAAAATAAATGAATTTCAATCTCCTATAGTAAATTTATTAATTATTACTTTAACGTACATTTTAAACAAAAAATTATTAAGTCTGAAAATATTCAAGTGCGTCCAACACGTGAATAACTTACATTAAAATTCAAATACATTTATCTCGAGCAAATTTACACTTACTGACTGAGCTATATTATAATTACATCGCAGAATTGACAGAAATACAAAAAATGATTAATTCAAAATTAAAAGCATCAATTTTTAATTTATTTATTATATTATTTATAATCATATCATAGCATTTTTAAAATTAAAACCACTTTGTGTGAACTTAAAAAAATTCGTTATTTATTTGTATTTTATGTGCTTTATAAAAATTGCGTGATACATTCACCAAATTTAATCAAATTGTAAAAACGAAAAAACGATCCCTTAAAAATCATCTTTTTCTTGTATAATGTTACTAATATCTCGTAAAAGCATAGAAAAATGTATAAAAATACTTATGTGAAGCTTCATGATATCAGTTAATCATTTATCAAATGTTAATATAGGTTAATTCATTTTTCTATTGGTGTAATAATAATAAAAAAAATGAATAAATAAAGTGGTATAGTTCATGCTAAAATGGAAATTTTGCTTTTTTTTTCTACATCAGATTATAATACTTCTTACTGTTATCATTTTACTACAGCTTGCAAGACGTTTTATTTTGTTTTTTCTTTCCTACGTTGCCTCATATGATAAGTCCTGAAACTGAAAGAAGTCGCTGAAGCTTCCGCTTCAGTATCAGTCAATCATAGTAAGTCAGCAGTATGATAGTTCACAGCGACAAAGACATATTTCTGTATTTAAAAACGTTTCACAGCGACAAAGACATATTTCTGTATTTAAAAACGTTTCACAGCGACAAAGACATATTTATGTATTTAAAAACGTATCAACGTAATTTATTTATTTTTATTATGCTTGATTTATTATTTTTTAAGGCAATATTACTCAGACTTTATATATATATATATATATATATATATAATCTTTCACAATTTTATTTCCGTTTACTGAAAGAGTTTTTACTCTCATTTCAAAATAACATTTTTTTTAAATTAACAACATGTCATTTGATACATGGTAAACAAGACAATTTTATTTTCTATTCATACATTTCTTCAAGGCGAATAAGAAATTTTAAAAATGTAATTACATTAAAGTTAAAAATATGACAATGTTTTAAATCTGATGAAGTATTTAATAAATATCTAAAATATCTAAAAGATGGTGTAAATAAAATATATTTGTTGTGTTTCAATTAACATTAATGATAGAAAAGTATAGAATATTATAAAGGTATATTTTTGTATACATATTTACATATATAAATTTGTACTTCTGTATATATAATGCTCCAATAGAGAAGGATTTATGCTTGCATTTAGTTTTCAAAAATGTAAAAATTTATCATAAACTTAATTTTATATTGTTAGTTTAGCTATGCGGACTTTTATAAAATTAATTAAACGATAATTTAGTCTCATAATTAAATCATGCGGAATTTTAAGTTCATAATAATTTTTATACCGCTTTCTTTAACATCTATTTCTTATTTTATACTAAGTATACGTCTTAATTTATAATTTATAATTTCTATTTCGCTAAATTTTATTTAAAAATTATAACACAAGTAGGGAGCATAGTACTTTCCTTTAGTAAGGATGTTTTTCATTATTTAATTATGTTTATTGTTGTATTTTGTTATAACATTCCATAAAAAAAATTGCATTTATTTTATAAAAATCGCGCAAATTGTTTTCTGTCGTTTAAAATATAAAATATTGCAAAGGTTAAGAAGTAATAATTTATGTAATGAATTAAAAAAAAAAAATAATAATAATTAATTAAAATTAAAATTAAAATTACCTTGGTTTGTAATTATTTGTCTGAAAAGAATGGATAATTTAAAATTAAAAAGAAATATTTATATTGTGAGATAATTTTACAAATTAATTAAGAATGACCGACTATGTAGGAAATATTTTCATTAATAATGCTTTTGTAGATTAGGAATTCTTGGCTAATATTAAAAAATATATAATATTTTTAAATATCACGCGAAAATTTTTTTTATTGCTTCACTAGTTAATTAATCGGTTATTTATGAAATGCAATATTGCTAAAAGAACAAAACTTAAATGAGATATGTTTAAAAATAGCAGAAGAATTTTTTTTAAAACTTGTATTAAGAAAATTAAAATATTACTTGTTATTCAGCTATGAACTAGCTTTTGTCATTTACTAAAAAAAATTCTTACCAATATATATGTATATATACATATATATATATATATATATATATATATATATATATATATATATATATATATATATATATATATATATATATATATATATTAAAATTATATACAATTAAATGTCAATATCATATATATTTTTTTCTAGGTAACTCCATTTTCAGCACTTTAATAAAAAATATTACTTCATAATGTACACGGAAAAAAAGCGTAAAAAGTTTTTGCTTTATTATTTTGATTTATTTTGATTTAATTTAATTTAATTTTTAATTCAAATAAGAAATTTTATGTAAATCCGAATAAATCTGTATTCTGGTCTGGAATTAATTATGATTATGAATACACTTTTTAAAAATAATAAATGAAAGATATATATTCACACACACGCACAGCGTGGTGAGAAAGTGAGGGAGAATGTCATCGATAATTTATATATTAGCAATTTTGCCTCTATTTGTATTATTGTTAATTGTACGCCTGTAGTAATATTTGCTCAGTAAATGTTAAATACATGCTTTTTTTAATTTAACTGTCCTCTGCTTAAAAAAAAAAAAGTTATAGATTACCGAATCTCATAAAAAATACTTTAGTTCAATAACAATAAAAACAAACACAAACATAATTATACCTGATTCATTAATGCTAAAGATATATGCAAAATAAGTAATAATAATATAAGCATTACATGTAATTAATATGTTACAGTTTTTGTCAATACATGCATATAATTATAATTCATCATAATCCAGATATAAAAAGCAATGAGTGACAAGTGATAATTACATGAGATAATTTATTTTGAACGAGGAAACTATCCCTCATAAATAAAAAATTAATTTCTGCAGGCATTAAAAGAAAAAAAAAATAATTGGGAAGCGCATGGAGATTTAATTATTTTGTGTATTTAATTGTTCGCTTTCAAAATATTTCTGTACTTTTATAAATCACCTATGATAAAGTAAGAAATGCTAGTACTTTTTATTCTGCTTCACTGACGTCCGTTCAGAATAGAATATTTCAGTTTTTAACAAAAAATTAATCAATATTTAAAATTTAATTTATTTTATAATTTTTTCAAATTCTTGTACCTTTACTCGGAACAAGTTCTAAACTTAAGTAATCTGCTTCAGTGTATATATGTATATATATATATATATATAAAGCTGTGTTAAATTTATTTATCCAGTAATTAAATATACTTGATTTTTTTTTTACGTATTTATTATTTATTATTTCAATGAATGTAGGTAAGCTTAACGTTGTATCACTTAAGTAATGTATATATATATATATATATATATATATATATATTTTTTTTTTTTTTAACTGTGTTATGGAAACTATACAAAAGAACGATACACTTTCTTTTTAATTTTAAATCTAATTTGCTTTTTGATTAATACGAGTTATTAAAAATAAATACCGAAATTATATCAGTTGGGTGAAAAAAATCTGTAAAGTATAATAACCTGTATATGCGGTGCAAGGAGTATTTCAACTAAAAAGTATTTTGCCATTTTTTATAAATTCTGAAAAAAAAAGCAAGTGTTTTTATTGTAAAATGTGTCAGTTTATTAACAAAAAGCATCAGGTAAATGTTTAACGATAAAGGCATTTTACAATTTTTCTTTTACTGTTTCTAAAAGAATGTTTCAATACTATTAGCAAATAATTAAAACATAAACGATAGTAATTCTTTTTAAATTCGTACAAGATATTTTTTTTCAGCTTAATAAATATACACACTGTAACGCAGTTTAATTAAGTATTATGCATATGTGTTTACCGCATCGCTAGACCTATTTCTGGTATTAATAATATATGTATATTTTTTATTTGTATAATCATAAAATACGTATTTATAAAATATATTCATAATATAAGTACATATTTTTAAGTTACATTTTACTGTTCTAAAAAAATAATGCTAGCTAATTGCATTTTTTTTTTTTTTTCTTTTTACTTTCGAATCATCAGATGATTTCGGTAATGCTAAAAAATTTTGAAAATGTAAAAATATTTTATTTAAGCTGTATATAGATGTCATTTTCGTAGAATATGTAATTTTTCCTTATCCCTACTCTAACTGGATCAACGGCTAAATAATTACTTCAAAAATTTTTACATACTATTTTATTATTATTAATGATGTATAGAAAATGTGAGAATTTCATTGTCTGAATGAAAACATTTTTAAAGAATACAAATATTTATTCCGTTCCATTAGTATTTGAATTTGGATATTTATTTCGTCGATTAATATAATCTTGAGTAAAATTTTAACAAAGCATAAAATTAGAGATACATTTTATTGTAGAACATTTTAATAAGTTCCAGTGCATAAAAATTATAAAGAATAATGAATGTCAAATGTTAAAGAAGAATTATTTAAGTATAAATAATATATGAAAGCATGACAAAATATTGCTTAAACTACTTACATACCAAAACAATCCTATTTTGCAAATTTTCATAAGTTTAATTATTCCAATCACAAACTAAGCCACATTATGCGGAAAATAAGATGATTGAAAGATGAGATTAGTAAGAAAGAAATTTAATCACCAAATTAATCCCTCTTTACCAATATGTCATTCTAATGTTAAAAAATAATTTCAATTTCAATACCCCTTGCTTAGCAAACACCAACAAGTTAAATTTATTCCATCCTTATTTTTCTAAATTTCTTTGTAAAGGAATCTCTTTCAGAATTGCCGGGTTTCGCTTAGAAAGAGCAGTCGGGAAAATGCATATATCTCCGACTCCGCAAATGTCTCAAGCAAGACTGAGATCCAAAACTGGGTTACCAGTTGAGAGATCTTCCGATGCGGTCTAATCTCTCGCCAAGTAAACAGCGCCGCATCCGCGCCAAAAGTTATCGAGTAATAGGAAAATAAATAATTTTATCGATATCGAAAGAAATTGATCTCTACAGAGAATAAAAGTCTTTTTTTCTTTATATATTTTTATTGGGGGAAAAATCGCTTTTAATTGTTTTGAAAAAAAAAAAAAAAAAAAACTTATGAAAAGTTTGCCGTTTGGAAAATAATTTTCAACAGTTTGAATAAAATTTAGAAATAATTTGAAAAAGGATAATAAATACGAAATTATTTTTTTAATTTAAATAATTCATGACGGTAAATATATTTATGAAAGCTATTCTTAAAAAAAAAAAAAAAAAAAAAAAACTGAAGGTTTTTTTTTTTTTTTTTTCCGAATAACATTATTTATATATTATACCTAATTTTCCTGTTTATATATATATATATTATGCTTATATATTTCATTTTACATTAATGAAATGAGCCATATAAGTAATAAAATCCTATTCTTAGTTGCACTATTTATATTTTTTTTATACTCATTTAATAGAAATGTCTGGTAAAGTATAAATGTTATTTATACATACTATTATTTTTTGTCTTCAATTTTAAATAAAACCAGAAATTATAAAATACGAAGGTGGTTTATTTCAATATTCATGGACTTTTTTACATTATTTTATTTGTGAAATAATAAATGAATAATAATTATTTATTAAATTTATCTTTATCTGAATGATTGTATAATCTTATATCTCAACAATTATTAGTACTTGTAAAGGTTATATTTTTTAGATATGCTTTATTATATTTTGGTCTTAAAATCAAAACAAATTATTGAATTTATTGAATTTTGTGATTAAATATAAAAAATATTAAATATTCTTCTTCTTTTGTTTTTTCTTTAATATTTAATTGTTCAGAACGTTTTATGGATATAAATTATAACGTATTTAATTTAAATATCTAAAGCATTTTAAATTTTAAATTAAATTTGCTAATGCAGTGTAATATTGTACCTCATAAGAGTTAAAAATATTTACTAATTAAAAAAAAATCAATTTATTAAAAAAAATACTCTTTACTCAATTGTTTAAGCAAAGACAAATTTTATTCTCGAGATAGTGCAAAAATTCCGAAGAAATATATCATGGTTATTACTATTAAAAAATTACTATTATTCCACTCATTTAATTTTTATCACTATATATTAAAGAAAAAAAGTTACTGCAATTGGCACTTTTTTTTTTTTTTTTTTTGTCTGAGACCGCATCTCCTAACGGAGGACAAAGTCCTCCGGATCATGAGTGCCGAATACTCCAAGGAGAAGATTCAGGTAATTAAAAATTTCTATCATTTTAATTAATGAAGTTATTAAGCAAAAACATCTGGTCTACAAACTGTACTATTTGTCATCTCTCAAATAATTTCTCTTATTACGTTACTTTTTGCAAGGAAATTAAAACATTATTAATAGTGTAAAATAAATAAATAAATAAATATAAATAAATAAATATAAATAAATAAATAAATATAAATAAATAAATATAAATAAATAAATAAATATAAATAAATAAATAAATAAATATAAAAGCAAAATAAATTTCAATGTCGCAATTAGTAACGAAGAAATTTATCGTCTGCAAATAAAAATAATTATCCTGTATATTTTTAATAATAATAAATAAATAATAAAAAAAAAAAGAATTTAGAATTATAATTAACATGTCTGCAGACATATTGTTTTCTACTTTTAGAAAACTGAATTTCTTACTAACAATTTCTAATGTTGTTATTTATTTATTTATTTTTCCTTTTTATGAATAATGATATAGCCTGAACATTTTATTACTGAATTTTTTAGTTAATTTAGGGAAACATATAATATTCTCTCTACATATTTTTAATGTAAGCTATGTAATAATTTTAAACGTTTGGAAATACCTGAAAAGAAAATGAGTTTATTTTTATTATTATTTTAATTTGAAAGATATCTTTTATAGCCTCTCCAGACTACTTCTTAAAATAACGAAAGATAAAATGTATTCGGTGGTATGTAAGAGTTTTAGATGATAATTTTTTTCTACCAGAAATTCGAAATATGATATGTATCACAGAAATGTTTAAATCGGTAATAGTAAAACTTATAATAAGCAGAGTTTGGTGAGCAAAGAAAGCAGAGTTTGGTGAGCGGAGCGAGCAAGGGGCACAGTCCATTAAATTGCACGTGTTTACAATTAAAAGCTCATTTCTTGTCTCCCTTCTTTGTGCCTGCATGAAGTTTTAATTACTATGCTGTTTCGGTAAATTAAGCATTATTGGTGAAGATGTTTTATCTCATGTAAGAATCGTCGACTGAAGCTACAGTTAGCAGCGTTATAACTTCTTGAAAACTGTAATTTGTGGTAATGACGGACACATAGAATAGGATTTATATGCTTGTAATATTAGTATGCAAATAAATATGTTATTTGCTCTCGTTCAGTTTTCTCTGTCAACAAAAATTTTAACAGATACTTATTCCTTTTTTTTTTTTTTTTTTTTTTTTCTAAAAAAATAAAAAAAAATCCTTATTCACGAGAATAATATTTTTGTAAACCGCATTCAAATCTACCAATTCCTTCAAATGTTTAAGACTTTTTAAAATGTCTAAAGACTTATGGAGCAGTCAGTATATATATATATATATATATATATATATATATATGTGTGTGTGTGTGTGTGTGTGTGTGTGTGTATACATATATTCATAAATTACAAAATACGGTATAATTTATTTTCACTATTATTTTTTGTAATAAATTTTAAAGATTTTTTTTTCAGTCCTAAATGATAAAATATATTTATATTTCTGCAGAATATTGTATTTTACAAGTGTTCTACTTTTAATGAAAATGCAATAATTGTCGATGCAATAACTTTAATTAATATTTTTTGCAATTTTTAAAAATCTTTAACTCACATTTAATATTTACTATTTCAAATAAAACGAAACACACACATACAGGAAATGAAAAATTCAATACATAAAAATGAAAAACGCAATAGATAAAATTGCATTTTCCTTCAATTAAATCATTCGAATTAAATTCCATAGATATTCAAAACTCACAACAAACATATAACTCATTTTAGTTGGCTTATTTTATAAATAAAATCTAACTCTATTAAAAATACTTAAATGTATTAATAAAATATATTTTGTGTGTTTAGTTTTATTTTAATTAATAGATTATTGTTTAATCTGAAAGAGGAAACCGTGATATTTATTATTAATTTTAGATAAAATCATCATAGAGAGTTCTTCTGCATATTACTTTTTTTTTTTTTTTTTTTTTTTTTAATAAGACATAAAAAAAATAAATAAATAAAATAAATGGATTTATCGGTAAAAATGCATTATAAAAATCTCTGAACAAGACAAGAAAAGTATTAAAAATCTTTAAAGTTTCGAAATTTTCTAGATAATATTTTATCAAACAATATTAGAAATTTTATAATGATTCCACTGTTAAATTTATAAAGCAGACTTTTAATCCTTAGTGATTCTAGTTCTTAATACTAAAAATTTCTTTTTCAAACTTTTATTTATCTAAGGCAATATCTAATTTATCTTAATTCCGTGTTCCCACATGAAAAATGTTTCTGTCTTATAAAACTGTTTGCTCTAATTGGATAAATACTGAATTTCAAACAAAATGTGTATATTTGAAATAAAGAATCTATTATACGAAACTTTATAAGCAAAAATATTTGAAATACTTTAGCAAAAAAAGAAAAAAAAAAAAATCAGCAAGTGTTAAGTAGTAAAACGTTTATATTTTTTCATATTCAAAACAGAAGATCATTTGCAAAAATTTAGCTTTAATCTCAAATTAATCAATAAATCATTCTTTTATATTTCTTTTTCTCAATATATCTTTCCCTTTTAGCCAAAATTAAATGATTCATTATCTTGATAAGAACATAACGTATGAAATGTATTTAGGAATTTTTAAAAATGGAATAGCAATAAGATATCTCTGCTAATGTTTAGCATATCTTCAACTACAAAGTAAATATATTGCTTTTAATTGAAAAAAAAAAAAAATACATCTGTCTACTTTTTTTTTTTTTTTTTTTTTTTGGCTTATATCATAAAACTTAATAAAATAATAATAATAAAATGTATGGTGAAATTAGAAAACAATTAGTTGTATGTTGAAGAAGAAAGGAAGGAAAATAACATGTTTATTAATCAGTAATATTATAAGTATTGTTAACCTATGACTGTCGCGACAGGATATCTCTGTTAACTTATCTGTTGTTTTCTACTGAAATGCATTTTCAATTTTCGACTAATCAATTCAAAATGTTTTGCGTACATTAAAGTGTGAAGGCCATATATAATAGACGTACGATTTGCCTTTATATAGATATCTATGATTTTAAACATAAGATTGTATAACCTTCGTTTTAGACATTATTGAACGGTGTAGCGCAAACAACATATCACGTCTGCCCTTTTTGCTCAACGTCTCCTGCTTCACACCACCACTATTTCGCGTTACAGTGAAGTTTTTCATTTTTTATTATTATTATTATTTTTTTTTTTAGGACTGAGGACTATTAGTCTCAATCTGTGTATTTTTACGATACCAGTTTTACGATAGTTGGACATTTATCGAAGTCTAAAATTTATCGAAAATATAATTGAATAATTTGAAAGCAATATTATAATTTGAAAAAAAAAAAAAAAAAAAAAAAAAAACTAACGGTTCTCCGTCTTAAAATAAATTCTGCTTTTGCTAGAACTTCATCAAAATCAACTTTTTTTTTTTTTTTTTTTTTTTTTTTTTTTTTTAAATTAGGAAATAAAAAGTGCACGTGCAAAATGAAATTTAAAAAAGAAGCAAGATAATTGAGTTTGTAATTTAAGGATGTCATTGATATAGTAACTTTTTTTTTTTTTTTTTTTTTTTTTTTTTTGTAAATTGTTTTTAACAAATTAAAATGATAATATCATAATTGCGCTAGTAAAGACCTTTGCAAGAAACATCCGAGTTACTTCGGTGCCAAATTTCAAATTTCGCGAAAGAAGTCATATACTAATGCTTTTTTTTTTTTTTTCAGATTTTTTGGCACTTAATTTTGTTTATTAATTTATATTTTATAATGGGGAAACAAATGGATAATAACATATTAACTTTTATCCATAAGCCTATTATTACGTTAATTTTTTTAGATATTTCGCATTATTGGTAAATATGCGTTTTATTTATTATTATTTTTATTATTATTATCTATATATGAAAGAAAGAGTAACTTTTTCTGCTCCGGACACTCTGCTTTGTTCCTTATGTGAATGTCAAGTAAAAAATTGTTATCACTTTAAAGAAAATGATTTGATAGGAAAATATTTAAGAACAATAATTTATTTTGTGTCCGTAAATGTAAGATTGGGCATTAATGATGCAATGCAAAATAAAGCCAATCCTAAAAATAATGAAACCCAATTCTAAAAATAATTTTCCTAAATTAGCATAAAATTTACTAGTCCTGTCTTTAACTTGTAAAATCTACTTACAACAATTTAACACCCAGCCATTGATTTCCGAGCACTGTTTAACTATTTTTATTTGTATATCTGTCTGAAAATGTGCTTCAATTGTCTATTCCCTCATTGCTTGTTTGAATCTTTTGTTTTTGGGTTTCATGTTTTTTAACGCACAGGCAACATTATTTAAATAGCTACTATCTAGGAATAAAATTGAGGTAAATTTGAAAAGAAATTAAACTCTCTCTCTTTCTCTCTCTCTCTCTCTCTCTCTCTCTCTATATATATATATATATATATATATATATATATATATATATATGTATATATATATATATAAATCAGTAAGTAAAATTTATTGTTTCAAAAATCAAAAAGTAAAATTTATTGATTCGATAATTAACAATTTGTCTTCACTAGCAATTTTAAATTGATGAAATGTTATTCCTATAGGTCTATGTGGGATATTAAATAAGTAATAAAGGTTTATTGTTTTAAACATTAATAACATTTTATTTGGTGAAAATTCATGTTATCTCTAAGTAAAGTACTTGTAGTTTTGACATTCTTTTTTATTTTAAACTGATCTTGGATTTTCTATAAAAAAAAAAAAAAAAAAAAAAAAAAAAAAAAAAAACTTAATAAAACTTAATATTCTTGTTTAAGATATATCAATATTTGAGACGATAACAGGAATTGCCTGAAACATTAAAACATTAAAACATTGCTTCTTAAAACATTTTTTGTTAAAAATATTACTATAAAATTCTAAACATTTTCCGTGAAAATTACCTTTTAATAATGCAAGCTTGCTAATAATCTTTATATTCAAATCATATTTTTCCAAAATCCTCATATTTAACAAAGTTAAATATCTTAGAAGAAAATTATTTTATTTTCATAAAATAAAATTTTAATTTAATAAATCTTCACAAAAACTGATACAGTAAAGTTATAAGAAAGATGTTTGACGAAATATAAATACTGATAAAGTCGTAGTTCAAAAAATTAAGATAATTACATTTTCAAATTCTCAGCTTATTTTGAAAGTTATAGAATTAATTTCACTGTAAGTAATTTTGAATTTTTAGAATATGTCTCTATTTAAAACTTTTAAAGATCGCTGTATTTGAAGGAAAAACTTTCTTGGTACTTAAAACTCTTTGAAAGAAGGCTTGTCATGTTTCTTAGCGTTTAAAAGGAATATATTTTTCCGTACTTCTTTTTAAAAGTATGTAAAAATGTAGAAGGCATACTCTCTTTAGAAATTTTATTTTTCAAAGAGAAGGATATTGTAGGCTTTCATATAAGAAATATTGAATTAATTGTAATTTAGTTTTCTTAATCTGATATGATATCAAAGAATATGCATATCTAACGATATTAAAATACAGTTAAGAAAGTAAACAAAGGCTCATAAATAGTTACTATGTATTATTATTATTATTATTATTATTAATTTCATTTAATCAATTCTGGATTGCAATATTTTGTTTTATATTAAATAATTTATAAATTTTTATCTATTATATTCATATTTTTTACATTCTTCATTACCATAAACGTACATGTCTGAATACATTAGTCTGAAAGTCTGAAATACATTATGTCTAGATATAGAGGTTTTATTTATTATTTATTTATTTATTTATTTATTTTTTACTTCCAGAAAAAATAAAAAATTAAAAGTTAAAAATTAAAGATAAAACGTAAAACCTTTATTTTCTATTGTTTTAAATTAAATGAATATAAGTTACATAAATTTAATACTTTTAAAAATAACAAAATAGTTAACGATTTTCATTATTATACATAATAAAATGATTAATGGTAGGAAAATGAACAGATATAATACTTTTCATCAAATTTTAAATGGAAGAATATGTTAAATGTTCCTATTTTATGAATTCATTGCTTTATATGCAAACAAATTTTCCTCTTCATACAAATTATTCGTATAGATTATAGATACATATGACATAATGAATGAATGAGAAAAAAAAATAGATTTAAATAAAAATTACGTTTAAAATTATTTTTATTTCAATTTACGGGAGTCGAACTCACAACCTCCAGCTTCGTAACCCGATGATTTACTTCGAAGCCACGGCGTTCAAAGCGGCTTTCGTTACATATACCGGGTGATTCAAAATAGATGTTACAGCGATTACCTCGTAAACTAAGAAAGATAGAAACATACTTCCAATTACAAAATTAGAGCAAATTAAGAGTAGATTTCAAATATGGCATTTTTTTGTACAAGGGTCTGTATACATATTAAATACGAAATTTAATTTTTATACTGCCCCTCCTATCATGTGACTTATATTTAGAAAATTATTCTCCTCGCTCTGACAAGCAAAAAAAAAAAATCATCTCTCTAAGTCAAAATCTCGCTGAGTTATTGCAATTTGAAAATGATGACTTACACCACTTTTTTTTCAATTTTGGCATCTATTTTTCGACGCCAACGGGCTCACTTTAGGGGGTTATCTATGACATGAGAAAAATTAAAAAATGATCTTTTCTTTTAAAATAGCAACTAAAATCATTCAAGCACAATTCAATCAACAGTTTTAAGAACTTAATGCAAATTTACATTACTTCGTATTGTTAAAAAATTTAACAGTTACATTTCTTAGGGGTCACCTGCAAATTAAAACATGTTAAGAGAGGAAAACAATTAAAAGTCTAACAAAACCGTGTGGAATTTTCGCACTTTATTTTTACCACTTTCCATCCTAGTTGAAAAATTTAATGACTTCGGTTCTTTAACAAGTCCAGCCAGCTTGAAATGTGTTAATAACTTCGATTTGTCTGTCTGTCCATTTGTCTTTCTGTGTTTCCGCTCTCTAACTCCCGTGAATATTCATAGAATTTCCTGAAACTTATATATGTTCTTTGAGTTCACTATCGGATGTTCCTTATTAAAAATGGAGTGAATACCTCTGCTAGCTTGTGCACATTGACACCCGAAAGTATTCCCAAGCATTGTGTTCTATGAGAGGTATTTTTATAAACCATATTTTAATACCTTTATTTTATGCATATATTAATAAAATTGAAATACGTTATTAAAGTTTTCTATCGGATATTTTCTATAGAAAATGGAGTAAACACCATCACTGGTTTGTATACAGGGACACCCGAAAGTATTCCAAAGCATTGCGTTCTATGTGAAGATATTTCTATAAACCAAATTTTAATTACTTTGCATAAATCTTAATGAAATTGAAATATGTTATTCATATGCACAAAATAATGCTTTCTATAGTGTACAGTACGATTAGCATTAGATTTACAGGGCACACAAAAATATTCAGTTACGTTAAGGGCTATTATTGGACATTTGCTGGAATTGCATTTTCGTTTACATTGAACAATTTTTAACAATTTTTAACTGTGAATAAGATTTCAATTTGCATATTTTTTTGTCTGACTGTCCATCTGTCCGTCTGCCCGCCCCCATTGTCTGTAATTATTTTTAGAAATTTTCAGAAATGATATACGTTATTCAGGTTTATTATATGATATTCCCTATTTAAAATGACATTAATTAATTCTCTACAATTGGTTTATGTACAGGAATGCACATAAAATGACAATGTATTGCGTTTTGGGACAAACATTCTTATAAATTACATTTAAATAACTTTATACTGTAAAAATCGTAAGGAAATTCATATGTATTGTTAATATTCTAAATGTTTTGTATAGAATATGATATCGTATAGATGTATAATTCTATGTCAGGGAGATTACCGCCATTATCAACCCCCGTTTAATTATAGTGCCTATACTTATCAAAACAAAAATCAAGTCTATTATCAATTTCCTTGAAGCTTGCACATCTTGATCAACTTTTCAAGTGGCAACTAGATATGGAATCCGAAGTACAAAATTCGCATTTCCTGTAGTTATTACTTTCTCATACCCATAAGGTAGAGAAAGTATTGTTTTTGGGCCAAATTTTCGAAAGTGAGTTTTATTTATATTTACACGTTTTGAGGTTCCCTGGATATGAAAATCATGTTTTTAGCGGTTGGTCTGTGTGTGTGTCTGTCTGTTATCAGCATATCTTAAGAACAAATAACAGCAGATATTCAAACTTGGTATTCTAAATATGTATCATATAGGGATGCTACACTAAGCTTTTCATTGAGATGAAACAAATGGTTCGTGTACAGGGACACTCAAGAATATTCAAATAGATTACGTCTATGGGGGAAATTGCAGATAAATAGAGTTTAACACCTATAGACTGCACTAAACCAAATGAAATGAATATATATTTTTTATATGCATAAAAACATGCCTCATGTAGAATATGGCAGGGAAATCATTCACTGTTCATTTACAGGGCTACACAAAATAACTAGATTATAATGCGACAATAGCTGAAAATTGATGGAAGTGCATTTTAGGTTGTGCCGTATATTATTACTATAAGTTTATATTTAGGTGCCCTTTGTGGTTTGTACATATTCTTTAAAATATATACAGGGTTGCAAATATTTAAGCTATAATATTCTTTTTTATTGTTAGTGAAAGTGCTTTACTATAATATTTTACCATGTCCAGGAAAACTGCTCAGGAATGGAAATGAATTTCTCATAGACATATGATAAATAATGTATGTTTTTAAGCTAAATATGCATCGCTTGTTTTTTGTGTATTTACACGTTTTGAGGCTTCCTTATTACCAAAGTCAAGTTTTTAAAAGTTTGATTATTGCCTGCGTATAATAATTTCAGGAAACGAATAATTTCATGAGATCACTCCTCACACAAAAATTACTATCATATAAAATTCTTTCGAAGCCTAATTTGAATTATTTTACATAGGTTTACAGTACTCTTTATGTTACCTCTTAATCTCCAACCTGTATTTATGGTATTAAATTTCAGGGTAAGGGAAAGTCGTGTGAGTGGCACACCAGATTATTTGTTGTTAAATTATGCTGATAATTCATATATATACAGATCAACCAATAAAAATTTACCTTTCGTTTTCAGGAGGCCTCAAAATGTGGTATTATACAGAAAAAAAAATACTACTTTGTTTACAGTATGGGTATGGGAAATTAATTTTCCGTTCTGTGTCAGCAGTGTTCTTCGAAAAAAAAAAATGCAGCAAAGCACTTACGCCAATTACATTTAATAATAATAAAAAAAAATGTTTACCTTAATTTTGGGTAGCCCTGTATATTGTCTATAATCTATATGCAAATGACTTTGTGTACGTAAATTTAGTGTTATATGTAAAACAAGTAACATAAATTGAAATACACTTCCAGCAATTCCCAAGTATAGCTCCAATATATCAAAATACTCTGGGTAACCCTGTAAATGAATGATGAATGATTGCTGTACCACAATCTACATGAAACATGCTTTTATGCGTACAAAAAATGTGTTCTTTTCATTTTGTTTAGTGCGGTATCTACATGTCGCACTGTACATATGAGAAATTTCGCTCACAGACGTAATGTATTTGAAATCTCTTGGATGACCCTGTAAACAAACAATTGTCTGATCGCAACGAATACTTTAGTGTAGCACCGCAATATGATACGAATTTATAATATCGAATTTGGATTTTCTGCTACTATTTGTTCTTGAGATATTCTAATAACACAGAAACACACACACACACACACAGAATGAGAGAGAGAGACAGAGAGAGAGACCAACCGCTTAAAACATGATTTTTGAATTCAGAGGATCTGAAAACGTGCAAATATAACAAAAGCTAATTTTCGGAAATTTGACTCAAAAACAATTCTTTCTCTACACCGTGTATATGAGTAAGAGAATGTATAAAAGAAAAGAAAGAAAAATGAATTTGAAAATTCCCTTTTAGTACACAAATTATTCATAAATTTTATTTGTTAAACTATCAATGAGTATTCTCTTGTGTATTCACGAGACATTACAGGTTAAAATAGCCGTCTTTCCCTGAATGATTTTTCTTTTTTTCCCCCTAAACGCTGATCAACGTGTGCCTTATTACAAAAGCTATAGTAATTACAATTTCTCACTTTTGATACAACCCCTTAAGATTTGGCAAAAAATGCTAGAATTTTGAAATTGCAATAACTCAGCGAGATTTTGACTTAGAGAGATGATTTTTTTTTTTGATTGTCAGAGCGAGGAGAATATTTTTCTAAATATAAGTTATATGATAGGAGGGGTCGTATTAAAATTAAATTTCGTATTTAATATGTATGCAGCCCCTTGTACAAAAAAATGCCATATCTGAAATGTACTCTTTATTTGCATTAATTTTGTAATTGGAAGTATGTTTCTATCTTTCTTAGTTTACGAGATAATCGCTGTAACATCTATTTTGAATCACCCGGTGTATATATATATATATATATTCATGACTTTTATGGAGATCGTAATTAAAACATTGAAATTTCGAATTAACAAAAATATTTTATCAAAATTAATTACAGCCTATAGCACTCACGGATAGAGTAGCTTTTGGTTATTGAAAAATAGGTTCAAATAGGTTCAGTAGTTTCAGAGATTACATACAAACAAAGTTTTCTCTTTATATATTACACTGTAAACAAAAACGTCTTAAATTCAGTTAAAATATGTCATTTTTAAAGAGAAAAATAAAAATCTCTTACTTTTTAAGACAACTTTCTGTATCTGAAATTAAAACATTACAAATGTCTTAAAACACCAACATCAATTTTAGTTTTAAAACATCGCCATGTTAGGCTTAAAAAATCTGCCATTTAAAAAACTTTTTAATAAATCTATATAAATAAAGGGAAGTGTCTGTGTATCTGTGTGTGTGTCTGTGTGTGTGTGTGTGTGTGTCTGTCTGCGCTCTGGTGCTCACACTATTGATCGCAGAGCTTCCAAATTTGGCATATAGGTACCTAGGACCCTGCAGGTGTGCACCTCATCGAGATTTGTTTGAATTTCGAATTTGAATTTTTTAAATTAATGTTTTTTCGATTTTAAATATTGCCTTTAATGCTTCATTTTTCATAAATTTAATTCTTTTGCTTCAATCGTCTGCGTATCTTAGCAACGGCTATTATGCAACTTATTTTTATTTAATTCATTCATTTAAAGGCGATTTTTTTTTTTTTTTTGTTATATTTATTGAAAATAAAATCGTGATGCAGTAGAAAAAATTAAGTATAATTAGTTTTAAATTTAAAAACGTATTTATAAGAGTTATGTTTAATTTTTTTATAGTAGAACAACTTCTTATTTTTCATTTTTTAGTTAATTCCTTTAAAAGAAAAAACTTTTATTTATTCATTTTTTTTATTTACTGTATTTATCGGGAAAAATGGTAGTATATACATAGTAAAAAGGATTAAATTCATTAAAATTTATTTGTTTATATCTATATTTAATCTACTTTTTATTTTATTTTATTTTATTACCTTGGTCGGAATCAAATCGTAATATAGTGTAAATAGCATGGGCTATAAAATACATGATTCAAAACTAAAATATTTAATAGATGCTGAGATACAGTCATCTTTAAAATCGTAGTTCTTAAATAGTAACAGATCCCGCCTGTCGTCGATAAATATTCAGATTGGAGTGCCCGGGAAAGATCTTCCTGCAGGCATAGGAAACCTAGACCTGATGGAAAAGACGGGCGGGAAAAGAGCTGTCGTAGACAGCGGGTACCCGAAGCGAGGTTTGGAGCAATTTCAGTTTCTTTTCTTTTCTTTTCTTTTCTTTTTTTTTTTTTGTCTATAATGCGGTGTAAAAACATAAATATTAATCCGATTCGTTCGAAAATTCATTTAAATATAGTGACCAGCGAAGCGGGCGTAGCCTGCTAGTATATAAATAAATAAAGGTGGCGTGCGATTCTGTTTTTTTTTTTTTTAATATACTTTAGAATTTTCTAGAGCATTAATAAAATATAATAATAATAAAAACACTGCCAGCCCCTGGAGTTGAACTCACTATCTTCCATACCGCAGACGAGCATTCCTGCCGATCACGCCACGACGTTACGCAGAAAGTTTTGCTAATATACACAGTAATATACGCGAAATGAATTGTAGTGTTATAGCGTGTTTTTTTTTTTTTTTTTAGAGCTATCGAGATTAAATCTAAAGCTCATTATGTATTAATGCTATTAAATTTTATGTGTAGAAGTTTACAATTTTGTAAACCTCAGACTGTGATGATTTGAAAACGATTTCTTTTTATAAACTGTTATTTGAAAGAAAAAAAAAATACATATGAATATGAAAACCAGAAAAGTTTTGTTTTACATTCAGGTACAGGCAAAAATGTTAAAGAAAAGGGTTTTAAATAGAAAGAGATTAATAAAAAAAGAAAGCAGTTATTTACAAATAGTGTAAGATTAGTTAGAAATTCGCTTTCTTAGCTACAAGTTATTCTACGCTGCAAATTCATCTTAAGGCTTTTTCATTTAATTAAATGAGCGAGCTTTAAATAAAAAAGTAACATTTTTATTTATTTATTTTTTAACCAAATTATTTTTGCTCCTAAAATTGTTTTGTGTTAAGTATTTCAAACACCACGCAAATAGATAACGTCATTTACCATTTATGCATATTGGTTACGTTAAATCTAAAACTTTTCTAATAAGCTTATTTAAATTTCACAAATAAACGTTTAAAAATAACGCGATTTTTGTAATTTATTTTATTATTTTAAGCTTTATTTGAAAAAAAATGTAGATAGCATATTTAATTAAATAATAGTAATTAAAATAAATATTTACATCAGAAAAATCTCATAAATAAAAACACTTACTGAAACTTTTTATTTATTTATTTATTTTGTGCTTAAAAAAAAAAAAAAAAAAAAAAAAGGTTTATATAATTGTTTGATATTTGTTAAAACTGTATCTCTATATGATAAAAACGACACGACGAAGATGATTTTAATTTCCATTGACAGATGGCGACGCAACTTCTAATAATCAACTATGATATGTGAACGGATTAATTTTAAGATATTTTAAGGGTCTTATTTTAGACATATTCCTTTTTTAAGTCATTTTATATCAGTTCATTTGCACCACCAGTTTATTAAGACACAAAAGCTTCTTATTTAGACATTTACGTGTCTTTAATGTATTTTCAGACATAATTTTTTTTTTTTTTTTTTTTTTGTCTTACGTTAAGATTTCTTTATTTACAGTATAGTATGGATTACCGATATTTATGACATAATAAATGAATGAAATGAAACACTTTAGATTTAAACAAAAACTATTTTTAAAATTATTTTTATTTCCGTTTATGGGAGTCGAACTCACAAGCTCCGGCTTTGTAACCCGAGGATTTACCTCATAGCCACAGCGTTCAGAGGTAAAGCAGCTTTCATTACAATATTTTATTTCATGGTTTTTATAGAGATCTTGAATAAAAATTGAAATTTCGGATTAAAGGAATATTTTATCAAAATTAATTATAGTATAACACTCAGAGATAGTGCAGCTTTAGATCACTAAAATGAGTTTTTTAATCGGTTCAGTAGTTCCAGAGATTCCTCTCCACATACAAACAAATTTTCCTCTTTCTATAGATATAGACATGTTCCTATGAAAACAAAACACTTTTTTTTTTTTTTTTTTTTTTTTTGATAATGTTTTCTTGAAACGTTCATTAATTCCTGAGATCATATCTTAAAATCTTTCTTTTATTTTTGTATATAAATATGGGTATTCACAGCAATCTTTCCTAGAATACTAAAATGCTGCTAACTTAATATTTCTTTAAATTTCTACTGCACATTAAATATCCAAATATTTCTAAAGGAACAAAATATGACCAAAATGGTTAGTCATCTGAGTAATATTTCCTAAAGATTTTCTAGTTCTTCTACAAACTTTGTTAAAGCCTTATTTTCATTTACTTTAACCCTAAATTTAATATGGAACAATTTATCTTTTACTTGGAGATTTGGAAAGAACAATAAATGCTCTAAGCATATATTACAGTCCTCAATATTTTATACAGTCTTTATAGGAAATCTCACTATGATACGCGTTTAGCATATTGAATTGTATTTGCAAAATATTTTACAGGTTTTCATTTCTTAATTTCAATACTTTTTAGCAAGTAGATTAGCAAGTAGCAAAAACCAATCAATGGTATACTTGTAAGTGAGTTTTCAAAGCCAGACTAAATAAATATGCAATACAAAGAAATTTATTTGTAAACAGATAATTCATATCGTTTTCTCAAAGAAAAATGGAAGAAAATTTTTTGAGAATCAAGAAGAGAAAAATCCAATAAAAAGAAGGATTCACCAGTAAAAACAAAATTATTGCTATCAACTCAAAAAGAAAAGGAAACAACACACCAACGACTAATGTCAAACCAAGAATGTAGCAAAATTACCACATGAAAATGAAAAAAAATTGGGTGAGAATTTTGCTATCTTTCAATTTTTCGTTCCTGAATGCCAAATCTGTGGAAGAAAGGACAGAGTTTTGACATGGAATTTTAATATTACATACTACAATGGACCAGGAATAATAAAGACGATTAAATGAAGATACAGTTACCCAATTTTATAAATCGAAGAAAAGTACCAGCTGATTGTGCTACTGCTGACTGTGTGAGCAGCGTATATATTTGATTAGAAATTTTATAATAAGCATGAATTTTAAAATTCCTTTTGTAAGTATTTTTTTTTAATATTAATTTTTAAGTATATGAACATTTTAAAGTCAGTAAAATTATTTCATCGTGAGGAATGTGCATGTTTTGAACAAGCAAAATAAGTGCTGCTATGCTAATGATGTGTTATACTCAACTGTTCATAAACATTAACAGTAATTCTAATTCCTAGATATCATTATAATATTTTCCTTGTTTACGATATATTTCAAGATGTGATTCACAGCTCTTTTAATTAACTTTGAGACACATGAATAATAATTTCAATTATCATTAACTTGTTATAAATGAACAGTGAATGATTTCCCCACCATATTTTACATGAGACAAGTTTTTATGCATATAAAAAGTATGTATTCATTTCATTTCCTTTAGTGCACTCTATAGTAGGGTGGTGCGAAAAAATCGATTTTTTAATTTCGGAATCGCGTTACCTCTCAAAACTTATAGTTTGGTATCCTCAATTGGGGAAAAAAAAAAAATTCTAAGATAACATCTTCAGTTCGCGCATGAGTTTGAAAAAATATGTTAAAAATTGAAATTTTCAAAATATAATAAAATTAGTTTTTTTTTTTTTTTTTTTTTTTTTTTTTTTTTGTAATTTTGTATAATGCAACAGCCATAAATTGTTAGTATATAGCGTAATTTTAACCTAAATTTTTTTTATAACTTTTAGAGGATATATTCTGTTCGCGCACGAGGCTTAAAATTAGAAAAAAAATGTCAAAAATTGAACACGAGCAGTAACTGACCGGCAAGCACTAAGTTAACGCCGCGCAGTCGCATACTTATTCCACCACCGACTTGTCTAGACAGTAGACATATTCTAGTAGACAGTTTAAAGGCTTTGCTCTCACTTTATCAATCAGTTAGTAGCCGCTAAGGAAGCAGTATCTTATTTTTGTAAATGTAAGTGAATCAAAAAGTGCAGCGTGTTTTGCTTTGGTGGATTATTTTGGAAGTTATTGGAGATTTTTATGCTAAAGTTTTTTTATATTGTTCTCCGTTCTCCAAATAATAAATAATGGGACCCTCGAAAACTTCTAAAAGCTTAAGTGTTTGTCCGTTTTCCGGTGCACCAAAAGCGTTAAGTCAAAGTGTTTTACCCACATGTGCAGATGTTTTGTTTGCTTGTTTTGAAAAAACAACAAAATCTGTAAAAAACGAATTTTTTTCAAAGATTTCAGATTGCATTGCTGGTCAAATAGAAGAACTGTACTGTAAACTTCTATACCATCGGTCAGTCATGAACGCATTGTTAAATTGATAAAGGATTACCATAATAAGTACTATACTTTTAGAAAGTCATTTAGAGCTTGGAGGAAAGAATATGGGACATTTGACACCTCCAAGGGCTACTGGAAGTGAAATAGCTAATAGCATCTTTTGCTATTTAGAAAACAATAACTTTGATTATGTTAAGCTTGTTGCAATTGGATGTGACGGAACAGCGACTAACACAGGATGGAAAAACGGTGTTATTCATAACCTTGAGCTTAAACTTGGTCGTCCTTTACAATGGTTTATATGTTTATTACATTTCAACGAACTTCCGTTCAGACATTTGTTTGAATGTGTAGATGGTATTACTACATGACGTACAACTGTCTCAGGACAAATTGGCAGGAAGTTGACTGACTGAGAAAAACTCCCTGTTGTAATTCTGAAACGATTAATAGTGTGAAGATAAATGTGGCCAAAACTGACTTAAGCAAGGACCAACAGTATTTACTTAATATTTATGAAGCAGTCAAGACAGGAGAGTGTACGCGAGATCTCGCTATGAAAGATCCTGGTCCTATTAGTAACTCTAAGTAGTTAACTTGTACAAATAGGATCTTAAAACTATATATTTCTGAAGTAAAACTTTCTGACGAAATTAAACTGCTGGTCAGCTATATTATGAAGATATACGCTCCAGTATGTTTGGAATTAAAATGCATCCCTCTGTAAAGTTTTGAGCAGTGCACGTGTTTAAAATAGTACAGAAGACATAAGACAGCTGCCCGACAGGGTACGTAAAATAATTGATCCTGTCATTCAGAGGAATGCGTATTTTTGTCATCCCGAAAATCTTTTAATTTCAATGGTATTGGATGAGAGAGTGCACGAAAGATAACTAGCTTTTCGAAGATTGCTAAAAGCAAGAAAACAAGAACCAAAAGGGAAATCTGTGCGAACTTTTCAACCACGGACCATCAATTTTGCAGCTTCAAATTACATTGAACTTATTGATTGGTCCAAGTGCAAACTTACACCTCCTCCAATAATGAACAATGTGTCAACACAGCCTACAAGAACTTATTAATACTAATGTTCTCTCAGAGTTCGAGCTAATTAAATTCCCTTGCCACACGCAAAGTGTCTATAGAATTGTAAAGCTCGTAACAGAGTCTTGTACTAAAGTATGTGGAGAAGAGAACAGGGACGGTTTCATAAGGACAACTTTGCTCTCAAGGTCAACTATGCCATCATTTGACTATAAATCTCAATTTAAAACAATGCCCAAAACATCTGAGGAAACTTAAAGACACAAAAAATAGGTAAAATCTATAAATCATTCTGTAATTAGCTATGACATGAAATGTTATTACATACATATAAATGTGTGTCTAACTATACTTGTACGTATAATTCTGTAATAAAAGGTTATATTCAACAAATTTAGAATTTTTAAAATATTTTGAAACGTAAATATGCCATGTATGTATTATTGTACATTAAACACGTAAATTTCAAATTTTAGTCGATTTTAGCCCAATTTAAGGCGTATGCGCGAACTAAAGATAATATGTAAAAGCTATAAAATATATTTTTAGGTTGAAACTACGCTATATACTGACAATTTATGACTGTTGCATTATAAAAATTTACAAAAAAAAAAAAAAAACTAATTTTGTTATTTTTTGAAAATTTCAGTTTTTAACATATTTTTTCAAACTTTCAGCCTCGTGCGCGAACTGAAGCTGTCAACATAGAATTTTGTTTTTATTTTTCCCTGATTGAGGACACCAAACTACAACTTTTGAGAGATAACGCGATTCCGAAATAAAAAAATCGATTTTTTCGATGAACCCTACTCTATAGCTGTTAAATCCACCATACCTGCAATTTCCTCCATATAGACGTAATGTTTTTGAATTCTCTCGGGTGTCCCTGCACACGAACCATTTGCTTCATCTCAACGAAATGCTTAGAATCTTTATATCATGCATATTTAGAATACCAAGTTTAGACTTTCTTCTGCCATTTGTTCTTTAGATATGCTGATAACAGACACACAGACAAGCCGCTAAAACATGATTTTCGTATTTAGGGGACCTCAAAACATGTAAATATAATAAAAACTCGCTATCGAAAATTTCACCCAAAAACAAAATTTTCTCTACCTTATGGGCAAGAGAAAGTAAAAACAGATATCCGTAAAATTTTTGCTTTAAAATATAGCTCACACAAATATCTAAAAGCCAATTTCTGGAATTTTAGAAATTCGTCCTAGGTGGGGCTTGTAGGAGGGCAGGCTACAGGGGAAAGAAAAAAAAAAGAAATACATTTAGACCGTTCAATATTGGTACAGATGTTTTATAGGCCTTTAAGTTGAATGACGATATTTTCGAAAGTGTAAAGTTATTAAAAGGGGCGGGAAGTGGGGGGGGGGGAGGTGGAAATGCAAAAAAATTTAAAATAGAATTAGATTGTTCAAAATTGGTACATAGAGGTTTTTGAAACCCACAAATCTACAGCGGATATTTTCAAATTTGTAAAATTTCTAGGAGAGCCGGGAAGAGATGTGCGAGGGGGCAAAACAACTGAAACAGAGTTAGACCGTTCAAAATTCGCACGTATAGGCTTTTGGGACCTATAAATCGAATGCAGATATTTTCAAAAGGAAAAAAAATATATATATTAGGATAGACGGGAAAAGGTGCGGGGGGGGGGGCAAAGTAGCAAAAATTAAGAAATAAGAGTTAGAGTGTTGAAAATTAGTATTATTAAGTTTTAAGGCTCGGTTAGTCGATTTTGGATATTTTCGAAAGTGTAGAACTATTACGAGGGGCGGGAATAGAAGCGGACGCAGGAGTAAAAATAAAGAAATTAAAATAGAACGTTGGAAATTAGTATTATTAGGTTTAAAAGTCAGAGAATACGATTGCGGATATCTTTGAAGGTGTAAAATAATTAGGAGGGGCGGGGACGGTATACGAAGGAACACGCACGCCGTTCGCGCGTGCATACGTTGCCGCATGCATGGGGGGGGGGGCGCACCGATTATTTCACCGATGACAATAGAATTGTTTTGTATTTTATATTTATTTTTTTCCCTTACGATAATATTGTGATTCATTAAGAGTGTCGAACATAAATACACGCGCGCAGTGCACGGTGGCCGAAGGCAGTGGGGACCCGGTGCGATATTTTTCCCGATTAGAATTTTTTTACTTTTTATTTTTATTTTTTTTTTTTCACGTGATTAAAATTAATACAAGTTTGAGGCTTCATTAATTATTGGGATTCATTTAAAAATAACGACCAGCCAAGCGGGCGTAGCCTGCTAGTATTAAATGTTCTTTTATAATAAATTATATAACTGGAAATTGAACAATAATGTTTCATACACATTTGTTTTTGAGTAAATTAATGTGTATGGAACTATATATAATTTTTAATTTAATTAATTTTCGTTATTTTATTATTTTTTAAAGCATTAATTCTACTTGATTGGTGATTTAGGGTTTCTTTGAGATGGACCGTATCTTTTACGATAATTTAAGAATAGCGTTAATAAATTTAGAAATCTGGTTAACATACATTTCTATTTCTTTTCTTATAAAACAGCATCTTATAAAACGCATAAAACAGCAATTGGGGTATTATGTTGCAATGGTAATTATAACACAAAGCTGATTTCTTTAAAATAAAACCTTTTTTTCCCCTTAAACATACGATTGTGTACCAATTATTGTGTGTTAAGTAAATTATTTTTTAAATCACAGTGCGATTTTAATTATTTTTAGAAACCACATTTCTATATAGGTGGAGTGGGATAAAAGTAAAAACATTTTGGCATAGTTCGATTTTGATCTCGTTTTGTTCAGTTGTTGTTAGAATTTCGAAATTTTTAGACGATAACTACAACTAGTTGCCTTTAAAAAATATGTGCTACATTTAAACAAAGTGGCTCTTACAGAAAATAATTATAAAAATTTTACATTTTTTAGTTTCGTTTAACAATTGGATTGATAAAAATGTAATCTGAGCCTCCTTTACCCAAATATATTGCATTAATAATTATGTACTAAGTAACTAATAAATATATGTGCCAAGTTTTTAAATGGTGCAAACCACCTCGAATTTGAGATATTTCAAATTTTCAAAAAATCTCAGCTCCTTACAGAGTTGCAAATTCTGTCGTCGTTTCAACAAACATTTCCCATTTTAAACTTTTAACTTTCAAATAAACCTAAACTAAGATCAGAATATTACGTTTGATAAAAAATAAAAGAAATGAAAACCAAAGTAACAAAAAAAAAAAAAAAGTAAGTAAAGCAGTGAGGACGCTTAAAACAAGTATAAACACAGTGGTTTAATTTGCCGCACATACAAAATCTTGGGTTAAGTGTGTAACTAATTACATATAATAAACAAGAAAGCTTAAGAAATAGAAAAATTCTGAAGTTATATTAAATATCTATGCTCAAAACTTAGATTTCTTATCAAAAATTGTCGAGATTGTTTCACACGCACTGTAATGGAAAATTTTCGAAATTTAAGAGAGGTATTGTGTTGGAGAGGGAAAAGTAAGAAATTTTTCAAACTTCTAAAAGTATTCCTATTTCATATTTGATTTGATTTCATAAGACTAACTATTACAAAGAAAGATCCAAACTAACAGATATATTGACCGAAATCCAAATTTAGCTGAATAGTTGAATTACAGGCCAAAGTTACTAAAAAAATTATAAAGTATTATTTTTCAGTTGTTCTAAGTATTTGCTAAATACTATGAATTTTAGAGTTTTTTTTTTTTTTTTTTTTTTTTTTTTTTTTTTTTTTTTTGTTTATTTAATTTATACGATAATTTACTTTGGATTATTGTTATTATATTTTTTAAATATATATATATATATATATATATTGTTTTCATTCTTTCATTACTATGCATACTTTTACATTCTATTTGATTTTATTTTCTATTACATTCTTTTAAAATTCTGATTACTTGTTTTTCAACTACCATTCGCTTCCTGTATACAGTCCCCCCCCCCTAAAATTAATAAGAAAATATTGTTTCTATATCCGATATAAATGAGATTTAAAAAAAAATATATTACATCATTTTTTTTTTCAGTATAAGTTCCACTTTTCATAGTCAAATTAAAAGAATTGAATCCGTTCTTTTATTTTTTATTTATTTATTTTTTTTTTTCAAAAAATTAGCTAATGATTGACCAATGGTGAATGCATTATGAAGCATCGAATTCATTACAAAATATCAACTAATTTTATTTGCGAAATTGTAAGGAAATTTCCTTATCGCAATTTATTAAGATGTTTTCTAAGCAGTCGAACACTAAATTAAATCTCTTATTTATGAGCTATTTTGAATGCGGAAACTATTATTATTATTACTATTACAGATACTTACATATATGAAAAGTACTATAAGTGTGCTTAGAAATGAATGACATTACTTTGACACTTAGATAAGTTCATAGATATTTTTTTTAATCTTATGATACATAACTTGCACACACACACACACACACATATATATATACTATATAGGCTATTTTAAATGAAAAAAATATATTTAATAGAAGAACGGAAGACTATGCGAAACAGTGTCAATATCTAAACAAATGAAAGTGACAGAACAATAAGAAGGAGTAGAGACCACCACAGCTTAAGACGGGTGAAGCAGATTAAACTAGTTTTACGGTGGCCCCAACTTTCTTTCAATTTACTGCAAAACCATATGATAAAAATGAAAGTTCAGATTTTTTTTTATTATTATTATTTATTCATTTATTTTTAATTTATTTATTATTTTTTTTTTTTATGTGAAACAAAAATATTTTATTAATATTGATATTTATCAACGAACTTTATATGAACTAAATATATTATATACATTAAGATTTAAACTAATTATTAATATTTATTATTCAATTTTATTTAAACTGAATCAAACATTTTAGAAACATTGTAAAATATTATCTATGCTGAAGAGCTATACTTTCAACACACACGCATATTAATATATATATATATCACTATTATTATTATTATTAAATGTGTTTTATACAAATAAAAATAGAACTTTTACATTATTTCTCTTACAAAATTATTGATATGTTTCTTTCACAATGAAATAAGCATTACCGAAAAATTATTATAACGCAAATAAAAAATTTTATTTCCGAACATTTGTAATTATAAAGCAAGAATGAAAAATAAAGCGGAACGCATTGATTATTAACACTTTTCAACTGCACATACTCCTTCAATGTGTTTTGCTGAGAAAAAAAATGTTCACCGTTTTCATCTAGAAAGAATAGGTAGCCATTTTCTAAATCCTTAAACTAGAAATATAGATTTCCAAATTATGCGTACAAGGTAAACAAACAACCTGGATAGACGAAATTATCGAGAATTTCTAGTCTACACTTTTCTAGATTGTGAAACAATAATATGAATATTACGAATCCTTTGTTTTGCGAGAAATTCTCGTTGATTTACTAGAATTTGATTCTAAAACAAAACTGTAAATTACTAAAACTCGCCTTTTGTTTTCGCATTTATTTACAGAGATTCTTTAAATGAGATTGACCACCATAATCTAGGAAAATGCTCTAGAATTCTAACAGCTGTCTGTAGAACACGCTATCAAAAGTTACTAGAATTTATAGGGATGACATGGAACTATTTTTGCTAGAGCCACAATTTAGATTATTCTGGATGTCAGTCACATAATTTTTTCGCAGCGTAAGTTATCACATAACGGACAGTCAGAAAGACAGATAGGCAGAGAGCTAGACTAATAAAATTCATAATCACTGTTAAACAGTGTATGAAAGTGTTAAAAGTGCGTAACACGAATGTAAATACAATTCCGATAATTTTCAATTACCGGAATAGCCCTTAATTCATCTGAAAATTTTGTGTAGCCCTGTATATATAAGAGCTAAGCGTACAATGTTTTACACGAAACATAATTTTAGCACATTAACGATAAATGCAAATTTTATTTTTATTTTTGCAGTGGATAATTATTTAAATGTGATAAAAATATCTCTCATAAAACACTATGTATTGGCATTTTTGGGGGTGTTCCTGTGCACAAGCGTACAGCGTCTATTAATACCATTTTAAATAGGGAAGAATCCGTAGTAAATCTGAATAACATATAACCATTAAAACATATTCTGAAAATATTTATAGGCTCTGGAGGCGGCAGAAAAATAAATAAACAGAGGACATGGCAGACAGATGCATACAGATGCATAAATCAAATCATATTCACAGTAAAAAATTATCAGACTGTCATAAAAACGCTTGATATAAACAAAAATACAATTCCAGGAATTTTCCTAAATGCAACTGAATACATTTTATACGCCCCTGTAAATCTTAAGGCTATTCATACTGTATTCCATGAAAAGCATTCTTTTGCGCATATTAATAACATATTTTAATTTCATTACGATTTGTGCAATGTTTTTAAATTTTATGGTTAAAGGGGTATTTGGTTTATAGAAATACCTGTCATAGAACGAAATGCTTTGGAATAATTTCATGTGTCCTTATTTACAAATCAGTGGCTGTGTTTACTTCATTTTCAATAGGAACATTCGATAATGAACTTAAATAACATAATTTAATTTAACCCTTAACTACACGCACTTAATAATTTAACACATGTACACAAGTGGTGTCTTTTGTACACCACTAAAATATCAAATAAAATAAATTAAGTAAGAATAAATATGTATGCTGTAGTCGGCAGCAAAAGTATCCGAGCACTAGCAATATACCCTGTCTAAAAAAAGTACACATAATACTGTTTTGTTAAATAAATCCTTGTCGAGCCATATTCTTAGTCAGTCTAAGAACATGATTCGATAAGGATTTATTTAGCAAAATAGTATGAAGTGTAACTTTTTGGTATAAGAATTATTGGCTAGTGCTCGGATGCTTTTGCTGCCGACTGTATAAGTTTTAATTATTAAAACTTTGTTTAAAAACTAATGAAAACCTGCGAATAAATACTTCGAAGATAGGTTAGATGTGCGCGCAGAGTAGAGAGAGGTATCCCAAAGTCATTTATGTTCTGTTTACTATAAATGGTGTATTTTTTACACACACCAATGGTGTATTTTTTGTAGTTAAGGTTAAACAGGATTTTTACAAAGTGAAAATATTAAAATATGGTTTATAGAAACATTCCTAATATAACACAATGCTTTGAAATATTTTGTATGTCCCTGTATACAAACCAGTGGTAGTATTTACTTTATTTTTAAAAGGGAACATTCGATAGTGAACTTGAATAACATATTTCAACGTAAACAAGATTTATACAAAGTGATGTTATTAAAATATGGTTTACAGAAATACCACTCATATAACGCAGTGCTTTTTAATACTTATGGGTTTTCCTGTACACAAACTAGTTGTGGAATTTACTACATCTTTAATAGAAAACATCCAATAGTGAATTTAAATAATATATATAAGTTTCAAAAACCTTCATTTATACTTCCAAAATAAAAAATAAAATAAAATTTTTAAACTTCAGTTTGAAGAACTGTGGATGAAGTACTCCGAAGTATTAATATAGTTGATAAATTAATATTGCTAACATTTATTTTAATAAACAAATTATTATTTACTTCTTTATAATATTTATTATATCACAATAGAGTTTAGAATAATATTAATCTATTCTATTTTACATATGAGATAAAGCTGTTTTATAAACATATAGGCTTCTATATACAACGACATTTATACTAATAAAATTTTGAAAAAAGTTATTTGTTAGATGTGATAGTCCCGTGATTTTGAATTATATCTTGAATAATAGAAAGAAAATTCATGCCTATAAAGATAACATTCACACCGTTTCAATTTAAATTCATTTGATTTGACGCGACGGATAAAATAAATAATGAATAATGAGTTCATGATTGGTTTGTATGTATTTTTCCTTTAGATTAATTTCCTTAGGGAGTTATTTTGTTCAGAAACTTTATAATTTAGTTATCGAGAATAAAATTTTCCATACGTTACTGCCAAGTGTGATATTTATACTATCTTTTTCTTTTTCTAAATTTTTGTGGAATATTTCTACCTATGATTTATAAAATCGTATATTAATGACTAGAATAATATCTATAACTTATTTAAAAAAAAAAAAAAAAAAAAAAAAAAAGAAAAAGAAAAAAAGAAAAGAAAAAAATAATAAACTTTAATTTTTCTAAAAAAGAGTGTGTATTATTAATGATTTTTATATAATAAAAATTCCTTCTAAGGGAAAAAAAAAAAAACTTATATATATATATATATATATATATATGTATGTATATATATAATCCTTTTTTTTTTTTTTAACTTCTCTGAAGATTGCTGGAATTTATTGCAAACCTATTTGAGGTTTTGCTTTACCCATGAAATACTTGTTTTTATTTTTATTATAAAAATTCTTATTGTCGACGGTTATTTAAGCTGTTTAAAATAACTATGCACTGTTTAAAAAAAAAAAATAAGTTAATTTTTATTAAATGATAATCTTAATCTTAATCTTAGAATAATAATTAAAAGGAAAAATAAACCTAAATTTTAGAACAAATGAAATTTAAATGTCAAAGGGTAGTGATATGTGGTATTTTTTTTTAGTAAAATATTAAAAATGATTAATATAATTGTAATTAAATAATAATAATTGTAATTAAATAATAATAATTGTAATTAAAATATAATATAAAAAAATCGTTCATGTTAAAAATCTTTTTATCTCTGAAGATCCTGTGCGCATTAGAATTAGTCTTATATTTAGATATTTCTCTATACATTAAAAAAATTTTCTGTCACTGGCATCAAATTTTTTTGTTTGAGACAGCAACTTCTCGCAGAGCGCAGGGTTCTCCGCGTCATGAGATATATCAGTGTATTCCGACTATTTCAAGAAAGGCATTTCAGCTGCTTACAAATTTCTACCATTTTAATTAACGAAGTTATTACCTAATAACGTCGGGTTTATAAAGGGACTGTATTTGCCACCTTAGAAAAAGTTTCTCTTATGACGTTATTTTTCTGTCATGACATCATTTTCCACGGGAAGATTACAATGTGATCCATGATGTAAAAAAAAAAAAAAAAAAAAAAAAAAAAAAAAGAAAGAAAAATATTTCTGTTATTCGAAATTTCTCATTTTGTTTATTAATTTCTTATATCTTCTTTCGCGAATAATGATCGTGATTTTCCATTATCCATTATAGGTCAGCACTAAATTTGGTGATAATTTTGATATCTAAATCTGTATTATAACAAGTTTTTTTTTTTTTTTTCTTTAAGTTACTGAATTTAGGTTTGGAAATTTGATTTCAAAATAAGATCTTTTTAAAGCGTATTTTTTTTTTTTTTTTATTAAACATTTTTTATTAAAATAAATAAAAATAAAACAAGACATTTAATATTCAGATTTCAATTCTATTTTTGCCATTTTATTTAACAAAAGGTAGGCCTATTTTCGGGAAAAAATGTATTAGAATTTTATTTTTATTTTAATTTTTTAATTTTTTAAGCCAGTTGTTTAGAGAGAAATGTTTTTGGAATTTTGAAAAAGATGTGGGTTACAAGTATAGTGTTGATCGACAACTGGATTTAGTGATTTTTCTTTGGCGCCGTTTTGAACGATAACTACATAAATAATTAAAAATAAGCTTCATTAATGTTGTACATTAATAATGACGCCATTTTGAAAAACACATTTTGCTTTTGTTTACGCTTTGAATCCATGACATCCATTTAAAGGCATTTCGCCATTATCACAAAAAAAAAAAAATCATCAAATGCACTTGTGGACCAACACTATATTAGTTCCCGGGAAGCATATATATATTTATGCATACTAATGATCCTTTTTTTTTCATACAAAAAAAAGAAAGTTAATTTTAAATATTTATTTTATTAATATTAAAAATAGACTTAATTTATTTATGTACATTACAAAACAGACGCATTTTGACAAACTCGTTTTCACTTTGTTAACGATTGAAATCCATGGCAACCACTTCCGAAAATCGCATTTCACCGTAATCACCAAATAGACTTGTGGACCAACATGCAAGTTATTCCAAATAGAGTCAAAATCAAACTCATTTATAATTCTTGTAATATCGCACTGATATTTTTTAACATTACAGAAATAGACATTTTTGGGACACATTTCTTATTTCTAATTATGGCAAGACAAAACTTTTTCACCTAAAAATGTGTAGGCAACAGAAGAACGTATAAATATTTGGGAAAAGTACAGGCCTTAGATTATAAGTACTAGATTTTTTTTCTCTTTCTTTTTTTTTTTCTTTTCCTTTCTTTTCTTTCTTTTTTCTTTTTTTTTAACAAGCAATTACACCAAAATATTTATTGCCAAATACTGACAAAAATTTAAAAGTTGCCAAGGGAGTCATATATATTAAAGTTGTAATACAAAATGGTCTATATATTATAAATTTCTTTCCATTCTAAAAAAAAGAAAATAGTTTTTTATTTAAAAAGAAAAAAAATAGAAAAACAAATGTGGTATTAAGTATTAGGTCTTTCAATTTGACATTAAATATGGGAATTTCTATAAATTGTTTTTGCTTTCGTCTGCCTAGTCATTTTTTTGCCCCCTTGTCATAAAAAAAAGTATTGTATTTGAATAAAACACATAAATTAAGAATAACCAATTTAATATTTCACTTGAATTTTTCTTATGATGATCAGAGAACGCCAAACATCGTGAAATAGATTTTAGTGAACTGGTACCAATATAATCTTTGACATAAAAGAAAAAAAAAATGCGTAGTTTTATTATAGAGTGTACAAGTGTTCAATCATATTTACTTCAAATGTAATATAGGTTGAAGGGGGTTAAACGTATTGTTATGAATTTGTAAATAATTTGTAGTTAATTTTATGCAAATTCATTCAAAGAGGCTTAGCCAGGTGATAAAGACAATATGAATTTTTGAAACAAGCTGTATTAGAGAATACAAAATTTAAATACAGGAAGCTATGCAAATTGTAGGAAAATATAAAGAATGCGTGAATTTTATGTAATATGTCCAACAATCAGAGAGAGAAGGTACAGAAAAATCTAAATTAATGACATTTTTATGATTTTTATAAGTATTGAAAGATTCAAGAAAGTCGAGTTCGTGTAAGTGTTGAATCCAATTGATTATATTAACGAAATGAAAATTAAGAGGATGGTTATTCTGCACACAAGGCTTAGTAATTGCTGAATTGTTTCTTTCCTGTTTCTTAAATTCTCATTAACTGCAATAACGAGTTTAAAATTGACTTCCCTATCTATATAGTATAAGGGCAATATTCCTCTAATTATTCTGCACTGATGACGGTGCAATTAACGCTTCAGAAAATGCAGTTTGCTTATTTAATATTTTTTCATTGGCATTATCAACGTTGTGTAAATATTTATATTTAAATATATCAATTTTCTAGATTACATCGAATTTGATCTCATTTTGTTCAGTTACTATTATAAATTACTCTTATGAAAATTTTCAGGTGAATTTTTGGTGATTTTTAAAATGTCTCAACTAGTTACAGAATTGTGAACTTTTCCATAATCCTACAATTAGCACTTGAAATCTTAACACTTTATACACTGACTGTTCTTAAATAACCATTAGTTTAAAAAGCGATTAAAATCGAAGTTATAGAAGATGTGCCAAAGCTATTTAAAAGAATATATTGTATATACCTCACATTAACCTTAATACAAGCCACTAGACGCTAATGTTGCCGTTTCATTCCAGAAATAATTTTATAGAATGCTCTCGCTGATTTTGGTTGGCATTTTTTAAGATTTTCATATATGTTAAGATTAATTCCTATATTACCATAAGAATTCCTTGCCAATTTTTGGAAAAAAATATAAGGAACATAAAATGTAAATGAATTTTACATATTTTTAAGAACCAAATATCCCTTTCTACCCCTGTTTATCAATGTACACTAAAGTGCCACCTCAAAAAATGTTTATAATTTTAATGATGAGGTGATATGCGTATTTTTTATTGCATATAGGTTAAAAAAAAAATTCTAACGTAATTAATGTATATATATATATATATATATATGTTTCAAATACGTTTATCATCTGTTTTATAATGTGGTAGATAAAGGGTTAAACGTTAAGCGTTAAACGTTCGAACCAAACCTTAAAAAATCTTAAGGCTATAATGTTTTATTGAAAATTAAAAATTAAAGCTGAAAATCAAAGTGTACGAATAAAATACAGTTGAATTGCTTGAGATAAGTATAAATTCCCAGGGTAAATTTCCCCGAGAAACGAAATTCCTGAAGTACCCACGAGAAAAATACCAAAAATATTATGAACTTGAATAAAACTATATTCCAAGTCTACGTACAAAAGTTCCTTTATAAATATAGCAACTAAAATGCTCAGAATTTTGATAAGGGCATTCTGACGGTAAAGGAAATATATGGAATTTTTCAAACTTCTAAAATTATCACTGCTTCATATTTTATTTGGCTTCCAAATGCTAACAGGTGGATCGGCAGATCAGGAATCTCAACTTCCTACATGTATTACTCATTACTCAAAAGATCATTTTTGTTTATTACACATCACTTAAAATAATTATATATAAGGGAAGGTATACTAAAATGATCCTTGTGGGCAAAGCTCTCCAGTTACATTTTCTTCCAGACAGACAGGGTAACACATAAATTATTTATGCCAAGTCGAGTAGAAGCAAAATATCGGTATATAAGCGATTGCAGTATTACGCGACTGAATAGAATTCTTTGAAGAAGTGGGTTTTATAACATCTATTGAAAAATGAGTACTGACTTTTCTATTTATTTAGACATACAGTCTTTCATGTGCAGAAATATGAGTAAGTCTACTTATTTTAATTCATTATGTATCACCATATTTACTTTTACTGTTATATCGTGTATTTTGCCAATATATATATATACGTATATGTATAATTATATATATATATACGCCAATTATATATATATACGCAAATATATATATAATTATTTTTGAAGGAAGGATCTTTAAAAAAAAAAAAAAAAAAAAAATGGGGCTATATGTACAGAATACGCAAGATAGAGGGGTTTTGCGAAAGATCCCCTTTTAATATTTGGGGTTTGATGGGTATAAAACTAGTATCTAAGTGTAATTCTGCTCTAAATTGCCTAATAAAGGCAATTTTTCGGTGTGTTTGTTCGTTATATCTATACAACTCACAGTATAATGAATTTTTTCAAATTTCCTCCCTTTCGCGGGGGAAGGAAAAACTTGAAGTTTTGGTCGATTTCAATGAATTTTTGTTATAATTTTATTTTATGAGATTTTTGTATTAATAATTTGCATGTCATTTTAAGACTCCCTTTAAATATAGTGATCAGCGAAGCGGGCAAAGCCTGCTAGTATTTAAATAAAATTTAACAGCTTATAAAATGTGCAGACAAACAAAAAAATATTAACTGAAAATGCTCTTGAGCATAGTGCTTTATGTTTAAAAATAAATGTTTATTAAATATGATTTAGTTGAATAAGAAATGCGTGTTTATTTTGCTTCACTTCTATTTTAGTGCAAAACAAAAATTAAATTAAAAACTAAAGGTAAAATAAACCATACATGTCTTGAGAAAACTTTTAAAACAATGAATTGTAGGAAAATTCTTTTATCGTCTTTCATATATTATAGCTGAACTTCTGTTAGTCTCCAACAATTCCAAACTCATTCATCTCTTAAATTTCATCGCAAGTGAATTATTTAAGGTTTGAGGTATGGGAAAATTTTGTTACATATTTTTTTAAAGTCAAAATCTGCGGGTGTATTATTTTCTGCTTAAAATAATCTGTTGTTTTATTTTTGATGATTTAAAACTAGTAATTAGGTTAGACTGAATTAGTAACAATTTTATCTACTCTGCTGGCAATTAAAATTGCAACACATAGAAAGAATGTAAATATCAGAATGGTCACATACATTATAGTAAGAAGAATAAATTATTTAGGAAATTTGGACTAATATATACCGACAAAATGGTACGAAGCAGCGAACTGTGGGAGCAATAAAAAAACTTATATGTCTAGGATATGAATAGAACAGAGAGTGGATGACATGTATGGATACAGCACTCCACGAAGCTTCAACGCGATGCCACAGTCCATCGACCATTGATAGTGGTGAGTGTGGCGTGCCAGTCAGTTTTCAGCGATTAAACAGTCATTTTCATTGGTGTATGATCAGGAAAGATCACTTGCTAGAGCCACAGTTAAGCATATTATGCATAAAGGATGATCCGAATACCACAAAACATTTACAGTTGTACAGTTTTTCTGCTTAAATGTTGAGCTACGGAGGCCTCGAATATAGGACACAGCAACGGGCCTTAACTCGTCAGAAATGTAAAAGCCGCTATTTAGAGTACTGGTAATACGAACAGGAGGTAATTGAGACGTGTATCCAATGGTACCCCATACCATCACTCAGGTGATGGGCCAGTATGACGAGGTCTAATGTCAGCTAGCAATATGCATAATTTAGAGTGCGTCTGGATAAGTATGCGGTATTCTTGATACTGTAAAGAGGATTGTGATTTGCCTGAAAAGGCGTCATCCTGCTATTCCTACGTCCAGAATACACGTTGATCACATATTAAAGGCGCCCATGTCAGTGATACAGCTTTTAGTATAACTGAACATTTGGTAGCCGTATATAGGTTCACCTTCTGAACTGATGGTATGTGGTAGTATTTAACACACGTCTCGATCACCTCTTTTCTAATTTCCACACTCTGAACAGCGTTCATTACACTTTACACGAGTTAATCGGTCTCCCCCATAATCGAGGTCTGCGTACCAAAACACTTAAGCAGGATAATGCACCATCAGAAGTTATCCATATTGCCCGGACCTTCTTTGCTGCAGAATTTCTTCGACTGTTGCTCTGGCCAGCGCGTTCTTCTAATCTCGCACCAATGAAAATGACTGTTTAATTATTAAAGAGCGACTGCCATGCCACCACTCACCATTAACTGCTGTTCATGAACTGCGGCATCGTGTTGAAGCTTCATGGGGTACTGTACCCGTATGTATCATCCAATCACTATTCGAATCATGCCTAGGTAAATAGTTTCTGTTATTGTTCCTAGAAGTCGCTGCTTCTTGTACTGATTTCTCAGAATAAATTACTATAAACTTCCTGAAAATTTATTCAGTCACTCTTCCTACTATAATGCATGTGGCAAATAAATATCTTTCTGAAATATGTAATCCTTTTTGGTGTTGCTTTTGGATTGAAAGCAGTGTATAATGAACTGAGTAACATATAACCATAGAACAACGTAAAACCTATTATATAGTCAATATTTTTATTACTATCCATAAAAACTCATATATTTCCATCTGCCTTAGGTGCACATCTGCGCACATTTTGAATGATTGTATATATATATTGTAACGAAAAATATATATGTGTTGAGATGTAGTGATGATATGTTTGGTACGTTTAAACATATATTATGATTCACAGAATGTTTAATAGCTTTATTAGTATTTTATAGTACTATTTCTTTCAGACACTTATTTTCAGTTGACGTTTTTTTTTCCCCTACTTTTTTTTTCCTACTTTGTATTTATAGCAATATGCATATTCCTATGGTTCTATAAGGAAGTCATGTGGTGTCCACATCAAATTTTTTCTTTAGTATATTTTTAAGAAATGAATTCACACACACACATATATATATATATATATATATATATATATATATATATATATATATGTGTGTGTTTTTTCACATTCCACAATATCAATCAGTCTGTACCCTGTTTCCTTCATATATATAGTAATAAGTCATATACTGATCAGCGAGAGGGAAAAAGTGATTCCATTTTACTCGGGAAAAGTCGGGCTGTCTTTCCCCGAGGAAAATACAGACAAGAATACACACGGATAATTTAGTAATTAAAATTTATGAATAATTTATTTACTAAAAGCGAATAAAAATCTTCTGATACAGTTTCAAATTCATTTTTCTTTTCTTTCTTTTTATTAATGCCTTCTAATAGCAAATTCCAAAACTTTTTTTTCGGCTTCAAAAATATTTGTTTGATAACAAGGGGATGATATATCTATTACTATATCTATGGTTTCATCTCTAGTTCTCTTTCAAATTGCACCAACTACACGTGCATTTGAATGTTTGGTACCAATTCGAGCATTGAAATCTCCCATAAGGATTCTAAGATTAAGCATTCTGGTTTAAATTGCTTATATATATATATATATATATATATATATATATATATTTTCTACATGTACTTATACAGAAAATATATTTGAGCGTAGTCTGATGTATTTTTTGCATAAGCAGTTATATTTTGTATAAATTCATAAAATATATCCACATTCGTGTAAAATATTTTATAATAAACATGAACTTTTGCATTATTTATTAAAATATATTTCAATTTTTATTTGAAAAATAATTTTATTTAGTTTTATACTTGCCATATCGATGCTTTAAATTTTTAAGTATTTAATCGTGTTATTTTGTAATTTAGTTTAAAGATATTTTACATTAAAAAAATAATAATAATAAAAATGACTAAAAGCAGAAAATACATAAATATATATATATATAAACAAAAATAAATAAATAATAAAAAATAAAATAACGTGCGTTTTACATAGTCCAGTATGTTAGTATTTTTACATGTATTAGAGAGAAATACAAGAAAATATTCTAGAAAATGTATAGAAAATATCTATATATTACTCTTAAATTTAAAATATTTAAGAAAACTTTTATGGGCCTTCTTTAATAAAAAAATATTTACCGAATAAAATATGTATGTCAAAAAAGGATTAAAAAAAAAAAAAAAAAAAAAAAAGATTATACTTTCGTTTAAAAGTATTTCTTCTTGTATGTGCTATAAATTTAAACCCATTTGACTTTGATGGGAATTTCTTCGATCCTGGATATTCAGCGCAATGGACTTCTTGAAATCCTGTGAAATATAGAACAAAGTCATTTATTTCCAGACATACCAAGATTCACTGAGTATGATTTTAAAATCTCTTAGTGGAAGAGATATATCGTTGAGTTATTTACGAAAACGGTGTAGTAAAAATAGCTGAAATGTTTAAGCTATGTACGAGATTTTTGATTTTCTTTTCTTTTTTTTTTTTTTTTTTTTTTTTTTTTCGCTGATCATATAAATTGTTTAGAGATTAATATAATATGATTTTGTGTATAATTTTCTATAGCAGAAAATTATACCTTTTTATGTTTCAAAATTAGATATAGATATGTAATATTTATTTCTCTTACATATGTAAAAATTAGTACAGAAGTTTAAGAAGAAACGTTCTTATAGCGGCTTCAAGTTAAATATATATATATATGAACAGGTAAGTTATTTAATCCTTGTCTAAGTATTGATTAAATTTGTTAAATTAAAATTTGTAGAAAGTATAAGTAACTCATTTATCACTTGCATTTAAAAATTACGTTTTGCAATGCAGATAAAATTTCATATTTAAAAATTACTATGTTAGCTTTCTAATTATAAGCACTGACTTTTCTATTTAAGCACAGCATGTACGCTCCTAAAAAACTATGATTTGCGTTAAGAATAAGTTAAAAAGACCTATTCTCAAAGCTTTTATTATTAGCAAACGTTTGAGTGATTTTTACGCATTATAAAGTATATTATAAAGTATGTACATGTATATAATATGTATACATGTATATGAAATATACAAAATATGTATAAGGTATGTGTAATTTATATTATTAGTATACGCGTATGTAAAATATGTATAAAACACTTTAAAATGTTCCATATGCTTAGCAGGGATATTAGTATATTTAACAATTCCAGAAACATTATATAAATTTTCTTAGTAAACTAATGACGTCTTATCCTTCTAAAACCATAATAAACACATGCGAATTAACATTTCTTGTAATTTTTTTCAAGATATATAAATAATAATAATAATAATGTAAAAGTATAATTGATTAAAAATTAACCTTACGAAGCATTATACCTTTTTAGGTCATAGCTGCTTTCGGTGGCGGATCCACAAGAAGGCGGATCCAGAAGGTGTCGCCATATTCGAAAGTTTGGCGTCACCTTCTGGAGGAACGTCAGAAGGAAAGCAAGAAACAAAACTCAGTGTTACTGGAAGCCAGGAGAAAAGTTGCTGATGCTGAAGTCGGAGCGAATCCGCCACCGAATGCGGCTACGACCTAAAAAGGTATGAGCTTCATAAGATTAATCCTGAACTAATTATAGTTTAATATGCTCCGTTAAAAAAAATAATAATAAAAAAAAATAATAATAATAAATAATAATAAGTATTTTGCGGATTTGAAATAATATTTTAAGATAGTTTAGGAAATCAAATGATAAAATTGAATATTGTGAGGTATTCTGGTATAGTTAAAGTGGAACATTAGAAATGACGAAAACGCAAATTAGCAGATTGCAAGAGATATTCCTCTCGTACTAAAAAGAAAAATATCTTATTAAATACTGGTGAAAAAGTGGTGAAATAAAAAGTGGTGAAATAAAAGTGGTTAAAAGTGAACATCTTTTATTTTAGAATGATTTTGCTACTCACCAAATTAGAAAAACCATTTTCAAGCAACAAGGTTTATAACAATCCTTCTTAACTTTCTCGGTTGGTTGGTTGAGTTTTACGCCATACTAGTACTGTGCAATAGGTAACTGATGACGGTCTGGGACGTAACCCTAAGGATGGTCATTCTTGGAGTTTTAACATTGTTGTCCTAGCTTGGATGTATGCCTTCTGAAGTCAACCCTGTACCTGGAATTCTTGAGCTGAATGGATTAATTGTGATGCAGTAATACAAAAAAACAAATGAAAGACGAAGGTTTACAGATACAGGCAATTAATTAAATTACAGTAGGTGACAATAGTGCACGGGTTGTTATCCTTTGGAAATGATCCTCCTGTGTTTAAAAAAAAGTTGCATTAGAGTTTAAGTAGACGGATCAGAAAATCTTGTATTAATCATTAGACGCAAAGTAAACATGATTGGGATGTGGAACCTCCGGAGGTAAACAAATCTGGGAAGACTTTCCCTCAGTGGGGGATAAAAAATGTGATTACATCTCTGTAGATACTCCTAGGGGTGAATCTCAGACCATCAATTGCGCAGCTCTTACGTGACGTTAAACCACTCAACCTCGATTCTGATTGGATGAAATAGATAATACATGTGATGACGTGACAATGAAGGGAAATTTTGCGCCTTTTGATGTGTCAGATATAGTGTCACAATTTTAATAGAGAATTTTAATTTTTATGAAGTTTTAGTTTATGTCCAAATAGTTGTCATCCTTTGATAGATTTTTGAAACGTATTTTTTATTTTTATTTTTATATTTTTTTTACTTCTAAATCTATGAAATTGTTTTTAATGTATCAGATTTTATTTTCTAATTTATTGTTATTATTAGATTTATTATTGTATTTATTATTAGATTTTATTTCTAATTTATTTTCTAATTTTATTTTCTACTTTTCTATTTAATTTTCTTTCTCATATTGTCTTTAAAAGAAATTCAACTCATACTAGATTTTTTTTTCTTAGATCTACGAGAACTATCATAACTCTAAATTTTAAAACTATAAAAAAAATAAATAAATAAATAAATAAAAAAACTTAAAACACCTTCGATTTTTTCTAACTTATTATTTAAGCACCATTTTATCTATTTATGAATTAAAATAACCCAAGGCTTTAATTTAACATGTATCAGCGTAACAATTACTAAAGATAACTTGATTAAGTATTTAAGACAATCAATTTTAATTTCTTTATTTATTTTTCGTCTATTCTTTTTAAATTTTTACAAGATAATTTACACATTTAAATACTTTCCTTTAATTGAATCTACTGTATTTAAATATGTAGCTTACTAGCGACTAAATGTGCAACAGAAAATTTAATTTAGCTCATTTAATTATATTTGAATTTATTTTACTTCATGAAACTCAAGAGGGGAAAAAAGAATAATTAAATTTAAACTTTTAACATTTTAACATGCTTGCAGATTCTGCTATTTAATTTTTAGCTTAAACTCTTACAAAAATTGTACTTTTCATAGAGTTTTAATTCAATGCATTTTTAAAGTAGGCAAAAAAAAATGAGCAAACAAGAGTATTTACAGAGGTATCCTTTCTTAATTGTCTGTATATTTAATAATAATAATAATAATTATTATTATTATTATTTTATAGTGTTTATCACATACAACTTTTAAAACCTAGCCTTTTTATCTAACTTCATAAATTTAATATCGTAATTATCACATGTTCATTAATGTAGATTCGTAAAGAAAAATGTAATTTCATTTTATTATTTTTTTTTATGTACAGTAGTTTACATATATAAATTTGACATTTTTAAATATAGAGCAATAATGATGTAATCGCCAAATTTCTAATAGATTTTGGTTTACAAAAATCGACTTTCTTTTTTGTTTTCATCCTTTTCTTTTTTTTTCAAAACGGTAAACAGCATGCTTTGATCATTAATTGCCCCAAAACACTTAAAAACTTATGTTTTTCCTTCCTATAAAATACATTAAACGTTTCTTTAACGGTTCTTTATTTTATTCACCTTTCAGTGCTCCACTAAGGACATTAATTGATATTGAAAAATAGAGTATGAAAATTTGTGAGTGTGATACATTGAACAATCTTTGATTAATATACAAGTCATTGTTTTCGATATTTAACTAATTTCTCGTGTGCTTTGCTAAAAATGCTTATATTTTATTCTTGAAACATTTTACTATATGTTTTGGTAAATACTTAATATATATATATATATATATATTTCAGCTGTATAATGAGCCAAATGTTAAATCGTTCATACATTTTCCGAATAAAATACAATATTTTTAGAGTAAGTTGTAAGGAATTAATTGTAACAAACATACATAAATATTTTTCATTCTAATTGCTTGCAGTATTAGACAAATCGTGAAAGGTTTTTCCACATGCCTGTAAGTAGTGATATAAGGCATAATAAACAAAATAAACAAAATAAACAAAATTTATAATAAAATGTTGCTAAAACGTACTGAATCTTATGATTCAATTAGTTAAATTTTTGAAAACTTTAGCTGTAGTTAAATTTGACTCCAACTATTCTTAATACGGTTTTACATGTTAAACCTTTATTTAAAAACAATAAAAAGGGGGTGATATTTTTTAAAGTTCGAAAACTTATTTTCAGGAAACTGAAAATTCATAAAAAATTATAATTTAAATTATTTTGTACCATTATAAAAAAAAAAAAAAAAAAAAATATATATATTCCACCTTTTTCCGAATAACTTTCTTTAATTTAACGACTAAATTTCTGCAATGAAATTTAAAAAAAAATATTCTATCTGCTGAAAAATCCAAAGAGATGGCAAATATTGTGTCAAATTATCTGAAAATTAACACCTAATGTTTTTCTAAACAAGATAAAATGTCCCTAATCATGTTTCATAGTTTAAAATTAAATTGCATTCATTTCTCATACACACTGTTTTACACACTGTTATAGAAATTCATTTCTGCACTGAAAGCTAGCAGGCAGAAGCGGAATTATTTGAGGAATTTCCTGCCTGTCGGCCTAAGCTTTCGGAATATTTCTTAGTTCTTAGAGACACTTACGAAAAGCTACCCAGGCCAAGACCATGGCCGTATACATTTTGTCTGTTCCCTTACGCAACACTAACCTAACCAAATGCATTTTTACAACATAAATTATTCTGGAGATTGTACAAAATAGCAAAAAAGAATTGCTCTACATTTAATAAATGCTGGATATATAGCTTCTTTAAAGAGTCTTAAAAATATTAAAAATATTTTTAACCATGTAGATCTGGTATTAATGAAGTGCACATCAATAAACATTACTCCAGTAAAATATAGTTAATGCTATAATTTTCTGTAAATCAATAATGGTATAAATATTTATTAAACCTCGAGTTTAAATCTATATAACATTTTTTGGAAATATATAATGTTATATTATACTTTGAAATATTTTTTTCAGTATGTCGAAATTTGTGGTAATATCTGTTTAACTTTTACTCATTTAATTTTTTGTTCTTTATTGCTTTTCATTTCGAACAGAAAAATATACATTTTCAAAATATTTTATGTACTTTTTCTTTTTCAAATGTTTTATTTACTTATTATTATTATTATTATTATTTAATCTTTACGTTTGTTTAAAATAATTCTAGAAACAATATATGTTTTCAACGTTTCCTCTTTCCTTCTGAGCCATTTTGTGTAGTTTTCGTAGCTAGCAAAACCTCATGATACATGTATTAAGATTTTTGGACAGAATTAGTTGATCGTATAAAGTATACATATCGATAAATATTACCATTTATTTGCATATGTTGATTATAAAATAATTAACTATATTAAATTAAGTATATTAAAATTATTTTAATACAGAAAATATTGTTAATTGATGTTTTCAGTAACATTAAGTATTCAGTAACATTTTTTTTTTAAACATTGTAATAACTGTTAACTTCTACGTTATAAACACTAACAACACAAAATTTAATGTTATATTGGTAGAAAGTTTTGATATATCAGCTAAAATTTTAATTACTTTTATCCAAAGTGCAATGAAACATTTCATAAATGGCATTTTACAGTGTTCTGTTTAAGCATGATCTACATTCATTGGAAAAAGGAAACTGACGCATGTTAATTGGCAAAAACCTTTACGAATTGATTGACCATATAATTAATTGATATGTAAATTAAAAGTTATTAACCGATTTCACATAACAGTGACTTTATATTTATTATATTTTAATCAAGCTTTATTATGAATGTTTGGAAAAATAATTAAAACAGTTATGTCTAGTTCTATTATACAGTTCTATCTGTTATAAGTCTAGCCTATTACAGAAATAGTTCAGTAATGATTTATATTAAATGTGTATATTTTTTTTATATAGAATTTTTGTCGTGTATTTTTTTCTCAATTATTTATTTATTATTTTTTATAATGAATACTGAAAACGTCTGAAATTGAACCTTATTTTACCTCATAATGAATACCTTAAACTCACATTCAAAATATGCCTTTTTATTCATAACCCATTCAAACATATTCCTCAAATTTACAATAAATTATTTTTAAAGGTTTTGAAATTTAACCCTTCAATTTTGGTACGAAAGAAGCCAAAAATCTGTTTTTTGACTGAATCTCATGAGTACCTTATAATAATAAGTACTGTAGATATATTTGGAATTTTTTCATACTTTTAATAATTTACAAATAGTAAAGAAAGTAGTTCGCTTGTAAAACAGTTTTAAAAAAAATCAACTATAAAAAGATAATTCTCGTGTATAACACGAGAATTATCTTTTTATAGTTGATATATAGTTGATATAGTTGATAATTCTTAGATTTTTGATAATAATTTTCTAAATTGTCTGTAAATTTCATTTGATTATTTAATTTTTGTGATTGTTAAACGTTTTGTAACTGCAAAAAATCTAGAATTAGAAGCAAATAAATTAAAAAAAAATAATTAGATTGTTTAAATTCCGAATTAAAAAAAAAAAAAAATGTACATTTTTTTATTAACAATTCAAGTGCATAATTCCATTGAAAATAAATAAATAAATAAATAATACACACACGCTAGATTAACATTAGAGGCTCTCGAAAAGGGTTCCAATCACTGACCTTAAAAAGTAAAGTTAGGCATTTTAAAGAAATGAACGTTTTTCTCGAAAACGATCCTTTGCGGTAAACATTCTAAATTTTACAGCGATTTCTTTCAAATACGGGTATGGCACATTTTTTTTTTCCTTCAAAGAACGGATCACGCCTTATAATTAATAGGTCATGCAACTCTCCGAATTTTACTAAAATTTCTTAGAGTGCATATGACAAATAAATAAATAAAAAGATATAAAAATAAAATGTTTTGAATATTTCCGAAAATTTCAGACCGAAAAAAAAAATTATTATGTATATATATATATATATATATATATATATAATTTCTATTGAATATATGTTACACTATTAAAACAATTACGAAAATTATAATTAGAAAAAGATTGTTTTTATAAATAAAACACAAAATATACATTAATAATAACAATATTTCACGAAAGAAATTAAAAACATTCACGCATTATGTTTAATTTATATACAGAATATTTCTTTAATATTTTTGAATAAACGCATGTAAAACTTTAGACTTTATTAAAACAAAATAAATTAAATTAAAAAACATATTAATTTTATAGAAATTCAAATCTTATAAAACAATCGGATAAATAGAAGTGTCTGCTTCAATTTAACATATTTAATTTTCTTTTATCGTTTCGGGGAACTTTTTGGAAAATTTATTTGAAATAAATATTACACATTGTACATATTTCGTACACACAAGACTACTTACATTTAGTATTACCATATTAAGTAAATTTAATATCGATATAAATTATTTCTACTAATTTTAGTTATCTTATTTTTTTTCCTTTTTTTACAGATCATTATATTTTCCTATTAAAATTAATTCAACTATACCAATTAATAATTGCCAATATTTCATCCATATTTTGTACGTTAAAAAGTTTAATTATTAATAGTACTTTAATCTATAATATAATGAAAAATTATCGAAATAATTTATGATTTTTTTTTTTTTCATTTCATAAATAAATTAATTAAAGTAAATTTTACGTGTGTTGGTAAAAGATGTTTTTTAAATGAAAATAATTTTTAATTCCTTATTTTATACATTAAGTTGTTCATAGAAATCTCAATCAATAACTTTAATATATGCATTTAATATAATATAAAGTTTATGCATTTAACTGAAGTTTATGAAATTTAATACGAGATATTTAATGATAAATCTAGCATTTACAATCTTATCTCATCACATACTTCAAAAACATTTCAATAAATTTAAAATAAAATAGCATTTAAAGCTTACAAAACACTTTTCATAAATTCTATACCCATCTTAAAGAAAAGGTTTATGTGTTCATAAAGTATGGAATGAAATTATAATTAAATCATTTTCAACTGTCAAAGATTTCAGCAGTTAGAACTTATTTTAAAGAATAATCATGATATCAAAATATAGATAAAATTACGTGATATATTCAAATATGGTTATTAAATATTTAATATAACGAAATCAACTGGTTAATAAGTCATTTGAAATATATTCTGTAAGAAAGTTTTATTTAGTTGTAATAAATATATTTAATTTATAAATGATAGCTATAAATACTATAATATCAGAAATAAAATTAAGAATATATACTTAAATTACCGACGGTATATTGAAAATTATTTTGTTTTTTCGACAGGAATTTTCTCAGAAAATGATTGTGTTGTAATAATTTTTTAGATTATTTATCTTATTTTAACTAAAGAAGGAAACTGAACTTTTAATTTCTATTACACAATTTCATATTCATGAGTTATTATTATTATTTTATCACTCACGTTAAGTATTAAGAAATGCATTTCCGCTTTAACACTTCGCAACACACTTGGATAATGTTTATGTCATCGGTTTAATTGTTCGTCTGGGATTCTCTCTGTCTTTACCTGCAGTAAATCCCCTAAATATTCATAGTTTTTCGAAACTGATATAGAATATTAAAGTCTACAGTTGGGTGTTACTAATAATGGAAATATATATATATATATATATATATATATATATATATATATATATATATATATGTATATATATTTCAACTGATTTATGTACAAGGTCACCTGTTAGAATTCCAAAGCGGCGCGTTCTATGAGGGGTATTTTTCTAAGAGCCAAATTTTAATACCCTTATTGCGTATAAATTACGATGAAATCGACATTTATCATTCAAAAACTCAAAGAAATGTTTTTTTTTTTTTTTTTTTTTTTTTTAATAAAAAATAGTATGATTAAAATTAGGATTTACAGGGCCACTTAAAAGTATTCAGGTAATTCAAGGATTATAATTGAAAATTGCTGTAATTGAAATTTCATTCGCATAATTTAATAGCCAAAATTATTGAGCTACTTATATGAAAACTCCAAATAAACATTGTGTAAATGAAAAAGGTTATGAGAGATAGAATGAAAGATAGAATTCTTTCAAAATAAAAGCTAAACTATAAAGAGGTTTACTTTTTTTTTTTTTTTTTTTTTTGGTTTATGAATTTTCAATAGTAAAACAGTTTTTGCTAATTGTAAATAAATATTTATATAAACTTCTTAAGAATTCCAAAGCGGCGCGTTCTATGAGGGGTATTTTTCTAAGAGCCAAATTTTAATACCCTTATTGCGTATAAATTACGATGAAATCGACATTTATCATTCAAAAACTCAAAGAAATGTTTTTTTTTTTTTTTTTTTTTTTTTTTTTTAAATAAAAAATAGTATGATTAAAATTAGGATGATTTACAGGGCCACTTAAAAGTATTCAGGTAATTCAAGGATTATAATTGAAAATTGCTGTAATTGAAATTTCATTCGCATAATTTAATAGCCAAAATTATTGAGCTACTTATATGAAAACTCCAAATAAAAATTGTGTAAATGAAAAAGGTTATGAGAGATAGAATGAAAGATAGAATTCTTTCAAAATAAAAGCTAAACTATAAAGAGGTTTACTTTTTTTTTTTTTTTTTTTTGTTTATGAATTTTCAATAGTAAAACAGTGTTTGCTAATTGTAAATAAATATTTATATAAACTTCTTATCATCATCTTTTTTTTTTTTTTTTTTTTGATCAGAACTGAAATTCTGTTATTTGTTTAGGGTTTTCATATATGTAGCTCAGTACTTTTGGCTATTAAATTACGCAAAAGAATTTTTTTATAACTCGCGCCATGCGTAGTTAAAAATTATGTAGTAAACATTCTCATCTTTTGTAGGATATTTAACATTTTTGCATTCTGATATTGCTGTATGATGTGTCTAATGTAGTATGCCAAGTTTCCTAAAAATGGCTTTGCGCTGGGTCTAATACCCTACGTGTTATAATTAAAAGGAGTATTTTTTTCTTTGCAATTGTTTTAAGGAAATCGTTATTTTTCCATTAATATATGTTATAGACTCATAAAGATTTATACAGATAATCAGAAAAATCCTAATAATCACATACTACAGCAATAATACATTTGAAGCATTCCTTTTTCCAGAGTGATTCAAAACATTTTGACTTTTGTTTATTTTTTTTTTTACTCGTCCCCTTTTCGTCTTCAGAAATTTTGCTGAAATACATGAGGCGCAACAAGTTTATTTTTATATTATCAAAATTTCAAGGCAATAAAAAAAAGCAAGATATTTGACTAAAGGTCTGAATTTGAAAGTGTCCAAATAATTATTGATAGACAGTGTATAACCTGTACCAATCTTCGAGATTTTTCAACGCCCAGTTTCAATGATTAGTTTCTAGTAAAAGATTTAGGAAGAATTAGTTTAAAATAGAAGTTGTACATCATGCAAAACTGATATTTTTATTTTCTGGCATATACTTAATATTTGCCGCTGCTTAGAATATTTCTGAAATTTACGAGAAAAATATATCACTTTATTTGTTGATATCATAAGGCACAAAATTACATGTGTCACATGCTAATTGTGTAAATTAATGTTGATTAAATTCATGTACTTGTTGTTTGGTATGCGGTGCTATTATATAGAGTAAAAAAAAAAAAAAAACAAGAGTTGTCTTATAATCATTACTGAGTATTATATCAATGTATTGCAAAATCTGGACAGAATATTTTTTAAATATACAATAACTTGAAAATTCCATTACATCATTAACGTAAAATGAAATTATGATTTGCATTCTTTCATGTTTTACTATTTTTTTCAAAAAGTGTCTGTGATAATCGCGTTAGCTTTCAAAAATAACAAAGCCAATGCTTGATATCTAAAAAAAAAAAAAAAAAAAAGGGGAGGTGGGGGTGTCTTTATTAAATAAAATTTACATGTTAAATTTATTTTTCTGCAGTTTATTTTTCAGAATAATTTTCTGAATAATTAATTCCTAATTATATATATTCAACAGAATTTATAAATGTACTAACTTTACTAAAGTAAAAGAATTGTTGTTTGCAGTATACAAATTGATTTTTTCTTGAAAAACATTTTATAAAAAGAAATTCAGAAATATTTTACTCAATAAACATAAGATATATATACATACATATATATTTAGTAAATTGAAATGACTTTTTTTAAATGCTACTCACACATACGCGCACAAAATAAATAAACAAATAAATAAAGCAAATAAAATAAAAATAAAACAAAATTTCTTTTTCTTTCAATAATTTGTATTATATTTTTTTCTTTCTCAAAAATATTGCAAAATATAAATGTGATATTTAAAAATGAAATGAAATAACTCTTATTTTAAATATTCATATATTCTTTTAAAAGTGCTGTATTTTTAAATCAATGTTTTCTGCTACTTTTTGATATCAAAATATAAAAAAAAAAAAAAAATGCAATATTTTATCTTTATAATTAAATATATATATATATATGAAACAGATCCGAAGAAAAAATAAATAAATAAATAAATTCATAAAATTACATTTAATTCTTTTAAATCTTCCGAATTAAATTAAAGGAATCTTATTCAAAAGACACGACCGAAATAACTTATATTTTGGTCGCGTTTCATCTTTCTTAGGTTGTAGATAAAATTTTATTATACATAATATATTGGAATTTACTTATAAAATTTATTTTATATGTTTAAATAAAATATATTTTATATGTGCAGTAAAATATGATTTGGAAATAAAATATATAATATATGTCTATATAAATTGAAACAAGGATTTATGATATTTATAATTATTTTTAAATAAATCTAATTAAGGAAGTTTATCCGTATTATTAATTTTTCAAATAAGAAATATACTTAAAGAAGATATTTCTAAATTATCTTTATGGGAAATTATTGGTAACAACGCGTTATAAAAACAATTAAACAAGGCAATATATTTGCTAAAAAGATCGAAAATTTCGAAATAAATATATTATATGAATAAATATGAATATTATAAATTATGTAATAACTTAATACCTTCTTAAGTAATAATAATAATAATAAAAAAAGATATATAAATTATATCTAAATTTTTTTTATAAACTTTGTTTTTTAAATATATATATATATATATATATGAAGATATTTAATATTAAAATAAAATAAAATAAAATGAAATAAAATTATTTTATGATTACTTACATTAAACCAGAATTACAGTATTTCAAAAGTATATTGTTAAAAGAAAAAAATATATATAATACGAAGAAAAGGCCGCTATGTACAATAATCTTGCTGTAAACCCCCCAAAATTCTGTGTCAATAAGCGCAATTTGTTAATGGTATTTTATATTCCAACAGGGAACTATTTGCATGTATTTCATCGGAACTTTGAATTTCTCAATACACCATCCTTTTTTACCTTTTTTTTTTTTTTTTCAATTTGCTATTCTCTATTTGACCGAAATTTAAATATTTATTAATCTGTCAAAAACAAAACGCGTGAAATAGGAGATAAAATGCGTTTAGAGAGTATGGAAAATGACTAGAAATAGGCGCTGTTTTCAAATGTTTAGCATATCTGAAAATATAGTTTATGAATTGTAATCAAAATTTAAAATCAGAAATGTTGTCATATTTTTGCATATAACACTTAATGCAAATTAAAATAGTGTAGGGTGAAATCAGAACCAGAAAGAATAATTTTAATAGGGGAATGAAATCAAAAAAGTATAATATTTATTAATCTATAAAAATAAAGAGAATTGAATTTCTACGCTCTGAAGCTTAAGCCAATCACCGCTGAGGTAAAAAAATTCGCGGAAGAATAGCCCCAAAGTGCTGATTCGAGATTATAAAAAATGTTTAGATATTCAAATTTAAATTTTTAAATGTATATATATTTTTGTAATTTCGTTGCTTGAATTTAATATTGAAAATTTTGCCTTTTTATTCCAATTATATGCGTTCCTCAGCGACATTTATTATACTAAAAAGTAAACGGTACGTTTCGAATGATAAAAAATTTACCTGGTGAAACCTGGTGATACCTTTTCCTAAGCGAATTAATCGTTAGATCTTCTTTAATTAAATAAAATTTAATATTTTACTTTAACTGTTGCTATCCCAAAGTAATTATTTAAATAGTGATATAATTCCGTTAAATGGGAAAAATTTTTATCATGTTTAGTTTGATGCCTTGAAAGCAAATAGTACCGTGCAATAATGTTTAAAATAAAAGTCACAACCTGTTTTGTCATTTCTTGGTTTTGAGCATAATAACAAAACACATGTGATAAAAATTCTGATGGCATGTTCATTATCAAAACATTAATCGAATTTTACAGGACTTTATAAAACAAACAATTTTTTTTAAAACTAGTATTACTTCATTTTTTTCTCATAAGTAAGATTTTGAAGAAATGAAAATTTTAAATAATTTTAAGAAAGAAAACTATTTGAGAAGTGGTGTTAGAGATGCATGACATATAAGTAAAGATACATTGGTTTACAAGTGTTAAATTGAATCTCGGTTTTCGTTCTTGTATTAATTCATCTTTTTCTTCTTTTTCGAAGAACTTATCCTTGACACTGTTCCTCATTCAGTTTTCTTTTCTAAAACTGTTTAACTTGTTTTCTAAAACAATGCAATAGTTACATAAGGTGTTACCTAATTGGTCAATCGAGACCAAAATTCGGCTGCTAGAGAAGAGACAAAGCGATTATAAGTGCTTTCGAAAGTAGCGCTTTGGTTACAAAAAACTAATTTAAAACGTATGAAAAGCTCATTCTCTTAAAGAAATTGAAAAAAAAAATTGTGTTGAAACATATTCTCAAAATCTGATATTTAGAAGTATATTTTAAGGAATTAAAAGCTAGAAGGCATTTAATATTCGTCAGTACGGTAGTGATGCCATCTATGATATATATATATATTATATGGGTCATTGCCAACATAAGGGGTAGAAACCATGTCCCTTAGCCCTCAAAAATAGAAAATATTTTCAATCAGAAAAAAAATTTACAACTAGGCTATTTCTTACGATTTTCTCTAGTTGAATATTATTATAAAAGTTTTTAATGTTATTTATTTTTCTTAGAACTCGATCGATAAAACCTGGAATGTCCACTCCGTGGACTGTCCCCAAGGGAAGTCTGCAGAATATAGCATTATTTTCAAGCTTAATATTAATGTTTTTTAATTACATTTTGATTTAAGCAGGACATAATTATCCTTAAAAATATATTTATTAAATTTTAGAGTTATAAAATGAATCTTGTTTTTTTAATTAATTTATAACAAATGTCCCTAATAAAATGCGTCCACTCCGTGGACAACTATTTAATTTCCCATAAAGTTCAGTAGATGGCACTGTCTGTCACCAGTGGTGTAACTGAGAAGAAAGAGGGGGAAGCCATCTTTGTTTTTACCTACATGTGCTGAACTCAATGCTTTATTTCGTTCTGTTAAAATAGATTTCATCTGTGATACCTCTGTTTGGCTATCTCATCAGTCCACTCCATGGTCAGAAGTATACAAGTAATTATAAGGAATTTTTATTATCTAATTATTTTTACAATTAATGATTATAAGACTTAATTCAACACTAAAGTTAAATTGTTCCTGACGTTGTTGCTTTGTTCCTTAAAATTCAAAATCAGACATTCTGTCCACTCCGTGGACTTCCACTCCGTGGACATCATTTGATCACGAAGTGGACACTTCTTTCCACGGAGTGGATACTTTCAGAATTAATCTTAAAAATAGATACATTTGAAAAATAATCTAAATAAATTTGATAAATAAATTTTATTTCTTTCTTTCTTTCTTTATTTATTTATTTATTTATTTTTTTGTTAGCCTACTGATTGCTTAAGGTGCAATGGAAATATATTTTCCCCTAACTTTTATATTTTTATTCGTGATTTTCTAAAAATGTCATTTCAACATCTTTAAAACAGTATTTGCTATTTTTTACTGAACTCTTAAGCATTTCTCTTCATGGTTCAAATGTAACAACAGAATTCGTATTAATATAATTTTAAGAACAGTTTTATGAGTGTTGTTTACAGAGTAATGCAAAAGGATGATGTATACTATATGTCCTTTTTACTTTCTTCTATATGTAATATAGAGAAAGTATTGGATTCGCGAAAATTTTCGACCTCCGTTTTTTGACGGATCTACACGTTTTGGGATGTCCTGAACACGAATTGATAGTTTTTAGAAAATGTCTGTCTGTGTGTCTGTCTGTCTGTCTGTCTGTCTGTATCATTTTTTTGTGGACGCTGTATCTCACGAACATATGAATGAAATTTAACCAAACTTGGTATTTAGTTGCACCCTGACATGAACTGGTGCCCATTAGATTTGGGGATCAATAGCTCAACAGGTGGCGCTGTAATCGCATTTTATGCAAATTTTAACATGGCAGCATAGGACAAAATTCCGTATAAATGGGCATAATGAGAGTTATTTTAAACTTGTGATTGTAAAATTAATTTGAATTATTGATGATAGTAGTAGTTAACTAGGAAAAAAAATTGTGCATGGGGGGGCATCGGTTCCCCCCCTGGGGGGGAAGTACCCCCCCGGGGGGGTTAAATTTTGAAGATGGGTATCATTCGAAAGATCTCGTCAATACCTTTAAAACGAATGGTTGAACCATAAATCTGTGATAATTTAAAACAAAGTTATCGATTTTTTTTACTTTTAACAAAAAAAAAAAAAAAAAAAAAAAAAAAAAAACTTAGAAAAAAAATTCGATTTTTTTTTTTTTTTTAAATTATTGTTAGTGATTGAATATGTATTAATTTTCACAAAAAAAAAAAAAAAGAAAAAAAAAAAAATCTTTTTTTTTTTTTTTTTTTTTTTTAATATTGTTACTGATTGTATATGTATAGGAAAATATAGAAGAAAGTCTTGTGGTGGCCACAACATACTAGTTTTTTTTCTTTTTAATTTTAAAGGTAAAATGTAGAAAAGGTGACATAACACTTTAGAAAAATAATTGCAAAAATATAATTAAATTTAGTTTCAGAAGAAAAAATAAATAAAAATATTTTTGTTTTACAGCAAAACTAAAATTGTTTTGTATTTTTATTAATTGAATAACTTTTTTTTTTTTTTTTTTTTTTTTTTTTTTTTAATATATATATATATATATAAACAATACTTAAAATATATATTTATTTTCTTTGCAGAAATTTATTATGCTGTTCAAGAAAAATGGAAATTCGCATGTAACCCAATGCAGGACAAACAAATGTGCACAAACCTTCGCTTAAACTCAGTCAAAAAGAAAATTAGGTGGAGTTGAAAATCAAAAAGATAAGAAAAATAACAAGAAAAGGAAACTTCCCAGCCAAACTACAGAAAAACGTAAAGAACAAAAAAGAAAAAGTATGCAGAGAGCAAGAGACAGACTAATGCTCCTATTACACACAACACGTTTTCACACAACTTTTGAGATAATTGTAAATTTGGCTCAAATCACGTCAATGCCCAGTGTAATAGGAATTGGGAATACGATCAATTTTTTCTGGCAAGTCAGACTGTGATAAACCCGTGAGAAGAAAGCTCTTTATGTACCGAGAAATGACAGCGCCGGTGGGAATTCATTCACCGTTTTCCTCTTCGCTCTCCCATGTCGTCCCCGTTAAAACAGAGATAAATAGGTGTGCCTTGACATATACTGTACACCGTGTAAACCAGTTTTTCGAACAATTTTTGATTCAACTATTGTAACCTTCTTTCCGTTTACAGCTTTCGAAAATTGGAGCAAAAATTGGATGAAATAAAAGTCGCGTGAAACATCTTTGTGTGTAATAGGAGCATAAGAAATGATCCCGCAAGACATGAAGAAGGAAAAGCTGAAGAAAGATAAATATATCACAGAAGGAAGAATACTGTAGTTAAAATGTTTGAACAAATGAAATGAAGTGTTAGGAAAAAATGGAAGAACCAAAACAGAAATCAAGGGGAGAGATTGAAGAAACAGAATAATCTTTGAAGAACATCTCAGAGATGATACACCTCCTGAGACACCTCGTTCAGCAGCCATAAACATCACACTACCACAAATTAATCCATCTCTGAAAACAAAACCATCTGTATCATCATCTAGCAGACTAGAAAGTGGAAGAAAAAGGTCGAAAAAGAACAGTGAAAGGCTTTGTGAAGAAAACAAAAAATTGGTTAGGAAGCTTGAAAAACACAAAAAGCATGTGCAAAGATCTAAGGATGTGAAGTCAAAAAATAATACTACTGATTCTGAAAAACCCAAGAGAAAAGTGAAAAAAATTATCACAGAAGCAAATTCAAAAGAAATTGAGAAATGTATTATTTTTGGCGAGGTTATAAAAAAGCCAATAAAAGAAAGTTTTAAAGGCGCAAAATCAAAGAAGAAACTTAAAGAAATCTTCGAAGTTTTAACAGGAAAAATAGCAAGGAAATACAAGTGTCTTCAACATATTAGAACAATCACATTAAAAAAAAAAAAAAAAAAAAGAAAGAAAGAATATGCGGAACCAACAATTATTTTCCTGTTATTTTCATTTTTCAAAAGAATTAAAGTAAAAATATTTGTTGATTATTTTCTAAAACACAAGTAAAACAATAAGGATGAGAAGATACAGCCGCAAAATAACTTTCAGGTTTGGATATTTATAAGTGTCCACTCCGTGGTCAGTGATGTCCGCTCCGTTGACACATTAATTTTGAAATTAATTAATTACCAACCAAAAAATAGCTAACGAGATAGCTCATCAAGTAATTTAGATTCATAGTTGTCAAAAAGGAATTAAGGAATTTTTTCAAATTTTTTTGGTAAAATTTTTATATTTTCAAATTAGTCTTCGTTTTCTACCCTTTAGATTGGCAATCACCCATATATGCAAATATGCATATTATATCAAGTATGTAAATAATAAAAACCATAATAATACGCATTTTTTTTCACATTAAGATAAGCTGAAATAATGAATAATGATTATGTGCTGATAATGATTATAATGCATAATAAACAGTTTTTTTTTTTTTTTTTTTTGTCTTCTTTGGAAATTATTCCTGATTTCTTTGAACATTTAGACTAAAAAGATAGTTTAACCTTTATTTACAATATTTTTTTTTTTATTTTTTTTTTTAGGATTTTATCTTAAGATTACATAGAACTAAGTCCAGCAAAGGAATGAAAGAATAAACAAAAATAAAACACAGTAGAAGAACGAATAAATAAGTAAATGAAGAATGAGTAATTATTAATAATCAAAACTACCTTTTTGTTTTTTACCGTATCCTTAATTGTTCTTTTCCTTTCCAAGCGCGTTGCGTCTGATTTTATCTCATAATCTGCAAATAAAACTAAGATATAACAAAGATAAATTACATTATTTTTCAAAATATTTTATAATTTTTGTATTTGAGTTTAAGAAATCGTGTGTTGACATAGGGATGTCAGATGTTAAAAGAAAAAGGTCTGTCCAGAAGGAAATTTTAATTAGTTTTCTGAATATAAGTCTTACTAAAAAAAATTTATCCATGATAAATCCATCATTAACCCCTTGGGTACATTTGGCGATTAAGTTTCATCATGCACTTGCTTTGCCTAAAAAATGGATGACAAGTATAATTTGTGATAAAAATTAGAACAAAATTAAATCCAGCTATCACAAACTATACTCAAGACAGGGAAAACAAACTACACAAACTCTACTGTCTTTATATACTGCTGCACACATCAGCAAATCAAATCTGTTTCAAACGCAAGAATTTTTTCAAATAAATTGGTACCCAAGGTGTTTTAATCACCCCAAAAACGTGAAATAAAAATATGTGCAGTCGATAACAAAAGTGTCCGAACACTAGCAATAATTCCTATATAAAAAAAAGTACGCTTAATACAATTTTTCTAAATAAATCCTTGTCGAATCCTGTTCTTAGACTGACTAAGACTAGGATTCAACAAGGATTTATTTAACAAAACAGTAATTAGTGTACTTTTTTTATACAGGTTTTTTTTTGCTAATGATCGGACACTTTTGTTACAGACTGTATGTACTGTTCGATTGTCTGAATGTACGTAAAACCATGTTTTTTAAATAAAGAAAGTTTGAATTGCTCTTTAGAGATACTTCCCTGGAGAAAAGGCGGATGCTCACCTCTTTCTGATCATTTCATGAAATTATCTTATCATCTGCAACATAGAATCCATTATGAAATGACAAAATCTTAATGTTTCTTGATGATTGGCGCACATTCTTGTATTGTATCTCCGTTTGATGATATAGACTTAAACTCGAGTTTCGTATAGGTTTTCGCAATATTTGCTTCCGGAATGGTGTTATTATGCAAGGTTTCAAAACTTCAGGTATTATTTATATAGTAATCGATATTCTCGTAATTTAAAACTAGTCCAGCGAATTGTTGCGAATTTGATACATTAAAATCTTAAAATTTATTTTTCGCGGTGAGTAAACAGCCAAACACGCTGTTTTGAAAACAGAAATACCAATTGTGAAATTTAGATTTTCATCTTTCAGTAAATAGAAAAATGAAGTGTTTTATAAAAGTATTTGAATGGAGCTATGAATGTGAAAATCTGATATATGAATGAAATGATGAAATATTTAAAGACGAAATGTGAAATTTATTAACTGGAGTTTTATCCGATATTTTAGGTAAAAATGCAAAGTAAAGAGTTTTTGAAAAATCTTTCCTTTTTATGTGATATTTCAGCTGTTAATTTATTTTTAACAATAGGTTTTCCTCCATTATGCCATTTTTTCTATTTTCAATCCTAGATTATTATCTAATTTAGTAGTTATAAAATTTAATTTACTTCCAGAATCCCAAAATTATTTTACTTTTACTTTTTGCCGATGCACTTTCAATGTATGCATAAAATGTACACAAACGATTGTGTGAATCCTTTGAATTACTAGTTATTGAAGAAGGCATTTGATTTCTGCATCTCTTTCGATTTGGGATGAGAGACTTGTTCCACCAATTATTTACAGCTCACTTAAATTCAGAAGATAATTGCGATTTTCGTTGCATATTTTACATGAGAATGTGTATTTACCAGACTGGGAATGAAATTTTAAGCAATTTTTATATAAATTCTGTGAATTGACTATTTTAATTCTTTCTTCGACACTTAGCATTTTAATTTGATCACATTTATACAGCTCATGAAAATCACTATTAAATTACGTAATATACTTTGTTTTGAAAGTTTTTTTTTTTTTTTTTTTTCCCTTCCTTGGAATTAATGAGAAATGAATTTTGGTTATTTTCTGAATGTTGGTTTCAAATAACTGAGTGTTGATTGTGTTTTTTAATTTCTTTTCTTTTATAATTTATTTAATTGATCCAAAACAACGGATCTTGACTGGAAAAATTCTAATAGATCATTAAATAACGGAATTTCTTTAGACGATACTGAAAATTCGTACACTTTTCGTATCTTTATCCAATTTATCAAGGATTGTATTTACAATCATTTCATTTGTTAAATTATTTGATTTAAAGTTAAAACAAGTATAATGCTCTAAACGATATATTAACAATGTCCGTAATGTTTTTCTATTTTTCCGTCAAATACAGGTAACATAATTTGAGAAGGTTTACAATATGAATCATGTGATTCAGAGTTGTTCTTATTTTCATTATTTAAAGTATTATTATTCTTTACTACACTTAGAAAGTAAGCATTTTAAACTTACCTCTAAAGACGTTCTTTCATCATTTAAATCATAAAGAGTAGTAACAAAGTTTTTCCTTTTACCCCATTTCAGGGGTTATTTCCTAAAATTTCTGACATTAGAGTTTAAGTATTTTTGTTTGTTACCCTTTAAACCGATCATCTTATTGAAATATTTTTCTTCCTTTAAAATATAAAGCGATAGGTCAAAATATGTTTTCCCCCTAATCGAGCATTAAGATTCGATTTCTTAAAACTCCTTAAACTGTTTTTTTAGGTGTTTGTGTTTGATATAATTTAAAGCAAAATCTTATGGATTTTGCGTGTTTACTTTTCTTTGAGACATAAATGAATATTCTTTTGTTCCCTACTCTTCTTAAGAGATCAATTCTTAAAGTTCTAAATAAATTTTTATTTATTCATATTTGTTACATTTTTAAATAAAAATGTATAGCTATTATTTTTTATTAAAAAATGAAAATGAAATAAAATGAAATAAAAAAATAAAGGGATGTGTGAAAAGACAATCACATTCTCCCTCTACTCCTGAAGGATGAATAGCTGAAATACCTAAAGTCAGTATTTTTTTATTTGCTATTATTACATGTTATAGCAAGTATCTTATGAGAATTCGGAAGAATATTTTTTGAGATGTTAAGTATTATGTGAAAATACGATTTAGCTCAAATTCAATCCTTTAACGCAGGCGAATTTCTTAAATATTTGAAATGTTCTTTTAAAGAAATTTATATATATATATATATATATATATATATATATAGTAAGAAATTATTTGCGAAAGTGAGTTTTTGTTACATTTACACGTTTTAAGGTTTGCAGTATCCGAATATCATGTTTTTAGACTTTGGTGTCTATATGCTGTGCCTGTTTTCAGCATATATCAAGACCAAATAATGGCAGGAAGCCCAAAATCGGTATTCTACATCATCGGTGTTATATAGAGATGCTGAACTAAACTTTTTGTTCAGGTGAAGTAAATGATTAGTGTACAGGGCAATCCAAAAGATTTCATTACGTCTAAGGAAATTTGTGGTACGTACAGTGTAATATCTATAGCCTGACCTAAACCAAATGAAATGAGCATGTTTTTTTCTCATGCATAAAAGCATGTTTTTTGTAGGTTATGGTATGGAAATCATTCACTACTCGTTTGCAAGGTCTGCCCAAAGTATTTTGATATATTGGAACTATACTTGGAAATTACTGGTCGTGTGTTTCATTTTGTTTTACGTTTTTTTTTTTTTCTTTTTAGCTAATTTTAAGAACACAATCTGATATGCATATAGTTTATAGAAGATATGCGGTGTTACCCAAAATTAAACTACACATTCTTTTCTATCTATTGAATGTTACTTGTGGATGTGCTGTGCTACGTTTTGCTTTATCGACGAATACTGCTGAGTAAAAAAAAACTCCTTTTTCACACCCATACTGCATATAAAGTAATTTTTAAAGTTCTATTTTTAATTTGTATTTTCTATTTTCTTGTATAAAAACATTCTTTGAAGTACCCAATATATAAAAGACTATCTTTCTATCGGTAGATAAGTATGTACATTTGTTATCAGCACAAATTAAAAAGAAATAAATGTAAGAAATTCAAATTTGGTATTTTAAAGTTCATGTTAGGTTTTAATAGGAAAACTTGATCAGTATTATATACGCAAATTAATAAAACCTTGATTTTTTTTTTTTTAAATAAAGGTACGTGTTATCATTTACGGGGATTTTTTGGTGGGTGGTACCCTTCTTCACACTGTTTTATATGTCAAATAAAACTGTTCCTAAACCTATTTTAGATCGATTTTAGAGTAGATTTAACTTTATTAACTTACCATATTGATCTTACACTTACTCGGAAATTGCTCTTTATATCATTGTAAAGGAGAGTAAGAGAAAATCGTGTGAGAGACACACCAGATTAATATTTCTTTGAGATATAAAGTTATAGGACAAAACAAGATTTGATGAACCCTCTCCGTGGGAATGGATATTTAAGATTCATAAAGAACTTTTTAAATACTTAAATGTGTTACACTTAATTACAAAAATATTATGGGACTATTTAAAAATTTTAAAATATGAATGAATGTGTGGAAACACGTTTAACGCGAGCCCTTTTCTACCTTATGGATAAATATCTAAAATTTCTGAAATTGTAAATTATATTTTAGGTATTTGTCTTCATTAGGTTTTAGAAAAAGTGTCATATGATTATGTGCATATATATTTATATATACTTACATATATTTACATATGAATGTCTTTACGAAAAAAAAGTTTTGCCCCTTTAACATTGAGATTTTTTTTTTTTTTTTTTTTTTTTGGGAGGGGGGGGGCTGTTTTATGAAGAATGGTCATTCTAAAGAACACCCGTTGAATGGTATTCAGGCAGCAGACATTATCCAATTAAGTTTATGTATACCAATATAAAAGAAAATGCGTACTAACAATGAGTATTATTTATTAATGGTCATAAAATTGCTTCGATTTTATTTGATATATAATTCACGTTAACTCAAAGTTAATTGTTTATAACATTGGTAATTTTTACTTTAAGTCCATCGTGTAATTTTTTATCTTACCTTTATTATTATTATTAAAGCGAATAAATTTCAGTATTCTTATGATTATTGGAAAACATATTTTTAAATTTGTGAAGATATAATTAAATGTCTTTAATAAAATCTCTTAAAAAGTTTTTGCCAATAAAATTTCCTTAATATGCTGAAACTTTTAAATAATACAAGCTTTTTATTAAATATAATATCCAAATTCCATTTTAAAATGTCCTCACGCCCAATACATTTAAATATTTTATTTAAATAAATTAAGATTTATAGGATACAATTTTTATTTAATACATCTTCAAACAAACTAAACTTTATATTTATACGAAAGAACTCATACAAATAATAAATATTGATAACGATTTAGATAAAAATATAAAGATAATTACATTTTGAAAATTTCAAGATATTTTAAAAATATAGAATTAAATTTACCGTAAGTAATTTTGAAGATTTAGACTATGACTGTATTTAAAACTTTTAAAGATATCTGCAGTTAAGAGGAAATGTTCCTTGGTACTTGAAATTCTTTTCAAAGAAGGCTTTTCATGTTTCTTGACATTTAAAAGAAAATATATTTTTGCCATACCTCTTTAGTAAAGAGTACAAAAGATGTAAAATCTGTACTTTCTTTACATATATATATATACATATAAATCATTTCAATGCAGAGGATATCGTAAGTTTTGATATAAGAAATATTGAATAAATTTAAATTTAATTTTCTTAAATTAATAAGAATTTTGAATAATATGTATATATATCAAATATTAAAATGAAGTCAAGAAGGTAAAACAACATTTAAAAAAATATTTAGTATGTATAAAGTAAAAAATATTTACGCTGTATTTTTGCAATAAAAAATAATATTGTATTATATTTCGTTTACAATATTTTATTTCATGTTCACTAAATAAAATTTTAATTAATTTCATTGGTATACTTTATTTTAATAGTGATTACCATTGCACCACAAAGTTATAAATATATTTAAATGATGAAAATTCATTTTTGCTTAGGTATAAATAAAAATATTTTTATAAAACACAACAAATTCAATTAATCAAATGTTTATTAAATACAATTTAAATGATAATGAATAATATAAATACAATTAATGTTTTGTAATTTTTAATTATTATTATTATTAATAACAAAATTGATTATTATTTTGTTAAATTAGTTATTATGTTATTTTTAACGTAAAAAATATTAAAAAGGAAATTTCTCACCCTGAATCCTTTTCTTGGAGATCTACAACTTAATTCAGCATAAAAATTAACAGTTAATTAATAGAGTTAAAAAAAAAAAAAAAAAAAAAAAACATTAACAGAGTTTCTGCATCTCTGTTTACAGATTTATTTTGTTTCACATCTATTCTTATTGACAAAATATAAAATCATGGAACAAAATCTTGTTTAATTATTTTTTTCATCCATTTCATCATATTTACATATTTAGGATACAATCTAATATTTATATCTCATTTGTTGCTATTATTTTTAAATGTATATAATTTTGTTAAAATATATAGATATAGATATAGATATAGAGATATATAAATTTTCTCTTTCCTTAAAATTTCAAGACTTCTTTTAGGAATTGAAATAAAATCCTAGTATTTAAACGAACTATCATTTCAAATTTTATGGTAGCTGTATAGATTAATATTTGTACATAAAAACAATAAAAAAGATCCACGGATTTATCCATGATAAATAAATAATTAATCCCGAAAAAAAGAATGTGAAATAAATTTATATATATACTGTTCGATTGTCTGAATGTACATAAAATCCTGGTTTTTAAATAAGGACAGTTTGAACTACGGAGCCTTTATGGAGGGAGACGACAGATGAAGAAATTACGCTACGGCGAATACTCATAGCGGACATATTTTCTACCAAACTGGGTTTTGGTAGAAAAGTTCGAACACTTCTCAGATGATTATCAAGAACAAAAAGTTTACAGATATCTTTTTTTTTTTTTATTTATTTTTTATTTTTTATTAAACATTCATTTTAGCTGTAGTGTTGAGCACAGTGTTTTAAAGACTTTAAAAACACTTTTAAATGTGTATGATAGTGAAAAACTTTTTCAAGCCAATCTGAAGCTGACTTGTTATTGACCCCTCTCTCCTTGTAGGCTCTCTAGTTTGAACTGGTCTTTAGAGAAACTTCACTGGTGAGGTGCTGAATGTTCACTTCTTTCAGATAATTAAAAGAAATTATCTAATCATCCATAACAGAGACTTTATTATGAAATGACAAATTCTTACTGTTTCTTGATGATTGGCAAACAACCATGGATTGTATATCCGTTTGATGATATAGACGTAAAACTGAGTTTGGTATCGGTTTCCGAAACATTTGTTTCCGTAATGGTGTTATTATGCAAGGGTTGAAAACATTCGCTGTTATTTATAATGTAATCGAAATTCTCTTATCGTAAACGTACTCTGGGGAATTGCTGTGAATTTGAAACGTTAAAATCTTGAAATATATCTTTCGCGGTGAATAAATAGGAAAAGACGTGATTTTGAACATTGATTGTGAGAATTATAATTTCAATCTTTTAGTAGTTTAGAAAAAAAAAGTATGTTTCCTAAAAGTATTTGAATAGAAGTACAGTCGGTAACAAAAGTCTCCGAACACTAGCAAAAATTCCTATGTAAAAAAAGTATACTTAATACAGTTATGTTAAATAAATCCTTGTCGAAACCTGTTTTTAGTGAGTCTAAAAACAGGATTCGACAAGGATTTATTTAAAAAACCTGTATTAAGTGTACTTTTTTTATATAGGAATTTTTGCTACTGTTCGGAGACTTTTGTTACCGACTGTAGAAATGTGAAAATCATCATCAGCTAGATTAATTTCTGAAGGAATATTTAAAGACGAAATGTCAAATTTATTAGCTGAAGTTTTACCATTGTTTAGGTAAAATCGCAAAATTGAGAGTTTTTGGAAAGTCATTTTTTTTTATTTGATAGTTTAGATGTTATTTCATTTTTAGTAATACTTTGTCCTTGTCCTTCATTTACGTAGAAAATAAATGAATTCATTTTTTACTTTTTCAATCCTAGTTTATAACTTAATTTAGTAGTTATAAAATTCACCTTACCTCTGGAATCCCAAATTCCTTTTACCTTTATTTTTTATAGATGCACTGAAAACGTATATATAAAATATACATAAAAGAATGTTCAAATCTTTTGAATTACTTGTTAATGAATAAGATATTTGATTTCCATCCTCTCTTTCGATTTGGGATGAGAGATTTGTGGCACTAATTATTTCCAAGTAACTTAAATTTAGCAGATATTTGTGATTTTTGTTGATATGTTACATGTGCATGTGGACTTACAAGCATGAGATTGAAATTTTAAATAATTTAAACATAACGTATGGAAATTAACAATTTAAATTTTATTATCAACACTTAAGATTTTAAATTGATCACATTTACAAAGTGCATGAAATCACTACGTAATATACATTTTTTGTCCTTCGAATTCTGGGAGTTTCCGAAGCTGGGGAGCCATCATCTCAATGTAGGATCAAAATTGTGATGGCATGCCTTCTGACCACTTCTAATGTTGAGTCCCAGAACATCGCCAACTGTCCATTGCGTAGCATTAGTGCGACGTAAAACCCAATCAACCAATTTTTCTTGGAAATAATGATAAATGAATTTTGTTTATTTACTGAAATTTGGTTTCAAATAACTGAACGTTGATTGCGTTTTTTATTTTCCTTTATTTTTCTTTTATTTAATTTTTCCAAAACAACAGATCTTGACTGGAAAAATTCTAATATATCATTAACTAACGGAATTTCTTTACAAAATACTGACAATTCTCTCACCTTTCGTATCTTTATTCAATTTATCAAGGATTATATTTTCAATCTTTGCATTTGATAAATTATTTTATTTTAATTTAAAGAACTATATATTAACAATTCCTATAATGTTTGCCTATTTTTCCATCAAATACAGGTAACATAATTTGAGGAAGTTTACAATATGAATCATATGATTTAGTGTTGTTCTTATTTCATTATTTAGTATTTAGTATTATTATTCTTTACTACACTTAGGAAGTAAGCATTTTAAACTTATCTCTAAAGACGCTATTTTATCCTTTGAATCATAAAGAAATATCAAAGGTTTTCACTTTCACCCCATTTCAAAGGTTAATTCCTAAAATTTCTGACGTTAGAGTTTCTGTATTTTTATTTATTACCCTTTAAACCGAGCATCTTATTGATTTTTATTTCCTTTTAAATATTAAGCGATACGTCAAAATATGTTTTCCCATTAATCGCGTATTAACATTCGAATTCTTAAAACTCCTTAAACTGTTTTTTAGGTGTTTGTGTTTGTTATAATTCAAAGCAAAAAGTTATGGATATAGTGGGTTTACCTTTCTGTAAGACATAAAAGAATATTTTTTTGTCCCCTACTCTTTTTAAGAAATAAATTCTTAAAGTTCCGAAAATTTTTTTATGTTTTCATACTTGTTACATTTTAAATAAAAATTTATAGTTATATTTTATTTATTTGTATTGTTTTAAAAAAGATATAAAGGGATGTGTGAAAAGACAAACACATTCTCCCTCTACTCTTGAAGGATGAATACCTACAATACCTAAAATCATTATTTATTTATTTGCATTTATTATATGTTATCTCAAGTACCTTATGAGAAATCTTAAAGATAGTTTTTGAGATGTGAAGTATTATGCGAAAGGACGATTTAGCTCGAATCCTCTCCTCTAACGCGGGTGAAATTCTGAAATATTTGAAATGGTCTTTTAAAGAAAATATCTCATATATATATATATATATATATATATATATATTTCTATAGTAAGAAACACATTACATTCCCCCGTGTTGGGAGGCGAATTTGTAAAAATTATTAAAATTTGTTTTTTGGTATTTGTGTTAGTTACATTTTGAAAAAAGAACTTAATTGATGTCTTTATAAATTTCTCTTATGGTAGAGAAACTGTTGTTTTGGGGTAAAATTTTCAAAAGTATGTTTTTGTTATATTTACATATTTTAAGGTGTCAAGTATCATGTTTTCAGACTTAGGTGTTTGTATGTATGAGTCTGTTTGTCTATTATCAGCATATATCAAGACCAAACAATGGCAGGAAGCCAAAACTCGGTATTATACATCGGTATCATATAGTGATGCTAAACTAAACTTTTTGTTGAAATTAAGCAAAATTTTAGTGCACAGGGTTATCCGAAAGAGTTCATAACTTATAAGGTGAAAATTCCTGGTAAGTATAGAGTAACATCTATTAGCCTGCCTTAAACAAAATTAAATGAACATGTTTTTTGATATGCATAAAAGCATATATTCTGATTGTTGTGGAATAAAAACCATTCATCATTCGTTTATAAGGACTGCCCAAATTATTTTAATATTTTGGAACTATACTTGGGAATTGCTGGACGTGTATATCATTTTGTATTATGTGTTTTTCATATAGGACTAATTTTAAATACACAGTGTGATGTACATATAGTTTAAAGAAGATATGCGGATTTACCCAAATTTAGCTACACTTTCTTTTCTACCTACAGGGCAGCTACTAAATACTGCAACAATCAAATTAAGAGTTAATTTTAATCCTTTGGTAAAACAATTTCTCTCTATACTTCTGTGATTGGTAACTTCCTGTAAGTGCACATAACAGGAGAGATATAGCTAGGCTTCTGTGATAGCTTCAGAGCGCTATGCCCACCATTTCCATGCTTCTGTTTCTTTTCCTTGTCCATTTTCCCTCTATTTTCTTACTGATTTTTTTTTTTTTTTTTTACTTGCGAGTGTGCGATTTTTCTTTCTTTTTTTTTTGTATTTCCATGCTATTTCTTATGGGTTTTTGATACCCCCTCCTTTTTTTTTAATTCCAAACTGCTCTTAAAATGATTCGTGCCGTACTCGCACAATGGCTTAAATATTTTTTGTAATTATTGTTAGTAATAGATAAAGATGGTGGTTGATTCGAATCAAAATATTTCAAGATAAACTTTCATTGGCAGTGTTCATCACGTTGGTATATTTATCAGTTTATATTTTATGTTTGTTCAATAAAATGATTCGATATTTCTAACAGTATTTTGTAGCCACCCTGTATTGAATGTAATTTGTGGATATGCTTTGCTATATTTTGCTTTGTCGATAAATACTGATAAATACTTTGTCGATAAAATTTATTTTTCACACTCATACTGTAAACCAATGTTTTTTTATGTTCTATTTTCAACTATTGTTTTTTGTATAATGTCACGTTTTGAGGTTCCCAGAATATGAATGTCCATTTTTTTAAACGGTTGATCAGTATGTGTATTTCTTATCAACATAAATCAAAACCAAATAATTGCAGGAAATTCCAATTTGGTATTTTAAATTTCGTGTTAAATTTTCACTTGAAAAATTTCATCAAGATCGGCAAGCTTGAACGCAAATTTATAACGACCTTGAAATACTTTTAAATAAAGGTAGGCATTAACATTAAACAAAGGGGTTTGGGGGGATAGTAGCCGCCTTCACGTTGTTTTATATGTCGAATAAAACTGTTCCTTAACCTATTTTAGATTATTTTTAGAGTAGATTTAACTTTATTAACTTACCATATTGATCTTACACTTAATCTGAAATCTATCTTTACAGCACTGAAAAGGAGAGTAAGAGAAAATTGTGTGAGTGACTCAAAAGATTAATATTTCTTTGAGATGTAAAGTGATAGGACAAAACAAGATTTGATGATCCCTCTCCGTGGGATGGATATTTAAGATTCATAAAGAACTTTTTAAATATTTAAGTGTGTTACATTTAATTACAAAAATATTATGGGACTGTTTAAAAGTTTTAAGATATGATAGAATTTGAGAAAACACGTTTAACGCGACCCATTTTCTGCCTTATGGATAAATGTCTAAACTTCCTGAAATTGTATTTTAGGTATTTGTCTTCATTACGATTGAAAGAAAGCGTCATATGATTATGTGCATATGTATTTATGTATATTTACATATGAATGTCTATACAAAAAAATGTTTTGCTCCTCTTCTTTTTGAGAGATCTATTCCTGGAATTCTGAAAATTAGGTAATATTATTTCTAATGACTTAAGACAAAATAATTAGGATTTTTTTTCCCTATTTAGATCCGAAGGAATGTGTTAAACCATGTTTTTTCCCCTTCCATAGCAATTGAATGATCATTCCTGTATTTTGCTTCATTTCTCTGAAATAAAAAACATGTATGAACAAATCATATTTTGCCTTCCTCACTTGAAGGCGAATTTTTAAAATTACTTTTCAATGGAGTTCTATACCGTAAATAGAATGTTTAAATAAACTCACAAGTTTCTATTTCATGGGTTTTGAGCTAAGCAATGATGAATTAGTCTCTCACTCATTTTGTCAAAAATTAATCAATCAGGACATACGACCCAATATAAAGATTTTTTTTCTGTATTTTTTTGAAGAATGATAATTCTAAAGAACACCCATTGAATGATTTGCAGAACGCAGACATTATTCAATTAAGTTTTTGTATACGAATATGAATGAAAATACGTAATAACAAAAAATATTATTTATTATTTAATGTTCACATAATCGCATAATTACATTTGATACATAATTCACGTTAACTCAAAGTTAACTTTTTATAGCATTGGTAATTTTTATATTACATTCATCTTGCCATTTTTATTCTTACCTCTATCATTATTATTAAAGCGAATAAGTTTCAGTATTTTAAACAAAGTTATTAGAAAATATATTTTAAGTTTTAAGAAGTTATTATTAAATGACTTTAACCCGTTAGAGCCCAGTGTCCTCATTTAGGACAGCAAATAAAATGGCAGGTGTATTTTTTGTGGTTTCTTGAAATAATTTCTGCATTTTAGTGACAGTTTATAGCGTCACTCTAAATGAACCCTGTAAGTTTATGTGACTACTATTAGATTTTTTTTTTTTTTTTTTTTTTTTTTTCATAATTTGTATACTCATTTTATGATTTTTCATTTCGTCGCACATATCTTTGCTTTTTGCGCAGGTATACTAACTTAAATCAAGTTGAATAATAATATATATTATAATACTTTACTTTCGAAATCTTTGTCGACGTATAATAGGAAATTGTCTGTTATCTCAAAGTTTTTCTATCTCGAAGTTTTCTCTCTAGAACACTAAACGTGAATAAATGAGGATTGGCTTTAAATTTAAAACTATCCGAAGAATTGTTCAGTAAATTTAAAACTATCAGTAAATTTAAAACTATCAGAAAAATTAAAAGCAAAAACTGTTTTATTTAAGAGACAAAAATTTTTAAGTTAAAATACATTTAAAAAAACAAAAATTACATATAAAAACAATTAAAATCAGACGGTTGATTTTAATTGTTTTTTTTTTTTAATGTAATTTTTGTTTTTTAAATGTATTTTAACTTAAAAATTTTTGTCTCTTAAATAAAACAGTTTTTGCTTTTAATATATATAATTGAGACGGTTTGATGTTTGTGTACGTTATCAGAAGAATTGTTAAGTTAATATATTTTACTGTCAGTTGTCTATATTAATTCAGAAGTGAAATAATCAGCTAATAATATTTTGCAAAAATTAATTCGAGCGTTAACGGTTAATAAAATCTATTAAAAAGATTTTGTCAAAAAAAAATTACCCTAATATACTAAAACTTTTAAATAATACAAGCTTGCTAATAATTTTGACATTCAAATTATATTTTAAAAAGTCCTCATGACTAACACCTTTCAAAATCTTTAGTTAAAATAATCTAAGATTTATTAAATAAAATTTTAGTTTAATATATCCTTATACAAACTTAAACAATTAATTTATAAGAAGCAACTGTCACAAATAATAAATATTGATAACGATTTTGTTTCAAAAAAAGTAATGATAAAAAATATAGAATTAAATTTACTGTAAGTAATTTTGAAAAATTAGAATTTGACACTATTTAATACTTTTAAAGATGTCTGTAGTTAAGGGGAATATTTCTTGGTACTTGAAACTCTTTTCAAAGAAGTCTTTTCATGTTTATTGGCATTTAAAAGAAATATACTTTTCCGTACCTCTTTAGAAAAGGGTTCAAAAGATGTAAAATGTGTACTCTCTTTCGAAATATATACATATATACTCGTATATATATAAATCATTTAAAAGTAAAGGATACCGTAAGTTTTTGATATAAGAAATGTATAATTAATTTAATTTTAGTTTTCTTAAAATAATTTGAGGTTTGAATAATATGTATGTGTATCAAATATTAAAATGAATTAAAAAAGGTAAAATAACATTTTAGAATATTTAGTATGTATTTTGATTGTAAAAATAATACTGTAATATATTTTAGTGTCCGATATTATATTTAATTGTAATTAAATGAAATATTCATCATTATTATTGTTTTTTCTTTCTTTCTTTCTTTCTTTCTTTTCTTTTTTTTTTTTTTTTTTCATATTAGTTACTACAATCGCACAGCAAAATTATAAATACTTTTAAGGGATCAAAAATTCATTTAAACATAGATTTAAATGTATTTTTTTGTTTTAGTTTTTTGAAACACAATTTACTTTTCTGAAACACAAATAACTTAATTAATTAATTAATTATTCAAACTAAATGATAAGGAATAACATAAATTAAATGCATTTAAGCCTTTGTAAAAATCATCTTTTTTATTGATAACGGAAATATTTATAAATTTGTTAAATCAGTTATTATATTATTTTTAATACATTTTCAATGAAAAAATATGGAAAAGATAATATCTGACCCCGAAATCATTGTTTGAAAAGCTGCGTTTTCGACTAACAACCAAATTAACAGCCAGTTATTAGAATTAAATAATAATAATAATAATAACGCAGTTTGTACTACTTTGTTTACAGAATTATTTTATTTGGTATCTATTCTTATTGACGAAAAAACAATCTTATCAAAGGTTAAAAGCACTTTTTTAATCTATTTGACGATATATATTTATTTGGAATATACTTTTAGGAATGTTTATATATAGATATAGTTGCTGATTTATAAATTTTCTCTGTCCTTAACTATTGTTTTGATTTCAATAAAAATGCAATCATATCCTAGTATTTAACCCTTTGCTTGCATTAACGCTCTAAAGCGTTATAAACATTGTTGTTAAATTTAGATACTCTTTTATTCAATTATCACCAATAATTTTGAGAAGTGATATCTGATGTACACAATGGAAGAATAACATTTGAAATGATTAGGCAACCAATCCAATTTAAACTTAGTTATAGTTGTTGAAAAAAAAATCTATATTTGACAACAGTGATCAGAAGAGTAAAATTAAACAACACCGGTAAAGAGATAAGTCAACTGTCTTTTCGAATTTCATGGCAGTTGTATGCATTATTACGTGTCCACAATGTATATTTGAGATGTTTATTGTATACTATCTATATTCATGTATTGAAAAATCTTATATTACATTTATATGTATGAGTATGATTTTCAGCAGCTATTTTTTCTTGTTTGTGAAACTTGCCGCTAACTTAATTCGCAAAAATTCCGATTCGCATTAAATGTATAAAAAATATATATATATATATACTAGCAGACCCGGCCACGCGTTGCTGTGGCTATGTTATACGTTGAATTATAATGTAGTAAAATATTCAATATATTAAAATTATTATTTACGAATAAAGACCATCCTTGATAACATCCTTGATCTTAGCAGACTTAGCCCGCTTCGCTGGTCCCTATTTTTAAATGATTCACTATAATTAAAGAATTCTCAAAATTGCATTAATTTTTAACATGTGAAAAAAAAAGAGAAAAAAAAAAAATCTGATCGGGAAAAATGTTCGACACTCATAATGAATCCATATATTATCGAAAGGAAAATGATATAAAATACAAAAAAATCTTCTCTCATTGGTGGAATAATCTGTTCGGACCCCCACTGCCTGCGGCAGTGTATACCTGCGCAAACCATGCGCACCGTTTCTTCATCCACCGTTCCCGCCCTTCTTAATAACTCTATACTTTCGAAAATATCCGCAATCGATTTATCGGGCCTTAAAACTTAATAATACTAATTTTCAAAGTTCTAACTCTTATTTCTATTATTTTGCCCCTTTGCCCTCCCCCCTCCCACTATTCTAAATAATTTTACAAATTCGAAAATATCTACAGTTTATTTGTAGGTGTCAAAAACCTGTATGCACCAATTTGAACGATCTAACTATATTTTTATTTTTTGCCCCTCTGCCCCCCTTCCCGCCCCTCCTAATAAATTTACAAATTCGAAAATATCCGCAATCGATTTGTTGGTATCAAAAATTCTATGCACCAATTTTGAATGATCTAACTCCATTTTTATATTTTGCTCCTCTGCCCCCCCCCTTTCCCGCTCCTCTTAATAATTTTACAAATTCGAAAATATCTGCAATCGATTTGTACGTATCAAAAACTTCTATGTACCAATTTTTAGCGATGTAACTCTATTTTTATTTTTTTGCCCCTCCGCCCCCTTACCCGCCCCTCCTAATAACTTTACACTTTCGAAAATATCCTCATTCGATTTGCAGGCCTCTAAAACCTCTCTATACCAATTTTGAACAGTCTATCTGCATTTCTATTTTTTTTTTTTTTTTGGTTGTTGTTGTCTGTTTGTTTGTTTGTGAAATCACGTTTTGGCCCCTCCCCCCCCCCTTTTGGGAGGCGAATTTTGCAATAAAAACTATCCTATCTCTCAAGTTGGACCAAATTGCACACAGTGTCCAAATTTCATTAAAATCGGCTCATTAGTTTAGGATGAAGCACAAATAAGTAAAAAACAGGATTAATTTCACTGTATTATCTTCATTATAATATGAATTCAATTTACACTTCAGTCTAAGTAACACGTGGCCGGCTATGCTAACACCAAAAATTTAAAAAGTGGAAAATTGAATTATACGAAATTTATTAATAGGTTAAAAAGTTGAAGATTCTTTGTGTAGATGGCAGCACCAAATATATTTCAGCTTTCATTTCAACCCAGTCGAAAGGTATCGACATCTGTTAGAATCATTTGGAGTTAACAGATAATTGTGACTGTCAAATAATAACAGACAAATAATTAGCAATAAATTAAAATTGCGACTATAATTTGAGATTTAAACTATCCTATCTCTCAAGTTCGATCGAACTGCACATGGTGTGCGAATTTTATTATAATCGGTTAAGTGGTTTAGGAGTCCATTGAGGACAAACATTGTGACACGAGATTTATATATATTAAGATATATTAAAAATCAAAATGCGATTCAAATTCTTAGTCAGATGAAAAAATCTTTCTTTAACAATTTTCTTATAGCTTCACAAACTTTCTCACATTTTGCTTTTATTCGTTTTAAGCAGATATTACATTCACAATACGTTAGTCTTTTCTCGGGAATTTAGAAAGTAAAACAAATGCACAACCTGTATACTACAATATTCAATATTATTGCCTTTACAGGTAATCTCACTTCAGTATATTAACCTTCTGAACACCGGTGAAAAGAGCAAAATTGCAAAGTCGTTTTCATAGCACATTTCTTTGAATGTGCTACAATATTTTTATTTCAACTTGACATTAAAAATGTAATTGTGCATACGGTTATGAAAATTATGTATGAATATTATTTAAAGCCTTCAAACTTGGAAAACCAGCTAAAATGTTTAATTAAAAATTTATCGTGAAAAAAAAAAAAAAGAAAAAAAAAGTTAGTTGAGAAGGTGGTCAAATCGTTAAAACTTGATAAACTCTTTTTTTCCTAAATTTTTTTCTGGGCAATTTCGTTTCATTTTATGCTTTTAATCTATTTTGGAAAATATAAATTAAAACTCACACTTAAATTAGTTTTTCGAACAGTATCAGAACGGCAAGTTTGTGTAGAATAACGTTTTTTTTTTTTTGTTTTTTTTTTTTATTTTCTGATGTGAGTACAAATTAAAATATTGTTATAAATTTGCGAAAATTAAATACTTTGTATCAAATATAATAATGTAAATATTTTTAAAATTCTCCTGGTCTTCTTCACTTAAAAAAAAAAAGTAAAAAATTAGAAAAAAAACCTAACATGGAGAATTTTAACACTTTCCAACAAGGTTGAAAAGTGTTTATGACTTCGGTTTGTCTGTCTGTCTGTCTGTCAGCGCTCTAACTCCCGTAAATAATTATGGAATTTCTTGAAACTGATATATGTTATTCAATTTCACTATCGGATGTTCCCTATTAAAAAAGGAGTTTTTACCTCTACTGCTTTGTGTACAGGGACCCCCGAAAACATTTCAAAGCATTGTGTTCTACGAGAGGCATTTCTAGAAACCTTATTTTCATACAGTTACTGTACAAAAATCGTAATGAAATTGAAATATGTTATACAAGTTCACTATAGAACGCACCTTATTGAATATGGAGTTTATACTTCTACTGATTTGTGTACAGGGACACCCGAAATTATTTCAAAGCATTGTGTTCTATGAGAGGTAGTTCTATAAACCATATTTTCATACGTTTACTTTAGATATATCTTAATGAAATTCAAATACGTTATTCCAGTTCACTATCTGACGTTCCCTATTGAAAATGGAGTTTATACCTCTACTGGTTTGTGTACAGGGACACCCGAAATTATTTCAAAGCATTGTGTTCTATAAGAGGTATTTCTATAAACCATATTTTCATATCTTTACTGTAGACATATCTGAATGAAATTGAAATATATTATTCAAGCTTACAGTCGGACGTTCCCAATTGAAAAAGGAGTTTATTCCAATACTTTTTTGTGTACAGGAACACCCGAAAGTATTTCAAAGCATTGTGTTCTATGAGAGGTATTTCTATAAACCATATTTTCATACCTTTGCTGTAGACATATCTTAATGAAATTGAAATCTGTTATTCAAGTTCACGATTGGATGTTTCCTGTATAAAATGGAGGAAATACCACCATCGGTTTATACACGGGGACACCCAAAAGTATTCCAAAGCAATGAGTTCTATGACAGATGTTTCTATAAATCAATTTTTTATAAATTTACTTTCCCCGAAATTTTAGGAAATTGAAATATGTTATTTATATGCACAAAAGAAGTCTTCGCTTAGAATATAGCATGATTGTCGTTAGATTTACAGGGCGGCACAAAAATATCCAGTTATATTAAGAGCTATCAATAAAAAATTCCTAGAAATGTACTTTCGTTTACGTTAAGCGTTTTTAACACTTTCTAACATTTTTTTAAGTGTGAATATGATTTCCGTTTTGTGTCTGCCTGTCCGTCTGTCTGTCTGCCTGTCTGTCTGTTCGAGCTCTAATGCCCGTAAATATTTATGAAATTTCTTGAAACTGATATATGTTATTCAAGTTCACTATCTGACGTTCCCTATTGAAAATGGATTTTATACCTCAACTGGTTTGTGACAGGGACACCCGAAAGTAATCCAAAGCATTGTGTTCTATGAAAGGTATTTCTATAAACCATATTTTCATACCTTTACTGTAGACATATCTTAATGAAATTGAAATATGTTATTCAAGTTCACTATTGAATGTTTCCTGTATAAAATGGCGGAAATGCCACCATCGGTTTATGTACAGGGACACTCAAATTATTCCAAAGCATTGCGTTCTATGAGAGATTTTTCTATAAATCAAATTTTACTAACTTTACTTTCCCCGAAGTTTTAGGAAATTGAAATATGTTATTTATATGCACAAAAGAATGCTTTGCATAGAATATAGAATGACTAGCATTAGATTTACAGGGCGGCACAAAAATATCCACTTATATTAAGATGTGTTAATAAAAAATTCCTAGCGTTGTACTTTCGTTTACGTTAAGAGTTTTTAACACTTTCTAACATTTTTTATGTGTAAATATGATTTCAGTTTTGTATATCTGCCTGTCTGCCTGTCTGTCCGAGCTCTAACTCCCGTAAATAATTATGGAATTTCTTGAAACTGATATATGTTATTCAAGTTCACTATCGGTTGCTCCCTATTGAAAATGGAGTTTATACCTCTACTGGTTTGTGTACAGGGACACCCGAAAGTATTTCAAAGCATTGTATTCTATGAAAGGTATTTATATACACCATATTTTCATACCTTTACTGCAGACATATCTTAATGAAGTTGAAATATGTTATTCAAATTCCCTATTGGATGTTTCCTGAATAAAAGGGAGGAAATACCGCCATCGATTTAGATACAGGGACACTAAAAATTATTCAAAGCATTGCGTTCTATGGGAGATATTTCTATAAATCAAATTTTAATAACTTTTTTTTCCACGAAGTTTTAGGAAATTGAAATAAGTTATTTATATGGACAAAAAAAAAAAAAAAAAAAAAAATAATAATAATAATCCTTTGCACAGAATATAGCATGATTAGCATTAGATTTACAGGATGATACAAAAAGATCCATTTATATTAAGAGCTATTAAAAAAACAAATTGCTAGAATTGTACTTTCGTTTACATTAAACGTTTTTAACACTTTCTAACATTTTTAAGTGTGAATATGATATCAGTTTGTGTATCTGTTCATCTGTCTGTCTGCCCATGATCTAACTCCTGTACATATTTATGGAATTTCTCGAAACTGATATATTTTATTGAAGTTCACTATAGGATGTTCCATATTGAAAATGGAGTGAATATCTCTTCTGGTTTGTGTACAGGGACACCCAAAAGCATTCGAAAGCATTGTGTTCTATGAGTGTTATTTTTATAAATATTTTCCCTATAGAATATTCCCCATTTAAAATGATATTAATAGGTCCTGTACAACTAGTTTATTTACAGAGACAACAAGAACAACAACAAAATGCCAATGCATTACGTTTTAGGACTTAATTTTTTGAAAGTTATATTTAAAAGTCTTTCTACTGTAAAAATCGTAAAAATATTGAAATGTTTTGTTAATATTCTAAAATAATGTTTTGTATAAAATGTGATATGATTAACTTTCTGATTTACAAGGCTACACTAAAATATTCAGAGAGATCAAAAGCTGTAATTATAATCTAATGCCTGCATTTTATTTTGCGTTAAGCCGTTTTAAGAATTTCCAAAATACCTAAGAGTAATTTTAAAATCAATTAGTCTATCTGTATATTTTTCAGTCCTTCTGTCTGTTGTGCGATAACGTACGCAAACAATATTAAAATTTATTCGATACAATAATTACGAACAGTTGGAAAGTGTTACTAATCAATGCGTACTGCATGATTTTTCTTTCTTGTTTCTTTTTATAGTTTGTTAGGTAGAACAACATATATTTATGTCTGTAAGATGAAACTTTAAATTCCGTTTTGTGAGCATGAAAAATAACTAATATAACACGTTATTTTCATTTATATGCATGCTAAACTACTTAAATGTGGAGAGATTAGAGATAAAAAAAAAGTAGATTGTTTAGTGCTCTTCGAATATTTGTCATTCTTACATGATAATGTGTTTTGCTTATCCCTTTTGTTTACCTACATGCTAATTTATGCTTTTAATCATGTTTATTTCTTCATTGTATTAGTGTCTATCATGTTATATTCTGTTTAATTTTTATCTGTTTTCCAGTTCGTTCGTAGTTTCAAATCGCGAGTGGACATTCTTCTCACTTTCTTCCTCTCTCTCTCTCTCTCTCTCTCTCTCTCGCTGCGTATATTAATATATCTTCTTGTGTTTTTACATTCTTTCAAAAAGAGATAGCAAAGATTTTCTTTTTATAATCGATGGAAAAATACCTCTTTTAACTTTTACGTTATGTTTCGTTTCTTGTCATGGTTATTTTATTGAATACTTATATCATTTTTAAAATACGATTTTCAGTTTATTAATAAAGCAAGGTTGCAAAATGTATATATATATATATATTATGAAATGTTCAAGAAAAATTTTGTTGAGATCTTGAAATAGCACTGACTACGAAATTTCCTAAGCTATAGAACACATGATTACTTTTTTTTGTTTTTGTTTTATTTATTAATTAAATAAGTTACAGGATATAATTTGTTTCTCGTTTTTGCAGATTCTAATTGACACTATAGACGTATAGCTATTTTTATAAATGGAAGAAATTCATTTAACCCATTTTATCTCATTGTCATATTTAAAGGACAGCTGAATGCTATCTCCTTATATTATTAAAATCTGTACGCGTGTGTGTGTGTGTGTGTGTCTGTGAGAAACGGCTTGAAACGGAAAAGGCTCCGCCGCTAAAGGTCGCACGGACTTCGAACAGGTACCGTCGGACGGAGAATTTCTCGCAGATGTACGATATGTAATTTGCTAAACGATGCGACCTTAATTAGCGGAGATATTAATTAAAATGTCGACCATTGTCTAACGAAAAAACGATTCGAAATCGGAGGCGTCCGCCATTTTCGCCCGCTACCGCTTACCTTGAAAGAAGAAGCAGAAAGAGGAAATTTCGTTGGTTTTTCTAAACCCATCGCTGCCGATCTGTTGGAGATATCGAAAATACACCTATACCACGAGAAAGAGCATTTATTACAAATTCTTACGGTACAATTTTTTTTAAAAAATACGGATTTTTTATATTCTTAAAAAAAGTTTTTAAAAGGGTCAAAAATTTTTCTTTTTCGCGATTGTCTTTTTCGAAACGCCCTGTACTACCGAGTAACGCTTCCATTTCTTAAAAACTGGTATACAAAGAAAGGCCATTTAATCCTCTTTCGAACCATATAAACATTTTTACAAAATACGGATTAGCGATCCATATTTTTAGATTTTACGAAACATCGATTTTTTCACAAAACATTTTATAACTCAAAAGCGTTTATAGATAAATCGTTTTTTTTTTTTTTTTTTTTTTTTTTTTTTTTTGCATATAGATCTCGCTTAAACATTTAAATTCCCAAAAGTTTGAGAGAAAATTTCAAAAACTGAATGAGTTATAATTTTTTTAATTTTAGCCTTTAAAGCATTGGAAATCGCGAATTTCATTCCAGATTGAATTCCGTCAAATGAAGCAGCTGTCGGTTTTCATCACTATGGCAACCAGTTCAGAGAGAGCATTTCTCGAGCTCCACGGAAGCAAAAAAAAAAAAAAAAAAAAAAGCGATAAACATCTGGTATTTAACGCGGTCACGTGTTTTTGGCACTGCGATTAAAAATTGCAATATTCTAATACACGTATTTCAATTTCTAATTACGATTAATTTATTTTTTATACATCAGTCGAAAGATATTTTAAAGTTATTTTATATTATTCAAAGTTTTCAACAGATTTACACGTTTTGAGGTTTCCTGAATTAGTTTCCTTTTTATCTCAGCTACTAATTAAAATAATTTAATAAGTAATACATTATTAGAAAGCTTTTTGAATTGGAATCGAACAGTGGAATACAGAAATTTGTACCGCCAGATGGCGCTGTAATATTTTCAAATTTCAATATTTCAATTTCAAATAATGATTAAATTATTTTTAATACATCATTCGAAATATATTTTAAAGTTCTTTTAAATTATCGAAAGTTTTCACCAGATTTACACGTTTTGAGGTCTCCTGATTACGTTTTCTTTTGCATCTTTTAAAATTTCAATTTCTAATTACAATTAAATTATTTTTAATACATCATTTGAAAGATATTTTAATGTTTTTTTTTTAAATTATCGAAAGTTTTCACCTGATTTACACGTTTTGAGGTCACCTGATTAGGTTTTCATTTGCATCTCAGCTAATTGAGTTAGACCATTCAAAATTGGTATACGTAGGTTAATTAGGAGGAGCTGAAAGGGTGAGGAAGAAATAGGTGTATACCACGCGAGATATTTCACCCGATTCACACGTTTTGAGGGGTCCTGATTAGTTTTTTTTTTTTTTTTTTTTTTTTTTTTTTTTTTTTTTGTATCTCAGCTACTGATTAAAATAATTTCATAAGTAATACATCATTAGAACGCTTTTGTGATTTGGAATCGAACAGTGGAATACAGAAATTCGTACCGCCAGAGGGCGCTTTAATATTTTCAAATTTCAATATTTCAATTTCTAATTATGATTAAATTATTTTTAATACATCATTCGAAAGATATTTTAAAGTTCTTTTAAATTATCGAAAGTTTTCACCAGATTTACACGTTTTGAGGTGTCCTGAATCAGTTTTCTTTTATGGCGCTGTAATATTTTCAAATTTCAATATTTCAATTTCTAATTATGATTAATTGTTTTTTAATGCATCAGTCGAAATATATTTTAAAGTTCTTTTATATTATCGAAAGTTTTCACCAGATTTACACGTTTTGAGGTCTCCTGAATTAGTTTTCTTTTGTATCTCAGCTACTAATTAAAATAATTTCATAAGTAATACATCATTAGAAAGCTTTTTTGAATTGGATTCGAACAGTGGAATACAGAAATTTGTACCGCCAGATGGCACTGTAATATTTTCAAATTTCAATATTTCAATTTCTAATTATGATTAAATTATTTTTAATACATCATTCGAAAGATATTTTAAAGTTCTTTTAAATTATCGAAAGTTTTCACCAGATTTACACGTTTTGAGGTCTCCTGATTACGTTTTCTTTTGCATCTCAGCCAAATGAGTTAGATCGTTCTAAATTGGTATACGTAGGTTAATTAAGAGAGCCTGATAGGGTAGAGAAGAAATAGGCATGCACCGCGCGCGCAGCGCGCACGGGATCGCGCTGCTGAAGGCAGTGGGGACCCCGTCCAACTTTTTAATCGATGACAAATGATTTTTTTTTCTTTTCTTAAGAATAAAAATTTTATTTGAGAAGGAATATGTGCGCGCAGGGCGCGTATACCTTAACACGTGTCCCATTGGTCATCATAGACGTTCACTGGTCTTTTGAATTTGGTAATCAGGAGATTCTCCCTCTTCTGTGCATCCGAGTGGTACCATACACGAAACCTTATATGAGACTTGCATTCAAGTCTCCAATAAACAACATTGATTCTTTTTTCTGTTGTGAGAATCGTCTGTGCGTGTCACCTAAAAGAAAAGAAGTTCGTTAGCTTTTCTTTCATAGTAACTAGTTGTTACTTTTGAAACACTCTGTATATATATATATATATATATATATATATATATATATATATATTTATATATATACAGTACCTGGCCAAATTATTAGACCATTGGCAAATTATACATTTTTTTATGTTTACAACCTTATTAATGAAGAATTTTATTAAAAAAGATATTTTCTTCATTCCTATTTTGAAAACATATACATTAAGGAATACAATGACAAAAGAAAAAAAAAATTACAATACAATACTTATTGAAGAAAGAAAAAATTGATAAATTTATAATTTAACAGAAAAATCAATCGTTCGTATGGCCACCTTTGGCAACTTAAAAGGCTTTAACACGACGAGGCATACTTTCTATGCATTCTTGTATGTTTTCTTGAAGATGTTTATTATAATTCCACTGGTATGTTAAAGATTCCAGCAACTGTACCTTATTGGTTATATTTTTCTTATACATTTCTTTTTTCAGCAACTCCCAACCATTTTCAATAGGGTTCATATCAGGCGAGTTGCCAGGCCCATCAAGAACTTTGATTTTTTTTCGCTCGAAATACTTCGATACACTTTTAGCTTTATAGCATGGAGCACCATCATGCATGAAGACTGATTCCTCGTCTCCATGAAACCATTCTTTCATTTGTGGCATGAGCCTGGTTTGTAAGACTTTCAGGTATTGATCTTGTTTCATTGTATTTTTGTCCACATAGAGAGGACCAGAACCTTTTCCTGATATGGCAGACCACACCATGACTGATGGAGGATGTTTGGTGGTGGGAACAATACAATCTGACTTGTATTTCTCGTCTGGACGCCGCCGAACAAATATGTTTTTTTCGGTTAAAACATGAAAAACCAATTCATCAGAGAACCAAACCTGAAAATTAAACAAAATTGCATTTTATTTAATTTCTTTACATTAATTATAAATGCCAATATATCGTTGATCAAAATAAATAGCTATGTACCTTTTTCCAGTCTTCTACTGTCCAATTTTTGTAAGTCTTGGCTTGCGAGCCGGTTTCATGGCAATGAGTTTATTTTCTGTCAAACAACGTCCCAAAGTTCTTTCTGATACATTAATGCCTTCATTTTGAACTTCTTTCATTAACATGTGTAGCGGTTATACAAATGTCTCGTATTTTTCTATCCGTCTGTGGCGTCGTAATGCAAGCTCGTCCACTATTATTATTCCGTGATGATCCAAACTTATGTTTAAGACCCTTTTATTTTTAATATTTTTTAATCAGCTTCTGGATACTCCTACTTTTGCTGCAATTTGATTTTGGGTCAGTTTAGTGGCCTTCAGTAGACCATAAACCTGCCCTACTCTCTTTGGTGACAGGTCAGCCGTTCTTCTCATCTAAAATAAAAGGGCAAAAACTTTTTATGATAATAAATGAATAAAAATGTTAAATATCCCATGCGATATTAATAACAATGCAAAACTTACTTTTTGCAGCGAAATATTAGCTTTAATCCAAAATAAACAAGCAGAATAAATTTTACGTTTTATGCAAGTTTACACCTATGCCACTGTATCACAGAATAATAACTAACTGTCTTGTGTTGCCAGCTTGAAAATGTTTCTGTAATAAAGGTACTGAAATAAGCTTAAGGTAACACTAATTAAATAATAATAATTTTGAGCAGGTCAGGTATAATAAACTTCCAATTTAAAAAAACTTTGAATATTTTCTTTGATCTAATAATTTGGCCAGGTACTGTATATATATATATATATGTGTGTTAGATCATCTGATAGAAAATCAACGATGATCAACTAAATATATATATATATATATATTTTTTTTTTTTTCAGTTTCAAGCAAATTTAAATATATATATATAAGCATTTATTTGTAGAAAACATTTACTTCAGTATATTTTTAATTAGATTTTAAACCCATACTTTCATTTTAAATTTAATCTTTATCTTAACCTTTATACGAAGCTGCTTATATATGAATACTCGAGATTATTTAGTTCCTTTCCTTTTAAACTCGAAATAGTTCAAAAAGTACAATCTGTGTCTAACCTTTTTTATCTATGAAAAATTACTGCCATCGATGTATAGTTTGAGTGTTTGCAGCCCTCTCCTCGTAAAATAGATCTCTAACTTCGATACTGTCACTTTGCAAAATGATTCAAGGAAAGTGTTCTGCTTCGTCTGGAATTTATAAGATTTTAATTAACAAAGTTAAAAAAAAAGTAGTTTTGCAAATAAATAATACAATAAATAAACAAATATAAATAAATAAATAAATAATAGTAATAATAATAGAAATAAATATATGGTTGTCAACTTGCAAAAAACTCCCCTTAATAGCTATATTACTGATCGAATTCATCGTTCCGATATAGTGTTGCTTCTATTCTGAACACTTACCGGAATATTGTTTTTTAAAAAATTGCTCTCCTATCTCTTCAGAAAACAGCAAACGATGTATTTTAATAAAATCGTACAATCGAATCTTTACTGTCCGTCTTTTTAGGTCCATTTTAAAACAAAGTACGGTATTTTATTATTTTTACTTAATTTTATAAAAGGTAATTCCCAAGTCATCTTGTGAAATACTTCATTTTGCCTCTCACGCAAATGTTGAGAAATTTGTAAATAAATTTTTGGCAGTTTCAAGTGTCATAAACTCATTCATCGGCAGATTTTATTCTTTGACAATGTTTTTTGTGCTTGGGGTAAAAAACTTACTTGCACATTTTTGAGAGCAGTTTTGTAAGTTGCATTTTTATTTTATGCGAATAAAGCGGCTAAGTTATATTTTACCTCAAGCAATGAAGTCAGTAAAAGTTTAAAGGAATATAAATGAAATTGAAAAAAAAAAAAAAAAAGAATCTTAAGTCTTCCGAGAAGTATTAAATTTGATTTTGAAGAAATGTCATTCGCTGCATTACAACAAAAAATATTTTCCAAACATTTTTAGGAAGTTTCCTCTTACAGATTTACATCTAGTATAAATTTGTTTTAACTTGAAGAAATATTATCGGTATTTACTCTTGAGAAGTCATATTAACAAAAACAACTAAATTATTTTTTTACTTATTTTACATATGCTTGAATTAAAAATTATTACTTTGATTATATTAGCAAATATTACTCTTAAATATTTTAATTGTTGCCAAATTAAAAGGTGCGGATTTTCTTTACTAAATTCCATTTAATTTAAGATAGAACTCCCATTTGAGAATTGTAAGAATAAAATAATAAAAATAATATATATATATATATATATATATATCGATTAATAGATTTTTGCAAGGAATTAATTTATTTTCAATTTCTTTCTTTTGATGGCAACAGTTTACTCTCAGCATTGTGTGATAGCTTTACATGTGCCAAAACTAAATGGAAAACTGGTGTACAAACGATAAGTAGACAATAAGACTTCTTCACACACCATAAGTTTTAAGCCAGCACAACCTGTTTCGAAATGACGTAGCCTTCCTTCATCAGGTGCAAAAAACACGTGCTACTGCCTTGGAGGCAAAAGCAAGACTGAAAGCAGGACAAAATCCAGAGGGGGAGGAGCAACACAAACAACCAATAGGAAGCATCATGCAGGACCAATCAGAGAGGAACACACATGCACAAACAAAAACAAAAGGAGGGAGGGAAGGAATAAACAATTAATTTTTTTTTTTTTTTTTTTTTTTTTTTTTAATGATTTATTTATTTATTTAAATTAATATTATACTAATAAGTAAATTTAATAAAATTAATTAATTTATTATTATTATTATTATTATTATTTTATAGAATTATTTAATTATAACTATTATTATGTTATAAACATAATGAAGGAAATTATTTAATTGAATTAAACAAATTTTTCCAGGCTGTAGACAGCAAAGTGGAATCAGATTTTTCATTGACAATTTTATCACGATTAAGGTAAATAGCTAAATTTTCCAAAAAATCCAGTTCGGAAATGCGTTTGGCATGAAAGATAATTTTGGCACTCTTAAAATTAAAACTATGATCAAATTCCCAACTGTGCTTCGCAATAGAAGATTTAGAAATTTCTTGATTAACAACATATCGAGAATGTTCACGTAAACGGCATTCAAGATTTCTTTTTGTTTGACCAATATAAGATAAATCACAATTATTACAAGGGACATTATAGATACCCCACTTATGAAGCTCAGGAACAGGGGATTTAGTTGAAGGGAATTGGAATTTATTGACAGGTTTAAAAATAACGTGAAAATTGAAACGCTTTAAAATTTTGGCTAATTTAAAACATAAGGGGGGATAAAAAGGCAAGACAACAAGATTATCAGGTTTAATTTTATCATCAATGGAAAGAGTAGAATTATAAGTTGGCCTACTGAACTTTTTGATAGCTTTATCAATAATAGAGGGTCTAAAACCTCTTTTAATAGCAACGGACTTTAAATAATTGAGTTCTTCTTTAAGAGAAGAAGTATCAGAACAAATTTTAAGGGCACGATACACGTAAGTGTAAAAGGTGCCAATTTTTTGTTTAGCCGGATGATTAGAGAGAGCATGGGGAGGGTTAGAAACAGAGAAAGGTTTCCTGTACACAGAGGTTTTAAAAGAGAAACCGCACCTAGTAACTAAAACATCAAGAAAGGGAAGTTGATTACAATATTCTAACTCAAAGATAAACTGAATATGGGGATCAATAGCATTAGCAATATTAAGAATGGCAGAAACATCAAACGGATTTTCAACAAGAATGAAAGTGTCATCTACGTAGCGTAACCGGCATTTTAAATTTAACATCTTTAATAATTTTTCCTCAAAATAATGCATATAGATATCGGCAAGAATAGGAGATAAAGGACTTCCCATACTTAAACCATCACACTGTTTATAAAATTTGTTATTAAATTCAAAAGTAGTTTGGGAAACACAGAGTGTAGTTAGATTAACAAATTCTTTGATTTCAATGTCAGAATAATGAAATTCGCGTAGCCTTTTTTCTAAACAATTAAGCGCACCTTCAGTGGGGACATTAGTAAATAAAGACTTCACATCAAGAGATAACATTGAGCAATTTACAGGATTCAGATTATTTAATTTCTTAACACAATCATAGGAATTTTTTATAGTATGACTATAAACGCTGCATAAAGGAGAAAAAATAGAAGCTAAAAATTTAGAGAGGGGATAAGTAGCAGTACCAATATTCGAAACAATAGGTCTGAGGGGAACATTATTTTTATGAACTTTAGGTAAAGCATAAAAACGAGCACAAATAGCTGAAGAAGGGGAAACCGAGAATTTGGTATTGTCATGAAGAACAATGGCATTTTTAACAGCTTTTTGAACAGAGCTTAGAAGTGATTTAGTTTGGTCTTTTTTAATTTCAGTATAACGTCCTTCAGATAAAAGAAAATTAACTTTATCAACATAATCAGTTTTGTCCATGAGAACAATCTGGCCACCTTTATCCGCTTTAGTAATGACAAGATTTTGATTAGATTTAAGTTCTTTAAGAGCAACACTCTCAGATTTAGAAAGATTAGATTTATAATTGGAATTGTTGGAAGAAATGCAATCAGCAAGAATATGGCGCAGAGATTCTTTTTGAGAGGTAGATATTTTACAATATTTTAAAGAAACCTCAATGGGAGCAATTAATTTAGAAATTGAAGGTTTACAAGATTGGGAAAAATTCAAACCAAGTTCTAACACTTTATTTTGTTGAGCAGTTAAGTTATGTGAAGACAGATTAACTATGAAATTTTCTTCAGGAACTTTGTTAATTTCACGAGAGGTTTTTTGGTTTTTACACAAAACAGAAAACTTAGAATCTAAATTACGTTGATGAGCAGAATTAAGTGAATGTAAGGTTAAATAACTATCATTTTCCGAAACAGCAAAATCATTGAAGTTTTTACCAAGGGAGAGATGAAGCTCATACAGCTCTTCCTCAATTTTGGCGATACGTTGACGAAAATCTTGAATACAAGCATTTAAAAGAATAAATTTGGAGCGAAATATAGCTTTAGAAACTCTACCAGTTACAGGAACAGAACACTGCAATTTAATAAAATTAGGAATAACTTTGTTATATTTACATTTTTGAAGAAATCTCAGATGGTTAAGAAATTTTACACGTTTACGTCTAAGTTTACAAAATCTGTTGAAATGGGAGTTAAACATGGTAACACAAAAAATAATGTTAAACTAGTTACAATAGATACAAAACAAAATAATAAAATTACAAATTGACAAAAAAGTAAAAGCATGCAAAAAATAAATGACAAATTCACAAAAAAGTAAAAGCATGCAAAAAATAAATAAATGACAAATTCACAAAAAAGTAAAAGCATGCAAAAATGTAAATCAAATAGAATTACCTGGAACACAGGTTCGTGATTAAACTAGTAAGAAACCCAGAATAAGGTTAATCACCAAAACTAAATGGAAAACTGGTGTACAAACGATAAGTAGACAATAAGACTTTTTTTATAGTCATACTATAAAAAATTCCTATGATTTTGTTAAGAAATTAAATAATCTGAATCCTGTAAATTGCTCAATGTTATCTCTTGATGTGAAGTCTTTATTTACTAATGTCCCCACTGAAGGTGCGCTTAATTGTTTAGAAAAAAGGCTACGCGAATTTCATTATTCTGACATTGAAATCAAAGAATTTGTTAATCTAACTAAACTCTGTGTTTCCCAAACTACTTTTGAATTTAATAACAAATTTTATAAGCAGTGTGATGGTTTAAGTATGGGTAATCCTTTATCTCCTATTCTTGCCGATATCTATATGCATTATTTTGAGGATAAATTATTAAAGATGTTAAATTTAAAATGCCGGTTACGCTACGTAGATGACACTTTCATTCTTGTTGAAAATCCGTTTGATGTTTCTGCCATTCTTAATATTGCTAATGCTATTGATCCCCATATTCAGGTTACCTTTGAGTTAGAAAATTGTAATCAACTTCCCTTTCTTGATGTTTTAGTTACTAGGTGCGGTTCATCTTTTAAAACCTCTGTGTACAGGAAACCTTTCTCTGTTTCTAACCCTCCCCATGCTCTCTCTAATCATCCGGCTAAGCAAAAAATTGGCACCTTTTACACTTACGTGTATCGTGCCCTTAAAATGTGTTATGATACTTCTTCTCTTAAAGAAGAACTCAATTATTTAAAGTCCGTTGCTATTAAAAGAGGTTTTAGATCCTCTATTATTGATAAAGCTATCAAAAAGTTCAGTAGGCCAACTTATAATTCTACTCTTTCCATTGATGATAAAATTAAACCTGATAATCTTGTTGTCTTGCCTTTTTATCCCCCCTTATGTTTTAAATTAGCCAAAATTTTAAAGCGTTTCAATTTTCACGTTATTTTTAAACCTGTCAATAAATTCCAATTCCCTTCAACTAAATCCCCTGTTCCTGAGTTTCATAAGTGGGGTATCTATAATGTCCCTTGTAATAATTGTGATTTATCTTATATTGGTCAAACAAAAAGAAATCTTGAATGCCGTTTACGTGAACATCTCGATATGTTGTTAATCAAGAAATTTCTAAATCTTCTATTGCGAAGAACAGTTGGGAATTTGATCATAGTTTTAATTTTAAGAGTGCTAAAATTATCTTTCATGCCAAACGCATTTCCGAACTGGATTTTTTGGAAAAATTAGCTATTTACCTTAATCGTGATAAAATTGTCAATGAAAAATCTGATTCCACTTTGCTGTCTACAGCCTGGAAAAAATTGTTTAATTCAATTAAATAATTTCCTTCATTATGTTTATAACATAATAATAGTTATAATTAAATAATTCTATAAAATAATAATAATAATAATAAATTAATTAATTTTATTAAATTTACTTATTAGTATAATATTAATTTAAATAAATAAATAAATCATTAAAAAAAAAAATAGAAAATAAAAAATAAATTAATTGTTTATTCCTTCCCTCCCTCCTTTTGTTTTTGTTTGTGCATGTGTGTTCCTCTCTGATTGGTCCTGCATGATGCTTCCTATTGGTTGTTTGTGTTGCTCCTCCTCCTCTGGATTTTGTCCTGCTTTCAGTCTTGCTTTTGCCTCCAAGGCAGTAGCACGTGTTTTTTGCACCTAATGAAGGAAGGCTACGTCCTTGCGAAACCGGTTGTGCTGGCTTAAAACTTATGGTGTGTGAAGAAGTCTTATTGTCTACTTAGCTTTACATGTGGTTACTCTGATTTTTTCCATTTTTCTCGCTGGTTTTATTGATCGCTTGATTTATTATTTTATTTCATTTCTCATTCAAAATGGTTTTGCTGCTCGATTGGAGCATAAAAAATGTATCTTCGCTATTGTTAACTATATTGTTTTACGAAATCTTGCAGCTCTCTCTTCTTTAAAGATGTACATGCTCCATGGTGAGATAATACTTCTATTTTTAAGCATTTTTTATTCCAATTAGTATTACTGTGGTCCTTTATTATTTTTTTTCTTACTTTTTAACTGAATTCTGAATTCCTGAATCACTTTTAATACATTTAATGAGTTCCTTCATCAATTTTCTCCATCAGTTGGTTTAATGGTCCTTTTTACTCATGTTGGCGTAAGTAATTTAAATTGGTTTTGTCTCTTATTGGATCTAAATATGATTCGCAACATTTCTGTGCTAGTTTTTGTACTGTGTTACAATCAGTTTTTTTTTCTTTTTTTGTGTGTGTGTGGGGATCCGATTTTTTTTGTGGGTTGATCCGAACGTTAAAAATCTCAGAATACTGGAATGCATCACTAATAAACTAGTTAAATTTTTGAATTCTGTGAGTTTTGTATAAAGCAACTTATTTGCAGAAACTTAAATCTTCATCATGCATATCGTGTTTTGAATACCAGATAATTCAAGCATCTATTAAAACTAACATTTAAATGCTTTTTCATATATTTCGTGAAGTATAGAAACTTAAGGTATTATGGAATACCTTATTGTTCATAATAGAAAAATTATTATGGAATACACCAGGGCTTAAGAAGTCTGAAACTCGTCTTTTTGAATAGTAAAAAAACGTCTTTTCGAAACCAGTCCACAAAATGACTCATATAATACAGTTTTGATCAGCAGCTAACACATATAATAAATACTCACAGCTCACGTGATTTTTATTTTATAATGATCGGTTGAATCTTATTGAATCTCGCTAACAATCTACAACTTATCAGTATACTTTTTTAAATAATACTCTTAAGCTGTAAGGGTTGGGATTTTTTTTTTTTTTTTTTTATAGTAATTTCATCAAACAAATGGTGCCACTTTGTTAAGAATATGCCATAATCCTTACTAAGTCATTTCACAGTAAACATGTTTAATAGAGAGATTGTTCGATTTAAAAAATATTGTACAATCCATTTAAATTAAATTGTATGCTTCAAGTGTAAACATTACTAGTTAAAATGTTTTTTTTTTTTTTTTTTTTTTTTTAAGCTCAGTAACTCTGAAATTAAAATGAATATGATTAAGGGATTCTCATCCAATTAAGTGGATATATATATATATATATATATATATATATATTTATCATTAATGATACTTAACCATTTGAGTGCTACGGACGCACATATGCGTCCAGCGAAAGTCATTAATATAGACTATGGACGCAAATACGCGCTTAGCAGATCTTATCAGTGTGGACTATGGACGCAAATACGCGCTTAGCAGATGTTATCAGTATGGACTATGGACGCAAATACGAGCCCGGCAAAAATGATCAGTGTACTATGCAACACTCGCATAAAGCGCGTCCGCGATAAGAATGAGACAACTCGTCAGCGCCAACCGCGCGCCGTCCGTATGGACCGCATATGCCGCGAGCATTCAGCACTCAAAGGGATAAGCAAATGAAATGTAAATTTTTAACTTAGTATTTTTTAATTTATATTATTCTTCATTTTTTATATAAAAAACAGTGAGAGTAAAAAATTTAAGTTAAAAAATGTATCAATATATTCAACTTTATATCGGTGTTACATATTAAATTCCGGGAGGAATAAAAAATTAAAGTATTATTTAGAAATATTTGACTCTACAATGAAACACCATACTTTAATGGAAAACCATACATAAATGTCCAAATTATTCACTTTTTACAGGCTTATTCAAAACGAAAATTATATATGAACAAATAAATAAATAAATAACAATATTATCAACATAATAAATATGCATATGTATTATTTACTGGGAGCAGCTCTTTTCCGAACAATAACTAATAAATTTAGTAGTTTGACACAAGTCACATATTTTCTAAGACTATTGAATAATATTTCAAATACGTTTTTAAAAATTTCACTGTGTATGTAACCAATATCAATAAAATGTCACATTCAGACACATTATTTCGCGATTACATAAATGAAACTTTTCCATCTGTTCGATGTTTTGATACCTATCACAAAAATTGCTTTTCTTGATTTCATTTTCATACTGTCCAAAATAGATAAAATGTTTTTGTTGCTTTGTATATTATGAGACTCTATTTGAAGAAATAACAAAAAAATTAGAATAAATTTTTGTTTAAAAAATAAACAATGGATAAAAGGAAATTGAATGAAGGGGATTTTTCTGAATAGTATTTCTTTTTAAAGTTTTTTTTTATAAAATCATTTATATCATTCTTTTCTTTAATAAGTTATTTTTATAAAAAAAAAAAAAAAAAAATCATGTAATATAAAAGTTTGAAATATATTAAAATTCGTTAAATTTTAAATAAATATTAAATTTCTATGACTATTATGATATATATATATATATATATGTGTGTGTGTGTGTGTGTGTGTGTGTGTGTGTATATATCCAGCCAACAGAAAAAAAAAAGAAAGAAAGAAAAAAAGGATATAAAGATTTTTTTAAGTATGTAAGAAAGTGCGGTGTTGGCCAGCCCAGGCGAGGCGTAAATCTTTGTGCCATGAGTCAACAACGGTATTGAGTGAGATTTTGGTTTCAAAAGCCCATATCAATGATGGCTCATTGAATAGTTCACACGCTAGTACCTGATGGTACTCCAGCATTAAAATCTGAAGCAATTTGAGTAAGGGTTGCACACTTGTCACGCTTAATAAACCTCGTCAGTTGTCATTGGTCCCATTTTTTCCAGATCTACTTCCTGCAGCAGCAAAGTCAGAAATTTGAAGTTTTATCGGATTCTCGCTAGTCCGTGATTATCACGAGCATACGGCCATTTCACATACACTCGTGAGATGTTCGTACTCGAAAATTTCATCGCTACCTTAAAAATTGCCCTACCTACGAAAATTGCATCGAAGATGCAATCACCCACCTCTCGAGTCGCTTAAATCTTGATAACCTGCCATTGTAGAAGACGGAATTGACCTAATACCTTTCACAGACAACTGTTACCTTATATAAGTACAGCCGATCGCATCACGTGACTCTGATTGATTCCATACCTCTGTTATTTGCACATGCATTTTTTTTCACGTATGTGTAATGATTAGCATTAAGATTTGCAGGGCTACACAAAAATATTCAGTTATATCAAGGCTATTGAAATTGCTGGAATTACATTTTTGGTTGATATAATAGTTTTTAATACTTTCTAAGAGAGTGTAAGAATGCTTACGATTCGAATTCTTCTGTATGTTTCTCTTCTTGAACGTCTGTCTGCCTGTTTGTCTGCCTGCGCAATAGTTCCCTTAAATATTTTCGGATATTCTTGAATGTGTTATATGTTATTCGAATTCACTATGGAACATTTCCTGTTGAAAATTAGGGTAATTACCACCACTTGTTTAATTTCAGCGACACTTAAAAATATTCCAAAGCATTGCGGTATAACAGACTTATTTCTGCACTACCTTCCAATAATTATTTGGACACTTTCGAATTTAGACGTTTTGTCAAATATCTAGAAAAGTTCTTTAGTAATATTTAAAAAATGGGAGTATAAAGAACATGTTACGCCTCATATATTTCTGCAAAATTTGTAGCCTGAAGAGTAAAAGGAGACCAGTAAAAATTTAAACAAAAAACAAAATATTTTGGATCACTCTGTAAAAATTAATGCTTTAAATGGCTGTAGCAAGCGATTATGAGAATTTTTCTCATTATGTGTATACATTTTTATGATCCTTTGATCACACATTTCAGCAAATATTTTTGTTGAATATAATTAAAGTAATATGTTTTGAATAAAACAAAATTATCGAAAATCAATGTATTAGTGACTATATCTCATTTTGCCAATTCACATTTGGAGGCCAATTTGAATTGGAGGCACACTTGGCTAATTCACACCAACTAATCCCGTATCCAGCGTTTGTTACCATAATTGCAAGACTTAAAATAAAGTGTCTTTGCTGTTACATAAACACTCGTTTAATGGATGGGTCTTACATTAGTTTGTAGACAAAACGCTAGGCTTTCCGATACATATATAAAATAAATTTCTAAGTATTGCAGGAAAAAATAGAAAAATCTAAAACCAAAATATAGTCAAACTACCCACTCTATCCTACTGCTTCACAACAAATTGTAAATTGCAAAAAACTGTATTAAATAAACCTTATGATGTATTAAGCAATGAATATGCTATTCTGTATAATTAGTACATGAACGTAAATTTAACTCCACTTATATATATATATATATATATAACATATTTTTAATTCAAAATATATTTTTAGTCATACAAAATATTGAAAATATGAAACAAAAATAACTTATAATAAACTTACATGAAAACCAAAAATTTTAGAACAAAACTAAGTCAAACCTAATCCAAAAACGTAGAATAAATGAATTAAATGTATTAAACAGCCAAAAATGCCCCATATGACTTAAGACATAGGTATGCTGGGTTACATCATGCTTTTATATGATCAAAACTCTCCTCCCAAGCAGACTGTTTAACAAAAAAGTATGTTAAGGGCCCTCTTCACTTACCATTAGCTTTTCTAAAAGACAATGTTAATCTAAGGAAAACTTTCTTTGCACTTAAAACAGTGACATATTAATTGATTGAGACGCGGTTTTTTTTATTGGATTACTCTCATTTCGTAAACTGACGCAGCTTTTGTAGATTTTATGAAAGAATAACAGTTGTTTTTTAAAAAAGCTGTTTTATTGCAATATTTGGGCTGATGCATTAAATGGCTTATAAAAACTCTTTCAATTTTTTTAAAACAGAATTTAAAAAGCTGCGTCATTCTCAAAGAGTTTAATTCAATGAGGAAAAAAATCCTGTATTTTAATAAAATTTTAAATCAATTAAATTTGTAAAGAAAGTCCAAAAATTTTACAAATTTCTGCCAATTTTCCTCTTTGACACACCCTTTATCCGGCTCCACCTCTCAGACAGATGTTTTTGCTTTTCGACGAGCCAAATGTTTATATTTTTGTGGTGAAGAAACATCGTCGTGGTTTTTATTTCTTTACTACTTTTATTATTATAGATTTTTCTTTTCTTTTTGTATTACGGATGTGAGTCTGAGTAACATGTAGATTTAGAAGACAATCGTTCAAAGAATTTGCGAAATATATGATCGCATTTCATTTTAAATATTTTTCTTTGCACATAATACTGTTTGCACAATAAATCTGATATTTCACTCATAAAGCAATGAGCGGCAATATACAACCATCTATTTTAGCGATTCGTAAAATATATTTTGTTGAATTAAACAGAATTTCAATAATAGAATTCAAAGTAAATAATCTGGTATGGCACCCATACGACTTTCTCTTACATAAAATTAAATTTCTATTAAGATAGATTGCAGATTGACGAGTAAGATAACAAGTTCTAGATATAACTAGTGGATATGCAGATCAGGAACCTCACCGTCCTATTTGCATCACGCATTATTCAACAGATTATTTTTACTTATTCCTTATTATATATAATATATATATATATATTGATTCTATTGACTTTTTATATAAACAGAAACGTTTCTGAGGGGGGTTGCAGCCCCCCTCAACCCCCTCTGCTTTTCTCTTTCTATAACTATCTCTGTATGTATGTATTCCTAATAACTGACTATCTTGTACTTGCACTAATTCCCTGTAATTCATAAGTACTTCTACCCAAATTTCTGCAAATTGATTACATAACATACTAGAATTATTTTGTGCAACCCTGTAAATTAAATACCAATTCTATGGCCACATTTTCCCACAAAAAAAAAAAAATATACTTTTAAAATTCTAATAAAATTGTATCATATTTCGTGGGGTGTAACCATGTTAAAATTCAATACCAGTGTTGAAATATGAACTATAGTGCGTAATAGAACGAAATTCTTTTATGTAACTCGGAAAAGCAGCCACAGTAATTATATACACTAAAAAAATTAGAATACACCTATTTAATTAATTGTAGCTCATGAATATTTCAATGTAATTTGAATCATTTGGATGATTACAGGATGTCATCCGAATTCATTTGTGTGATCCCGTTAATAAATCATATAGTCCATACATATCCCTTTTATTAGAGTAAACATGTTTTTATATATCTTTATAATGTATATGTTAATTCCACTGTGTTGAATGCAGCATAAACGTTTTAAAATGCGCTTTTTTTTTTTTTTTTTTACTGCAATTTCACTTTGTTGAATGCAGAGTAACGACATTAAAATTTGTTTAAACAAAATTCACCCCGTAGGCCTTAATGATAAGAAAAACTTTGGAGTGTACCTGTACATAGAGCATGAAAAATATACACTTAAAAAATTATACAGCTATTTTTATACAGAGCTTGAAAGTGTCTACCAATTTGCAAGTTATTTGGAGAATTTTTGCAGCCGTTATTGCGGTACATGTACATTCTGTCCATAGGCCATAGTGATAAAGAAAAATTTGGTGTGTCCCCGTACACGAATTCCAGATAGAACAGACGCCAAACACAATACAGCTAATCCCATGCGGCTCGAAAACATGTGTACAAAATTGCAAATCAATAGCATGATTTTTGCGGTCGCTGAAACAGACACACAGACAAACAAAATATACACACAGACGGAACACAAAATCTTTTTGAGTCGCCACAGGGAAGCTTCCACTCGCGTTTCGACAATGAACTAGTGGATCTGCAGATCAGGAGCCCCAATATCCTATTTGCATCACACATTATTGAACAGGTCATTTTTATTTATTTCTCATTTTTTCATATATGCGTATATATTGATTCGATTGGCTTGCTACATAAACAGATACGTTCCTGAGGGGGGCTGCTAACCCCTCCGAATCTAATAAAGATAGAGCTATGAAACTTCAGATTTAAGACAGAACTGGTGTACAGATGAATTTTACAAAGTTTGGTGAAAATTGGAAAAGTGGAAGTGGGACCGTAAGTCCGTATCCAAAAACAGCTCTAAAGATTTTCTTAAAATTTACTACATAAACACTCTATTAGATGTCCTTTTGAATTATATAGTTGGTTAGTTCAGGAAAATTGGTAGGCTCCCGGTATAAATAGCTGAATTTCAAGTCTCGCAAGTGCGTTTTTTCTTTCTTTCTTTCTTTTTCTTTTTTTTTTTTTTTAAAGGCTGTACGGATTTTTTTTTCAAACTCGCCATATTAACTCCCTTTTAAATATCCTTTTGTATGTAATTTTTGTTTTCCGATCAATAATTGAGTATGCCAAGTTTTGGTAAAAGATGGTAACTCAAAAACGGCTCTAACGATTTTCTGGAAAATTGTTGCATAAATCCATTACAGATATCCTTTCTCGTATAATACGTGGCTATTACAAGAAAATTCACAGTCATCATGCTCAGGTAGGTCACTTTTAGATCTCGGAAATTGGTGTTTCAAAAAATAACTCTACCATTTTTCCCCCTTATTATTTCTTAACTCGCTATGTAAACTGTTTTACACGTCTATATATCAGTTTGTCAGGCGTCTACTTCGTTAGGTCAATTTTATGTTTTCTGATCACATTTTTAAAAAATTGTATATTCTAATATGTGATATAGTGGGTAATGGAAGTAGTGTGGTTGCTTCATACTATTTTTTTTATTTTATTTATTTATTTATTTATTTTTTGTCGCAGATTTATGGATAGATATTTTTTTTAAATGGTCAAAATATGTTTAGGACACCTGAAATTGTGTAAATATTTTGAAAGCTAGAAGGTGAAATGTTTTGAATCCAATAGTTTATTTCATCTTGTACAAAGAAAAAAGTAAATAGGAGGACATTTCTACCAATCATAAAGGCTTCGAAAATTTTTACGAATCCAGTATTTTTTTTTCTTATAAATACAGAACAAGGTTTACTATATCAATAACTTCAGTTTGTGGTTGTACTTTTCGCATTTCTTCTCGAAAGGGGGGGGGGGGAGAGAAAGAAAAAGGACAAAGGAGATCAAATGTGTGTAATTTCTAATACAAAGCTTGCAGGAAATGGGAGCAATTGTTTATAAAATTATTTCCAAGCGAAGAAACCACATTATTAGTTACACTTTACACTCGAAGATTTCGCGCCTAATGACGTAAAGGTGCAGTTGACCTTTTCAGAATGATACATGGACACTGATTATAATTTATAAGCGTTTTTTAGAATTACGATAAAGAGAAATCACGCAGATTTATTTGTATATAATACAAACTTATTTTAAAGTTATATATAATATTTTAAAATATTAAAGGTTTTCGCTTATTATAAGATATGCATATGCAATTTTCAGAAATAAGTTCTAGATTAAAAAAAAAATATATATGGAGTGAAACAACTACACGACTTTCATTACTTACTGTTGCATGTATTATATGCATTTTTTGGAGATAATATAATCAGAAGACATAAAATTAACCTAAAAAATTAGACACCTAAATATTTTCTGGTAAGATAAAGCTTATACACATGTAAAGATATATAAAATAGATTTACATAACGAATTTAAAAATAGTAAGAAGAAAAAAATCGGTTTAGCCGTTTTACGAAACATAAATTTCCGATATCTAAAACTAATCTACCTAATCAGGATGACTGCTAATTTACCTTTAATAACCGCGTTATACATAAGAACGGATATCTAAAATGGATTTATGTAACAGTTTTCAAGAAAATCATTAGAGCCGTTTTTTAGATACCGACTTTTGCCAAAAGTTGGCATACTCAATTATTGACTTGAAAACAATAATTACATACAAAAGGATATTTAAAAGGGAGTTAATATGGCGAGTATGAAAAACATTCTTACAGTCGTTTTTAGAGGAACACACTTGTGTTCCTGACTGTTCCTAGTTGAGAGACCTGAAATTGAGCTAATTATACAGGACTCTTATCAATTTTCCTCCATAATAGCCAACTATATCATTCGAAAGGACATTGAATAGAGTGTTTGTATAGCAACTTGGAAGAAAATGTTTAGAGTCGTTTTTGTGATACAGACTTACGGTACCTCTTCCGGTTTTCCAATTTTCACCAAAATTTATGAAATTCATCTGTACACCAGGCCAGTCTCAATTCTGAAGTTTCGTAGTTCTATCTTTATTAGTTTCGGAGATATGAAAGTCAGAAGATTCCCCAAAAAAATATATGTACATACACACGCACACACTGACCAATTGCCAAAAATTACTTTTTTGGACTTAGGAGACCTTAAAACATGTAAATCAGGTGAAAACTCGATATCGAATTTTCGGACCGAATACAATACTTCTTACAATTATTAATTACGGTAGTCGGGTAATGGAAGTAAAAAACCATAACAAAACTTTCTTCTATATCATCTATATAACAGCGTCATTTACTGTCTAACGAGCGCCCAAATGTTTTATAATAGTTTCTCACATGGAAAATTTCGACTATACATGTAATTTGGTGCGATTTTAACCATATGGAAAATAACTAATAATAAGAAAAATTGTTTGACATAATTATAACTATAATTGATGTAAACTAGAGTCCTGCGTATTGATTTTTTTTGCACTAGATTGATTCATTTTTTCTGTAAAATTCATAAAATTTTAAATTTTAATTTCAAAACTCTAGAAAAATAAAATGACAGACTTCCATTTTCGACTATAAATATAAACATCTTATTTCAAAGGAACAGATTTGATATCTGTCGTCCATGGCAAAGTAATAATAATAATAATAAAAGATGGCCAAATTATCTCACGAACATATTTAATTCCTTTCAAAAATCATGGTTATTTTAATAAAGTATATTAAGAGAGCAATCAGTAATATATGAAACAATATTTCGTACAATATATATGCATTATGAAAATATTCATCTGGCATGTATGTTTACGCATTATGTTTTAATCGCCAAATACACAAAATGCGGAGGACGAACGGATATCAAATCTATGCCCATTTCGTTTCTAGAGTTTTGAAATTTAAAATTAAAATTTTGTCAATTTGACAGCAAAATAACTAAATCTGACACATGTGCACGATAACTAATTTGTAATTATACCCAAATATGGAGATTAAAATCGGGAAATAATTTTCCTCGATTTTTAATAATTTTTTACAAAACTTGGGGGCTCTGCCCCCTGCTCGCTTCACTCACCAACCCCCGAGGGAGGCTTCGCCTCCCCCCGACTCACTTTACTTATTAACACATGCAGAGCTCTGCCCGCTTATTCTCTGCTTTCTTTCACTATAAAGGAATATTAATAGTGCATACTACAAGTCAAAAGCAGAAAATTATGGAAATCCTCATATTCAATGTCAAATTTATATATATAATATTTATATATATATATATATATAATTTTTTTATAGAAAGAAATTCATAATATCTAGACCATTTTGCATTACAACTTTAGAATATGACGCTTTTTATTTATTTTTTACAACCTTAGATCCGGACCGCGGTACTCCAGTCGGTAAATCACCGAGCTCGTTATTGGAAGATTTCGCGCTCGGTTCTCAAGCCGGCCAAAGACAACACCCCCCTACCGGCTGTTGCCAAAGACCGTCGTGTATACTAATGGTGGCTGCTGCACGTAAAATATGTCGTGGCCGCAATATCCTCCATGTTCCCATCAAAATTATGCCTCTGGGGGCCACCGAAGCGGGGTAGCCATCCCCTTCGTATAGTACCAAAACTGTGGTGGCATGTCACCGGAACATCCGTACGGGTGCGTCCCAGACCGTCGCCAATTATCCATAGAGCAGGAATGATGCAACGTCAAACACAACCTACCTAATTATCTACCTACGTACAACCACGAATCCTATTTTAATTTTCCCGGATAAGAAAATTAATTTTCTTAGAAAAAAAGTTGATATTTATTTTCTTCCTTTTTTACATCCATGGTTTCCGGCCGCGATACTCTAGTCGGTAAAGCACCGAGCACGTAATTGGAAGATTGCCGATTCGATACTTGAGCCGGCCAGAGACCGTCGGGTGCACTAATGGTAATTGGTGTACATAAAATCTGTCGTGGCCGCAAAGTTCTCCATATTTTTATCCACACTATACCTCTGGGAATCACCAAAGCGGGGGGAGGATCCCCTCCGTGAAGGATCAAACTTGTGATGACATGCCTCCGGAACATCTCTAGGGGTGCGTCCCAGAGCGACGCTAATTACCCATAGCGTAGTACTCGTACGACGTTAAATCCAACCTACCTACCTACATACGTACAGCCATGGATAATATATTTTCCTGTGTAAAATGACTTCATGACAGAAGAACAACGTCACTGGGAGAAACTTTTTTCAAAATGGCAAATAGAGTACCTTCATAAACTTGTCGTTTTTAGTTAATAACGCTTTTAATTAAAATGATAGAAATTTCTAAGCAGCTGAAATGTCTTCCTTGGAGTATTTGGAACATATTGATACCTCTCATGACGCGAAGAACCCTGCCCTCCGCTAGAAGATGCTGTCGCAGACAAAAAAATTTGACGCCAGTGACAGTTACTTTTTTTTAATATATAGAGAAATCCTATGGACGATTAAGAAATTTTTTTAATTAGCCACAATGACGGTCAGTGACATCACACTTCGCTTGCGTATACCTTCTGTATATATAACAAGAAAGCATAAGATTTGAAAAAACTTTTGGTTTTCCATTTTCGATGAATTTACAGACTTTGAGATTTCCTTGCATTTGAATTAACTGAAATTGACTACTTATTTTTAAAAAGTGGAGCTATTTTTATCTTCTGCATCTATCAAAGAAAAAATTGACTACTTATTTTGAAAAAAGGGGATTTATTACTAGCTTCTACATGTATATGAAGAAAGTAGAAGATACGGAAAAATTTCGATTTCCGGTTTTCAATGAATTTACACGTTTTGAGAATTCCTGTCATTTTTATTAACTGAAACTGACTACTTATTTTTTAAAAAGTTGGTTTATTATTCTATCCTCTGCATATATAAGAAAAAAGCATAAGATTCAGAAAATTTTTAAATTTTCGGTTTTCGATGAATTTACAGTTTTGAGATTTCCTTGCATTTTTATTAACTGAAACTGACAACTTATTTTTAAAAAAGTGGATTTATTATTCTATCCTCTGCATATATAAGAAAAAAGCATAAGATTCAGAAAAATTTTAAATTTTCGGTTTTCGATCAATTTACACGTTTTGAGATTTCCTTGCATTTTTATTAACTGAAATTGAGTACTTATTTTTTAAAAAGTGGATTTATTATTCTGTCTTCTGCATATATATATAAGGAGAAAGTATAAGATGCAGAAAAAGTTTAGATTTTCGGTTTTCGATGAAGTTACACGTTTTGAGATTTCCTAAACATAATTCGATCTTGTTTAGAAAATACCTGTCTTTTTGTGTTCGAACACTGTACTTTATGATTCATTGAACTTAATTTAAACCGAACTTGATATTTGGTTGGACTTTGGTTTGAGTTAGTGCCGATCAGCTTTTGGGTTATATCACCGAACACGGGGCGATTCCACATTGCGATTACCTCTCATTTCAGAAAAAGCTCAGAATTTACAGCTACAGCATACCAAACTTAGTAAATTATATTAAATAAAACATTGCTGATTCACTTTGAATATACACTAACCAATTGCCTCACTTTTCTGGACTCGAGGTACATGTCATCAGGTCAAAACTGAATATCAAAACTAAATTTTTGGCTGAATACAATATTTCTGATTGTAGATATATATTTATAGATTTTCTGAGATATATTAGATGATATAACAATAAATATATATGAATTTTTTCGATATAACTATAATAGCAGGCTTCGGTAATTTAAATGAATATTTCTAGCTATATTTAAATGAATTTATTTATTTTTTAATGAATCACAATTTTTAGTTCCCCATCATACTATAGTTATGGGGAACTTAGGTAATCGTGAAAATTTTCGACCTCGGTTTTTTGACTTTTCTACACGTTTTCAGGTGTGAGGAATCCGAAAATGACAAAATTTCTATGGTGTCTGTCTGTAGGGTATCTGTTAGTGTGTCAGTCCGTTAGTGTGTCAGTGTGTTAGTCCGTTAGTTTGTTAGTCTGTTAACACGATATCTCACGAACAAATGATCGCAGAGAGGTCAGATCAGTTTTAAAATATTACTTTCGACACTGGCAAGAACCTTATTCATTTGCAACATTCGAATTTAAAAACTTCGTAAGTTATTAGAAATTTACGATTTTCTTAACATGGGAGAATAGGACAAAAATTCACTTAAACGTACATTTAATGGAAACTTTTTACTGTAAAAATGTCAGACCAGTTATAAAATATCAGTTTTGATGCCGGAATGAACATCAGTAACTATAAATATGCTACTTTGTAAATTTCGCAAGTTATTGGAAATTTACGAATTTCTTAACATGGCAGTATAGGGCAAAATTTCACATAAACGTCAATTTTGAGAGATATTTTCATCGTAAAGATGTCAGACTACTTTTGAAATATTATTTAGGATACTGGCATGAATATCATAGACTATGATTTTTCCAATTTAAAAAATTCGTAAGTTATTTGGAATTTACGATTTACTTAACATGTCAGAATTAGGCAAAATTGAGCATAAACTTCCATTTTGAGGATCCTAAATACATTAGACAACTTCAAAATTACGTTTATGATATTTGTTTGAACATGATTGAATACAAATATTCTGATAGAAAAATTTCGTAAATTATTCGTAATTTACGATTTTATCAACATAGCGAGATTGTAAATTTTTCATATCTTATATATTAAAAAAATTTATGAAAACTAAAGTCAGTCCGTCTGGCCGTTCTATCCGGCCGATTTCCTTCATTTTTTTTTAAATGAAAGGTATTTAGACACAGATATGTCATCAATCATTGAAATTTACTCAACTTCCACCTTACTCAAGTTATACTCAAACTCGATTCTTCCCTGTACATTTCTTATGGGACACATTGACTCAAGCAATTCGAATGCTCATAGCTCCTCTTCTAATGAATGGATCTTGATCGTTTCACTCTCAGAAAACTCAGTGGATCAAGCTCTTTCTTTTGAGCTATTAACTGCTTAAATTCGTTGAGTTTGAGGAAAGTTATGCGTGCAGAATCAACTTTACATTCAATTTTTTCAAGATTTTCCTTCACTCAAACCTCTATAACTAGAGTTCTAATTAACGTAGGCTGTTGACACAAGTCTAAGAACACTCAGTGAATCACGTTCTTTCTTTTGAGCTATTAACTACTTAAATTCGTCGAGTTTGAGGAAAGTTATGCGTGCAGAATCAACTTTACATTCAATTTTTTCAAGAATTTTTCAAGATTTTCCTTCACTCAAACCTCTATAACTAGAGTTCTAATTAACGTAGGCTTTTGACACAAGTCTAAGAATACTCAGTGGATCAAGCTCTTTCTTTTGAGCTATTAACTGCTTAAATTCATTGAGTTTGAGGAAAGTTATGCGTGCAGAATGAACTTTACATTCAATTTTTTCAAGATTTTTCTTCACTCAAACCTCTATAACTAGGTGTAAAAACTTGGTTGAGGTGTCTAAAAAAGGTCTCGGTCTGTAGATATGTTATGAAAAGATAAAAATAAAAAAAGTCGAACGGTCCCCCCCTGGGGAGGCAGGGGTTAAAAACACGTTTACGAGCTTAACTCAGCTCCAAATTACTTTACAGTGAAGAAATTGTACATATAGGGGCTAGAGTCAAATACTAAAAAATCACTTTCTGCGAATTTGGAATTTTCGATTTTGAAGGTGGGAAAAGGGGGAAAAATAGATTTAGAGGTGGGGGGAAAGGGGGAAATTAGTTTGAGAGGAAAACCCGTTCCAGACCCACACATGTAGCCCCTCATTTTAAAGGTTTTGAAATTTCATGTCGATTGGGGGTGTTTGTATACAATATAATGCGCCCCCTGGTGGGAAAAAATGGAACTAGGTGATTTTGTTGTTGAGACTATCATGTTACACCTTATTTTAAAGGTATTGGTATTTCCTGACCGTTGGTGATTTTGTACAGAACACGCTGCACCCCCTGGCGGTGGAAAGTGCAACTAAATGATTTTGCAGTTGACACCACCGCGTGACACCTTATTTGAAAGGTCTTGGAAATTCAAGGCGATTGTTGATAAAGGTCTTGAAATTTCATGTTGATTGGGAATGTTTGTATACAATATAGTGCGCCCCCTGGTGGTTAAAAATGGAACTAGGTGATTTTGCAGTTGACCCTATCATGTTACAACTTATTTTAAAAGTCTTGATATTTCCTGACCGTTGGTGTTGTTCGTATAGAACACGCTGTACCCCTTGGTGGTGGAAAGTGTAATTAAAGGATTTTGCAGTTGACACCACCATGTGAGTGTGACACCTTATTTGAAAGGCCTTGGAAATTCAAGGAGATTGGTGATATTCGTATACAACATACTGCGCTCCCTGGTGGAGGAAAGTGGATTTTGCAGTGCGTGCGTAGCATGCCTGCTATACGGTGCTGCAGCCACAGGCAGCGGTAACACGAGTCAGAGGTTCGTTCGGTTCGAGGTTAATTTTTGAGAATTTTTTCATGTTATTAGCGGCCTGCATATACGTGCCGCAGGAACTGGGTCACAAACCCGAGTTTCGTTCGGTCTGAATTTTTTTTTTTTTTTTTTACAAATGATTTTTTTTTGTGTGTGTGATGTTTTCATTTAAAAATAGAAATTCAAACAAAATCGAGTTAAAAAATACAAAACCATACAAAGGTGCATTTAAGGCTATTATCATGGGCCCGGGCAATGCTGGGCGGGTTCGTTTCGTTCCAGGTTAATTTTTTGGAATTTTTTCATGGTATTAGCGGCTCGCGTATGCGATGCCGGGGGAATTTTTTTTTTTTTTTTTTTTTTTTTGCTACAGCTGATTATTTTTTTTTTTCGCAATGCTTTTATTCAAAAATAGAAATTCAAACAAAATGGAGTTAAAGATATAAAATCATACAAATTTAAGGTTCATTTAAGGTTATTATCACGGGCCCGTGCATTACCGGGTGGGTTCGTTCGGTTCCAGGTTATTCTTTGGGAATTTTTTATGTTGTTAGCGGCCCGTGTATGCGCTGTGCAAGCACCGGGTCACAAGGCAGAGTTTCGTTCGGTTCAAGGTAATTGTTTTGTTACAGATGATTATTTCTTTCATGATGCTTTCATTTAAAAACAGAAATTCAAACAAAATCCAGTTAAAGGTATAAAATAATACAAATTTAAGGTTCATTTAAGGTATCATGGGCCAGGGAAACGCCGGACGGGTCAGCTAACATATAGTCATATAGTCTTAGTATTAAACGAAATAGAAAATGAAAGATAGCATCTGTTTATTTGGAGTACTTTGTAGAAAGTGATGTCATATACAGTATTTCTATTTATAAGCATTTTTCAGATTTTCTTTTAAGCGAAATGTAGTAAATTATATTAGATGTTTTAACTTGAAGTACATTTAAATAATGATGCGATGATATTTGAAACATTACGGGCAATAAAGTGTCCGTCGAATTCGACGGGTTCCAGCTAGTAAATATGAATTTTGAGGATTATTGCATTGGAAATAGTAGCATGAAAACTGAACAACGGAATTGACCCCGATAAAATAGATAAATAGATTAGAATAAGATAAATAGATCGAAGTGAACGGTGGATTGCCTATTCGGCGGGGATATCATTCTGTCACTGTATCAAGCTTTGATCAAATTCATTTCTTTTAACATGATCATAATATGTCTCGCACTACAAATTTCTGAGAACATAAATACGATGGGGAACTGAGCAGAGTCCACCTATGCCAACTATTTTTTTTTTTTTTTTAAATATATGTATATGTATCACTTTATAAATAAAAACTAAAAAGAAAATTCCATTGAAATCACCCTGAACCTCGTTTCGGGTAACCTCTACCAACGGCATCGTTACTCCCCCCCCCCCTCGCGTTGTATCGGATCCAGATTTCCACTGCGCATGCAGAATCGTCTTTTCTGGACACTTCAATTTGGATATTTATCGGTTTGCAAGTTGATCTGCTATTATAATTTAAAAATGGCTTTATCTCAGCATCCATTGAACATTTTAGTTATGGCACCATGTAATTTATAACACTCGCACTGTCTACTATATTACCATATGATTAATAATATAACTAGTATGTTGTGGCCACCACAAGACTTTCTTCTATATTTTCCTATACAAATTCACTGAGTAAAAATGATTTATTAAAATTATTATTTAAAAAAAATTATCTTCCATGATAATGCAGACGATTTCTATATCAGAAAAGTAGTATAACAGTAAATATCCAAAAAAAAGTCTATTTTATTCTCAATAATAATAATAGTAATAATAATAATAATAATTACGATTTTTTTTTTCAAAGTTTTTTTTTCTTTAAAAGTAAAAAAAAAAAAAAAAAATCGATAACTTTGTTTTACATTATCACAGATCTATAGTTCAACCATTCGTTTTAAAGGTATTGACGAGACCTTCCGAAAGATACCCATCTTGAAAATTTACTCCGCCCGGGGGAGGGCGACGCCCCCACATGCACAATTTTTTCCCCCTAGTTAACAACTACTTTTATCAATAAATCATATTAATTTTACAATCAAAAGTTAAAAATAACTCTCATTATGTACATTTATACGAAATTTTGTCCTATACTGCCATGTTAAAAATTTAGAAAAAATGCTATCACAGCGCCACCTATTGGGCGATTGATCCCGAAATCTAATCAGCACCAGTTTATGTCAGGGTCCAACTAAATACCAAGTTTGGTTAAATTTCGTTCATTGGATCGTGAGATACAGCCTCCAAAAATTCGTGATACACACACACACAGACAGACATTTTCTAAAAACTATCAAATCATGTTCAGCACATCCCAAAACGTGTAAATCCATCGAAAACCGGAGTTCGAAAATTTTCACGAATCCAATACTTTCTCTATATTACATATAGAAGAAAGTCCCCCCCCCCTCTCCCCGGGAGGGATAAATTTTCAAGATGGGTATCTTTTGAAAGGTCTCGTCAATACCTTTAAAACGAATGGTTGAATTGTACATCTATGATAATTCAAAACAAAGTTATCGATTTTTTTTTTTTTTTTTGTTACTTTTAACGAAAAAAAAAAAAAAAAAAAAAAATTTTGAAAAAAAAAAAAAAAAAAAAAAAAAAAAATCGTAATTTTTTATTTTTATTTTATTTTTATTTATTTTTTTATATTGAGAATTAAATGGAACTACTTCTATAATATGGAAATCGTCTGTATTATCATGGAAGAAAATTTTTTGAATAAAAATTTTAATAAATTATTTTTACTGAGGGAATTTGTGTAGGAAAATATAGAAAAAAGTCATGTGGTGGCCACAACATACTAGTTTAATTATATCAGACTTCAAGTATAATTATAAAGTATATTTTCTTTTAAAAAATTTCCCTGTTACGTAATTCGCCGGTATAACTAAAGAAAGCCTGAACCGGTCTGAAAATAGTATAAAGTACTTGGTCGGATCAAGCTACTCTATTAAAATACATATAAATAGATTAGAATAAATGAGGAAAGTTATTTGATGTCATGTGAAAATGGAAAAAAAAAAAAAAAAGAAATAAAAAAAGAAACACAAAAATAAAAAAAGAAAGAAAGAATCAAAACAAAACAAAGCTTCGATGAAACCGCAATAAGGACGTGGCTGATTTTTGATTTATTCTTCCAAAAAGTCAATGATTCGTCAGTGAATCTGTCAATCTTCTCCACCTCCTGTCAAAACCACGTGGGACACTTTTTATCTGTTTTCAGCCGGCATCGGAATTTTTTTTAAGTGAAGAGGGCCCTTAAGGCTAATATCAAAATGAATAAAATAAAATCGAACAAACAAGAATTGATCGATTATTACTCAAACTGCAGAATGAAGTTTATTGAATCTTACGCCAAATAACTACGTAAAATCAATAGCCACTATAGACAAAGTCACACTATTTCAAAACACAACATGATTTCAACTTCCTTTTCCGGGATATATATATATATTAGTTCTTTGCATAAATTCGTGCGGTTTTTTATTGCATCATTTCATAAAAATACATCAAATCAAATGACAATTTTTAATCAAAATACTCTCCATTACTTTCTACAAGCTTTGCCATTTTTCGGGTAACAAATGCATATTACGGCGATAGAAGCTCTCGTCTATGGAGGCAATAAAATGATCCGCGTTCGCACGAACTTTTGCAACGACCTGATGTATATATATATATGTGTGTGTGTATGTGCATGTGTGTATTTAATTGTGCATATATATATCTGTGTGTGTCTATCTGTCTATCTATCTATCTATCTATCTATCTATCTATCTATCTATATATATATATATATATATAGGAATAGATTATCAATGAATAAAATAAATTAATCAATGAAGAACTCAGTGTTTTTTGGGCTTTTATTTCATTTTATTCATTGATAATTTATTTTATTTATTGATAATTTATTCCTATATTTAAGTTTTGCATTTCCTTTTGCAGCAATTCTGCGCATTGGTTTGCAATTCTCCTTTTATGTTTTTCTTGTCTTTAAACTCATAAATTCGTTACAATAGTTATCTCTCTCTCTCTATATATATATATATGTGCGTGTGTGTGTGTGTGTCTATAACAAATAAATGTATATGTATCAACAAAGATACACACACACACACACATATATATATATATATATACATATATATACACACATATATATATACATATATATATACACACACACACATATATATATATATATATGTGTGTGTGTGTGTGTGTTTGTTTGTGTGTGTATGTTTACCATTGTTGATACACTAAAAAAAAAGTCATCGCATATGTCAAATGTCGGAATTATTTCAAATAGACACATCAAACGTATTTTTAAAGAGAAGTAATGAGATGCAAAGTTACAAATATTATAATAATGTGTCTAATTTTACTGTATTCTTAATATTTAAACAAGTTTAAAGTAAATTATACCATTAACAGCTAACAAATGTAAAATTACAGTAGATTCTAATTCTGGAATGTAAAATGTTGCGAAATAAATTTAAAACACAAAAAAGGTTTTTTTTTTTAATATATATAATTATATTATTTACTCAAAAAAACTGCAACGGCATAATTGCTCTTTGATCAAATTTACCCATTTTTAACTTTAAAAATTTACATTATCATCTGAAATAATTATTTAAATGATGGAAAACAACTGAAATTAAGAATCGTTAATTATTCACAAGAAAATCTAATTTGTCAAAATAAATTTAATATATATTTGTTAATGTAAATTAATCGCAAGTTAATAAATAATTAGTTTTAAACATTTTAAGTTGCTCTACTATATTATAATGTCATTTCGTTTTTAATTTAAACATCATTAGTGTTATTAAAGTACATATTTTCCTTTTGTCATGTCATTAATTTTGTCGATTAAAAGGCGTATACTGGGAGAAAACTATCCATGCACTTAATTTAATATGAAGTGAATTTGATAATTAAAATTCTAAGAAAATAAAAGTAAGTTCGATGGCCTATCCAAGCCATAAACCTTAAATGCAGTTGTAAATCGTTTATTAAAAATTTATGATTACTGGAATAGATAAAAAATATATTTAAAAAAAAATATATATAAAGTACTTCTGTACATAAAATTTATAGTAAAAACCTATGTCAGATTTAGAGTCAGTGGCTAACTAAATGCCACGATTTTTGTAAAATCATATATTTTTTAGTATTACAAACACCACCTTCTTCTTTGTCAAACTTAAATGAACTTTTCTTTGTTTTTATAAGTTACAAATACTACATTATTTTTATTTTTGAGGAATAATTACCGCTTAGTTTTTATATAGATATCTCACTTTTATAAAACTATTTAATAAAAACGAACAAAGAACCAATCCTTCCTCACAATCAGTTCAACAGCATAATGACGATTAAGGGCGTGTATTCACATTGTCTCCGTGCAATAGATGTAAGAAAAATTGCATTACTATTGGTTCTTTTTAATCAAATAGAAATTTTCAATTAATTAGGACATTAATTTTTAGATGATCATATGTTGCGTATTAATAATTGTCTTTGATTTACAATTTATATACCGTGAAAGGAATAGGGTATTATATTCAGGTTTCACACTTAGCTGGGGGGGGGGGGGGGGTTACTTTCGAAGCGGAAATAGAGAGTAAGCTCCGTTGTCTTCGGGTTTTCAAAATCACGACAAAAATTTTTCTTAAGAAAACACAATCTATTTAATGAGGTTTCGTGAGACATTTCTCTACGTCTGTAATTATATTTTTATGGTAAATTTTGGGGTAAATACCAGACCATCACCATTTGGCCATTGCATAGTTCTAGTGTGACATAAAACCCACTCAATCTCAAACACTTAAAAAAAAAAAAATAATGATAACATTTTTGAAAAAAAAAAAAAAAAAAAAAAAAAAAATGCCTGTTAGGCAAACCTATTTTATGTTTAAATCACAGTTCTTTCGCTAAAGTTGATTTCAGGTTATTTTCCATAAATCGTTATTTTCCTGACATATTTTCTGAGGATCAACACTGTGATATCATGCTCCGTACCACACTAGTGTTGAATTTCAAACCGTCGCTAATTGCGTCGTATGGTGTAACTTTAAACCAAACCAAAACAACTCAACTTCTAATTACAAATTTTACGATCTACAAGCTGAAAATTGTTCGCCCCCCCCCCCATTTCCTTGTTAATGTCGCATGAAAATTCGCTAACTTCAAATTATGAATCGTTTATTCGCATTTTACACAAAACGAAACTTGCTCCCGTTGCGACAGTAAAAATTATATACAGGATGTTTCATAAGTATGGATACATCAAAATATCTCGAAAGGAAAGCAAATTTGCTGATAACATTGATTTCAAAAGTTTCATAGATTTAAATAATTTACCACATGACGTATCACAAGTGGGTCCCGGGGGCCTCTGGGGACCCCACGTGACACAAACTTCATTTAAAAAAAATAGAAACCATATTTTTTCTTTGCAGAATCGTGTTAAGCGGAAAAACCTGTTCAAAAGCCTGTACTGCTTTTATATTTTGCCGCATAGGGTGACCCTACTTTTATGTTGTAATAAAATTTGGAAATCCTAAATGATGTCAATAAAAAAAATTCTCTGAGTACATTAATTAAAAAAGTTTCATGCATTCAAATGATTCATTACATGAAGTATCATGAGTGGGACCCCGGGGACCCTGGGGCCAAACATGATATCAATTCAATTTTTTTCAAATATAAACCATAGTTTTTCTTCACAGAATCGGATTAAGTAGAAAAAATCTCTTTTAAGTCATGTATTGCTATGTTCGTGTTGCAGATTAGGAGGCCCCGGGACCCTGATTTTATGTTGTATTAATAAATCCGGTTATCCCAAAATGTCTCAATAAAAATGCAATTTCGCTCGACACATTCATTTAAAAACTTTTGTCCATTCAAATAATCTATCTATGTAGTATCATAAATGGGACCCTGGGGCCCTCAGGGACTCTTATGACACGAGCTCAATTTTTTTTCAAAGGGAAACATCTTTTGTTTTTTTGGATTAAATCGTGTTAAGTGGACAAATTCTGTATTAAAAAATGTATTATTCTTTTTTAATTCTTTTAATGATTAGGGAGTCCAAGGACCCCTATTTTTATGTAATAAAATATCAGAAAATCCCAAAATATTTACAAAAAAGCAATTTCTCTCAAACTCAATGATTACAAAAGTTTCGTGCATCCAAGTGATCTATCAGGACAAACACTTAATTTCTGCAAATGGAAACTTTTCTCTACGATACATTTCTATACAATAACCATACCTTTTTATTAAACAATACTTTTTTAATACGATATTATGAAAGAAAAGCCTATTTATGATTTGAAAAAAATGGAGTTTGTGTAGTTTGGGGTCCTAGGGCCCCTGAGGCCCACATACGTTAATTCATCTAATACATCATTTGAATTAATGACACTTTTGTAACCATTATATCCAACAAAATCGCTTTATTATTAAGGTACTTTCGGATTTTCAAGTTTTTCTTACAACATAAGATTCGGGGCCATAGGGACCCTTACGCTTCAATATTAACAAAAAAAAAAAAAAAAGCAATACATCATTTAACGTAGTTTTTTTTTTTTTCACTTAACAGTATTCTATGATGAAAAAGTTTCATTTCTATTTGAAATAATTGAATTTGGGTCACGTGGGGTCCCCAAGGGCCCGGGGACCCACTCATGATACTTCATGTAATAGATCACTCGAATGCAGGAAAATTTTGAAATCAATGCGTTCAGAGAATTTTCTTTTTTATTGCGATATTTTGGGATTTCTAAATTTTTTATTACATTATAAAAATAAGAGCCCCCGGGGCGCCCTATGCTGCAAAATGTAAAAGCAATACATGTTTTAAACAGTTTCTTTCCATTTAACACGATTCTGCAAAGAAAAAATACGGTTTCTGTCATGTGGGGCGCCCAGGAGCCCCCGGCACCCACTTGTGATACCTCATGTGGAAGATTATTTAATCCATGAAACTTTTGAAATCAATGTTTTCAGCAAATTTGCTTTCCTTTCGAGATATTTTAGGGTATTGACTTATGAAACACAACAGACTTATGAAACAGATGTTATGAAACACAACATAAAATTTGGGGTGTTCAGTGCCCCCTATACTGCAAAATATAAAAGCAGTATATGATTTTAAACAGATTTTTTTCAGCTTAACACGATTCTACAAAGAAAACATGTTCCTATTTAAAAAAAATGAAGCTTGTGTCACATGGGGCCCCCAGGGGCCCCCGGGCCAACTTGTGATACCACATGTGGTATATTATTTAAATCCATGAAATTTTTTAGATCAATGTTTTCATCGAAATGCTTTCCTTTCGAGATATTTTGGTGTATCCATACTTATAAAAACACCCTGTATATATATATATACCGGGTGATTCTAAATAGATACAGCCATTATCTCGTAAACTAAAAAAGATAGAAACATACTTCCACATACACAATTGGTGAAAATTAAAAGTAGATTTCAGATATGGCATTTTTATATACGAGGGGCAGTATACATATTAAACACGAAATTTAATTTTATACGGCCCGTTCTATCATGTGACTTATGCTTAGAAAAATATTCTCCTCACTCTAAGAAGCAAAAAAAAAAAAAAAAAAAAAAAATCATCTCTCTAAGTCAAAATCTCGCTGAGTTATTGCAATTTGAAAATAATGACTTATACCACTTTATTTAAATGAAGAAATAAATTTGTCTTAAAGAAGTTTGATATATACCGGGTGATTTAAAATAGATGTTACAGCGATTATCTCGTAAACTAAGAAAGATTGAAACACACTTCCAATTACAAAATTTGTGAAAATTAAGAATAGGTTTCAGATGTGGCATTTTTTTGTACAAGGCGCTGTATGCATATTAAAATACGAAATTTATTTTTTATAGGGTCCCTCTGATCGTATGACTTAGTATATTTAGAAAAAATATTCTCCTCAGTCTAAGAAGAAAAAGAAAAGAATAATAATCATATTCTAAGTTCAAATCTCGCTGAGTTATTGCAATTTGAAAATTCTAGCATTTTTCGCGAAGTCTTAAGGGACCGCCCTGGGACTCCTTCAACAAGCCGAACTGAGGAAAATCTGGTGAAAGTGAGCGAACTTTCAAATACGAACCGTCGTCTTACAAGGGGAGTATGAATCAGTAAAATTCCTATTGAAACCAAACCAAGCTTAAATTAAATAGCATAGTCTAAAACATAGGGCAGCGTGAAAATTTGCTGCAACCCCCTCCCCCCCCATTGGAGCGAGAAAACGATCCTAAAAGTTTTAGTTTTACCTATTTCCATCAAAACCAACGAAACAGAGCCTATTAGTAAAACGGTGTGTCGTGGTGGTTAGGGCGCACAGCTTGAGTGGCGAAAATCCTGAGATCAAATCTCGGTGGCTGCTCGCAATTTCTTTTTATAATAAAAATGAAATACAATATGAAAATATATGAATAATTTCAGGGGTAAGGGGCATGTATTAAATTCAATTAAAAAATATATGATCTATTTTTTAGTTATTAAAATCATTTATTTCAACTTAAAAAATATAATATTTTATTTTATTTTTTTAATAATTTAAAAATTTTCTTTATGATACATTTTTCTTTTTCCTTAAGTTTACTTGAGTTCAAACCCCGACAAAATGCTCTTTATTATTTTTAAATATTAATCAAATAAAATTTTAAAATAAATGAATATCTTTAGAGAAAATAATTATTAAACTTAATTAAGAATTTATAAATAAATAAATATACTCTATATAAAGTATTATTAAGAAATATATTGGATAGAATTATCTCTTTGTGAAGGAAAAAATCACGTTGAAATTTACGAATTTATTTTCAAATTAATAATTACTGTGATTAGAAGTAATAAAATGATCAAATCATAAGCAATTTTCACGATGAGAACAACATATAAAATAAAATTTATCAAAATTAATTTCATTACAAACTTGTTCAACGTTGAAGCACATATTGTGAACATTTTGGAAATTATTCTGTTTTACTTCGAGATAACCAGCTTTACAAAATGCATATAGAACTAGATTTTTAAATTTGGGAAATGTATGCAAACCAAGCTGTAAACATATGCAAGCCCCCCCCCCCCCAACCATAGATATAGTAATTTATATAGATCTATCATCCCATTGTTATCATGCAAAAATTTTTGATGCCGAAATAATTTTCGGCATCAGCCATATAGTACTGAAACCATTGAAACTCGGCAATTGTAATAGAACAGAATAGAATGTTGATGAAATTTCAAAATGCCGAAATATTGCGTCTTTTGATTCTTCTAATAAATTTATGAAAAGAAATGGATAAGTTACCATAAAAGTAAACTATATTTGACTAAATTATGAAAAATATAATTTTTATAATCAGTTGCTTTGTTATTATTATGAAATAAAAACTTATTTGATTTTTAATGGAATACGTTTCTTAAAGTTTGATATTTTTTAAGATTTTATATTAGTAAGTAATATAGAATTTTCAGAATTCTTTTAAATATAGATAGCAGTGGCGTAGGTAAAGAACGTTAGTTTTAGTATATAAAAAGAGTCTGACTTTAAATATTAACTAAATTAATAAATATAAAAGAAAAGAAAGGAAGAAAGAAAAAGAAAAATGAATTTGAAATTATATCTGCAGTTTTTCATTCACCTTTAGTACATAAATTATTCATAAATTTTATTTTCTAAATTATCTGTGTGTATTCACTCGGAAAAAGACGGCCATATTGTGGACTTTTCTCCGAGTAAAAAGGAATCATTTTTTCCCCCAATGATCAATCTATGTCTTATTGCTATATCTATGGGGCCAACAGAATAATAACAATAAGTAAAAGTTCTTTTTTTTTACGTATGAATAATATCGCAATTAAAAGGAGACGAAAAAAATGCAATATAAATAATATTTTTCGTTGCACTATTCATTTGAAAAACATTTCTTCACTTGAAATAAAATGTTTTAATAACTTAACAGAATATTTATTTTTATGTATAAAAAATAACAAAATTATAAGCAGATGATAAGCATTTCCTACTAGCGGCTTTGGCGTGAAATATTTACAAAAAAATATAATAATAAACTTTAGGGGAAAAAAAAAATAAGTGCAATGAAGAAAAATATTTTTCCTTAAGTTATTCATTTATTTAAATTATAAAAAAATAAAAATAAAAATGTTGTTTAAATAAAATATTTTAATAATTAAAAATATATCATTATATATTTTTTAATTGAATTTAGTACATGTTCCCCACCCTGAAATTATTCATATATTTTTATATTGTATTTAATTTATATTCATATATATAAAAAAAAAAAAAAGAGCAATCACCGGGATTTGATCTCACGTCCTTCAACACAGAAGCTGAGCGCCCTAACCAATACACCACGACGCCTTGTTAAGGAAGTCTGTTTCGTTGGTTTTGGTAGAAAAAGCTAAAACTTTTAGGGTCGTTTTTTTGCTCCATGGGGTGGGGGGGGGGGGTTGTTGCAGTATATTTATACGTTTCCCTATGTTTTAGACCATGTCGTATAATTTAAGCTCTGTTTGTGTTCAATAGGAATTTTACTGATTCATACTCCCCTTGTTAGTGTTAGATTAATTGTCGATGAAATGCAGTTGGGTAAGACTATGGTGTACAAGTTGGTGACAGAAGATTTGCAGATGAGAAAAGTGTGTGCAAAACTTGTTCCCAAAGTTCTGATGGATGGACGGAAGCTGTTTGCACGCAGGTATGCGATACCGAATATTGTGGAGACCCATAATTAGGTTTTCACCGATCAAAAATATATTTTTCCATTTTTTTTTCTGACGTACAAAAGTATACCAATTCATTAATAATAGTGATTTATGGTGGAGAGATGGGTGAGGGATTCAAGTTTTTAAAATTTTGAAATTTGGGCCAAGAGTTACCATGAAATACATGTTAGTATTTATTTATTTATTTATTCATTTTATAATGAAAGAATTCGATAGCGATTCTGCAAATATTCGAAACTATAAAATTATTAGAGCAAAAGATTGAAGAAGTAGGGGGCAAGTATTAATTTTCATAGGGTTTAGAGCTACAAACGCTGCGTAAATAAGTTTTCAATTATAAAGAATTGAATGTCTATACTTTCGAAGTTGTAAAAATATTAGAGCGAGAGATGGGGGTGGTATTTTGAAAATTTTAAAAGTAAACTGAGGATTAAAAAAAAAACGTGTTACAATGTTTTCAGGGATAAATAATGGAATGCGCACATTTTCGGAGTTGCAATATTGTTTGATCGGAGAAGATATTTTCCTTTTTTACAATACAGATAAGGATTAGGAAAATTGTGTTACTAGGCTCTTTGTGGTGAGATACTGATTATGATCAAGCTATATATGGGGTCTGAAACAGGAAAAAGGCTCCTCCGTGAGGCATTTTTCTACGTAAAGAATTTTCAACAGCCGTTTACACGGTGAGCGAACATGATGTTGTAGGTTACTAAAATGGGAGAACGTTCCTTTGGTGTAAAAGAGTGGGGGTTTGTTACTGTCATATTCTTCAAGAATCACCGGGAATATGATACAGAATTTTCCCTCAAATACTTGCACTGTAACTCATATTCAGCTATGTGTTGGCGTTGGTTTTAGGGTTACTGGCAAGTAAAAGTGCTAATTTCATACATGGGATGAAACTGAAATTATTTCCTTAAATACACATACTATTTAAAAAAGCTGAAGAATTGTTTTTTTTTTTCTGTTGGCACTGGAAAACAATGAGGTAATAGCTTAAGAAATTAACTATATATTATTTTAAACCCAATTTAATGTTTTATACATTAATTCTACATACGTAAATAGAAGGGGAGATGCATTAAATCGAACATAAATATATTGTCAAAAATGTTCATATCATAATTCATATCAAAACCATTAATTAAGTGTATCTTTGAAATGAAAAAAGTCAACCCTGAATTAAGTATGTATATATATATATATATATATATATGTTATATTATATTATATTTGTACATCTAATAATTCACTTTAAATATAAAAAATTCTAATTTTCAAACTTTGAATTGTTCCTTCAAACGTTTCATACAAAAGGAAACTTCAAAACTCGGTCAATCTTTAATACATTAATTTTGTTACGTTGAAATATCGATAAATTTAACTTTTTCAGTAATGCATTTTACGGAACATATATCGAATTAAAATATTTAGAAATATTTTATTTTTTAAAATAAAATTAATCTTAAAGATAATTATGTCTTTCTTTCCGTAATATGACTGTTAAAATATGACATGAATGCATGAGATCTAAAACTTTGATGAAAGTGGTATGACTTGTATTTATAAAGACTGGAAATCTTTTCCGAAGATAATAGAATTATCTTTATAAAAAATTACATTATTTTTTTATGACAACTTTATAAAAATCTTTTAATATACCCGCTCACTACTAAAATTCTTTGTCATATTGAAAGTATCATTATGATTCCGTCATTAGTTTAATTCACCAGTAGTACTTCTTTTAAAATACAATGCACAAAATTTTGCAATTATTAATTAAGTATAATTGAAAAGTAAATTAAAATTTTAATTAGATAAAAAAATGTGTGATTCAAAAAAAAAAAAAAAAAAAAAAAAAAAAAACCCTTTCTTCTTTCTATAATCCAGATTACAAAAATTAAGTGATTTTTTTTTTTTTTTTTTTTTTTTTTTTTTTTTAAAGCACTTTTTGTATTGAGTCGTATTCATCAACTAATTAATCAAAAATTAAGCCATGTGTTTAGAAATGAGCAGTGCGAATTTCTTAAATTACAATGAATGATTTTTAGTGCGTACTGCGATATTCTTATTCCAAATAAATTCTGAATGAGCAGAAAAAATGTAGTTATTAATTAATTATCTGTAAAACAAACTGGGTTGAATTCAAAGCAATTTTTAACTTAAATCAAAGAGACAAAATGAGTAAAATAATAAAAATTTTAAAACGCTAAATAACGCATTCATTTTTAGAAAGTAACTAAATGCAAATGTCTATGCAGTTTTCTTATAAACCAATGATAAGCTCACAAAACTATTATCAGTATTATAAATGTTTTAACAGCATTCGGAAATTATTAACTACAGAGAGATTTTGAGCGAATTCCACGCATCATTTATTAGATTAAGTTTAATTTTCAAATAATGAATTAATTTATGAAATTCATAGTTAGGGAAAAAAAAAGAAAAAAAAAAGATTCACCAATTTCCGAAATTTGAAAAATAAATAAATAAAAATAAGTAGGAAATTTGATTATTTTTGTGCTTTTTCACTAAAAAGCAGGATTGTTATATACAGAAAGCAGCAAAATTATCGAAGCACTAGCAATAATTCCTACTTAAAATATTGGCACATAATACAGTTTTCCCAGCTAAAAAATTCTGCAGTTTTTCCGCAGAAAAACCCCAAAACTGTAGAAATTCTGCAGTATTTCAAATAATGTGCTTTTAACTTTAGAAAAACTGCAGAATTTTTAAAGTAAAGTTCACGACTTAATAAAAACTGCAGAATTTTTAAAGTAAAGGTCACGACTTAAGCTATCCCTTAAATCTGCATATAATGGCATAAAAAGATGATTTTAAGAAAGCAAAAATTCTGAAAAACTTATTTTTATAAAACACAATACCCACATTTCTAACCACTGTTGGAAATTGAGAAAAATTTTTCCCATTTTCATTCTATGTAGAACTAACAGTTTTCATTTCCTGTACAGTTGTTCATTCAGAAAAATGGCCAATATTTTTCAAATCTTTCATTTTTAAAGCTTTGCAACATTTTAAAATTTGAAATAAAAATTTTGTAGAACCCGATTTTTGTAGTTTCTTTCATTCATTCATTCATTCTTTTTTTATTTTTATTAATAAATAAATTATTTATTTTTTTGAAATTTTGTAGAACAAGATTTAAAAAAAAAAAGGGGGGGGGGGGGTTAAACAGTTTCACAATCTGTATCTCCCGTTTCAAAGCATGCCGAATCACGCGCTACGCTTTGTTTTGAAGGTAATAAAGCATTCCCCCCAAAAACATTATTTTTCATGTCCTTCAGAGTCTTTCCCTGGGGTTAGTGGAAGGGGGGGGGATCACTTCACTATCACAAAGTTTATACCCAAGCTTCTTCTGAAAATAGCACACACACACACAAAATAATAATAATAATAATAATAAATAAATAAATAAATAAATAAATAAAAATTCTGTCAACGGCAGAATTTGGTTTAGTATGGAAGACTGTTAATTTCAGTGTGTAAAATTTTAATTTTAACTTTTACTTTCTTCTATATTCAATAGAAGAAGGTATTGGATTCGTAAAAATTTTCGGCTTCCGGTTTTCGCCGGATTTATACGTTTTGAGATGTCTAGAACACGAATTGACTTATGCGTGACAAAAATTCAATTGATTCTTTCATCAGTATTATTCGATCTTTCCTTCCATTTAAGGTGTTTTTTAGGAAAAATCCGTCTTATTTAGATTGGAAAATAATGACAGGTTGAGAATTTTTTCGAGTTTTAGTAAAATGGAAAAGATGTATAACTGATATTAGCGGCGTGAATGAAGAATTAAATATTAATGAAGAATTATAATAAATGAAGAATTATTATAATTTATAATAATAATTATTATTTATATTATTATTTATAAATGTAGAATTTTTGCCTTAAAATGAATACGAATGAATCTGGACTTCACTAAAAAGACGTATAAATGTAAAAGACGTATAAACGAGAGCCGCATAAACGGTTCTTTATTGTACAGTAAAACCTCTCTAAGTTGGACACCTACGGTTCCAAGAAAAAGTGTCCAACTTAGAGAGGTGTCCAACTTATAGGGGTTAGACATAATGTTAATGGATACATTCCGTTCCGAGAAAAGGCGTCCAACTTAGAGGGGTGTCCAACTTATAGGGGTGTCCAACTTGAGAGGTTTCACTGTATAATGTAAACTGAATAATATTTTTTTTCGGGTTACGGGCAAAGCGTAAATACGCTTTGGTTGCGGGTCAGAAGCAGGGGGTTCATGCACTGCCCTCTGATAAGTGACAAGTCCGAAGCACTGGAATTTTAAAAGTTGATGACGTCACGGTCGGAGGGGTGCCTTACGAGGGAGCAGAAAGTAGAAAAGGGGAAGGTGGGTGACCTGACCAGTACAACTATATGATTACTACAATGCACGTGCAAAAGTAGCACGTGGGGTTCAGAAAACATAATGAAATTTTAATGAAAGAAAAAGGTAAGAAATCTTATTTTCTCATAAATTTAAAAGAATATTATGAAGATTATTTAATAATGCATGTATAATTTCTATTTAACGAAGTATTAACTTATATATTTCAATCTTTCGTTTGATGGAAGTGCATTTCTAGATTCTAGTAATCAAATATTTAGCATTTTTCATTTATAATAGCAATAATGCATAGATTTTATTTAGAATGATCTGCAATTTTGATTAATATTACATCAAATTTAAAATATTAAAATATTTCATTAATTTTTCAGGCAGTTTTAACAACTGCATATAGCATATGTTAAATTAAGTTGAAGTATTTATCTTATTTACTGATTAAAAAAAAAAAAAAAAAAAAAAAAAAAAAAAAAAAATTGAAACCAAATTTTAAAACTTTTTAGAGATTTGAAATGGCACAAATTATCAATGCAGAGAGATTTGTTTATTAGTATATAAGCATAAATGTATATTATGACTTTGATTACGTACAATCTCGTGCAGTAAATATTTAAGCGCATTCCCAAACATGATAAATGAAGTTGTTTTGGAAATTTTACTGGTATATTTTAAAAATTTTGTTATAAAATGAAAAATAAAATAAAATAAAACTTGTTTATTCAATAATGTTTTGTTAAATATTTTTATTTATGAACAAATTAGTTTATTTAGTTCGCGTTGAAAAGTGTCAATTAAAATTAAGGAAATTTTATAGAATTTAGTTTTTTTTTTTTTTTTTTTTTTTTTAATATAAAAACAAAAACAATTCATTGTTACAATTAGATGAATATATTTTTAAAAATAATAATTTTAGTAATTAATATTGTTTTTAGTATGCATACTTCATGATAATATGTTTTTGAAAAGAACCCACAAACTTCCATAAATTTTACATTTACAAAAAATTTAAAAGTAAGTAAACAATGCATAATGGTGCAGTTTCTTATACTAGCAGAGTGTATTACTTTTAAAAATATCTTCTCCAGTTTAAGGATTTATTATGCGCATAAATGGTTTTTAATTAGAACAAATTTGTATATAAAGTTGGAAATATATAAGGCACTATTTTTAAAATGATTTATTTTTAAATTCATATGGTTACTAGAAAAAAGAAAAGAAAGTAAAATATTGTTTTTAAATCCAATTTGCATTTAACGTGCTGTAGCTTTAAATGATTAAGGTCAATTACCTTTACATAGTTAATAACCCCCCCCCCCCCCCCAAAAAAAAAAAAAAAAAAAAAAAAAAACTATATATATATATATATGTTATGAAATTTAAGACTTATTTATTTATTTTATTTTATGGGGGGGGGGGGAATTTAGATTACTGACTTAATTTTTAACACCCCCCCCTCCCCCGAGTTTAATTCTGAAGGGAAGTAGATAATCCTTAAGAAATGGTTAATGTAAATGTTTATTTGCTTATCAGAATACTTAAATGATTGTTTATTTATCCTTATCACATAATGCACACAAGAAAATTTGTTTTGAATTTATTATTATTATTATTATCTTAATTTATTATTTTTTAAATGATAGATTTGAGTTTTCGTAGTATATAGAATAATATCTTAATGAAATTTCTTTTAAATATAGTTAATATCCCCCACTAAAAATTATCTTGAGATAATCTTAAAAAATTTCAACTTTCTACAGAAATATTAAAAATATCTAAATAAATTTTGCAGATTTAGATTTATCACCAAAATAACCACAGATTTTTTTACGACGTTTTATAGGCATTATAAAGATTTTGTTTCATAATTAAAATAACTTCAGATTTTTTGAAGTTTTAACACGAACACTTTTATTATTTTAGGTATGAGCAAAAAGTTAAAATTAAATCTGAAAAATAACTGTAGAACTTTTGTGGGCATTTTGAAACATAAACAGTTTTAGTACGTACGTGTTTGTGCGGTGTGTGGTGCGTGTGTGAATTATGATAATCCATTTCTTTGCTTTTATTAAAATTTAGATAAATAAAAAACAATGACCATATGTTTTGCTTCCTGCGATGGAATACATTCAAGTTTAGAGAATTACAACTCAACTCGAAGATGTGATCAGGTAAAAATAAAAAATGTTTGTTTACTAACAGCAAGCGTGCTGGCGATGGCGTTAGGGAAAAATGGCGATTAGCGTAGTTGCTCGATTGTATTTTATTAAAAATATTTTGTGTTTCATGTGTTGTGTAAATGTTTATTACATTTGCATTCATAAGATTTAGTATTTAATATGTTGTATAAACTATTAAAATTCAGTATTATTCATGAATTTTCAGTTTTATGTGAAAAAAAGTAAACAGATATTTTACAATATTTATGTCTTGCATAATTTTTATTGTTGAGCAAATTTCTTGCAAAAATTTATCTACAATATTCATTATAGGTTTAATTGAAGTATGAATCATGCTTGTTTTACCTTATTAAGGTGAAATATGCAATAATACACACAGGTATTTCCGTGGAAACTTCTAAAATATAATACTTGGTTTTCATCGCCAACATTCCGTAGTTTGAAAATATGGATTTTTAACCATAAGTGAGAATTTTTTTTTGATAAAGATGAATGCTAATGCTTAATGTTGAAATAAATAGTACATAACTGTATTTTGAAGGTCTAAAATTTAGTTTTATTCATGAATTTTCAGTATATTTTCAAAAAATGTAAACAAAACACTTTCAAAATTTTATGTTTGTAAAAATTTGTAATGTTGAGCAAATTATTTGTTAACATATGGTAAAAATGTTCATATAGGCATATTTGAAGTGCAATTCATGATTATTTTGCCTTATTCAGATGAAATATAGAATAATACAGGTATTTTCATGGGAATTGAGCCATTAGTAAGAAATCTTTTAGTTAAAAATGGATTTTGTTATTCACTTTTGAAATACATGTACAAATTTTATAAACAATTTAAATTCAGTTTTTTGTGAAATAAAAGTGAACAGATATTTTACTATGTTTTGCACAATTTTGAATGTTGAACAAATTTCTTTTAGCGCTTCGCAAAAATGAGCAATTATTGGTAATTTTTATTGTAAATATAATGTAAAAAGTTTAAAATGTGTTTACTTAGGTGAATATAATGTTCCTTTTGTGCATTGAAGTATAAGAATGCAGAATAAGGGGCTTTTGAAGGAAATTTTTGAGAAATTACTTTTCGGGTTTCGCCGTAGAATGTCGCCAGGAAGTGAAAACTCATGTAATCTCACATTCAAAGATTTATATATTTAAAAGCTTTTTTTTTTTTTTTGCTCCATTTTAAAGAAAATAATAGATAAAAGTATAAAGTAAATATAATTTGCATTTTGACTATGAATTTTTTGTTTTTTTGTGATACAAATGTGAAAAACAATTTCCTTTTAGAGCTTCGCAAAAATGAGCAATTATTGGTAATTTTTATTGTAAATATAATGTAAAAAGTTTAAAATGTGTTTACTTTAGGTGAATATAATGTTCCTTTTGTGCATTGAAGTATAAGAATGCAGAATAAGGGGCTTTTGAGGGAAATTTATGAGAAATTAGTTTTTGGATTTCGCCGTACAATGTCGCCTGGACGTTAAAACTCATATAATCTCATATTCAAAAATTTATATATTTAAAAGCTTTTTTTCGGCTCCATTTTAAAGAAAATAATAGATAAAAGTATAAAGTAATTATAAATTGCATTTTGACTATGAATTTTTTGTTTTTTTGTGAAACAATTGTGAAAAACAATTTCCTTTTAGCGCTTCGCAAAAATGAGCAATTATTGGTAATTTTTATTGTAAATATAATGTAAAAAGTTTAAAATGTGTTTACTTTAGGTGAATATAATGTTCCTTTTGTGTATTGAAGTATAAGTATGCAGAATAAGGGGTTTTTGAGGGAAATTTTTGAGAAATTAGTTTTTGGATTTCGCCGTACAATGTCGCCTGGACGTTAAAACTCATATAATCTCATATTCAAAAATTTATATATTTAAAAGCTTTTTTTTTGGCTCCATTTTAAAGAAAATAATAGATAAAAGTATAAAGTAAATATAAATTGCATTTTGACTATGAATTTCTGTTTTTTTGTGAAACAAATGTGAAAAACAATTTCCTTTTAGCGCTTCGCAAAAATGAGCAATTATTGGTAATTTTTATTGTCAATATAATGTAAAAAGTTTAAAATGTGTTTACTTTAGGTGAATATAATGTTCCTTTTGTGTATTGAAGTATAAGTATGCAGAATAAGGGGTTTTTGAGGGAAATTTTTGAGAAATTATTTTTTGGATTTCGCCGTACAATGTCGCCTGGACGTTAAAACTCATATAATCTCATATTCAAAAATTTATATATTTAAAAGCTTTTTTTTTGGCTCCATTTTAAAGAAAATAATAGATAAAAGTATAAAGTAATTATAAATTGCATTTTGACTATGAATTTTTTGTTTTTTTTGTGAAACAATTGTGAAAAACAATTTCCTTTTATCGCTTCGCAAAAATGAGCAATTATTGGTAATTTTTATTGTAAATATAATGTAAAAAGTTTAAAATGTGTTTACTTTAGGTGAATATAATGTTCCTATTGTGCATTGAAGTATAAGTATGCAGAATAAGGGGCCTTTGAGGGAAATTTATGAGAAATTAGTTTTTGGATTTCGCCGTACAATGTCGCCTGGACGTTAAAACTCATATAATCTCATATTCAAAAATTTATATATTTAAAAGCTTTTTTTTTGGCTCCATTTTAAAGAAAATAATAGATAAAAGTATAAAGTAAATATAAATTGCATTTTGACTATGAATTTCTGTTTTTTTTGTGAAACAATTGTGAAAAACAATTTCCTTTTATCGCTTCGCAAAAATGAGCAATTATTGGTAATTTTTATTGTAAATATAATGTAAAAAGTTTAAAATGTGTTTACTTTAGGTGAATATAATGTTCCTATTGTGCATTGAAGTATAAGTATGCAGAATAAGGGGCCTTTGAGGGAAATTTATGAGAAATTAGTTTTTGGATTTCGCCGTACAATGTCGCCTGGACGTTAAAACTCATATAATCTCATATTCAAAAATTTATATATTTAAAAGCTTTTTTTTTTGGCTCCATTTTAAAGAAAATAATAGATAAAAGTATAAAGTAAATATAAATTGCATTTTGACTATGAATTTCTGTTTTTTTGTGAAACAAATGTGAAAAACAATTTCCTTTTAGCGCTTCGCAAAAATGAGCAATTATTGGTAATTTTTATTGTAAATATAATGTAAAAAGTTTAAAATGTGTTTACTTTAGGTGAATATAATGTTCCTTTTGTGTATTGAAGTATAAGTATGCAGAATAAGGGGTTTTTGAGGGAAATTTTTGAAAAATTAGTTTTTGGATTTCGCCGTACAATGTCGCCTGGACGTTAAAACTCATATAATCTCATATTCAAAAATTTATATATTTAAAAGCTTTTTTTTGGCTCCATTTTAAAGAAAATAATAGATAAAAGTATAAAGTAATTATAAATTGCATTTTGACTCTGAATTTTTTGTTTTTTTGTGAAACAATTGTGAAAAACAATTTCCTTTTAGCGCTTCGCAAAAATGAGCAATTATTGGTAATTTTTATTGTAAATATAATGTAAAAAGTTTAAAATGTGTTTACTTTAGATGAATATAATGTTCCTTTTGTGCATTGAAGTATAAGTATGCAGAATAAGGGGTTTTTGAGGGAAATTTTTGAGAATTTAGTTTTTGGATTTCGCCGTACAATGTCGCCTGGACGTTAAAACTCATATAATCTCATATTCAAAAATTTATATATTTAAAAGCTTTTTTTTTGGCTCCATTTTAAAGAAAATAATAGATAAAAGTATAAAGTAAATATAAATTGCATTTTGACTATGAATTTCTGTTTTTTTGTGAAGCAAATGTGAAAAACAATTTCCTTTTAGCGCTTCGCAAAAATGAGCAATTATTGGTAATTTTTATTGTAAATATAATGTAAAAAGTTTAAAATGTGTTTACTTTAGGTGAATATAATGTTCCTTTTGTGTATTGAAGTATAAGTATGCAGAATAAGGGGTTTTTGAGGGAAATTTTTGAGAAATTAGTTTTTGGATTTCGCCGTACAATGTCGCCTGGACGTTAAAACTCATATAATCTCATATTCAAAAATTTATATATTTAAAAGCTTTTTTTTGGGCTCCATTTTAAAGAAAATAATAGATAAAAGTATAAAGTAATTATAAATTGCATTTTGACTATGAATTTTTTGTTTTTTTGTGAAACAATTGTGAAAAACAATTTCCTTTTAGCGCTTCGCAAAAATGAGCAATTATTGGTAATTTTTATTGTAAAATATAATGTAAAAAGTTTAAAATGTGTTTACTTTAGGTGAATATAATGTTCCTATTGTGCATTGAAGTATAAGTATGCAGAATAAGGGGCCTTTGAGGGAAATTTATGACAAATTAGTTTTTGGATTTCGCCGTACAATGTCGCCTGGACGTTAAAACTCATATAATCTCATATTCAAAAATTTATATATTTAAAAGCTTTTTTTTTTGGCTCCATTTTAAAGAAAATAATAGATAAAAGTATAAAGCAATTATAAATTGCATTTTGACTATGAATTTTTTGTTTTTTTTGTGAAACAATTGTGAAAAACAATTTCCTTTTATCGCTTCGCAAAAATGAGCAATTATTGGTAATTTTTATTGTAAATATAATGTAAAAAGTTTAAAAAGTGTTTACTTTAGGTGAATATAATGTTCCTATTGTGCATTGAAGTATAAGTATGCAGAATAAGGGGCCTTTGAGGGAAATTTATGAGAAATTAGTTTTTGGATTTCGCCGTACAATGTCGCCTGGACGTTAAAACTCATATAATCTCATATTCAAAAATTTATATATTTAAAAGCTTTTTTTTTTTGCTCCATTTTAAAGAAAATAATAGATAAAAGTATAAAGTAATTACAAATTGCATTTTGACTATGAATTTTTTGTTTTTTTTTGTGAAACAATTTTGAAAAACAATTTCCTTTTAGCGCTTCGCAAAAATGAGCAATTATTGGTAATTTTTATTGTAAATATAATGTAAAAAGTTTAAAATGTGTTTACTTTAGGTGAATATAATGTTCCTTTTGTGCATTGAAGTATAAGTATGCAGAATAAGGGGTTTTTGAGGGAAATTTTTAAGAAATTAGTTTTCGTATTTCGCGGTACAATATCGTCCTAACGTAAAGTCTCATATCTCATATTAAAAAATTTATATATTTGAAAGCTTTTTTTTTGGCTCCATTTTAAAGAAAATAATAGATAAAAGTATAAAGTAGTTACAGATTGCATTTTCAGTATGATTTTTTTTTCGTTTTTGTTTTTTGTGAAACAAATGTGAAAAAAAATTTCTTTTAGCGCTTTGCAAAAATTAGCAGTTAATGGTAAGTTTTGTTGTAAATATACAGTAAAAGGTTTGAAAATGTTTTCACTTCAGATGAATTTCATGTTCCTTTTGTGCATTGAAATATAAATAAGCAAAATATGGTGCTTTTTATAAAAAATTTTAACAAATTCGGTTTCACATTTCGAGATACTGTGTCGATCGAAAGCTAAAAACTGATATGAGCTCATATTCAAAAATTGATACATTTAAAAAAATTTTTTTGCTTCATTTTAAAGAAAATAGCAGGTAGCATTATTAAATAGATATAAATTGGAGTTTGATTAGTATATATATATTTTTTAATTAGCAAGTTTTTTTTTTTTTTTTTTTTTTTTTTGTAAACATACAGTAAACCACTTTCACGGCATGTTTTGTTTAAGTAAATTACATGTTTCTTTTGTGCACATAGATGTATAAATATGCATAATAAGGTGATTTTTATAAAGATCAAAATAAAAGCATTGGCATAAGTTTTTAAACAGACACACACACGTACAAAATAGTCTGAATTTTGTAGAACATGTCTCATAGTAACATATAGGGATTAAAACTCATTTAGAATGATGAATATGTCAATTGTTTGTGATACTTTTTATTAATTACTTTCAAAAATTTCATGATTTTATTTTTATTACAAAGCTATTTTTTTTTTGTTGTTTAAGCATTTTTAATGTAGTTATATAACTAAATTTTTGCTAATAACTATTAATGTTTTTGAAAAATTCTTTTCCTTTTTGTTATGAGTGTAAATAAAATCAGATTTTCTAAGATTTTTTTTTTTTTTTTTTCAATTTTAAATCTAGCTTAAAAATATATAAATAAAACAAGTTAAATTTTGAATGTATAACTTATTTAACGGCTTTTTAAACGTTTTGATTAACTGATAACTTTTAATTAATTTTACAATTTATATTTTATCGTTTATTGTATAAACAGATCTGAATCATTCGTCTGTTATTTTTCATAATAAAAAATTTCAAAAAAAGAAAAAATTCATGACAATTTAATTATATTTTATTCTGAATATCGAGCACCGTTTTTAAAAAGCTTTTTTAACTAATATATAAGCGGATAGAATGTTAAATAAAAAATAAATTAACTAAAATTTGTATTTTATTATTTATTTATTTATATTTCTTGTGATTATTTACCATGTATGTGAAAAATTGCAGATTTTCTGTAGATTTTACTAAAACCTCTTAAAAATATCTTTAAAAATATAATTTGCAGAATATCTTAAGTTATTTGGCCCACTTTTAAGCCTATATATTTTGAAAAAAATCTTAAGATTATATTCTGTAAATTTTCTTCAGAAATATGAAGAAAATCTGCAGAATATGTAGGCTTAAGAAGTGGGCCAAATAACTTAAGATGTTCTGTAGATTTTTTTTAAAGATTAATTTAAGATTATTTTTAGTGGGGTCATTTCATTATTTTAGATCTAATTATTTTTTAGATAATTTAGGTAGAGACTTGGCTCTGCTTTTCTAAAAATTTAAAAGGAATATCCTGAATTGAAATTAATTTTGCATGAAAAAAATCAACTTCTATATATATTTCCTTCTTAACTAGAATATGTAATTTTCTCAGTAGTAGCACTTACTATTTTTAAAATGACCTATTTTTAAATTTATGGTCACTAGCAAAAATAAAAGAAAGTGAAATACAGATTTTTAATCCAATTAGTATTTATTGTGCAGTGGCTTTAAATAATTAAGGTTAATTACCTTTGAATAACTCACTCCTTAAAAAAAAAAAAAAAAAAAAAAAAAAAAAAATAGACACATTACGAAATTGTAGATTTATTTATTAAATTGATTATTTATTTATTTATGCCGCATTTCCGTACAAAATTAAGTCTATCTGATTGCATATAAAATAGTTTTTACCAAGAAATCGTAAAAGATTCTGATAAATTGAAAAATAGCAGTGGCAGCGGTTTATAATTTTTGAACAGAAATATTTTATTTTATTAAAATATGCATGACATGTTTTTCTCTCTTTTATATTCAAAAGAAGAAAGTATTTGATTCGTAATAATACTAGACTTCAGGTTTTCGATGGGATTACATGTTTTGAGATGTCTAGAACATGATTTGACAACTTTTAGGAAATAACTGTATGTAACAAAATTTTGTGGCAACTATATCTCAGGAACTATACTACTCAAAATTTCATAAAATTTGATTTGTAGTTGCAACTTGGCATAAATTAATGTCTAGAAACTTTTGGTAAAAATTATCCAAAAATGGAGTGGTCATTCTGCAATTTTTCCCCTTTAATTTTTTACATTGCAGAACAACATTTCCTATAAATATACATAAAGTGAATTATTTTTTAATAATCATTGTGAAATTAAAACGAAGAATCTATAATAGTGATGTCAAGTGAGAATTTTCCTTCTTTCTTTCTTTTTTTTTTTCTTTCCTTTTTTTTTTTGTAAATGTGCAAGCATTGGTTTCCCCTCCCCCCTGAAAAGAAAAATCCCTCCGAAGGGAGGCAAATTTTCATTATGAGTAGCTCCCAAATGAGCTCATCAACACCTTTTAAAATAAATGGTAGAACCCTCAACATGTAGTAATTTAAAAGAAACTTAAGTTTTTTTTTTTTGGGGGGGGGGGGGTTAAAATTGAAAAAAGTCATATCTAAAAAATGGATTTCCCTTTGCTTATTTAGTGCTATTATTATTTCTCTAGAATGGAAATTGTCTACATTCATCATGGAAGATTATTTTGATAAAAAAAATTTTTTTACTGAGGGAAATTGTATAGAAATGCAGAAGAGAGTCGTGTGTCCTAATATTATTTCTCTAGAATGGAAATTGTCTGCATTCATCATGGAAGATAATTTTGATAAATTATTTTTTAGTGAGGGAATTTGTATAGAAACACAAAAGAGAGTCATGTGTTGGTCACAACAAACTAAGTTTTAAAAATTGGCTTTTGTGTGTGGCAGGGGAACAATAATAGTTTTCAAGGTTTTCACAGAATTTGTGTAGAATTTAAAAAACTGCAGAGAAACTGAAAGTAACAGGAATAAGTATTTTCAGTTTTTCGCAGAAACTTTGCAGTTTTCAAGAAACTGAAGGTATGTGGTACAAGTTCTTTTTAAGTTTTTCATGGAAATTTTGCAGAATTTCGAAAACTACAGAAAAACTAAAGGTAAATGGAACAAGTTTTTTTAAAGTTTTTCCATGGAAATTTTGCAGATTTTCAAAAACTGCAGAAAAACTGAAGGTAAATGGAACAAGTTTTTTTAAAGTTTTTTCGCTGAAATTTTGAAGTCAATTATGTAAAATTTTGACTTTAAAATATCTTTAAAAAAACTTTAAAAAAACTTGTGCCAATTGCCTTCAGTTTTTCTGCAGTTTTTATTTAAAGTTTTTTTGCAGATTTTTTTAGCTGGGTTGTTCAGTAAATATTTACCAAATCATGATATTAGTCTTATAGTGTTTATAAGAAAGTATGTTGATGATGATAATTATAGATGAAACTAAAAAAATAAATAAATAAATAAATAAAAAATGAAATGTGTGGATAGGTGATTTAATACCCCACTAAAAATAATCTCAAGATATTTTGCAGATAATTTTAAAGAAAATCTACAGAATATCTTAAGTTATTTGGCCCATTCTTAAAAAAATTTACAAAATTTTTTATAATGTCCTCAAAATTTCTGAAGATATTTTACAGAAAAATATAAATCTTCAAAATATTTTAAAATATTTGAAGAAAGTCTTAAAATACTATTTTCTCAAGAATATCTTCGGATTATTTTTAGTGGGGTAATTTTGCTGCCGAATGTGGAATGGTCTAGAACAAAATTTTTGATGGCCATACCGTACAAAATTTTCTTCAAAAGCTCACCAACATGTGTCTGATTTCATTCCTAATATCGTCACGTTAGTTGTTACAGCAGAATGTTCTGGCAACCCTTTTGCCAAAACATTTCGCTGTAAAAACTATGTTTTTTTGTACTGTGCATTTATTCATTATTAAATGCTATCTTCTGAAGAATTTATAAATTTTACTAAACATTTTATGCACATGGACAGTAATGTTTTTGATTTAATGATTGGTTTAAAAAATAAAAAAAATGTGAGAGTGAGACTTTTTGAGTTGTGCAACGGTTAGTATAACGGGGCGAATCTCTAATAAAGTAATAATACATAAATCAATATATAAAAAAATAACAGTATAAAATTTCGATTTATAATATATTTAGCAAATTATTTATTAATTTTGTTTTCGAAAGTTCAAATCTTGCATTATTAAGCAAATGAAGTGAAACATTTATTTTTGCCACACGTATAATTTCTTTTGACTTTCATTTCTAATTTCCTCTCATTTATGGATTAGGCAATGAATATTTTCCTTCTTAAAAAAATAATACACCACATTACGACAGTGATTCATGTTTCGTTTCCTTGTCTAATAGTTATAACTTTTATTTTGTCAGAATTAATAAATATTTCTTGCAATGCACATAAATATAACAATTCGAACTTCAAATAAAAATGTCCATGTTTTATATTTAAAGAAATAAAAATTGACATAAAATTATTTATTACTGTAAAACAAATAATGAGAATTTAAAGGATGAATATTTTATTAATAAAATAAAAATATCTATTCGATAATATTCCTTTGAAATTTGTTCAAGCATTTTAAATTAAAAAAAAAAAAAAAAAAAAAGTCATAAGAATATGTTGTATTAAAAATAATTTGCTTCTTATTCAGTGCCAATTATTTCTTCATCGAAAAAAAAGATTTATAAATTAAACTAATTTTGCTTTATTCCTTGTAATATATGTATATGTACGTTTTACTCGTTTCATGCATTTAAAATCCACAAACTTCAAAAAATCATTTACATAATTATAAAAACTAGCTTAAACTAAAAAAGAAAAAAAAAAAAAAAAAAAAAGAAGAAGAAGAAGAAGAAGAATTGAAAAGACAAATAATATAAATGAAATGTATCTTATTTAATCAAATTATGAAATTATCCTAATATTACTCCATTTGAGAAAAAACTAAATGCCAAGAAAATTTCTGAAAAGAAAATCTGAAAATTTCATGAAACTTTATCATTACTTCTAACAGAATATAATTATTTAAAATAAACCTGGAGCGATAAACCTTTAAATGTTTTTTTCTCTAACTCAACTCTGCAATAAATTTTATCGTTTAAGTTTATCTTTTTGTACCTTGAGCATGTTGAATAGAATTTTACTCATATCATTTTATGGTCGACGAAAAATTTTTATTATGTCGTACAAATAAATTATTTTGCAAATGGACTTTAACTTTAGAATATAAAGTAAGTATTGTCTTCAATGGCTCCTCGCACTCGATGGTAACCTTTCACACTTTAAAAATATTTTTAAGAACACATTAAGGAATGAATAAGCAATATGAAAAGCTTTGTTGGTAAGGGGCTAATTTCTTTTTTAAACATTTTAATTAGTTCAGATATGAAACACGTAGTCAAGAAGTGAATAATTGCAAAACTTTTAAAATTAAATGGAAGTAGAATTTAATATGTATGTTTCTCATACCTTTGAATCAGGATTGCGAGCTTCTAGAGGTATGTTTTATTTAATAATTACCAGAAGTTTTAAAGAAGGACGTTTGATATACAGGAGGGTTATAATTAAACTTCCCCTATAAACACAGCGCAAACGGGTGAACGGAATGTAAAAAAAGTTGGTATTCAGACTATACACAAGATGCGCTCACGGAATATTGAAAAAAAAGTTCTAAAATGTTCACAAGAGGGCGCCTTTTCCGGAAAAAACATTTAATTTAACACAATTAACGACCAAAACGGAATACAGAAACAATATTAACATTTATTGACTAGGGTTTCTGATCACCTTGTTATCGAACCACATTAAGTAATACCTGTTTTGCATAAAGCTTCCTCTTCCTCACAAGCATGCAAATTTCGACTTTTTTCTCTTGGAAATGACAACTTTTACCGGTTTTACATTTTATTGCTCATAATTCTTGTTCTGGATTATTACTATTGTTTCTGTATTCCGTTTTGATCGTTTATTGTGTTTGTGTTTTTCAGGAAAAGGCTCTGAAGGACAATTTGGAACTTTCTTTCTTTCTTTTTTTTTTTTTTTTTTTTTTCGAAATTCCGTGAGCGCATGTCGTGTATAGTCTATATATCAAATTTTGTTGCATACCGTTCACCCGTTTGCGTTGTAGGAAGCTGTTCATAGGACGAATTTAATTATAATCCACCCTGTATAATATATGTGATTGTCGCTTCGTTAAACACATGATGACACAAAAATTACAATTAAAAATTAGTGATGGCTACTGAATATAAAATTCTCTATAAGTTAACAATATTGGTTTGTACAGTATTTTATTTCCAAAAATTTTATAAATATAGCTTTACGAAAAAATATATATATTTAAACTTTTAGATATTTAAATATTCACATACATCACAATGCATAAGTGTACTTTTTATTTTCTAATATGAAGCATTTTTTGCCAAACTAAATCTTTACTACATTGTTTGATTCGCATACAAATTTTAGATATACTGGGTAATCTAAAAGTCGTAGAAAAAAATATTATTCAAAAAGTATTGACCGTAGAACTATACGGTTTCCACTGACATTCAAAGAAAATTATGAGAGAGAAAAAATATTTATTGCCAAATTGGTTTATTTTTTCTCCATTAGGTAAAGCTGTAATTGTAAAATTACTATTTTACACTATCGCAATACATGCAATACCGCAACTAGTACTAGAAATGTTCAATGTGACTCCATCATTCACAAAATGACCGTCAAATGTTATATATTGGGAATTCCCATAATAGAGCTTAACTAATAATGCTTTATCTCAGAACAATACACATTATTTCGTTTTAGATCGATTAAGATCAGTAATAAACAATAAGTGTTTGTTTCATTTTAATATTCGCTAAAATCCGAAATCATACATAGCATGCGAAAGTCATGTTAATCAGTATTCGCAATATGGCGTAGTTTGAGAAGGCGGATTTGTTGAACTTAAGAGGATAGTCTGTATTTAGTTGGTTGCAATATGTTGGTGAATAATGTAACTAATGTATTTTTCTTATATATTAAAGAATCCCATGCTTTTCTTTACATTTCAGTCAAAGCCGTGTAGTGCTACGGTAAAGACTTTGGATTGCCATATATACAAGGCGGTCAAAAAGTCTGTAAAAGCTTTAAAAATTTATAGAATAAAAAAAAAATAACTAAAATAAAAAACTGTTTGCAAGTTTAGCATTGATAGGTCACGCTATTTTTTTTTTTTAATTAATTTAAAAAACCTCTGACAAATGGCGCTGGTGCGAACGACTTAGTTGGAAATATGCAAATGAGACAGCCGATTATAAATATGATCCAGAAAGAGTTCTCAGTTTCATTCCATGTAAGTGAACAAGGTTTTTGAGTGGGAAAGATAAAGCTTTGTTGCTGATGCTGTTTTGCATAAACCAGGAATCAGCGACTGTTGCACTGCGTAAATTCCGACTTCAGAAAAATGTGAAGACTGTGAAAGGGCCTTTAACAGTGGCAGGCTTCATAAAGCTTGTTCAGCAATTTGAGGAAACTGGATCGTTGGAGGAATGTGTAAGGTCCCGACGACCAAGTCTCAGGCAGACACGTTCGTCGCGCGTTGCAGCCAAAATGGAAACATTAGAATCCACTGCAGGGACTAGCAGTGCACAGGAAGCTGGCAGACACTTGGGCTTAACACCATCCTCGATACGTAACATTCTTCATGGAATTCTTAATCAGTATCAATACAAATTACAGTCTTGTCATGAACCTTTACCGTCAAGTACCGTAGAGAGAGAAACATTTGGGGGATGGGCTCTCTGAAAGTTTAACAGGATCCCTCTTGGGTCTTTAACATCTTATGGACAGTTGAAGCGCATTTTTTTTTTTTTTTTGCTCCTTGGCGACGTTAATATACACAACTTTCGCATCTGGGTGATGTCAAATCCACGAGTGTACACAGAGAAATCACTGCATTCCCCCTAAGTCACAGTGTGGTATGGGTTCACAGGTTTCTTCATCGTAGGACCCCTCTTCTTTGAAACACAGTATCAAGTAAATGCGTGGAGAAAGGTGACAGTAAATGCTCAGCGTTATTTATCGCTTGTTCTCGAAAGGTTGTTCCATGCTTGCTTGAAAAAGATGCGCTTTATACTGTTACGTCTATTTAAGATAGAGCAACAAGTCACACTACTATTCCAGTCAAGGGATTCCTTATACAGACGTTCGGGGAAGAGAAATGCATTAGCAGACGTTGCAAGTTTTCGTGGCCTCCTCGGTCTCGAGATATCTCACCAACAGACTTTTAGCTATGGGGATATTTAAAATCCCGGGTGTATCAATCCTGTCCTTCAAATCTGTCGAAACTGAAAAATGAAATCTGCCGAAAGCTCTCATGTATACAGCCGGACATGCTGCACTCTGCCGTTTCTGTGTATGTGACACGCTTCAATGTGTTTTCACCTGTGGTGGGCGACATGTGGAACACATATTACTATAATAAGATATTTGGTAAAAATGTTTTTGTTATTTGTGTGTATTTTCTTTCACTTATGCATGAAACGCCCCCTATTGGCTGTTTTTTAGCAGACGTTGCAATTTTTCGTGGCCTCCTCGGTTTTGAGATATCTCACCAACAGACTTTTAGCTATGGGGATATTTAAAATCCCGGGTGTATCAATCCTGTCCTTCAAATCTGTCGAAACTGAAAAATGAAATCTGCCGAAAGCTCTCATGTATACAGCCGGACATGCTGCACTCTGTCGTTTCTGGGTATGTGACATGCTTCAATGTGTTTTCACCTGTGGTGGCCGACATGTGGAACACATATTGCTATAATAAGATATTTGTTAGCAATTTTTTGGTTATTTGTGTGTATTTTCTTTCACTTATGTATGAAACGCCCCCTATTGGCTGTTTTTTTTAGCAGACGTTGCAAGTTTTCGTGGTCTCCTCGGTCTTGAGATATCTCACCAACAGACTTTTAGCTATGGGGATATTTAAAATCCCGGGTGTATCAATCCTGTCCTTCAAATCTGTCGAAATTGAAAAATGCAATCTGCCGAAAGCTCTCATGTATACAGCCGGACATGCTGCACTCTGCCGTTTCTGGGTGTGTGACATGCTTCAATGTGTTATCACCTGTGGTGGCCGACATGTGGAACACATATTGCTCTAATAAGATATTTGTTAACAATTTTTTTGTTATTTGTGCGTATTTTCTTTCACTTATGTACGAAACGCCCCCTATTGGCTGTTTTTTTTTATCTTAAAAAATAATCCCGTGACCTATCAATGCTAAACCTACAAGCCGTTTTCTATTTTTGTTATTGTCGCACACTTCACTTTAATTGAAAATAACATAGGCTGAGTTAACTACCTCTAATTTATTCTTCTAATAGACATAAAAGTTCAGATATTTTTTTAAAAGAAATCCAGAAAAAATATTAATTTTTTTCGTTATTATTCTATTCTTCCAAAATACTAATTAAACCCAAAATAAAAAATGTTACTATGGCATTCACCCTTTTTCTTATTTTTTTATTTATCCTGCACGTGCGCGAACTTTTATTTTCTCAATTCAATGTTATTTCAATTTAATAAACCATGGTGCAACTTTAATTTTTATTGTATGACGTTTTGTTTATGTTCTTAATATCTTCTTTTTATTTACATTTTGTGATAATTCTGATTTAGTTGTTAAGCTACTTTGGCTAAGGAAAATACCTCATGGACTCTTTTGGCTATGAATTTAACTCACGGACGTGACAGTTAATTTTTCGTGTTTTAAAAATTTTTAAAATTTTTATGGACGTTTTGCCTACCCTGTATATATACGTATTCTGTAACTTTTTGATTACCTAATATGTAGATATTTTTGTTTTTATTATGAAGATTACTTACACGTTAAATTCATTATATTCTATATGGTATGTGTGAAAGTATTAGGCAATATGCCGTGTTACAGATTTTTTCTCTTTTTTTTCCCTCAAAGTGAAATGCAAGATAATTTAGTTCTTATACAATGCAATGGAAAAGTTAATTGGAAGGTGTATATAAATTAAATAAACTGTAATTAATTTTATATTTTTCCTTATTTCATAATGCTGTAGTATATCGTATAAAATAAAAAATGAAACATGTTAGTGTGATTATACCAATCATTAAAGTTTAAAATATAAGTTAAATTAGCAAATATATAATAAAATACATTAAAGAAAATAATTTTGAATAATAAAGTTACCTTTTATAATCACTGCATTCTTCATAAAAGCAAATCTAAATGCAAATAAAAATAGGCACAAGGACAGATATTATCTAAAAATGATCAGATTAGCTTCTGGACCTCACAAAATATACAAATTTACTGAAAATGTGTAATCCAGTCGAAACCGTACAAGAAACTAAAACCTTATTCGATTGAACATAAAATAAATTTATAAAAAATATATACATTATTAAATGTTCAATATGTTTAGCACTAGGGTATGGTATTTATTACAGTCATTTGAAAAAACTTAAGACCAGTACCTATTAACACATTGCATCATTTACGCAGATTTTAGCGTCATCTCATGTGCTGATTGCATTAGACGCATTCCAATGTTATAAATAAAGGTAGCATATCATTACTGGTATAAATAAAGGTAGCATAAACAAAGTTCATAGCCAGTTATTTATTGGATTTTGTCGCAGATAGTGCTGTTGTGTAGTTATTGTAATGAGTAAAACACCTTCACTTACTGTTACAAAAAGGTCAGAAATATAAACTCTGCATAAAATTGGATTTTATGAACGTCAAATAAGTTTGCGGGTAAATGTGAGCAAGACAGCTGTGCATCAAGCTATTAGTAAATTTAAAATTTCGGGAAATTTTGTGGACCTTAAGAAAAGCGGTCGCCTTAGAAAAACGAGTGCACGTGATGATCATGTGATAAGAAGGGTGGTCGTACGAGATCCAAGAACCTCTTGCAATACGATTAGACATTCTCTGGCTGCAATAGGTGCCAACGTCTATTTGAGTACTATTTCAAGACGTTTGTACAAAAAAGATTTTAGTTTATCATCCCATAAATCTGCAAGGAAACCTCGACTTACTCCAAGTATGAAAAAGAAATGACTGACTTTCGCCCAACAGTATAAAAATTGGACAATACAACAGTGGAGTTTGGTCTTGTTTTCGGATGAATTAAGTGTGCAGCAATTTTCTGCACGTGCTATAAGTGTTCGCCGCCCAAGGGGAAAAATATATGATGAGAGATATACGATTCAAACTGTGAAACATCCTCCAAGCGAAATGATATGGGGTGTGGAGCTGTTAGCCTGTATTTTGTGCCCCCTAAAACCACTATGAACGTACCTTAATTTGTTAAGTGAGAAGTTGAAGCTTCACATGCGTGTTCATAAATGTTCAGTTTTAATGAGTGATGGGCTCTTTGTCACATGGCAAAGATTGTCAAGTAACATGTGAGGGCACAGAAAATCAAAGTGCTTCACTGGCCAGGTAACAGCCCAGATTTGAATCCAATAGAGAATCTGTAGTGTATTGTGAAAAACAAAGTCGCCGAAAAGCAACCATTCACTGCTACAGCACTTGTTGAAGCAATAAAGCATGCCTGTTGCACAGACATTTTTAAAGCTTACTGCAAGTTTCTTATTTATAGCATGCCTAAGAGTATTGCACAAGTGATTAAAAACAAAAAAGGTCCTACAAAATACTAACTTTAATTACAGCAAATAACCAAGTACAGTCTATTTTGTTCTTTTATATGTAAAATATGTTTTTTTTTTTTTTTTTCTTTTTGCGGAATTCTATTAATCTGGTTTTTCTATGGGTAGTATTAAACTTTTGTAAATGACTATATATTTATAGAATTATATAATCATATCTAAATTTTTACTTTTCTACATGTTTTTTTCAAGCAAATCAATGAATAAGAAGCAATTAAAAATGATAAGTATAATAATATAAATATAAATATAAGTAAAATAAATTATTAAAATATATTCGCTTGATTTGTTTTATATCGAGAACTTCTTTAGATATTTTACTATTAAATATCATTAACAATTTTCCCGCAAAATTTTACATTGACATGATAGATTTATTCAAATATAGACATTCATTCTTAAACATTTTAAATTTATTTACTTTATTAGTTCTATGATCAATATTTTGTCGTAGCTCGAAGCAATTACAGTGTCATTTTGCAATAAGTATATTTTTATTTTATAACAGCATGAATACTTTTAAAGTGCCACTTAACTATAATATTGAATTTCTAACACTTGAAATGTTTCTTTTTCTAAAATCCCTTTTGATATTACGTTGCAGTTAAAGTATGCATATTTTCAAACAATCACAATTTAAAGTACTAAAATTTCAAGATTTACTTTACTTCTCATTAGAAAAAAGTTTTGTAGGCAATTAAAAGATACACTGGAGTTTTATTTGTTTAAAATGGTAAAGTGTAGTTTTATCGATAAATATATATTTAAATATTCAGAAATATTTTGATATTTGAAATTTTTTAATGAAAAAATATAGTAGTTTTCCAGTAAAGTTTTACAATTATTAATATCTTTCAAATATACATTTAAATTGTGGTCGCTTTTAAAAATTCTAGATGCATGTTTATAGGGATTAAAACGTAATTTAAATGGATAATTTCAGTATTGTTAATTCTTAAATATCTCTAAATATTATCGTCTAAAAAAGTATAAAAATGCAACTACGAATATAAAGAAAAATATCAAAATACCGATGATAATATTTTAACCGCTGTGAGGTATAATCTTATCATCAGGATTTTAATATTTGAAGATTAAATGGAATTTGCGCTGATAAACAAGTAGATAATTTACCAAGTGATAATGTTAGACATAAATATTATGCACCGTTAATCGATGATCTCTTTGTAAAAAACTATCTCTAATAATACAAATTTAGCTATTAAATTTACTTACTAATACAGGGTGACCAGCATAAAAGATATATTAATAGTAATAGAATAATATTGCTGCAAATAATAATAATAATAATCAATGTGTGGCCAATGTAAAAAAAAAAAAAAAATAAAAGCCAGCGTATTACTGGATAAAATTTGACAGACATATTTCACATATTTATAAGAATTAATTTTTATTTGAAAATATTTATTAAAAATTTTTAAGAATATTTTGTTTTTTGTCATATTTATAGCTGGTGTTAAAGGGTAATCTTTGTTCGCTTTTGTACTTGTGAATGTAATTAGTTGACAAATTTTGCGCATTTATTCTTTGATCAGAAAATTTTAATCTAAATGGGATTGGAGTTATTTTATGACCCTCTTAATTATACAAAGCTTAATCCATAATTAACTTATTGATATAAGTCTAATGTTATAATCCAAACATTTCTTACTGCGTTTGAAATATCAATTTTTATAATTGTTTTTAAAGAATTGTTTGATGTTCAACTAACAAATGTGGCGTGCTTAGAAAAGAAAATAATCATCTTATTCTAATCCAAGATTAACTTGTAGGTCTTGTTCAACACCATTATCGAACACGGCAATGAAATAAAAACTTGTGTGGCCATACAGCTATCTGTAGACATAATTCCTCTATAAATAAAAGCTGGATCAACTGAGAGCAATATTTTATGCTATTTCTTTGGTACGTTTAACTACTAACAACTACATAAAGGCTAGAATAGTTTTTCACTGTATTACACTTGTGCTTTTGCTAAGTTTAGATGGAGATATGGAACGTTAATAGATGTATATTAGTCGGAGTAGTTAGATTGATCTGTTGATAGACTGATAGAGTGATAAACAGTGAGATCGGTAGATATACATATGGATAGGAAAATAGATAGAGATAATATAAATACATAGACAGAGAACTATATAAATTGTTGGACAGAAGGATGAATAGAAAATCGAATAGATAAATATGTTTATGAATAATAAGATAGATAGATAGATACATTGCATTACATTATTATAAAAATATTAAACTTAGAATCAAAATTAAATTAATTAATTAATTAATACAAATGTAAAAATACAGTTTATTATTTTTTTCATACGCATTTTAAGTAACTGAATTCAAGTTTTGAATTTGTTTACATAATTATATTATTAAACCGTTTTAATATATAATTTCCTTATAGTATTAATACATATATAATAAAGGGAGTGAACATGATGACTTCAAATTAACTTCAAAGGTAACAAAATAATACATACATATATATATATATATATATATATATTAAGCATATAAACATATAATTACTAAATTTTAACTTAACTTTGAAAAATCTAATTCTAAGATATTTTCTATCCGATAGTTATTATCCTTCATAGATATTTATATTTTCATATACTGAAAGAAAATAGTTGCAAAAGAAATATTACATCCTTTTTTATGTTTATTCAGAAAGTTGCAATGAAAAATTTATGAATCAAAAAGGCAATATTCACATTCTTTTCTCTTTTAATGTATTCTAAAATAGCTGCTACGATATCATAAAACCAAAACTTGTGCTGAACTTCGTGAAAAATGAATGGCTTTTCTATCGGAAGATATCGAGGTTTATTGTGTTGTTATCTCAACAGATTAAGCGCAATATCAGCGGAAGTTAATATCTAGAACAGCACAGAGCAATGACTTTTGAAGTATAACACCATTAAATGTATTTTATCTAAGATTTCTATTTTAGTAATAGTAGCAAAAGCCTTATTCAGAATAAATAAAATTGCGAATTATTTAAAGGGTATTAGTTTAAGCTGAAATAGGAAAAACATTCTTCTTTAATAATTTTTGTCTGAAAGCTGCTTAGAGATTTGTTAAAAAAAGAATTTTAAGTATTTATGCATGTTCTTAAAATATCGACAATCTATGAAAGTAAAAGTTAAAAAAAGTTACTGCTACATTATAAGTATAATCTAATGTTTTAAATTACTCTAGAATTAATAAAACAAAAACTGAAATGACTATACATAATATAAATAAACCATCATCTAAAATTTTAGAAAAATTCTGAATAAATAATAAAAAATAATAAAGTGATAAATGAAACAATCCAAATTGAACTCTACATCTTGGCTGTATACTTTTTCAGGATAAATGAGACGAGTCAATAAAGAACCGTTAAGATAGTGATAAATAAAATAAAAATAAAACTTGATAAATACTTTTATATAATTAATATATATTTTTAATTTAATGTATCATGGCAAAGTATTGAGTCCTTTATGTTTTTTACAACTTTTGTTAAAGAGAAGTTACTGGCACAAGAAAAAATGAAAGAATCTTTTGTCTTTTACTGATGTCGGCTTAGTTACAACTTGGGTAGATTTATGAACAAATTTGGCTAAAAGGAATGCTAATATATTGAAGTTTATTTAGGAATTTAAGTCTGGAAGATCTAACTCAAACAGAAACAAAGTTAAATGATTATTCTACATGATTCTTACAGGAGACCGAGGAGAATCATTGCCATTCATGGCAAAGATTACAAAACTGTAATACCTACTACCGAATTAAATTACAGTTTTTCAGACATTTCTGCTGAGCGGCTTTCACCAAGAAACATTGCGATAAGTTTTTGATCATTATTCCTGAATAGGCTTTATTTCGAATTTTTGCTTTTAATGGAGATGAAAGTTTCCAGACAACCTGAAAAGTATTAGATAAAAATTAAGTTAAATAAAAATAAAAAAGAACAAATAATTATACGATTTTCATAGATTATTTCCACCTCAAACATTTGTTTAACTTACAATGTGCTTTGCCTACGTTATCACGCAACACACAGGCACCCCATTGGCAGACAGATAATTGAATATTTTTTCACACTTAACTATTGTTGGAAAGTGTTAAAAATGCTAAATTATAGAAATAAAATTCCAACATATTCCATTATTAGCACATGCTGTATCTGAGTATTTCCGTATGGCCCTATAAATCTTAGCATTAAACAGACAATGAAAACTCTATAAAAAGCATGTTTAAGATAAGAAAAATAAAAATTAATTTTCTTGTGATTAGCGCAGTACAAAGATGTTTAAATATGATTTAAAAAAATGCCTTTCATCGAAAGAAATGCATTGGCATTATTTTCGTTGTCCCTGTACACTGACTAACTTTGCTATTTATACCATTTAAAAAATTAAACAATTCATAATGAATTTGAATAACATGTAACAGTTATGACACATGTAATTTTAAATAAATTCTGAAATAATTTATAAACTCTAGATCGCGGATAGGCAAACATAAAGATAGACAGAATAATTTAATTCATAATCAGTTGTAAACATTGATAGATCGTGTTAAAAATGCTTAATAAAATTTAATAATGTTTGGGTAAGTGGAAAAAAAAAATCTCAAAATGTAATAGCGATTAAAAGTTGTCTCTTAGATTGATTAAGAAAAATACCGAGTTATACATTTTTGAAATATATCTTGAAGGTTACTTTTGCTTCGAAATGCGCAAAAATCCCCCCCCCCAAAAAAAAAAGATTAATTTTACGTTTTTATAACTCATATATAAATGTTTCTCCTTATATGTAACAGCACGAAAATGTTGATAGAAACGTGCTGTGCGAACGTGGTGTAAGGACTGTGAGAAGTTTAGATATTCTCTAACAGCATCTTGAGAGTCCAGTTTCACAAATTGCCTTTAAAAAAAAAAAAAAAAAAAAAAAAAAAAAAGCATTTTAATATTATATGTTACAAATAATATAAATATCCCTCTTAACATGAAATAAAAAAAATGAAAAAGACATGTTTATAGGGGCAAACATATTGCTGAGTGTCCCTTACATTTTCCCACTATCTTTTAAAAGTATTATTTTGTAATATTTAACTGCAATTAAATAAGGAGAACATTATTGTTTGTAAATGGTGGTATAGAAATATTTTTCAATTTGTATTAACGGTTCCGATAAATATTATTTAAGGATTGCTCAAAAATTTAAGCGTATCGGGGAATATCTTAAGCATCAACTATAGCAAACGAAGAAGCAAAAATAGATAAAAGAATGGCTTACCTTATTTATATATTTTAATATTTATTCAATTACAACCATCTGTAGTTAAACACATTTGTACACAGATGTCTCTATACTTGTAACAAGATTAATAAAAGAATAAGTATATGTTTAGTAATAAGTGTATCGAATACAGATGTTTAGAAATAAGTTTGTTTGATAGTTCACTTCATAAAGCTATATATTAGCTTACTTAAACACAGAAATACTTTTTATTTTGAAGCATGGAATCAGTCTGCACGATTCAATCCGTACTCGAAATCACCCATCGATTGAATGTGCTCCGCAGGTTCCCTTGAATGTTCTTTGCTGCTGTTGCTTCCGTAATTAACTTAACAAATCTTTCTGTCGCTGAAGAGTGGTAACGTAGTTCGAGAACTTCAAGAAATTTGTCTTCTAATTTTATTCTTTTGAGTTCCTTCAGCTAATTAATTGTAATTTCAGAAAATATTGATGGTGGAAAATTGTTAGCATCAAGGCTATGCCATTCTGTGAAATCAATGTAATGCAGCGCATTGAAGTTCAAATTTAGAATATTGGAATCTCTTATACACTAGTTTTTTTTTTTTTTGCTGTCTTCGGGTTTTCAAAAGTCAACAAACTGCAAAATCCTGAATGTGTGCTCGTTTACCAAATAACAATGTCAAAAGAATGTTTCAGTGTGGGCGAAGAATCCGTTTTGCCGAGATCTATCAGTGACAAAAGATTCGATTTGCTTAATTATTAATAATTAAAGCGCTTTGAAATCTAGAGATCTTATATATTCGTTATAGCCTCATCCTTTCATGATGCTGATACTTTTGTTGCAAACCAAGCAGGCAGAACTTGACGATTTAAGAAATTAATATTACCAGATTTGATCTCAACAACACATACGCGCATAATACAATTAGCCATTGTCGAATATCTTGAATGTGACAACTTTCCGGGATCCCTGCCTGCTAAATTTTCTGCGCAATGACCTATAGTAACAGCCTGACTTATTTCGCGGAGAAACTTCTGTCCCGTACTTAAATATTTACAGGAATCTGCAGGCATCTTTGAATGGATAAAAGCAAATTCAACTACATGTAGTTATTTACAATTTATTATATTTTTAAAGATCGTTCCAGTAAAACTTCGTGGTCCAATAGTAGTCCTATCTGAGTGTTCATTTGCGTAAAACAAGAAAATTAGATATTATAGTAGCTTCCGAAGGTATCTTTCCATGACCTTAATGACACAACTATTATGTACGGTGCTGACTACCTGACCTTCACACCCAACTGTAACTAAAGTGTTAGTTCTTCTCTGTTTACTGCATTTGAACCTAGAGATAATCTCTGACTGTAGGAGTTAATTTTCTAATTCAAAACAATTTAATACCCATTGAAAACAATTAATCTTTATTAATTACTGTGATTTTTTTTGTATCTAAAAGTAATTAAATATATGAATAAATATCTTTGAAAATTAAAAATACTAAATTTGTAATTGGAAATGACTTTTGACAGATAAAATTTCAGTTTTGAAAAATCGTGTGACTAAAAGATGGAACTCCATACAATAGTTATTGCCGAAACGTTATTGGAGGCCTCCATTTGGAGACTCAAAAAGATTTGTAGATACCTGAAGACATGGGAACTCTTGAATTTATTGAATAGCGACTGAAAATATATAAAGTTAGTAAATTACATGTCCAAGTGTTATTTGAAAACAGCTTTAATTTTTGCTTGATCTTCGTTTAACTAAACACTCTATCCATATTTATCAGAAAATATAAGTATTTTTTAACACTCGTTTATAAGTATTTTTTAACTTTAACACTTTATCCATATTTATCAGAAAATATAAGTATTTTTTAAATGTTTTGTTATTTTATTATATTTTATTTATTTATTTTTATATGAAACTTTTCTTTCATAATAGAAATTATCTTACCAGATGAACCTCATTTCTTCTACTTCTAAAATGTGTATTTTTATTTTATTTTATTTTATTTTTATTTTTTATAGGGAGTGAAACAGGTATAATGGATGCATACAAACTTTAAATTTTTTCATTGAGAGAATTATTTTTTTACACTATTAAATGTTTCAAAGAAGACTACTGGTAATCATTTATCTTAAGTTTTATGTAAAATTACAGAGAAAAATGAACGGAAATTATAAAAATTTTAAGTTATATATGCATTTTAATGGCTAATTATAATAGAATAAATTATTGGCAAGAATATATTTATGACTTAGAATGCTTTTTCTAAAGTAGAATCAGTCTTTTTTAAGTTTTATTGATAAATTAAATAAACTAAATTACAAAATAAAATTTGATAATCCCGATTATTTACTTTTAACTAAAATTTATTTTAATTTGCGAAGACAATATATAAACATTTCAGTAACTTTCAGAATTTTTTACAGTGTGCACATGTAATTTTGCATTTAAACATCCTAATGTTTAATTTCTAAGTGCTAAATAAAAATGAATTTAAGTTCTAATAATTAGTCAACTGCTATCTTTCTAATATCAACTACAACAAAATTAATGATGTACTGGTAGAAACTATTGATATGTCAGCTAAAACTTTAACTAATTTCACTGAAACTGTAAAGGAACAAATCATAATTGGCATTTTAAATTGGTCTATTAAAGTGTGATCGTGCGTTCATTGGGCAGAGTGAAACTGACAGAAACGGATTAGTGAGCACACTTTCTGAATGACTGACAAGAATAGAAGGAAGATGAGAATTAAAAATGATTACTGTATAAAGGGGAATATAAATAAAGGAGAAAAATTATTTTTTTTTTCTTAATATTTTTAAATGAGCTTAATTCTGAATATTAATGATCGAACATAGGAATTAATACTATTATAAAGCTATGTAAAATTACTTATAAATAATAAATATCTTTAATATATATATATTCGCATGCAGGATTTTTACAGTGTTCCTTTATTTTAAAAAAATATTGTTTACTTCTCAGTTTAAGTGTATTTTACACTGTTTTACTTTGTACACTGTTGAACGAATTTGTTTTTCTTTAAAAATATAACGGGTGTCACAGAGGTAAATTTCATTTGAGATAAATTTCAATTCGCCGACAAATGTACTATGAAGAAGATAGAGCTACAATGAAATGGCATATGTTCAACAACCCTTCCACTTAACTTTCAAATACATTTTGTTTTATTACTTGCATTAGCAATGTCCTAGAAAGTCGAGTTGCATAAAATCATTTTTAGTCTCGTTGTAAAGTTATCTACCATGCAAACTGTCAGCAAATATTAAGACCAGTCAGTCTCCCGAGAAAGAATTTATCGTATCAAAAGGGTGTTCAAAGAAGGTAATAAGTCTACATGTAAACAAAAAAAGTGGTCGCAATTGTTCGCTTTAACACTAAACAACAAAAAAATGTGCTGTCAGATGACATAAATAAGGTGTCCTAATCGACACTATGAATGTCGCAAAAATTCGGTGTTTACAGTATAACAGTGAATCGAATATTTAAAGATTAAAATTTAAAAATGCCAACATCAACGTGTTCCAAAATACGCAGCCAAACAGCTTGAAAAGATTCGTAAACATTATCGTGCACTCAATTTAAAATAATTTATAAATTACAAATCGATCATTTTGTATGACGAAAAATATTTTACTTTTGCTCATCATGTATGGGCGAGAAACAACATTTTTTTTTTTTTTTTTTTTTGACATGGACAGTAAACACACCAGAGAATGTCAGATATGGGTGATGTGAAATTTGAATAAAATTATTTACGTGATCGCCATTTAAATTAAGGTTGTGTAGGCATCATTCATTTGACTAATCGGCGGCGCAGTGATCAGTCCCGACATTTACATTGGTTATATTAGTCTCTCACTGTGGGTCCCAAACCGCGTGGTTATAGTGATTTTTGTTCCCACAGGAGGAAAAATTTGCCTACAACATTTACGTCAATAAATGCCAGTAGAAACTAAAACTCGTTGATACCTATCACCAAAAAGATTTTAAAAAAAATTTTGAGGCCAGACCTCGCCGATAGCATTCGAAAAAAAATGCTACAATGGCTCACTGAAAGAAAAAAAAAATACCATTCGTGCCGATAGATATCAACGCGCTAAATGTGCCACACACACGTGTGTTTAAAATATTGTTGGGGTTTTCTTATTCGGTTGATATACGACAATGTATGGGAAGAAAAATCTGAGCAGCAATAAGTGTATAAGTTATTGCTGCGATTTGTTATTGTGAAAAAGTTATTGCTCCTGTTATTGTAATATTGTTAAGAAAGTATTAACACATCATACATTACATCCAAGCCATGCTTAAGAATATAAAGAAAACTCTCCGAAAAATCCAAGGTAATCGGCCGTTAAAGTCCAGGTAAATATGTTTTTCTAAAGATAATAGAATAAATTAAAGATTTTGACAAAAAATATGCATTTTGTTTTCTACAACTCACGTCACTTTGAATTTGTCTCAAGTCTTTTGTGACACACGTTATGTTTTATACAAAAGCCAAAAGGAATAAAATGCAAATACTTTTATTCAAAAGCGAAAAAAATATTCAATGCACATACCTTTATATCATAATAAATCTTTTTAAAAAGTGATTGGAAATTAATACTTAATTATTTTCAAATTTCAGTTGCTAAATTGGTAGGTATGAAAAGGTTTATATCAGATAAAAGATCTTATAAAGTGTATTTTCTGGTTATTTTTAAGTATTTCCGCAGTTTTAATCATTCATAAGTAATAAATGGTCACGTTTCTTTGCTAAGTAGATTCACATTTATAATTATTCAATTTCTGTATTGAAATTAGACCTGCCTATTATTCTAATTCATAGCTTATTTGTGTTAGGACCTACTTTTGTTTTCACACTAATTTTATTGAAAAACTTGTTTTGCGTGTACTTATTTGTAACTACATATTCAGCAAAAACTATTCTACAAAAAAGTGGTTTGGAATAAGGTGGTTCCTAACACTATTAAGGAATAAATTAACAACATTTATATGTTTAAATAACACTTCATAATTCTTTGGTTTTACTGAATATTTTTTTAATTTCTAGAACATTTAATAGATTTCTGAATTTTCAAGGTTATTAAAAGCATTATGACTAAATAAAATTTTGAATCAGCAGATAGTAAATATATTTTTGAGTAAAATACCCATTTTTGTAATTAATACTTGCATTATTGTACTAATGACAGCTAAAATTTTTAAATTTTATAAAAATGACAAACTGAAAAGAAAGTAATTCACTATGAGAAATATCCATCTATTTATCTATATATATATATATATATATATATAGATAGATAGATATGTGTGTGTGTGTATATTCCATTGTTAGGCCGATTACATTACTAAACAAATCATGTGATTTATGCGGAGAAAAAGTATGTTTTGCGAATATAAAGTGTTATATCAATATTAATATATGCAGCATTTTACTGAAAAAACGTATACGGCATTTACGCAGTATTACTATTTTGAATGTAAGCAGCTCATTAAAAGTTTTAAATGAACGTTATTAAAGTTTTGGACGTGAAAAAAAATACGCATATATATATATATATATATATATATACAGGATTACTATTTTGAAGAAATTCCAGAACTTATCATTAGTTGAGGTTAATGAGAGTTTCTCTTGAAATTTAAATTATTCAATTTCTTTTAATATTACCGAGTAATTCTTTAGAACATTTATTTAAATAAATATCTTAGGGCAATTCTGTAATAAATGACCTGTCACACAAACACTCTAGGATATTTTTATTTCCGCCAGAGTTTTGTAACAATAAACATTATCATATTAAATCGTATAAAACCGTTGTAAAAGTTTTGTAAAAATTCCTGTATGTTAATAGTGGCAGCAAATAAAAATGGAATTTTCATTCTTATGGGTGCTTGAGACACTATAGTAAAGTTACACATATGTTTTTGTTTATTTGTGTTAGTTACATTTATATACTTTATTAGTTTAGAAAGAGCATGGTTGCATTTTTTTCATTCTTTTTTTCTTTTTTTTTCTTTCTTTCTTTTTTTTTTTTTTACAAGGAGAAAATTTTGTGATGTAAATTATCACATGTTATAAAATTTGTTTTCCTTTTAAAACTTTGGTAAATATTCAAAATAAATAAGTTCATGAATTCAAGTACTTAATTTTAAACAACTAATTTAAATATAACTATGTTTAAAATATGAATAACAATTTAAACGCATATATGTTCAATGTACATTTTCTAAATCTTCAAATGTTCCTTTTCATTTTTACTTTCCGAACACTATAGTGAGGAAAGTATTGTAATCATGTAAAAAATCCGAATTTGAGATTTTGATGTTTCTATACGTTTCGAGGTCCAATGAGTTCGTTTTCACTATTTTTGTGATGATGTATGTATGTGTGTATGTATGTGTGTATGTATGTGTGTATGTCTGTGAGTGAACACGCTAGCGTCTAAACGCTTTGTTCGAATAAGCTGAAATTTGGTACGTATATTGTAAGTCATCGTAGTACGAACCCTATAGATTTTGGTGAATTTAGCACTTATAGTTTTTTTTACAGGGAGACAAAGAAAAACTCTTTATCATTATGGCCTATGGGACCAAAATCTTAAAAGTGCGATAGCATCTAAACGCCTTATTCAATTGAGCAAAACATTTATACACATATTATAGGTCACAGATATTCAATCCGTATAGATTTTGGAGAATCTAGCACTTATAGTATTTTTACAGGGACACAAAGAAAAATTCTTTATCATTATGGCCAATGGGACCAAATTTTTAAAATTGCGATATCATCTAAACGCCTTATTCAATTGAGCTGAAAATTTATATGAATATTATAAATCACTATTGCTTTAACTATAAGCATATTGGTGAATCTAGCATTTATAGTTTTTTACAGGGACACGACGAAAAATTCTATATCATTATGATCTATAGGCTCAAAGTTCGGTAGCGTTAAGTAAAACATCTTGCAGTATATGGAGAAAAATACTCAAACACTCTATTATGGTTTTCTCTCTTTTGTTTGTTTAACGACTCCTCTTTCTTTACGTTATCTAAAAAACTGTTAATTACTCAATGTTCGGAAAGTCGAGTCACTCCAGATTTTTTCAAATGTTCCTTTTCATGTTCCTTTTCAACGGAAACTAAATCTATGATCGTTTCCTATTATTCTGCGTAATGTAACGTAAATATTTTGGCACGAGAAATATACGTTTTTCATTTTTTCATTTTCTCATTATCTTGCGAAGGCAAAGGGTGCTTTTTCGGCTTTCTTTCATCCTGTATCGAAATGTAAATTAGATGCCTTTTTGTCTTGATAAATGCTTATAAACTACATATGTTAGAAATGTGCTTTTCTTCTATATTCCCAAGAACTAAAATCTTGGTGAAATCATGTCAATATTCGATAACCAATTACCAAAAAATTTACGGTAGCGTTTTCAAAAAATATGTAAAGAATACGGTAGTCCTTTCAAAAAATTTGTTCGTAATGAAATCTGTAACGTTGCTCTTCTTGGATAGTTTGGACTTAACGAATATAACATGTTAATGCTTTCTCTCAATGTTTTAGATCACTTGCCATCACTAAAGTCCAATAATGTTTAGGAATTTGCATCCCGTAATGTAACTTCATGCAAATAATAGTTTTTATTTTATGTTCAATGTTTAAAATGGTCACGTATCATTATTGATAAAATATCTTTCAAAATGTCAATAATGCCCTTTTTAAACTAGAAAAAATAATGCTAATTAAATGGACACATACCGGGAATTTTTTCTTTATATTGTTTTATTAAATTTTAACCAGGCTTTAATTTTCAGCTATCATCCAGAATTTTACCTACGCAACTATTTTATCTAGTCGATGGCCAAACAAATCTACTTCACAGTATTTACAATTTATTTTTTAATAGTAAGAAAACCTAATATCTAGTAGGATTAAGTCTTTCAATTGTTTTTAACAAATGTATACTTAAAAGTTTAATTAAATTGAATATTTAAATATTGTTGTTTAACTGAAGAAGTAAGAGAAAGCGTTTAATGAAAGAATTTGTTAAATAAAAAAGAGAAAATATATATAGTAAGGCGTTTGAATGATTTGCCCTGTATGTCATGTTATTTAATTTAACGCTATTGCACTTCAAATAATTCAAGCGCACAGATCATAATTATAAAAACATTTCCGTTGTATACCTGTAAAAATTTGTGACAAATACATCAAAATAAATACAGTAACTGCGACTGTAACCTATAACATATATATATATAAATTTTCATCTCAATCTGTGAAGGCATTTAGACGCGATCGCACATAATTTGAGCCTTTAATCCATGATGGTAAAGAATTTTTCGTTGTGTCCCTGTAAAAAAAGTAAATAAATAAATAAATAAATACAAACAAAAATAAAAAAATAAATAAATAAATAAAAGTTCCATTTTTGCCAATATAAACACAGTTCATGCGGCGACGATCTATAACATGTCTATATTTTTTCCGTCCATATAAAGTGTTTAGACGCCATTGCACTTTAAATAGTTTGAGCCCATGAGACATAATCCAGGTAACACATAACGTTGTTATATCGTTGCAAATAAGTCTGAACAGTGAAAAATTGGTTACGTTATTTTATGTCCGTTGAAAAATAGTTTTTATTTCGCAATATTCTCCCTGAACAATTTCGAATATTTATTCAGTAATAAAGAAAACCTATAACAAACGTTGTTTTATGGTTGTACTTTTCCTGTTTTTTTTCGACGTTTTAAAATAGGTATTTTATTAGTTTTTGTTTTCCCTTATGATTCTAATAAAAAAAGGTTCTTCAACGGATTAATAGGTACTTTTTATAAGTCATTATTTCCGTCAAATGACGTTGAATCTCTTCAACTTGATATCGATACACAATTGTGAATTAGGCAGGATGTATACGCATGCGTATTATAAATTTTCTTTAGAGTTTTAGAAGATGGTGTGTTGCGAAAGAACTTCTAACATGATAAGAAGTGAAGCATTCGGCAAAGTATATTAACTAGTGGTAGATGTTCCTTGGCTTTCAGAAACCGTAACTAACGCAGTAGTTCATATGGTACGCTTTCTCCCGTTCTACAATGCGAAATCGCCAAGTGTATATTGTGGCAAACTTTAAAAGCGTCTTACGAGTTACGACGCGTGCCATTTTGAAAGTGAATGTGAACGACGCATGAAGTTATTTTATTGCTTTCCTGTTAAAGGGGTGTGGAAGTTTTATGTGAAACAATAATAGTGAAAGTTAAATTACATTACATTTTACGTAACTAACTGAAAAAAAAAAAAAAAAAAAAAAAAAAAAAAAAAAAAAAACTTGCAAGCAGGTATAATAGCTTTAAAAGCTGAAAGTTATATAATATTCTTTGGTTTTGGGCTTTTTACCTGCTAGCATAATATTAAACATTACTTCAGATGAGTTCTCGTCTATTGGATGAAGTCTATTTATCGTCTATTTATTTAAACAAGATTTTTCAAGTAATGAAACGAGTGTTTCTTTTTTCCTTCTTTAATTTTATGTTTCAATTCTTGTCTTAAATTTTCAGGGGTCAGTCTAACTTTAAATATTATACTCTTTTTTAAAACTGTACTTTTCTAAAATTTCACTTTTTTCATATTTACTGAAAAAATATATCTATATATAATGTAACACTCTTATTGTTTTATTGAACGAAGTATATGCAGTAAATTTATATTATTAAAAACAGGTCTTATGTATACAAAAGTTATACTTTTGTAAAGCTTGTTTTCTACTAATTTAAATTTTGTGAAGGGAGCAAATCTGACATTCACAATTTCGGCTTTGATTTATGTTATTTTATTATTATTAATAAAATTATTACATTTTTGATTTTCTTTTAATTGCAGATTTTAATTTTTGTTTACCTTAATTAACATTCCAAATTTCCGCTTTTATTTATTTATTTTATTTTATTATTAATAAAATTATTACCTTTTTGATTTTCGTTTTATTGCAAACTGTAATTTTTGTTTACATTAATTAAGGTTCACATTTTCTGCTTTGATTTTGTTTATTCTATTATTATTAATAAAATTATTACATTTTTTTTGTCTTTAAACTGCAAATTTTAATTTTGGTTTACATTAATTAACACTGTCAATTTCCGCTTAGATTTATTCATTTTATTATTATAATCACTAATTATAATCATTTTGATTATCCTTTAATTTCAAATAAATACTCTTAGCTAATAAATAGACAATCACAGGGATCTAAATGTTGGTTTATGAAAATTTTAAATAGTCTATTTTTCTATCTTTATTATTATTAAATTGTATGAATTAAAACTAACTAAAATTTACATAAATAAAATATTTTAATACAATTTTAAAACATACATAATTAGTATAGTGTTTTTTTTTTTATTTATTGAAATCTATGAATGTTATCTATGAACTGTTTTCCACATGGATACATCTCAGCATCTGTTGATTAAAATTACACCAAACTCCATAAACAATTGATTAAGAAAAATAGTATGTTCTATCTAAAAGCGCCACTTGCAGTTATTTAACATGCACTAAAGTTTTATACAACTTCTCAGAATAAAGGTTTTATGTACACAATTTGCAGCAATTTTAATTAACAGATGTTGAGATGTCATATAAAAATCTCTGAAAGTAAGTAATGAGAGCATCGCCTGTCGGCTGATACACATTCTTAACTAATTCAGCATTCGTTTTTATATTGGATGTCTCACATATCAAATTTAGTGCAGTTGTATGTGCTATGAAATTTAGCTTTCCTCGAAAAACATAAGATGAAAATTTTTACGAATCTAATATTTTCGTATATTGAGTATTAAAAAAGTAATAAAATTAGTAATAAAAAAAGTCTAAAAATTAAGTAAAAAAGGATGTTCCTTTTTTTTCTTTTTTAAATTATCAGCAATACTTTAGAAACAAAAAGTCAATGGATATATGGAGATAGCTATTTTTCTTGGATTTCAACGTTTATAAGACATAAGAAAAGCCGTTGAAAACTGATATAAAAAGCACGACAGTATTGCGATTCTGAACAATCATTTTACAACTGTTTCTTTTAGGTTATAAAAAAACGATAGTATTGCGATTTCGTACAACCCTTTTACAACGGTTTTTATTACGTTGTAAAATGTATTAAAACAACCGTTGAAAGATGAGGAAATCAACGAGACATATCTTCAGATTATTAACGTTACGGAAAAACGATAATTCAACGGAATGCATTGCCGTTTCTTCAACGTTGAAAATACCATACTGTGCTACCTGGGAATAACACAGCATTTTTCTTTGTGCCCCTGTAAAAATATTATAAGTGCTAGATTAAAAAAAATCTATAAAGTCCGTGTAACTGCGAGCTATAACATGTACATGAATTTTTAAATCATTCGAATGAGGCATTTAGACACTGTCTCACTTTAATTTAAGCCTATATATGCCATAATGTTAAAGTTTCTTTGTGTCTCTGTAAAAAAAAAAAAAAAAAAATGTATGTGTTAGATTTACCAAAATCAATATATTTCGTACTACGGTGGCCTCTAACATACTTACAAACTTTCAGACTATTCGAACAAATCATTTAGACACTGTCGTCTTTAATCCCACACCTACACACACACGCACATGCATTATCGTAAGAACAGCAAAAATGAACTCAGGAGACATAAAAAAGTATGGTTACACGAAAATTTTAAAGTTGAAATTTTGTCATGATAACAATAATTTTCTTACATATGAAAGTAATTAGGCAATTAGTAATTAGTTCGGAAATTAATTAAAATAGTTAAATTGCGAGTATTTCTCAATAGATATCTTCCATATTAATTTTATCCGATTTAATTTCCTTAAGCTTATTATTATAATATTTTATTTGTTTTTTAAGTATTTAGATACGGTAAAACTATACTTGGGGAGAAAGGGGAAAAGTAATAGTTATATTAGAAGAGTACATGTATCTAGAAAAACGCAAACGGCGGGAAAGTTGTTATTTAAAAAGAACTTTATCAAATGTGAAAGGGTTGTAAACTCTGTCAACTTAGACAAATAAAATATATCGCAAATAGAATCGTATAACAATTTTAATTTTTTTCTTTTATGCTATTTTTAAATATATTTAAGACTTTTTGGATGTAGTTTGCGATCAGTTCAGTTAGCGCACCCTTATAGAAAAAAATAAATATACATATATAATAAATAATGTAAATTCACTGATCTTTATTAAAAAGATAAAATATTGAAATTTAATAATATGAAGTTTCTCAACCGTTTAACTTGAAAAAAACCTTCAAAATCCATCTTTATTAATAAAAACTATACAATATTATTTTACAATATTTTATTAAATCTAAATCGTAGAGAAGTGTACAGGAAAATACATTACATTCACCAGAATACTGAAAAGCTAAGAAAAGCTGAAATATACACTATATCATCAAAATCTTTCATACTTGTATTTATTTAGTTCACTACATGAAAAAATCATGAATGGTCAGTTAATGAATGATTTGTAAATATCGTTTCTTTTGATTGATTTCCTTTGGGAGTTACGCTGTTCAAATGTGTCCTAACATATTTATGAAGGCAAGATTTCTTTAAGAATTGCTTATGTTATTTCTTTTATTTCTAAACATACAATCTTTAAAGGTAGTAAAAACCTTTTTTCCTTTTGTTTGTACTTGGGTTGCAAGAAACAATTTCTAACTTTTCCAATAAATTTCAAGAATATTTAGGTATTAACGTCTCCTATATAAATCTTTCAATATGCTACTATGTATGAATATTTTACATTGTATATTAGAATGCGAAAAAAAAATATTATTAATATTTTTAAACAATTTGAAACTGCTGAATGATATTAAGTTTTAATATATCATGTTTTTTTATGGTGAAAAAGAACAACTGGTAACATTTCTTTGCGTGCAACAACACAAAAAAGAACTTAGATAATTTATTTTCTTATGGAGGTATTTGATTAAAAATTATTATAATGTTCTTATTCTACACAAGAGACAATGAAATATTCATATATTATTTTTTTTTATCCAATTTATATTCCCTATAAAATAGTGTAAGTTTAACATTTGGACTTTTATAAGAAGCCACGTAAAAAATTCAAAATTGTTATAAGGAATAAAAGAATATTGCTCGTAATAAACTTCCATTTGTGTTTAAAAAAATTTCAGTACACTGTATTGTGCATTTAAAAATGATAGACAATACTTAGAGCTGCGCAAATGCAACCTATATCTATTTCATCTTGAAAATAACACGATAAATACATCTTTTGTTATATTTCTTCTTTTATAATAAAAAATAATCTGGTGTGCCATTCACGCGACTTTCTCTTACCCTGAAATTTAATATTGTAAATACAGGTTGGAGATTAAGAGGTAAGATAACGAGTACTGTTATGTAAACCTGTGTTAAACAATTCAAATAAAGCTTCGGAAGAGTTTTATACATGCGTCCCAAAAGTTTATAGACAACGGATTTTCTTTATTTTTACCATTGAAAAAAATGAATAAAGATTTCAAAATCATTTCTAATTATAAGTAACACAAAGACAATAATAATATTATACAAAAATATTATACTACAATCACAAACATTGTGATAAAAACTAAAACTGAAAATTAACTGTCCCAAAAGTTTATAGACAACTCATTATTTTTTCTTTAACATTCATATTTTTGAGCCATTTTTCCTAATCACTTCGAAAACTCGATCAGGCATACTCAAAACAATAGTTTGAAGAAATTCTGGCTATAGAGAAAACCAACTTCTTTCAGTTTGCAGCATTCGATCTTGAACTGATGCAAATTGACGAATTTAGCACATACGTCCCTAGCAAATATTCCCCAAATTTTATCCATTGGGTTCAGGTCAGGACTTAGGGCTGGACAGTCCATAACAGTTACTTGGTTTTGTCTAAACCATTGCAGTGTAGAATTTGACACGTGAATGGAGCAATTGTCTTGCTGATATATCCATTCTTCCCCTCTTAACAAATTTCCAAATAGAAGTAACCGTACTTCTAGCATTTTCTGGCAATCTTAGGAACATTGGAGACCTTTAAAAAAAAACATTATCGGTATTGGCGGTAGTTCCTTTAAAGGAAAATGCTCCCAGCACCATGAGTGAGCTCCCTCCTTGTTGTCTGCTGAAAAAGTCTGTGGTTCCTTGCGAATATAAAACCAGTAATATTTCTAACCATCGGAAATATCGAAATTGAACTTCTTTTCATCACTAAACAGAACACTCAACCATTCATATGTCCAATTCACATGATTTCGAGCTCACTAAACACGAGCGTCTTTATGCCGTTTTGTCAACTTTGGTGAACGACGCTTTTTGCGATAAGCAAGCAATTTACTTACCTGCAGCCGTTGACGCACCGTGCAATTGACCGTACAGACAAGTTCTGGGTTCAAACTAATCTGAAATATCTATTTCTTGCCGTTTAGTTGTTTTCTTTGGTCGCCCAGAACGTGATTTTGTTTGAAAATTGTCACCTTTTGACAGAATATGGTAAATACCAGCCCTGTTGCGTCCATCCTTTCTAGAAATGTCCACAACTTTCATCCCACGAGCTTTGAAACAATAAATTTTCAAAATTTCATTATTGGAAAACTGAACGTTGTGAGGCATCTGTACGATCAGTCAAAAAAAGAAAACAGCTTCTCTTTTATCTCAGAAAACTATTACGTCACAAGTACATAACCTTGGAATATGCAAATTTGAAGATCAGTACTTCAGTCAGCTTTCAACACCGATAGTCTATATATTTTTGGGACAGCATTATTTTCGTTTATTTTTTATATTAAATTTATATGTTTTTAAAGTTCTTTAAGTATTTCATTATTTGTATTACGTCAATACATATTTACATAATTTATTTCGCCTTTCTTACTCGTTTAATTAGCTCTTAAATCCAAAAAAAACGTTTGTCTATAAACTTTTGAGACGCACTGTATGATAATTATATTTGTATGAGGGGGGACTACCTCCCCCCTCAACCGACGTTTCATTAATGTACTTACATTTATATAGAATTTAAATTCGTTAGTAAAATAAAAATTTCACTTAAAATTATTCAGACAATTTTCACACGCAACATTCCTTGAAACGTATCAATCTTGATCAAATTTTTCCAGCAACAAACTTATATTAACTTCAAAGTACAACTTTTGGATCTCCTAAAATTATTAGTTTTTAAGTTACTCTAAGAGACACAGACAAAGATTAAACGTTAAAAAAAATGACTAAGGTAAACAGGAAGCCTTAAAACGTGTAAATATACAAAAACAAGCGATGAATATTTAGATTAAAAACATACGTTATGTATCATATCTCTAAGTGGAATTCACTAGTTAACCCATTCGAGACCAATTGCACACCGTATGTGCAATGCATTTCCCAGTCTAAAACACGTGTAGTACACCATTTTGTGCAATGACATATGGCTAGCTTCGCCCACATTTAAGCCAGGAGTCAGCCCATTGTTTTTTATTTATTTTAGTTTTTTTTTTCCTGAAAATCTCCCGCACAATATTTTTTAAAACACAAAATCTAAATTTCACTTGGTTTAAAATATTCTTGTTTACATTCCTTTTTATTCTTTTATGTTACTTTAATTTATCTTAATGTATTGTAGTTTAAACGAATACATTCCTTTAAAAACAGTTTTAGAAAGCTGAAGTTTTTGTTTAATTCAGTTTTGTGGTTTCTGTTTAAGTCTCCGACAGCTTCACGAAAAATTGAGCATCATACTTGAAAATTATGCAAAACTAAACAGATGTACAATAACATTTAAATGCTTTTCGTTACAATTTCCATAATTTTTCATTGCCATTTGTGAGTTAAATCCTACCAGAGGTAATTTCCACTATTGTCGATCGTTGCAAATCTTGAATAACATTAAATCGCGGATTCTCGGAACGGTCTCCAAAAATATTCACAATCTTGAATTGGCTGAACTGGTCCAGCCACCTGTCTATGTTGAATCCGGGTACAGTTCCAGGCATTCAACAAACTCATTCTCATTGTCGTGTCATTATCAATAAGCCGCGAAATCTCTAGAAATATAGAATTTAATTGAATCAATGCGTAAACTCTCCTATCTAGTAAAAGCACAAAATCTCCAATTTTGTTAGAAGAGATTGCGCATCCCCTTTTTCAGTAATTATTGTGTTTTTAAGAGAATCGTGATGCTCGCATCGTTAGTCTAGGTGAGCAGTTTATAAAAAATTTTAACTTAAAAATAATTACTTATACCGTTTTGTAGGAATTCCTAAGAAAGGTTCTGAAATTTTAAGCATTTATTTTTGAAAACGTGACAGAATAACCACGTTTTATCTCCCTAACATCACACTTTCGCCTATTGACATCCTTAGGATATCCAGAGGATAAAAAGACGCCCCAAGGACCTCCTAAGGATGGATATGTGTGCTGTTAGGGCTTAGATTCTTCAGTAATGTTGCCAAATTGGATACTTTTTAAAATTCAGTATCCACCACTAAATACTCTAAACAAACTCAAGTTAAGAGTTAAATTGTAAACACGTGTCATTATTGTAATAAAATTAAAACACTTTAAAAACACGTTAAAAATACATTTATTAAAACATAAAAAACTTCCAAAGCTTTTCGCCTCAGATAAAATGAGGTATCATCAGGGAATTAGTTTTACACACTACAGAGCAGTTATATATACTTTTGTACCATATGGTCACCAATTAAGTCCTTATAAAAAATGTAGATTCAACTGGAAGTTATACATAGAGGCTGGAACTATTACAGGGTAATGAGGTGTTACACTTGGAAACTGGAGCTATTGCAGGATGAGGGTGTGCTATACTTGGAGTCTGGAACTATTGCAGGATGCGTAGGTGCTACACTTGAAGGCTAGGACTAAAATAGTTCCTGACTCCAAGTACAGCACTTCTTTATCGAAAAATAATTTCTGCCACCAAGTGTAGAACCTCACCTTCCTACGAGTTTCAGCCTCCAAATGTAGCATCTCCGCATCCTGCAATAGCTCCAGGCTCCAAGTGTAAAACCTCATTACCCTGTAATAGTTCCAGCCTCTATGCATAACTTCCAGTTGAATCTACATTTTTTATAAGAACTTAACTGTTCACCATATGGTACAAAAGTATATATCTGTAGTGTGTGAAACTAATTCCCTGATGATGTCTCGTTTTATCTGAGGCGAAAAGCTTTGGAAGTTTTTATCTTTTAATAAGTGTATTTTTAACGTGTTTTAAAGTGTTTTAATTTTATTACTAAATACTCTGCTCTTCAGGAAATCAACATGCACATTCAAGTCGGAACTCCAGTTTGTTATATAACACGAATTGTTAAATAACTACGTGATGTCGCTGCTCGCCTATTCTATACTTTCTCACCAATTCACTATATGCACAATATCTCCTAACGCGCGGTCTCTCCTAGCTTTACCTTATATAACAAATTTTAAATTTATGACTTTAAAAGAATAAGTTACACGATCTACGAAAAATTAAAATACTTTCCTGGGAATATATATATATATATATATACATTTAGTCAAGAAAAATAATTTTCTTTTTTCGCTAAATATAATGCCATTCGCTTTTCCAAAATATATATTTAATAATAATAATAATAAAAGTCATGGTTCATTTTTTGAAATTTAATATACTTAACCTTAGTTTTAGTACTTTCCGAAAAATCTTCAGAATATAAATAATGTTCCTTTACCGAGGATCCTATATGTCCATCTTTAGTTTGTTCGTAACTTTTTTTCACTGATACATTTTTAATATCATTATAAAATAAAATTAGTATTTATTTAAGTGTTGGTATTCAATGCAGTTTTTATTCCGTCAGACGACCACAGTAGATAATGTGAGTATTGTGTTCCGTCAGAAAATTCGATATCCGGTTTTCATCTAAATTATATGATTTACGGTCTCTTGAGCCCCAAAATGTTGTTTTTAAAAATTGCCCAGGGTGCATGTATATGTGTCTGTATTTGTATCTGCGTGGGGAATCTTCTGACTATCATGTCTTAAAAACGAAAAAAAAAAAAAAAAAAAAAAAAAAAAAAAAAACATTTAATAAAAGACATTTTATTTTTAACACTGGACTCAATCCTAAAGTGTATATGAAGGACAACATAATTGAATCTGTTCGAAATTTTGCTTTTTAAACGATGAAATTGGCGGTTGTAGAAGATCAAAACGAAAATATCCAATTGCGGCTTCTTTTGTCGCTTAGTGTATATTTAAATTTGAAAACCAATGTACTCATTTTTACTTTCGCTTACCCATAGAGAATAGGTCGAGAAAGTATTGTTTAGGATCAAATTATCGAACGTGAGATTTTGTTATATTTACATGTTTTGAAGTCCCCTGAATACGAAAATCATGTTTTTAGCGAATGGTCTCTGTGTCTGTCTGTCTGTCTGCGTGTCTGCTTGTCTGTGTCTTTTATCAGCATATCTAAAGAACAAACAGTAGCAGAAATTCCAAACTCGGTATTCTAAATGTGTATCATATAGGGATGATATCGTAAGCTTTTCGTTGAGATGAAGCAAATAGCTCATGCACAGGGACACTCAAAAGTATTCAAATACATTAGGTCTATGGGGGAAATTTCAGGTAAGTAGAGTTTAACAAATATAGACTGCACTAAACCAAATGAAACAAATATATATTTTTTGTAATAGAGATAGTCAACTGGGAAAAAAAATTGTGTATGTAGGACCCTTGCCTCCCCCCCCCATAGGAGGGGGAAGTCCCTCGTTGAGAGGAGTAAATTTCCATGATGGGTATCTTTCAAAAGATCTCGCCAATACCTTTAAAACGAATGGTTGAACCATCGATCTGCGATATTTTTTAAAAAAAGTTAACAATTTTTTTCATTTTTAGCAACATTTCTTTTTTTTTTTTTTTTTATGTAATATTGAGCATAAATTCAACTTTTTTTATATATTTAGATTGACACTACTTCTATCATAATGAAATCGTCTGCATTATCATAAAAGATGATTTCTTTAAATAATAATTTTAATAAGTTATTTTTTAAAAACAGAATTTTTTTAGTAACTGAATTAAATTCTATATAAATGTAGGTGCATTAATGAAACGGGGGGTTGAGTGGGGCAGTAGACCTCTCACAAAGAACTAATTGTCATATAAAACTCTTCCGAACCCTAATTTGAATTGTTTAACCCATGTTTATATAACAGTATAACAGTATTCGTTATCTTACTTCTTAATCTGCGACCTGTATTTATAGTATTAAATTTCAGGGCAAGAGAAAGTCGTTTTAGTGACACACCAGATTATTGAGTATATTTACATGTCAAGCATGGTGATATTGGGATTCTTATTAGTCAACCCCATTTTTGAGCATGAGCATGTCAATATACTCAAAAATGAGAACATGGGTTTTCAAATTTAACTATATATTGTTTCGGAGCTATTTTCAGACAATTTAGCTCATTTTTAAGAAACTATGTTTTACAGTATAGATGTGCTTAAGACGTTTTGGTGATACACGATAGTCTGACAGAGATTCCGTATTTAAAAATGGATCTAGCGCTTTTCTTCAAATTTACTACATAAACCTGCTTTTAAACATTCAAGTTCTTTCGTGTGCATTTCTCTGTGAGTACAGGGAAATTGATATTTCTAATGATTATATTTAAGTTTTATATATCAGTAATGGATGTCTGAAAAATTTATTTATCGTTTTTCTTTAAAATTGCTATATAAAGTGTTTCTTAGACACCTTAATGTCGCTTGTATTAGTTCGATATTGCAGAAATTTGTTTGTCGTCTGATAAATAAGGACATTTTTCGGTCTTTTGATCACACTATCTCTAAAAATAAATAAATAAATAAACTTATAGTATGTGTAGTAAATGGTAATAGAATTTTTGTATTTGTTACATACCGGATTTGTTTTAATCATGTAAGGTTATACAAGCAAATTTGGTAGTATTAGAGCTTTATCTTTCTTCTTAAAAAAATTATTAAAGCTTGTATTCATTAAAGATGGCGTAAATTTGGTTTAATATAAGTTATTATTTATTATGCATTTATTCATCTTAAACTTTGTTAGCATAAATAGTTTATTCAAAAATAATTTACACGTAGAAAGGATTATATATAACATTTAACATTCTTTTACTTAGTGTAACCAATTCCGTTATTTACCACTTATTTGTAGTAAATTCTGGCAAGTATTAACTGTAATCACCTCAAATTGTGCAAAACTGACATTTGTTACATAGCTACGAGAGAAAGCCATAATATAGTGATTAAGGCTGTATAACATAAGTGTACAAACCTATGAAAATTTAGAATCATGCATACATAATCTACGTATAATGGAACATCGTAAGTAATTATTTGAGGTGGGATTTATTACAGTTGTACTACTAACTCAATGTAGTTATTTATATGAGATAAAGTGAGTTTATGAGTTTAAAAGACTGTTTATTTTTTTTTTATTTATGTATTAAATTACTTATTTGAAAAGTATTGTTCCCAATATGATTTTCGTGTAATTTGAAAAGAGTCTGTATAACGAAACATTCTTTTCTAAAGAAAAAATGTCAGAAAGCACAGGAATATCAGTGTTTAAAAATGAGTAGGAGAAACTGGGATACAATGGACCATGGGGTAAAATGGACCAACCCTATTATTGATTTTATTTATTTATTTCTATGCTTCGTATTTTGACACATATATAATTGCACTGCAGTGGTGAAACTTATCTAGAAACTTCATGCCTAACTGTCAATTTAACAATTTTATTCTAGAATATTAGTTTGTGCTAGCCAAAAGTAAATATTTTTAGTTAATATATTTTTTTTTATTATTATTCAAGAATTATGATCTGGAAGAGGTTATTCAGCACAATAAAGAGCTAAGGTCATCGATTATTATATTTAATCTAACTAAAACATTTAAAAAACAAAGATTTGTCATTGTTTTTAAACATTCGTTGTCAGAGTTCCACATGGAGTAAAATGGACTACCAGAAGCTGCGGTAAAATGGACCATGGTCCAATATATAACAATTATCTGTCATATATGCTTTTTTAAGTTTAACATTATATGTAGAATTAAGAACTAATAAACTGATTAACAAAATCTACATTGAATAATTTTTGAAGTGTTATCTATATATTATATTTAAAAATTTCAGAGTTAGCCTTAATTAGATCTGCTATATCTTCAAAGATAAATAATCAAGCGATTTACTTTGAGGTTATTTTTCTATTTATTTTTAAAAAACTTTATTTATTTTTGAAAAAATATATTTTTACAATATCATACAACTAAACGAACTGAAATAAATAATGAAATTAAAAGTAATAATATCACATATAATAGTACATATATATATCGTAATCTGTTAAAAAGATAAAGAATCTGTTTCTGTGAGATAAATGCAACGAAAACCTAATCTAGCTATCAACATTTTTACTGGAGTGTTGATGAATCTTCTGTAATTTTTCGAGGTATTGTAATGATGAGTCTTCCAGACCCTACAAACTTCACAAGAAAACGGCAGAATTTCTGTGACACAAAAACGCTTTGGCTTGTCATTTTCTATTTTTAACGCTCTTTAATATTACAATATTTGTTGAATCTAAGTCGTAAATAAGCTAATATAAAATACTCTACATTTTGTACTATTAAAAAACACACTAAAGTAATATACTTTTTAAATTTTACTAGTGGTCCATAATGTCCCATGCCATGGACCATTTTACAAAGGGCTTGGGGTAAAATGGTCCACTTTGTCAGTTGCTATTAAAAAATTATATTAAAAAAAGTAAGCATTATTATAACTTTTGGCTTGATGCAATATGAACCCTAATATAGTATAAGTAATATGCATAAACATTTTCAACAGCCAAAAATCATTACTTTATGAGTAAGCACTTAAAATTTACAAACGTGGTGCATTTTATCCCGATCATTTCCTATCAGAAAATCTGCCATATAAGTTAATTTAAAATGATTATATTTTAGTACAAGCGATAAACATATCTGCCGTTTTAGAATGAAGACATTAACCAGCTAATATCGGCAAAAAGATGAACAAGAACATTACAAACTCTTGTGAATTTGCTTTTTTATATATTGAATGTGAACATGATCGTAGAGAATTCGTGTAATATATATATGAAAAAACACCAAATTTTCCTATTTATCATAGAACTTAGAAATTGGCATTTTCTTTCTTTGACATTTGACAATGTTATTTCTAATTTACTATGGTGATGCATCGAGTATTTCCAAGTTCATCAATTATGTCCATCCACTGATAAGACAGCATTGACTACCAGCGTAAAGATTCTCTGGGCATAAATATGCTTTTAATCTAATATAAACTTTCCTTAAAGTTAATGATTATCTCTTCGAACTTTCCGAGTATTCTTATGAAGAATATGGAAAATATTTGAGAATTTTTAAGAATACTTATAAGAATACTTATAGACTGAATGCTAATAACTACAGAATAAAATTTAAAAACCCGACTTACTAGGAAAAAATACAAAAGATTTTTTCTTTGTATTAAAATAAAATTTCTTCTAGGTAGAAAAACTGTTATGTTATTCTTATTTGTGTTCATTAAAATAACGTTTTATAATTATTGTTTAGTTACTAATCTTATTAATGTATTTAAAATAACCACTTAAATGAATCTTTAACCATATTATTTTAATACATATATATATATATATATATATATATATACTAGCAGGCAACGCCCGCTTCGCTGGTCCCTATTTTTAAATGAATCACTATAATGAATTCTCAAAATTGCATTAATTTTTATCACATGAAAAAAAAGAGAAACAAAATCTGAGTAGGAAAAATGTCGCACCGGGTTCTCACTGCCTTCGGAAAAAATTCCCAAAATGCTCTAACTGTTATTTCTATTATTTTCCCACTTCGCCCCCCCCCCTCCTGTCTATCCTAATAATTTTACAAATTTGAAAATATCCGCAATCGATTTGTAAGTATCAAAAACCTCTATGCACCAGTTTTGAACGATATATCTCTATTTTTATTTTTTTACCGCTCTACTCCCCCCCCTTCCCGCCCTCCCAATAATTTTAAAAATTCGAAAATATCCGCAATCGATTTGTAGGTATTGGAAACCTCTATGTACCAATTTTGAATGATCTAACTCTATTTTCTTTTTTTTTGCCCCTCTGCCCCCCCTTCCCGGCCCTCCTAATAACTTTACACTTTCGAAAAAATCCCCATTCGACTTGCAGGCCTCTAAAATCTATCTGTACCGATTTTGAACGGCCTAACTGTATTTCTATTTGTTTTTGCCCCATAGCCCCTCCCCCTTGCCGCCCCCCCTTCCCGCCCCTCCTAATAATTTTACAAATTCGAAAATATCCGAAATCGATTTGTAGGTATCGAAAACCTCTATATACCAATTTTAAACGATCTAACTCTCTTTTTATTTTTTGCCCCCCCTCCCCCCCCACTGCTGCCCCACCTGGGGGCTGAATTTCAAAAATTCCAGAAATTGGTTTTTAGATATTTGCATTAGCTTTATTTTAGAGCAAAAACTTCACGCATATCTATTTTTTTGTTTGAGATATATAGGATTATGCGAAATCACGTTTTTACGCATGTGAAATCACGTTTTGCCCCCCCGCCCCCCTTGGGGACCGAATTTTGAAAATTCCAGAAATTGGTTTTTTGACATTTGTATTAGCTATATTTTAAAGCAAAAATTTTACGGATATCTGTTTTTTTGTTTGAGATATGAAGGATTTTGTGAAATCACGTTTTGCCCCCCTCCCCCCCTTGGGGCGAATTTTGTAAAATCGCTTCTTAGTGGATGCCTACGTCATAGAAAGAACATTGTCACAAAATTTCATGCTTCTAGGTCCAGTGGTTTGGTCTGGGCGTTGATAGATCACCCCCTCACTCACTAACTCACTCAGGAAGTGTTCTTTTATATATATAGATATATATACTTGGGATAAAGATTGTCAGCGAATGCATTACTTCATTGTTCTCATTTGTTTTCATTTCTAAATAAAAAATCTGGAGTGACTCCACTCGACTTTCCGAACATTGAGTAACTAACAGTTTTGTAGATAAAATAAAGAAAGAGGAATTGCTAAACAAACAAAAGAGAGAAAACCATAATAGAGTGTTTTTTTCTCCATATATCACACGAGGTTTTATTTAACGCTACTGAACTTTGAGCCCTTAGATCATAATGATAAAGAATTTTTCGTTTTGTCCCTGTAAAAATCTATAGATGCTAGATTCACCAAAATGCTTATAGTTAGTGCAACAGTGATTTATAATATTCATACAAATTTTCAGCTCAATTGAATAAGGCGTTTAGATGCTATCGCACTTTTAAAAATTTGGTCTCATAGGCCATAATGATAAAGAATTTTTCTTTGTGTCCCTGTAAAAAAACTGTAGTGCTAGATTCACCAAAATCTATACAGTTGGTGCAAATGCGACCTATAACATGTGTACAATTTTTTTGCTCTGATTAATAAGGCGTTTAGACGCTATCACACTTTTAAAAATTTGGCCCCATTGGCCTTAATGATAAAGAATTTTTCTTTGTGTCCCTGTAAAAAAACTATAAGTGCTAGATTCTCCAAAATCTATACAGATTGAGTATCTGTGACCTATAATATGGGTATAAAATTTTTGCTCAATTGAATAAGGCGTTTAGATGCTATCGCACTTTTAAGATTTTGGTCCCATAGGCCATAATGATAAAGAATTTTTCTTTGTGTCCCTGTAAAAAAACTATAAGTGCTAGATTCACCAAAATCTATAGGGTTTGTACTATGGTGACTTACAATATACGTACCAACTTTCAGGTTAATCGAACAAAGCCTTTAGACGCTAGCGTGTTCACAAACATACACACATACACACATACACACATACACACATACACACACACATACATACATCATCGTAAAAATAGTGAAAACGGACTCAGGGGACCTCAAAACGTATAGAAACATCAAAATCTCGAATTCGGATTTTTGACATGATTACAATACTTTCCTCACTATAGTGTTCGGAAAGTAAAAAGTATTTATTACTGTTGCCTCTAAAGAATTTAAGCTAATTTACAAAATTGCTACATTATTCTATGTTTAGTGACTAAACTTTACCTTTTGTATCTCACTTGTGTCTTTTTAATCTCTTAAACGCAAAATTCGGAAAAGGACATTCTTCTCTTTTTGAAATATTTTACAGCGTTTAACAACTTTTCTTTTCTCTGAAACATTTAGAACAAATTAAGGAGTAACGTTATTTTGTAACTTTCATTTAATTTCAACCTTAATAACAAGGTTTTAATAGCATTATTTATAGATAAATAATTTATGGTAACATATTTTAAAATAATAGAATACGTCTTATACGTCTTCTCTACAGCAATCCTCATTATGAATTTTTCTAACCTATAAAAACTATATTCTTACATAGATTTATTACCTTATATCATCATAAAATAAACAAAAATTATCATATTACAAACTGTACATGTGTATATATATATAGAAAGAGAGGGGGAGGGACTGATTGCATTGAGACTTCTAAATAATTTAAAATTTTTCACTTATATATGTAAATATTTAATTTTCAAGTATGTATAAATTTAAAATAACTTAATTATATTTATTTTATAAATTTATTTAAAATTAATTTGCTTGCATTATGTAATGTATTCATTTGTTGTTTTGTTCATAACCATTGCTTTAATATTTAATTATGCATTGTAATGATTTTCGAACAAGAGAAAAGTTCTTTATATTATTATTATTATTTCTATTATTATTATTATTTTTTTCAGAATTTTGTATTTTACCTATTTAACCTTATGACTTTTTAATTGAAAAATGGCACTATATCTATATCTAAATCTATTTATATGTATCATACTTACTTTATATATTTATGTTATATTATGTTATAACATATCTTTTTTTCTTACATTTTCATTAAATATATTTTATCAATTTGGACTGCATACGTGTAGTGCGGTTATATATATATATATATATAATATTTTAAATGAGATAAAACGCACTTGTTTAATACACTTGTCATTTTCCTCATGTTTGGAGGTGAAAGAAATTTATCTTCATTATTTTTTCACTCTGAGAAAAATTATTTAAATACTAGCAGGCTTTGCCCGCTTCGCTGGTCACTAAATTTAAAGGAAACTCTAAAGGAAAAATTTAATGAACCTCCTTAATAGAATATTCCGTTTTCATTGGTAATCTTCTCAGTTCTTTAAAGAATTATGTGAAAAGTATTGTTAAAACAATAAAAAAGAAGCAGGAAAAATTTAAGAGTAACATCTGATATAGGCGTTCGGTACATGTGATGGGAAAGGATCAATATATTTTAATTGATCAATTCTAATTAGTTTTCTTGATTGTTGTTTTTCTTCTTTTGTTCCTTTAATTTGTGGGCTTTATTTTAAAAGGTAATGCTTGGTTTTAAAAAAAAATGTTAACATCTTTTATATGACTATTTAATGAGATTTCTAATAACTGTTCTATTTTATCCAAAATTCATTTATACTCCTTGCTCTAAAAATTAAAATACAACGCAGAATTTCTCCAAACTGATCTTTTTTCCAGTTTAAAATGAAAAGATAACCACATATGCAATACGTGTTCAGTCATGGCAATTTTAAGAACTTGTGCCATATATATATATATATATATTCCGAAATAAATTTTATTCGAAATATTCTCCGAAAAAGTTTCTTTACATAACGAAAAATTTTGTGTTACATATTTTAGAAACAACTACTATCACTTATTAATTTTTATATTAACCCCTTTAAATGCCGTGTGTTGTCTTTCGGCAACATACCCAATTTTGTCTCCTAAAATCCTATGAGAATAAAAGTAAAAATAATGCTTAATGTTACCAATAAAATACATACTGATAGTATTATCAAATCAATTTTCAGTATGTAGATGTTAGTTCTACTGCTGTTTAAGAATAAAAATAATTTTTTTCTTCACAGTGTTTGCTACGTGTGCTTTTTTGTTTTGTTTGGAAGCCTTTGAATGCTTATTTTATTCTGCTGTGATCAATTAAAAATTATTTCAAGGTAAAGTAAGGTATGTAGTTTATATTTATGACTGCGTTTTGTTAACAGGTTTATATGCATGCTGCCAATTAGCAGCAATAGGCATAAAGTTCCACTAAGTCTAGAGCACAATGAGCAAATTTAGTCTGATTTTTTTCTATATTTAATACAAGTACTTTATTTCTGTAGTAGTTTATAATTGTAGTTTTTTTTTTAATGTATATAAGATATTTTTCTACATTTTACTTTCTGTAAATTTTATCCTATCATTACTCATTTAAAGCCTCAAAAAAAGTATTTGACTTAAAAAGAAACAGAAGAATTGACTAATAACTGGTCAAATAGTGAAGATGAGCTCTATTTTTCAAATGATAATTCAGATTGGGAGCCTGAAGGGAGTTTAGACTAGAGAGCCTACAAGGAGAGAGGCGACAATAGCGAGTAAGCTTCTCATTGGTTTAGAACTTTTTTTGATAAAAATCCTCCTTTAAAAGTGTTTTTGATGGCTTTAAAGCACTGTGCTCGAAACTATAGCTAAAATAAAGGATTATTACCAGAAAACAATGTTATCTGTAAATCTTTAGCTTTTGATGTTCGACTGAGAATTGTTCGATTTTTTCTACCAAATCCCAGTTTAGTAGGAAAAATGTCTGCTACGAGCATGCGCCGTAGTGTAATTTCATCATTTGTCGTCTCTCTCCTTGGAGGCTCTCTAGTTTAGACAAAACTTAGGATGAGTCAGAAGACGGATACTCCAATAATGACATTGAGATGGCTGTTCTGACATACAGCAAAAAGAGTTCAAATAAATCAAAACTACCAAAGGTGGAGATTGTTTGGAAGAAAGGAAATATAAAGATAATTGAAAACCAGATATAGTTTATTGGAAATCATATTATACCATCAAACGTAAGTGAGCTGGATACACCAATAATTTTTATTTTCTCTTACCCATAAGGTAGAGAAAGTATTGTTTTTGGGTCAAATTTTCGAACGCGAGATTTATTTGAACGCGAGATTTGTTATATTTACACGTTCTGAGGTCCCCTGAGTACGAAAATCATGTTTTTAGCAAATGGTCTGTGTATATGTCTGTGTGTCTGTGAGTCTGTGTGTCTGTGTGCCTGTGAGTCTGTGTGTCTGTGTGTCTGTGTGTCTGTGTGTCTGTGTGTGTGTGTGTCTGTGTGTGTGTCTGCTGTTATCAGCATATCTCAAAAACAAATTATGGCAGAAAGTTCAAACTTGGTATTCTAAATGTGTATCATATACGGATGCTACAGTAAGCTTTTCGTTCAGATCAAGCAAATGGTTCTTGTACAGGGGCAATCAAGAGATTTCTAATACATTACGTCTATGGGGGAAATTACAGGTAAGTAGAGTTTAACGTCTATAGACTGCACTAAACCAAATGAAACATATATATATATATATATATATATTGTAATAGAGATAGTCAACTGGGAAAAAAATTGTGTATGTAGAAGCCTCGCCTCCCCCCCTGGGGGGGAAGTCCCCCCTCGAGGGGAGTAAATTTTCATGATGGGTATCTTTCAAAAGAGCTCGCCAATACCTTTAAAACGAATGGTTGAACCATCGATCTGCGATAATTTAAAAGAAAGTTATCGATTTTTTTTTACTTTTAAAGAATTTTTTTTTTTTTAATATTGAGATTAAAATGGACTTTTTTCGGATATTTAGTGTTATACTACTTCTTTGATATGGAAATCGTCTGCATTATCATAAAACATAATTTTTTTAAATAATAATTTTAATAAATTATTTTTTAAAAACAGAATTATTTTTTAATAACCGAATTAAATTTTCTATAAATCTAAGTGCATTAATGAAACGGGGGGTTGAGGGGGGCTGTAGCCCCCCTCACACAGAATTAATTATCGTATAAGACTCTTCCGAAGCCTAATTTGAATTACTTAACATAGGTTTACATAACATCGTTATCTTACCTCTTAATCTCGAACCTGTATTTATAGTGTTAAATTTCAGGGTAAGAGAAAGTCGTGTGAGTGACACACCAGATTATTTTTTCAAATATTTCTGTACGGATAAGCTTATTGAAAAAATTGTTAATGAAAGCAATTTATATGCTTGCCAAAAGGATCCTGCTAAACCTACTAATTTCTCATCACAAGACATAAGGTAGTTTTTAGGTATAATATTGTACAGGGATGGAAAATTGGCGAAGAATTCATACCACAAAATATTAATCAAATTTTTCTTCTTATTAAACAAACGATTTTATAACTATAAAAATATTTTAAACAAATACTGACATGAGTTCTGCGCCAATTTTCCAGACCTGTATTATGCATTCTTTAGTGCATTTGCCCTGTAATCGATTCTATAGGAATCATGATTTTTTCTTTTTTAACTCGGGACATAATGAGCGGAGATCAGTTTGAGAAAATACCAAAATTTATTCATTTTAATGACAACCAAAAGCATATACCTGGAGATAATTCGAATCATGATAGGTTACACAAACCTCGACCTATTATTGACATTTTAAACAAAAATTTTGCTTCTATTCCTTTTGAGGAAAATCTTTCAATTGATGAGCAAATGTATGCTAGTAAAGTTCAACATTACATGAAGTACTGTCTGCCGAAGAAACTCCATAAATGGGGTTTTAAACTTTTTGTACTTGCGGGTATTTCTGGGTATGCTTATAACTTTGAAATATATTCAGGTCAAGAAAATATGCTAACAAGAACAATTACCAAACCCGACCTTTGACCTTCAAGCAACGTTGTCATTAGTCTGTCAAGAAATATACCAAGATCAGAAAACCATAAGTTCTACTTTGACGATTATTATACAGTATTGCCGTTGATGGTACATTTGGCAAAAAGTGCATCCGTACATTGGGTACAGTCAGAAGAAATAGAATTCCAGAATGCAAACTACCAAATGAAAAATCCTTGAAAGTTTTAGTTCGGGTTTCTTCATTCGAATATAACACAACTATATATGACATGGCCATTTCATCACTAGTCTGGAGAGAGAATAAAATTGTCACAATGCTATATAGTTTCGCTGGGAAAAATTCTGTTAAAAAAGTTAATCATTTTGACAGGAGTCAAAAGAACGTCATTGAAGTAGATTGTCCATAAATAATTCAGGGATACAAGAGACATTTGGGAGGAGTAGACCTTTTGGATATTGGATAGCTTAATATCCCTCTACTAAGATAATATTCGTAGTCACAAATGGTTCTACGAACCTTTTACCATTTGCTTGACTTGACTATAGTAAACGCATGGCTTCTCTGCAAAAGAGTTTATAATGCTATAGGTCAAGGATAATGCTAATGTCTCAATTATCTAGAATGCTAATGTCTCAGATAAAGTTAAGAGCATGTCTTGCAAGAGTATTATGCATGGAAGGAAGCAAAATCACTCCTAAGCGTGGAAGACCTTCGGTCATGGAAATTAGAAATTCGGGCAAGAACCGTCACTGTACGTACCACCTAAAGGTATCCGACTGGATCAAACTGATATATGCAGAGAAAGAGATTAATTGCAAGTTCCCAAATTACGAAGGATACACTGTAGCAAAATGTGAAAAATGTGGTGTTGGACTGTGTTATAGTAAAATTAATGACTATTTAAAAAATTTTCGTACAATTCTTTAACTAAGTAGTTTGTACTCATTATCAAGTATCATAAAATAAACAATTTATTTTGTATTCCACATTGGTTTTTGTAATATTTTGCAATAAATATTTGTATTCGTAATAAGAATTAGTTATTTTTCAAAGCACGTTGTAGACATTTCCCATCGTAGTTCTTAAATTTCTTATGTGTTTAATATTATGGAATTTTATCAAGGAAATTTGTTTTTTTAATTAAAGCCCAATGTTGCCGATTGGCAAGAAACTGTTTTTTTAGTCGTAAACCATACTTAAAGTAGGATATGATTTTTAAAATATTTTTTCCTATGACTTATTTAAGAAATAGAAGCTGATTTTTCTTAAATTGGTTTTTAAAAAGTCAAGCATTTAAGGGTTAACAACAGCAATAGATTTTCTGAGCGTGGCATAGTGAGTTTATAGTTTTTTTTTTTTTTTTTTTGTTTTTTTTTTCATTTTTGCTGTTTGCTTAAACAATAAATTCAAAATGTGCACTTTGAAGGTGTAAGTTTTATAAATGTTATACGTAGAAAATAAATATAATACTTTCGAGCTATTTCGTAGCTTCATTGAATATATTATTAATATATGTTAATTGATTTAATTTATTTATTCGGATGTTTAGAAGTTGGGGGGAGGTAGGAAAGATCAACTATTTTTTTTTTAAGTTTGACTCAATAAAAATCTGTAACTTTTTTCTTTCAGGTTTGTGTTAATGTAGAATAACTCAATCAAATATGTCATAGTTTACAGTTCGATTTATGAAATGTTACTATTGTCATATCTTGTATGGAAGAAAATTTATCTTTCAGTTTCAATTTTGAATTTAATTAAGGACAAAGAGTAAGTGTTTTAGAAGTTTGATGTTTAAGGGGGATATTATACAAATGTGTCTAAAATTTCAAAATTTAGTTATCTTGAAACATTTTTAGATTTTTCAAGTTAATTTGACATCAATCGAACTATTTTATGATGAATATACAGGACTGAAAATAATTTGCAAACGTTGTTCTTTTAAAGTTGTACCTTTTCTTTCTCATTTTCTTTACTGTAAGAGTTTCTTTAGTAAGTATTTTCTTTGGGAGTTTGGACAAATTTTTTATTGAAATACGAAGTCAAATCGGCTAACTTATTTTTTTCTGGTATTAAAAGATATTTCTAGAAAATATTGTAATGACAGTTTTTCAAAATTTTAGAATATTTGAAATAAAAATAAAAAATGAAATGAAAAATAACTAAAAAAAAGGTTATCATATCGTATGATATAATTAATTAAAAAATACATATTTTAAAGTTTATGATAAAAAACTAATGACTAAAATATTAATAAAATTGGTCAGATTATTTACCCGAAAGCGTCCTTAAGTTGCGTTATAGATATAACGACTCTTCAAAGGTTCGTTTTCTCTCTTATTTTAAGGTTTCGGATTGGAAGACAATAAATTTTCTGATGTTGTTAAGTACATTTTAATGAACAAATCCTTCTTTCTTCAATAATAATAATAATAATAATAATAATAATAATAATAATAATAATAAAATAGTCATGAAAATTCCTCAAGTGGTTTGGAAGGAAAGGAGTATCAAAGTTGAGCCTTTAGGAGGCTCAACTGTGCCTCTTAAAGGCAACATACTTGCTTATAAAGATCGTAAAGCTCTACACACCCCTTAACTACACTGAATCTCATAATTATAAGGACACCCATTTTTCTATATTAACTAAACACTGAACACTATTATTTAAACAAATATATTTTTTATTAATTTGAATTTCATTAATAGACTATATTTAAAAAAGTTTTATCGTTTTTCTATCTTAAAAAACTTTTAAATACGGTCAAAAAGATGATTTTTCAGGTGTTCACAATTATAAGGACAGCTAAAATTTTAGTAAATTTTTTTTCAGTTATTCTTTAAATTAATATTTTATGGAGTCTCTTTTTAGGTTGAAACAGTCAGACATTCTCTCTGGTATATATACATACTTTTTTTTTAATATTCAGTTTCAATACATTTTCATACAGCATACATGATATTCTGAATACATTTAATCTATTTAAAATTGCTTTCCACTTACATGCCCTTTTCTAATACGATAAGTTATGGTTTTTTCAACTTTTAGGCCACGGGAAAAGCAATAATACAGAAGTTTCTTTTATCAAACTATGTACTATTGCTCTAGAAGTAGAGCAAAAATGTAAGTATTGTTGAAAAAAATATTATCACCCCACAAAATCTAACAAAAATCTGAGAATTCCACGTTTAAAATTTGCGGATATTATCTTAATATTCATAATAATAAAAAAAAAAATTAATAAATTCATTCTGCCTTCAGTAGAAACAGCTCTCCAGAGCACCATAGATCCACCTTTAAAATGCCCGATTCACATCTGCCTTTAAAACATCTGCTCTGTCTTTCGCTATCTTCAGATCATATAAGTAACTGTTAAAACCATTTGGTTACTCAAGAATAAAATGTTTTTCATCCGAAAACGCAACATTTTACCATTTAATATTGTCTTTTTTCAACTTTAACACAGAAGTTCTTTCCCCATTAAATGCTTATTGATTATTACAGGATTTATATTCATTTTAACATATTGTAAATTATTTTAAGCATGCATAACTCCATTAGACTCCAACCTTTCGTTAAAAATTACGAGTATATATATATATATATATATATACATATATATATATATATATATATATATATTTATATATATCTCGTGGCAATTATTAGACATATAGAAATTTCAGTATTTAACATTTTTTTTTCTAATGGCAAGTTATACAGGACAATATATATCAAAAAGAAAGTAAAAATATAAAATATAAAATATAAACATGAATTCAGTTAATCCATAAACTTATGTCTGGCAATCCAATTTCGTTCTCATAAGGAAACGGGAGGCAGAGCAGAACAAGAAGTAAGATGAATCAAAACATTTAACATTTTACACATCAAGTATCTATATATATAAAAGAACACTTCCTGAGTGAGTTAGTGAGTGAGGGGGTGATCTATCAACGCCCAGACCAAACCCCTGGACCTAGAAGCATGAAATTTTGTGACAATGTTCTTTCTATGACGTAGGCATCCACTAAGAAGCGATTTTACAAAATTCGCCCCCCAAGGGGGGGAGGGGGGGCAAAACGTGATTTCACAAAATCCTTCATATCTCAAACAAAAAAACAGATATCCGTAAAATTTTTGCTTTAAAATATAGCTAATACAAATGTCAAAAAACAATTTCTGGAATTTTCAAAATTCGGTCCCCAAGGGGGGCGGGGGGGCAAAACGTGATTTCACATGCGTAAAAACGTGATTTCGCATAATCCTATATATCTCAAACAAAAAAATAGATATGCGTGAAGTTTTTGCTCTAAAATATAGCTAATGCAAATATCTAAAAACCAATTTCTGGAATTTTAGAAATTCAGCCCCCAGGTGGGGCAGCAGGGGGGGAGAGGGGGGGCAAAAAATAAAAAGAGAGTTAGATCGTTCAAAATTGGTATATAGAGGTTTTCGATACCTACAAATCGATTTCGGATATTTTCGAATTTGTAAAATTATTAGGAGGGGCGGGAAGGGGGGCGGGAAGGGGGGCTATGGGGCAAAAACAAATAGAAATACAGTTAGGCCGTTCAAAATTGGTACAGTTAGGTTTTAGATGCCTGCAAGTCGAATGGGGATATTTTCGAAAGTGTAAAGTTATTAGGAGGGCCGGGAAAGGGGGAGGGGAGAGGGGGAGGGGAGAAGGGGGGGCAAAAAAATAAAAATAGAGTTAGATCGTTCAAAATTGGTATATAGATGTTTTCGATACTTACAAATCGATTGCGGATACTTTCGAATTTTTTAAATTATTAGGTGGGGCGGGAAGGGGGGGGGTTCTATGGTCAAAAACAAATAGAAATACAGTTAGGCCGTTCAAAATCGGTACAGATAGATTTTAGAGGCCTGCAAGTCGAATGGGGATTTTTTCGAAAGTGTAAAGTTATTAGGAGGGCCAGGAAGGGGGGGGGCAGAGGGGCAAAAAAAAAGAAAATAGAGTTAGATCATTCAAAATTGGTACATAGAGGTTTCCAATACCTACAAATCGATTGCGGATATTTTCGAATTTTTAAAATTATTGGGAGGGCGGGAAGGGGGGGGGGAGTAGAGCGGTAAAAAAAAAAAAAAAATAGAGATATATCGTTCAAAACTGGTGCATAGAGGTTTTTGATACTTACAAACCGATTGCGGATATTTTCAAATTTGTAAAATTATTAGGATAGACAGGAGGGGGGGGGGGCGAAGTGGGAAAATAATAGAAATAAGAGTTAGAGCATTTTGGGAATTTTTTCCGAAGGCAGTGAGAACCCGGTGCGACATTTTTCCTACTCAGATTTTGTTTCTCTTTTTTTTCATGTGATAAAAATTAATGCAATTGTGAGAATTCATTATAGTGATTCATTTAAAAATAGGGACCAGCGAAGCGGGCGTTGCCTGCTAGTTAAATATAAAGGTGTCTACGATAAAATATTATTTTGCTGATCTTAATCAAAATAAAAGAGATTTTTTGTAGCTAGTTATTTAGGTATGTATGTCCTACACCTTCTCACAAAACACTGAGTCGATTTCCGCCAATCTTGATACAGTTATTTCTTATGACCATAGTTGATGTACTCTGGGTGATTCAAATTTCTGGCGCATGCGCATTGCGAAAGGGTAGGAAAAAGCCTTACCAAAGCCATATTGTTGTAAGATTTCTTCATTATTAATGCAGGCTAGAAACCAGGGTTGTCATATTTGGCCTTTTTTTTTATTCAATAGTCACCAATAATTTTTATCTGTAACGTTTGGCTGATCACATCGAAGACTGATAGTCTAATATATATATCAAATGTGACTTCTCAAAATTATTGGTGACTATTAAATAAAAAAAGGCCACATCTGGCAACGCTGCTAGAAACTTCAAATTTGACATGTAGATTACTTAGAGTGGTAGCTGTGTGTGTGTGTGTGTGTTTGTGTATGTGTGTGTATTAATACAGAGAAGTAACTACTTAAGGAATGTAACAATTTATTGAAAAATTTAATGAAACACTGACCCTACGTCAACGAGTAAGTTATACATGCATCGTACGGGCACGACTTTTTCCAAAGATTACTATTTTTTTTACAATATTTTACCTTTAACGCTTTAAGGCTTTATTCATACCAAAAATACTATATAATATTAGTGGGGCACAAAATCAAGTAAGTTTAAGGAAGGTACGAATCATGTTATAATATTTTATTTAATTTATTTCCTGTCATCTTTTTTAAGCATCCTTATTACATCCCAAATGGTGAGATAATTCTAACCTCTGTATCTATAGATTGAAATTTCTAGTATAACTAAGATGACTCTATTTTATTTTTCAGAAAATTTAACACTTGAAGGAAATTTATATTCTAGGAAAAGAAATGAAGAAATAAATTTGTTTTGAAAGACTGAAATCTGGAGAATGTGGACATTCACCGGGGAATGTTCACATAGTCGTTTGGTATATGTCCGAAATATTTGCGAAATATCCTTATTTCTCACTTCTACCGGTGAATGTCGACATTCGCCCTCAGTGCATGGTGAATGTTGAATAAAATTATTATTGTTGCGTTTTTAAATTGTACTTTATTATTAAAAGGCATTATGATATATGTCAAAATATAAGAAAGCTTAAGTAATAGAACATGTAAATAAACTGTTGAACTTAAAAAGAACAGTACATGCGAACTGAGAACAGGAAATAACGTTTTTAAATCATAGTTTATTATAAAATATATTATGATATATGTCAAAATAGGAAAAGTCGGAGTCTTCTATTCCAACAACAACCGCCAACACATTTCGGGCATCTTTACGACCCCGGTCGGTATCAGTGACTTCAATTTTACGATATCACCAATTTGAGCAGGAAGAAAAATTTATTTTGAGGTTCGTATTTTCGTTGTTTGCATCAGAAGATTCTCCTTCGCGGTCGCTCTTTTTATCGTTGTTTTACTCGTTGTTCGGTCAGGTCTTGATACGAAGACGTGGCAGGTTGAAGCTCATCTTCAACATTTTACTTTGGGATATGGTTTTGGGTATAGACACTGATCAGATTTCCTTCAAAAATATTAACAATGTCTACAAAATGCTCTCCACTTTCAATATTTGGGATCGCCAGGCAAAAATAACGATGCTATGCTTTTTTTTTTTCCCGTCTAACTCCAAAGATGGCTTCATAGGGACTTTGGCGTATTCCTCTATGGTATGTGGTCTTCGTGACAAATTGAACAAAGGGCAAACCCTCTGACCATTTATTTGTATTGTTATCGTTCATCCATGTTGTGACGCATACTGTATATCCTGATTGGTCCTTTCAACTGAGCCTTGTTTTCGACTGTGACAAGGCTTTCAATGAACTATATTAACATCTTTCCATATAGCGCATATTTCGGATATGATTTGATTACTGAATTCGCTACCATTATCTCAATGCAAGATAGCTGGGGCACTAAACGTTAAAAATATTTGAAGAAGGTGATATGCTACTTCTTCAGCTGTCTTAGTTTCCAAAGGTCGTAGCTGGACAAACTTCGTTAAATGATCTTGATACACCATTATGAACTTATTTTCCCTATCCCTGTGTGACTACAGGTCTATAAGATCGACTTCACATCTTAGGTTTAACTCAGAACAGGCGATTGGTTTCACAACAATACCTTTTTTAAGTGCACTGTGTTTCATTTGACATTTTTTAGATAAGTTTAAATACAACATGACAATATCATATGTAATATTTTTGTATTTCACTTGCAATTCTCTAAGCATATATGTTCTTCATCCATGGCCTATTCTGGTGTTAGTTTCAGTTAGTATACTGAACAATTCATCATTGGTAACATACTTCTGTATACTCGTTTCTCCCGGTTTTAATGGTGCAATTATTTTTTATTCATCATTAATTTTTAAAACGTCAAAACATTTTAATCGTCTGTGATCCATAGGTGAGCATCCGTTTATGCAGAAATCATTTCAGAAAGTATTTCAGAGTACTTTTCTCGAGAAAAATAAAAGCAATTGTCTTCTCGATTAGTCGCAATTAATGCATTTAACTTTCCAAGAAAATAAAAGGGGGTTTACTGCAGTATCCCCGTGATTCCCTCTGTACATCTATGATTCTAGACATACACCGGTGATATTCCGAATATATAAGAACGTAATCAAAAATTTCGGACACACACCAAGCGACTATGTGAATGTCGACATTCTCCGATTTCGGACATTCACAGTATCACACACACACACACATATATATATATATATATTCTTTTTTATAAAATACTAAACGTGATGTTTCAATTTTCAGTATTTTTTAATACACATAATTTCAATGAATAATGTATCTCCCCCTCCATCAATCGTAGCCACTTTGCCTGACAAAGGATCGTGGTATTCGATCCAAACAATCCATTCCATCCAAAAGAAATGTTGCGAGATAATTTGCGACTTATGGTGTTTATTTACATTTTTATTTTTATTTATTTATTTTTATTTATTTCAGTTTTCATAAATTATTATTTTATTGTTTACAGTCAGAACTTCGTACTTTAACAGCTATACTAGTTTTATTGCAAATCAAATAACTTTAAACCTCGATTTAAATATTTTATTAAATATTCTCTTTATTGTACTCAGGGATTAGATTTTTTTTCTATAATTTATTGTACTCACGAGTAAATATATATTTCTTTACGTAAAATAGCATGACTAATTTAAATAAATATGCTAAAATTTTAACAATTTACCCATTTTTCCTGGGGAATGTGAAATAAAAAACAATTTACATAATAGAAAGAAAAGCTTTTCATAAAGTTGTTTTCAATGAAAACGGATCGGCGGAGATCAGAAATTCCCTATGCTGTGCTAGGATTTTCAATTTTATATCTCCAGTCTTAAAATGAAATACAAGTAAAAAATTATATATATATATATATATATATATATATATATATATATATAAAGCTTATTGCAAAATCAAATTGATTATTTAATATATTGTAACTTCCAATAATAAAACTTAGCGTATCACCAAAATTGAATATACTAGCCATTAGCTAACCACTGCTATAACATTAATGGAAAAATATAAAAAACCAATGAAAACTGCTAGCAGTAATATTAAAATTTTATGTTTGCCACAGCTGGAACACTGAAGGTTGTCTGGGGTAATATAAAAACTGAGTGTGTGCCACAGCTGAAACAACACTGAACCAATTAAAATTTACATAACACTAACTATTTCCATCCTCTTGCTTCCTGCCGGCAGTGACCTTGGCCTCATTTTGGCCATCATTTCAGTTTCTGTTGGGGTGAACAAAAATTTCCAGATCTGAACATATAGCAAAAACAAAAAAATAAAAAATCTGTTTAAATTAAAACTATGGATTGAGTGAATGAACTTACTCTAATAAGGAATATACAGGATCAGGAAGCATATTTTTCAAAACATTTGTAAATTATGCTGCTATTTCCAGTGTTAGAGAAATATTAGATGAAATACGCTTTTCAAAGATATTGTATATTAAACAATGAAAATTAATTTCAAATGAAAAGAAAATAGATGTGTCATGGTATGATTTTCGTCGTATAGCATTTAACTAATATGAAAAAAATAATTAGCAAACATAATCATATCCATAAATACTACCTTATTCAGAATGAAAGGGTATGTAAATATCCCTATATTTATGTAAATATCCTTAATATTTAAAACTGTATGAACTCTTTCCTATTGGTACTGTAAAAGGACAGGGTAATACTTTATAAGAAGCTAACTGTATCTTTCATAAAACTAATTATTTTTACACATGAATTTTAAACAGGCATATAAAAAGAAGCATACATTAAATAGAACATTAACACATAATAGTTATTATTGTTAAAAGTATCAGGAATAATATGAGTATCTACAGTTATGAACATACTTGAAAGTTAAATGTATATATATATAAAAGAAAAAGAATGTTTACTATAAATACTTTAATTTATTTCAATGTAATATTTTTTTACGCATTTTATTTTCACATATTGAATAATTTACTTAGAATACTTTTACTTAGAATTTACTCTTACTCAGAATATAAAATATTCTAAATTTCAGAATTTGCTATTTTCCATTAATCTATTTAGAAAAAAAACCAAGAACTTCAAATCTCGATCAATCTTTGCTACTTGAAAATTTGTTATGTTGAAAAATCGATAAATTTAACTTTTTCAGTAATGCATTTTACGGTACATATATCGAACTATAAAATCTAGAAATATTTTATTTTTAAGAGTTAAATTAATCTTAAAAAATAATCATTTCTTTCGTTTCAGAATATGACGGTTAAAATATGACATCAATACATCAGATCTGAAACTTTGATAAAAGTGAAATGACTTGAACTTTTAGAGACTTAAATTTAATTCCGAAGATAGTAGAATTATTTTACAGAAAATTATATTATTTTTTATAAGACATATTTATAAAAATTGTTTTCTTTAAATTATTCCCGATAATTTTGTGCCAAGAAATGTTCTACTATATTGAAACTTTTTCTATCACTAATCTGATATCTTCGAATTGCACTTTTAGAAACACCTTTCTATTTAATGCCATTATTAATTCATTATATTTTAAAAGTAAGTTGAAAATGTGATAAAAAATGGTTATATAAATATATTGGAATATGAAGGAGGAATTGGCCAAGACACACCACGCCGGCCAATGCATCTTGGTGCGAGTCCATCCGTGTTGGTTCGTAATGCTAGGTACTACTAACAACTGCACCACGTGAAGATACGGATTGGACATTATACCTATGTCCTGGTCGGTTCCTCCAAGCTATGAATAATGGAATTGGAGGGTCTGGAAGTATGAAGAGATGCATGTTAGGATTCACCCGATGAGATAGAAAACGAAAAACTTAGATTAGGGAGCAAACAAAAGTTACTTAACTTATTTCTAGAGTTAGAAGTTAAAAAAGAGCTGGGCTGGGCACTTGCGAGGAGAAATGGTGATAGATGGACCACGAAAGTTCTATTTTGGATATAAAAAGATAAGAAAAGACAGTGGAAGAGAACATTGTGCAGTTGGAGAGATGAAATTGTGAAGTTTGAACGAGCAAAATGGAGAAGAATTGCAGATAACTGGGCAGTTTGGAATCACCGAGGAGAGGCCTTCATTCTCCAGTGGACTGATAAAGGCTGATATTGATAATGATGATAATATATCTATAAGTGTATATAAATATAAAAAAAAAAGCACATTAAACATTCTCCCTTTTAAAACAGTACCAGATTAATACTCAGCTTGATTTAATTTTAACAATTTTTTCTTATAGAAATACTCCCTCTCATCTTCAGTTGAATTCATCTATAGACTGGTTGAAAATATGGTACTCAAACTGACAGCTGCCAACCTAGCAGCTTTTCACTACCGGAAACATTTCTTAGAATAATTTATTTTATTTATTAAGCGAACTGTAAAGGTTTTCACTGATAAAGTAAAATAAAAAATATTGAATAAAATTAAACATGATTTATACGTCTGATTAATGTATTAAAACCAATGTAACATTTAAAATGAGATAATGAATACAAAAATTTTAAAACTTTAAAAATCCATTTTAATTAGAAGCATTAAAGTACACGACAGACGTTTCGGCTAGAACACTAGCACTCCTCAGCGTCAAACATACAAGCACAACATTTACAAAAAAATTCATAACACACCATAACAAGATTATATTTTCAGGAGGAATATCTTTAGTCTCGTTCAAGGCAGAATGTTGCATTTTAGTAAAATCGCCCTCTAGATTTTTTTTTTTTTTTGTAAATGCTGTGCTTGTATGTCTGACACTGAGGGAGGAGGGCTAGTGTTCCAGCCGAAAGCTCTGTCGTATATTTTGATGTTTTTAATTAAAATGTATTTTTAAAGTTTTAAAAATTTTGTATTTATTATCTCATTTTAAATATTACATTGGTTATAAAAAAATATTACTAAAATTTTCCGGTAGCCAAAATGTGCTACGCTAGCAACTATACTCAAACCAATATTACCACACTTGGTGACTTTTTTTTTCAATACCCACAACTAAATTTTAATTGTTTGCCTAATCACTTCGAAGATTAATCGACTATTATAAATATCAGATATCACTTCTCAAAAATGCTGGCGACTACTGAAAAAAAAAAAAAAAAAAAAAAAAAACTCCAACCTCAGCTATTTAAATGATTTTTAACAATGATTTTTAACATCAGGAGGGCGATTTTATTGGCTTACAACGAATCACATGTACTGTGTATTACAATATTTTACGTTGTAAAAAAAAAAAAAAAAAAAAAAAAAAAAAAAAATCCGTTCAAAAAAAAATCTATAACTTTCCTTAAAAATTTCTTTTTTCTTAAATGTTTAAAAATTTATCTCTATCTGCCATAAACTTTTTTTTTAATCAGCTAAATTATTAACTCTGATAACAGATTTCATCTAGTGGTTACATACTTTTTTCTTTTTTCTATACAGAGAACTTAGCTCTGAAGGAAGAAGGAGAAGTGCTATATAAGAACATAATATATGACTACGTGGCTTTGAGGTAACGCAGGCACATGCTATGCGGTGAATCATGTTCGAACAAAAGAACTTTATTTCATGTATGTTTTCTTACAATGTGCCTCACGGAAAAAATCTGTTGTTCGCGAAAGATTTTTCTAATGTTAACTTTTTTTTTTTTTTTTTTTTTTTTTTTTTTCATGGCATACACATATTTTCTAGAAATTTTCAACCAGGCATTTTTTGTAATATAGCAAAAAAATTTATTGTGTGTTTCTTAATAAATCCTAAATTAAAAGAAATAATTCAAATATTTATAAGTTTTCTACAACTGAAATTGGATCAAATGCAAAACAAATACTTGAGTAAAATAAAAGCATATTTCATTCATGAAGAATAGAACATAATCTCATGTTTCCATAGGTAAATTAGCGCATTCCTTTAACTAAACAAAATATTCCAGTAACTAAACAATATATAGTTCTTCTGCTCTTTTATAAACTGATAATGAACTCTTCAAACTTTAATCTCTTTTGTAAACACTTTTTAACAAATTTAGAAATGATTACGTAGTGAGAGAAAGTGAGTGGGTGGTTTAATAGGTTTAGTTTTCACCAATTGAATTAAAATTATGCCACTCAGCTTACGAGAAAGAAAAAAAAAGTGAATCGTTTATCTCAAAGACTTTTAAAATAAATGGGGATTAACAATTTTTATCATAAAAATTTTATAAGAATATAATTAATAATTACTATTATTGATAGGGCAAATTTAATTCACATTATTTTACATAATTTACAAATGATATATCTTAGCCATTCAAGGGAAAATATATACAAATAGAATAATATATATTATGCTTATCATAAAGTTAATTATAAAACTCATAAAATTTTATATTCTTCTCGATGTTAAATTAGTTTCTCAATTATATACAAATAGCTATAAATTTTCTAATTTTCTAGGCTCCTTTGCTTTGGGTGAAATGTAAATGGTTTGTAAAAATGAAGTTAAAACAAAATGCAAATGTACAAATAAAACAACTGTAAAGATATATTGCTTGCTTATTTATTGTTTATTCATCATAATTCAACACAAGTATTTCAGTTCATTGATTTCGCAATAAGTCAGTTTCTTTTCACTACGGTCAATTTTACTACTCTTTTCCACTTGATATGTAATTTTAAGTTAATAAATTTATAAATCATTATAAAATAATTGTTATTTAAATTACTTGAAGATATATATAAAATGCATTGCTTTTTTCTAACTTTTAGGCATCACAATGTATATGCATTTATTCTCTTTTTATATTAGCGCTCACTATTATTAAAAAAAAAAAAAAAAAAAAGAAAAGAAAGAAGTCTGTACAGTAGAAAATTATAAAATCTAGGGTTTAAGGTGTTTTGAGAAAAAGAATATAGGACTAAAAAGTTTTTTATATTGATAAATTCTTCAACGTTGGAACCATAGATATAGTAATTTATTAAGATCTATCATCCTCATGTTATCGAGCAAAGATTTTTGATGCCGAAATGGTATTTTGGCATGAGCCATTAGGGTGTAAAAACTCGGATATAGTAATAGAACAGAATGTTAATGAGTTTTGAAAATGCAAAAATTTACTGAAATCATATTCACACTTAAAAAATACTAAAAATCGTTAAAAACGCTTAACGTAAACGAAAGTACAATTCTAGCAATTTTTTATTAATACCTCTTAATATAACGCTATATTTTTGTGCCACTCTGTAAATCTAATGCTAACCATGCTATATTCTACGCAAAGCATACTTTTGTGCATATAAATAACATATTTCAATTTCGCAAAACTTCGGGGAAAGTAAAGTTATTAAAATTTGATTTATAGAAATATCTCTCATGGAACGCAATGCTTTGGAATACTTTTGTGTGTCCCTGTACACAAATCAGTTGTGGTATTTCCTTCATTTTAAACAGGAAACATCCAATAGTGAACTTTAATAACATATTTCAATTTCATTCAGATATGTCTACATTAAAGGTATGAAAATATGGTTTATAGAAATACCTCTCATAGAACACAATGCTTTGAAATACTTTCGGGTGTCCCTGTACACAAACCAGTAGAGGTATAAACTCCATTTTCAATAGGGAACGTCCGATAGTGAACCTGAATAACATGTTTCAATTTCATTAAGATATGTCAACAGTAAAGGTATGAAAATTCGGTTTATAGAAATACCTCTCATAGAACACAATGCTTTAAAATACTTTCGGGTGTCCCTGTACACAAACCAGTAGAGGTATAAACTCCATTTTCAATAGGGAACGTCCGATAGTGAACTTGAATAACATATATCAGTTTCAAGAAATTCCATAAATATTTACGGGAGTTACAGCGCGGACAGACAGAGGGACAGACGGACAGCAGACAGACGGAGAGACAGACAGACAAACCGGAGTCATAAACACTTTTCAACCTTGTTGGAAAGTGTTAAAAAAAAAAAAAAAAAGACTTGGAAGGACATTTTATTGTTTAGCATCCAAAATTTTATTGATGTGTTAATACCTTGATACATTATAATGTATGTGTAAGCGTTTTAATTTGCATTATATTCTGTGAAAATTCAATGTATATTAAGTTGGAGAAATGCTAATTTCGTTCTCTGTCATGTCTTCTCGTATCCTTATTGCCTCGTGTATTAGCAACAAAGGTCATGGAAAGACGGTTTCCTGTTTCACAGCAAAAATATTATTAATATGTTAATATCTAGAAACATGTGAAATATATAAGCATTTTTATTTCTATTATAAAAGATGACTTCACTACAATAAGTTTTTAGTACTCTATATGTTAAGTATACAAAATTTAGGCAATATGCATGGTTATAGAAATTAATTTACGTTATGTTCAAAAAGTAGATATATTTATATGTAATATGATGATTTTTTATTTTATAAATTTTATAATCATAATATTAATGTAATTGAATGCCTCATAACGAAGGGAAAATAAATTGGTTCTTAAAGAAAGTAAAGGATAATTTAATTGGAGTATGTGAAAATAAATTCGAGTAAATTGATAGATTTATATTTCTTGTTTGTTCTTTAAAATGTGCTATCATCTTCAAAAAAAATCTCTTAGCCTAACTACATAAACAATTTTATTTCAAACTAAAATGTTGTTGTCACCATAAAACTTTCTTCAATATTTTCGTAATATATATATTTCTAAATTACCTTTTATTAAAATTATTTCTCAAACGTAATCAGCATCAGTTTATATCACACTGAGGAAAAAAATTATATCAACTTCATCTGGAACGAATAATTCGTCATTTCCTGAGTCCCTAAACTAGAAGTATGGTTTTTCAAGCCATGCTTATATTATAAGTCAATAAACAGAATAGACGAAATGATCGAGAATTTATCGTCTATGCATTTCTAGATTGTGGAACAATATTATGAATAATATGAATATTATGATTTCTTAGTATTGCGAAAAATTCTAGCTTTATTTCCTAGAATTGGGTCATAAACTCGACTTATAGTTGATAAAACACATCTCTTGTGTTCACATTTATTTGCAAAGATTTTTAAATAAGTTTGACTTCAATAATATAGACAAAAGTTCTAGAATTACAATAGGAGTTTCTAGAACTTGCTTTAAAAGAGGATTAGAATTTATAAGGATTGCATGAAACTATTTTTACTAGAACTACAATTTATTTTTTTGATGTCAGTCTCAGAATATTCTCTCAATGCAAATTTCAAGTAAATACCAAACTTAGTTAAATTTAATTGATATTGATTCTTAAGATACGTTGTCCAGAAATTGCGATATATGCATACAAAGGGACAAACAGAGAGAGCGGGATACAGAAACACTGAAAAACATTTTGAAAAAATGGTGAAATTGTGGGGAGGAATCTCTCAGAACGTGTAAATTCTCTAAAACGGGAAGTTGAAAATTTTTCAAATCAGATACTGGCTTCTTATGTATATAGAAGAATGTAATCAATGTTAATGGCATAAATATATAATAAAACTAGCATGTTGTGGCCTCCACAAGACTTTCTTCTATATTTTCCTATACAAATGCAGTAAAGGCAAATAATTTATTTAAAATATTATTTATTAAAAATATCTAACATGATGAATGCAAATGATTTTTATCTTAGAGAAAACTAACACTAAATATTCAAAGAAAGACATTTTCATTATCTATAGATAACATCTTAAAAAATGCGTTTCTATAATGGTTATCTCACCTATCAAGTTTCGTACCGTTACATGCCATAGAAGTTGGGATATAGCCTTCCCGTTATCGAGGAAATTTCCAGTATAGCAGTACCATCTATTGATCTACAAGCATCCAATTTTAATCAGCATAATGTCTCATAATGGACTTATCACTTACCAAGTTTTATTTAATTATACGCAATAGAACCTGAGGTATAGCCTTCCCTTATTTTTGCAGAAATCGCTGTGTAGCAGCGCCACCTGCTGAGCAGTTGGCATCAAAATTTAGAAGATACTAATTAATCTGCATTTACATATAAATTTAGATTGAATTATATGCAGTAGTTTATGAGATATAGCCTTTCCTTAAATTGCGGAAATCGCTGCATAGCAGCGCCACCTGTTGGTCGACAAGCATGCAAATTGAATCAGAATAATTTCTTATGAAGACCTTTTTACATATCAAGCTTTGTTTGATTATACACAATAGAACCTGAGATATAGCCTCCCCTTTAATTGCGGAAATCGCTGTATAGCAGTGCCACCTGTTGAGCAGTTGACACCAAAAGTTCACAGGTACTAACTTAGATCAAGGTTAATCTACATACAAATTTATATACGATTCTGAGCAGAAGTTCCGGAGGTACAGTTGCCACAAAATTTTTGTCGCACACACAGAGACAGACGGACAAACAAACATTTTCTAAAAGTGGTGAAATCATGTTCTAGATTTCTCAAAACGCGTAAAGCCATCAAAAATCAGAAGTCGAAAAATTTTACAAATCTAATACTTGAAAATAGAAGAGAGTAATAAAATAAAATAATTAGGAATTCTAAAATCATGTATTATATTCTATTCATTTTTTGTTAAAGAAAATATAAATGAAAAGGCAATAGTGTCAATATTAAAATGCAAAATATACAAAAAGATTCAAATAAAAAACAAATTTTTAAATTATTCTTGAAACATTAAACATTTTAATCCATTCCTTTATTCAGCCATGTAAGAAAATTTATTGTTTAAGTGCACATTTTTAATAGTTTGATAAGGATGATTATTTTTTTTACTCTAGTTATTTTAGCGCAATGAAATTTTTTTATTATACACTATCTACAAATATGTATTTGGACATTTTCGAATTTAGACGTTCTGTTAAATATCTATAAAATTTCTTTAAGAATCATCATAACACTTTGGTTGAGGAAAGAACATGCTAGTACCAGTAAAATAATAATAATGATAATAATAATAATACAAAAGTCTAAATATTCCGGATCATCCTGAAAAAAATAATGTTTTAAATGCGTTTGGGATTAAGAAGGTTTCTCTCATTATCTGTAGAAATTTTTATGAGCTTACCACATATATTCATGGAGATGAATCAGTATTTATTAAAAGTTGCGTAAAAAAATGTTACTTTTCTAAATATAACACGCAGTGTACTAGACCCAGTGCAAAGACATTTTTAGGAAAATTAGCATACTGCATTAGACGTAGCATTTTGCAATCAACATGTAAAAATATTAAATATCTTACGAAATATGAGCATTTTTGATATATAATTCTTATTTAAGCATGCACTAGATAAAAAAAAAAAATGCTTAATTTAATAGCCAAAAGTATTAAGCAACTTATATGAAAACACCCAAACAAATATCGTGTAAATTCAAAAAGTTAAAAGATGAATGAATGGAATTTTATTTCTCTTAAAATAAAAGGGGTTTTATTCTTTAACCACATTTCTTGCGACCATGGAAGCCTCTGCGCAAGTGCGGATTGAACGAGTCCAGTGTTAAAATAGGGGTGACTGAGAGAAAACAAGCGATAAGGGAACACCGAATAACTGGATGTTTGCCAAATAACTATCTCTCGGACAATTTTGCATCCCTCGAAACTTTGAACCCGGCCTCACTGGTAGTGAAACGTGGTCGGACTATACTCACATTATTATTTTGATTCAATCAAAACCTAGTTGTAATACAGTGTTCGCTGATTGTAAAGAAATATTGATAGAACCCCCGATCATCTTTTTTTTTTTTTTTTTTTTTAGATAAACTGATATTCTGTTCATTCTCAATTTAAAGAGAACTTTAGAAATAGTTTAACTTTAAAAACATAAAAGTAAATTAATTGCGGTTATCAAGGTAAAATATTTTTTCTTTAATTTTTATACTGTTTAGAAATGGAATATTGTGCATCATTAAGAAGATGGAATATTTTGCATCCTTAATTTGAATTTGGATTTCACACAAAATCAGTGTGAAATTCAATCTATATTCATTTCTTAAAGCACCATTTATAATTTGCTTCAAAAAAATTTATAAAATCCACATTCCATAATTTATAATTTTTTAACGATGTATTAAAACTTTACTTTTATATAAGTATAATAAATTGGAAGAGGAAATTTTCCCTGTTTAACAGGATATTTTATTTCGATATAAGTATATTTCAAACTTATTCATTTAAAAACACTATTTTTTAAAACATTACATTTGCAAATTTTTAGAGATTATATCGATATACATTTCTTAAAATAAAAGGAACTACAGTTTTCAGTTGTAATTGTAAGATTTTTCTGAACTCTTTATTGATATATATACAATATACAGGGTGGCGATTAAGTATCCGGAAAAAGTATTTGATAGTAAATAATTTGTGAAATGGCAAACAAATTTAGCCCGTGAACGCCTGAATTAATTTTACAAAATATTATTAGCTGATTATTTCACTTTTAAATTAATATAGACAACTGACTGTAAAATATATTAACTTAAACAATTCTTTTGATAGTTTTAAATTTAAAGCATATCCTCATTTATTGACGTTTAGTGTTCTAGCGAGAAAAATTCGAGATAGAAGAACTTTGAGATAACGGATTAATTTTTATTATGTATTGGCAAAGATTTCGAAAGCAAAGTATTATAATATATATTATTATTCAACTTGATTCAAGTTAGTATACCTGCGCAAAAAGGAAATATATGTGCTACGAATGAAAAATCATAAAATAACTATCCAAATTATGAAATAATAATTAACAGTAGGCACATAAAACTTTCAGGTATCATTTAGATTGATGATATAAACTGTCACTAAAAAGCAGAAATCATTCCAAAAAACCACAAAAAATATACGTGCCATTTTGTTAGCTGTCCTCAAATGAGGATACTGGGCGCTAATGGGTTAAAATGCCTTTTTAAACGACCGGAAAAAAAATATATTGTACGCGCATAGAAAAAAACCTTACGTTTCAAAAAAAAAAAGAGAAAAAAAATAATAATTACACATTACTTTAAATAATGAATACTTTTGTAAAAATAATTACACTTGTACTTATGCAATTTTATGTAATGACACATAAAAAATAATATTGTATAGTATAAACTGCATGCATTCAATCTAAGAAAATTTAAATAATGTATTTGAATTAAAAGTATAAGCAGAAAGGTATTAATTATATTATGTAAATGAAATTTAAATCTTCTATTTATGGTCACTTACTGGTTTCATTCAAATATAACTTACATTGTTTTTGCTCATTTACAGTTTGTTGGCAGCGCATAAAAGATTTAATTAAATGCAGCAAGAACTATACTGAATACACAGTGTCATCAATTGTAATTTTCCCCCTTAATGCAATGAATAACAAAAGAGAAGCATGTAATTTATTACTCTATTAAAGAGCGGGCTGGTTTGAAAATCCTTATGGATTCGATTGTTTTAGAAGTAAATAACTCTTTTACAATTAGAATTCCATTTCTTATAATAGGAATAAACAGTCAATTTCTGTGTAATTATTTACTGGATTAACAATACAATACATTCTGAAATGTATAGGAAGATATATTATATTATAAAAACATTTTTTTGTTGAATAATTAATTATAAATAATAGTTTCAAAGAATAATGAGTATGAATGTTCTCTGAATAATTTTAAATAAACTTTTGAATTTAATAACAGATTTGAATTTTATGTAAATATGGGTATAGTAATAAAATGGACGGTGGTTGAGGGAGGCAGTAGCCCCCTCATACAGAACTAATTATCATATAAAACTTTTTCGAAGCCTAATTTGAATTGTTTTAACATAGGTTTGCATGATAGTACTCTATATCTTACCCCTTAATCTCCATTCTGTATTTATAGTATTAAATTTCAGGATAAGAGAAAGTCGTGTGAGAGACACACCAGATTATTCATTTTTGTTTATGTTAACTTATATTTCAATTATATGACATTAATATTCTCTAATTAACTAATTATTATTATTATTTTACTTTTTTTTATATAGAAATCAAAAGCATTACTTCACAAATATTAATATCACTTAAATAATGAAAACAAATTGTTATATTATTTAAATACATCATTTTGAACCTCACTTATTAAGAAATCAGAGAATGTGATTCTTCTGTGAGTGACACTGAATATCACATTTTAATGTATATTTGCAATTTGCACAGAATTGTAAATTTTATGAATAAATATTTTAAATAAATTCAATACTGCATGATTCAAGATTAGAAAGAAAACAAAATACATGGAAAATTGCTTTTTTTTTTTTTTACATTTAATAAAAATTTAAAAGAGGGAAAATATCTTGCAATTCCTATATCAAAGTAGTGATAATTTCACAATTTCTTTCCTACACCTATGCAAAATTTTCGAAATGGGAAAAAATACAAATTATTTTATTTTCATCTTCTTTATTCTTTTTAACACTTTCCAGCAAGGTTGAAAAGTGTTTATGACTTCGGTTTGTCTGTCTGTCTGTCTATCTGTCCGTCTGTCTGCCTGTCCGTCTGTCCGTCTGTCTGTCCGCGCTCTAACTCCCGTAAATATTTATGGAATTTCTTGAAACTAATATATGTTATTCAAGTTCCCTATCGGACGGTCCCTATTGAAAATGGAGTTTATACATCCAATGGTTTGTTTACATGGACACCCGAAAGTATTTCAAAGCATTGTGTTCTATTGGAGGTAATTCTATAAACCATATTTTCATACCTTTACTGTAGACATATCTTAATAAAATTGAAATATGTTATTCAAGTTCCCAATCGGACGTTCCCTATTGAAAGTGGAGTTTATACCTCTACTAGTTTGTGTACAGGTACACCCGAAATTATTTCAAAGGATTGTGTTCTATGAGAGATATTTCTATAAACCATATTTTCATACCTTTACTGCAGGCAAACCTTAATGAAATTGAAATATGTTATTCAAGTTCACTATCAGACATTTCCTATAGGAAATGGAGTTTATACCTCTACAGGTTTGTGTACAGGGACACCCGAAATTATTTCAAAGCATTGTGTTCTATGAGAGGCATTTATATAAATCATATTTTCATATCTTTACTGTAGACATATTTTAATGAAATTGAAATATGTTATTCAAGTTCACTATTGTATGTTCCCTGTATAAAATGGAGGAGAATATCACCATCCGTTTATACACAGGGACACTCTAAAGTATTTCAAAGCATTGCGTTCCATGAAAGATATTTCTATAAATAAAATTTTAATAACTTTACTTTCCACGAAGTTTTAGGAAATTTAAATATGTTATTTATATGCACAAAAGAATACTTTGCATAGAATATAGCAGGATTAGCATCAGATTTACAGGGTGGCACAAAAATATCCAGTTATATTTATTATATTGGGTTATATCCAGTTATATTGGGTATTTTTTTTATTAATACCCAATAATATAGAGGTATTAATAAAAAATTGCTAGAATTGTAATTTCGTTTACTTTAAGAGTTTTTAACGCTTTCTAGCATTTTTAACACTTTTCAACAAGGTTGAAAAGTGTTTAGGACTTCGGTTTGTCTGTCTGTCTGTCTGTCCATCTGTCTGTCCGCGCTCTAACACCCGTAAATATTTATGGAATTTCTTGAAACGGATATATGTTATTCAAGTTCACTATCGGACGTTTTCGATTGAAAATGGAGTTTACACCTCTACTGGTTTGTATACAGGGACACCTGAAAGTATTTCAAAGCATTGCGTTCTATGAGAGGTATTTCTATAAACCATATTTTCATACCTTTACTGTAGACATATCTAAATGAAATTGAAATATGTTATTCAAGTTCACAATTGGGTGTTTTATGTATAAAATGGAGGAAATTCCACCATCGGTTTATGTACAGGGACACTCAAAAGTATCCCAAAGCAATGCGTTCTATAAGCGATATTTTTATAAATTAAATTTTAATAACTTTACTTTCCACGAAGTTTTTGGAAATTGAAATATGTCATTTATATGCACAAAAGAATGCTTTACACAGAATATAGCGTGATTAGCATTAGATTTACAGGGTGGCACAAAAATATCCAGTTACATTAAGAGCTATTAAGAAAAAATTGCTAGAATTGTACTTTCAATTACGTTAAGCCTTTTTAACACTTTCTAACATATTTTAAGTGTGAATATGATTTTAGTTTTGTGTATCTGCCTCTCCGTCTGTCTGTCTATCTGTCTGTCTCTCCGAGTCTATTTACTCCTGTAAATATTTGTGGAATTTCTCGAAACTGATATATTTTATTGAAGTTCACTATCAGATGTTCCATATTGAAAATGGAGTGAATCTCTCTTCTGTTTGTGTACAGAGACACCCAAAAGCATTCGAAAGCATTGTGTTCTATTAGTGTTATTTTTATAAATATTTTCCCTGTAGAATATTACCCATTTAAAATGAAATTAATAGGTGATGTACAACTAGTTTGTTTACAGGAACAAAAAAAAAAAAAAAAAAAAAAAAAATGCCAATGCATTACGTTTTTGGACAGAATTTTTTGAAAATTGTATTTAAAAATCTTTCGACTGTAATAATCATAAAAATATTGAAGTGTATTGTTAATATTCTAAAATAATGTTTTGTATAGAGTATGATATGATTAACTTTCTGATTTACAGGGCTACACTAAAATATTCAAAGAGATCAAAAGCTGTAATTATAATCTAATGGCTGCATTTTCTTTTGCGTTAAGCCTTTTTAACACTTTCCAAAAGGCCTAAGAGTAATTTTAAAATCAATTAGTCTACCTGTTTGTTTTTCAGTCCTTCTGTCCGTTGTGTGATAACGTAGGCAAAGAATATTAACAGTTATTCGATACAACAATTACGCACAGTTGGAAAGTGTTACTAATCAATGCGTACTGCATGATTTTTCTTTCTTGTTTTAAACTATTAATAAATATTTTTGTCTAAATTCCAATAGTATCTGTAATAATCTCATGCATTTAAGTTTTAGTGATTTTTAAAATTGCCTCTGTCACCATTTTAGTATACTCTTATATAAAATGACCTCCTGAATCCGAATTTGACGCCCATCTTGCCCTATCAACCACAGTTTTTTAGGAATGGCCCCCTATTTTTATAAATTTTCGGTGAATTTTTGGCTATAAATTTGATTTTTAGGAGAGGGCATTATTTTAACCGTTAAATAACTTCTGAGGAGCTATAGAGTTGGAAAGTTGTAAAACCTGGACATTTGCGACAAGGTTTTTTTTTTTTTTTTTTTTTTTTTTTTTTTGGGGGGGGGGGGGGGTTGATTGCCACCGAAATTATGCATTAGGTATCTTATATTTTTTTTAATCTGTTTTTAATGATATTTTCTAATCTTCATATTTTTTTGTTTTGTTTTGTTTTGTTTTTAGGTACTAAATAATTTTTCATAAAACCCATTGTCGTAAAATTATCGAATAGGGAAAGAAGTTGAGAGGGGGGGGTGTAGAAAACGTTGGGTGACTGGGCAAAATTGGAGTAACATTCGGATCAGGAGGTCATTTTACATAAGAATCAGGAATTATCAGAAATATCAGACCTCGAAATTCTTTTCTTTTTTTGCGGAGCAGTGTAATCTATATCTATATCATTATATAAAGCGCAAAAAATTGTTTGTTTGTGGAGGGTAATCTCTGAAACTACTGAACCGATTTAAAAACTTTTTTCACTGACCGAAAGCTACAGTATGCCATATTGTTATCTATATCATTATATAAAGCGCAAAAAATTGTTTGTTTGTGGAGGGTAATCTCTGAAACTACTGAACCGATTTAAAAACTTCTTTCACTGTCCGAAAGCTACAGTATGCCATATTGTTATAGGCTATATTTAATTTTGATAAAATAAATTTTAGTTTAAAATCTGAGCATTTTAATTAAAATCCCCATAGAAGCCGTAATAGAAATGGAAATAATGAAATATTAAAAAAATTAGCTGCTGCCAACATAAAAGAAACATTTACATATTCATTTCGTTTTTAAAATATCTTGACGTGAAAAGAAAAGAAATATATTTGCACGTGCATTAAATTGAAATTCATATAAAGCTTTTTTAATTGTTAAACTTACACGTTAAATCTGACGTCATTATAGAATTAAAAGTGTTTATTTTTCTAATAATTTAATTTGATATGATATGATATGATATCTAAGCATCAATGTTTAAACCACGGAGTCTTTATTACTCCGTGGTTTAAACTGATGTGTGTAAACGAAATTGGAATTTAAAAATAAATAAATAAATAAAATAAAATAAAATAAGAAATTCTATTTTATAATATTATTTATTTTAATTTATAATTGTTGCCAAAAAGATTTACGAATTAATTTATTTTTAGACATATAATAAAATATATTTTCACGCAAACAATAATATAAAAAGTGAACTGGATTTTTTGTAAAAAAAATAATAAAGATCGAGGAAAATTATTTCCCAATTTTAATCCCCATATTTGGATATAGATATGTATTAGTTATCATGTGCATCCGTTAGATTAAATTGTTTTTGTTGTAAAATTGATAAAATTGGAATTTTAAATTTCAAAACTCTAGAAAAAAAATGGCAAATTTCCATATTCGATTGAAAACATAAACATTTCATTTCAAAGGATGATATTTATACAATAAACATCCAACTAATAAACTAATTAAAAGGGAAAGGATAAATATTCTATCATAATTTGAAGTCAAATTTGTTTTCAAATGTCTAAATAAAGTATCTGATATAATATACTAATATGTTGCACCGGAATAGATTTGATATCCGTCATCCTTGGCAGAAAAAAAAATATCGCCAAATTATCTGGCGAATATAATTTAATTCCTTTCAAAAATCATGGTTATTTTAAAAACTTACATTAAGAGTGTAACGAATAATATGAAACACTATTTCGTATAATACATATTACGAAAATATACATCTGGCATGTATATTTTCGTATTACGTTTTTGATCGCCAAATACAAAAAACGACAAGGGTGACAGTTTTGAAATTTAAAATTAAAATTTTGTCAATTTGACAACAAAATAACTCAATCTAACGCATGCATACAATAACTAATACATATCTATACCCAAATATGAGGATTAAAATCGGGAAATAATTTTTCTAGAATTTTAATAAAAAAAAAAAAAAAAAAAAAAATCCAATGAGCGATTAACATGGAAAATCTTTTTCATGCATCCACGGGCGGTCAGTGATGTCACACTTCGCTTGCGTATTGATATGTTTAAATTTATTTGGCGACTATTTTTAGCAACTAACAGTTATGGCAAGTAGCTCAATATACATAGCGCATACAGCCATTACTGAAATGTAAATAGCATTTAATTATTTGAGTTACATTATGTTGACTGGAAACCTATTTACTATACCTATGCTCTATAGCTATACTAATATAAAAAAAAAGAAAGGTTTATATGCATATGTAGAGAACGATCGCTAGAACTAAAAAGCCGATTGCTTTTTTTTTTTTTTTTTTCTTTCAATAATCAAAAGTTACACTGTCTCTCTCTAAGTGCTAGAAGCTATAATAAATTTTGGTAAAATAAATTTTTAATTAAAATTTTCAATATTTTAATTGAAAACAAAGCATAGATTTGATATCTATCGTCATTGGCGATTTTTGTATTTGGTGATCGAAAACGTAATACGAAAATCTGTATATTATCGTAGTAAATACGAGATGTATGTGTTTACTTCAATTACCTTACTACCGTAGGTAGTGTAAGTATTGTATAGGTTTTGGCAATTGGTCAGTGTGTGTGTATATGTGCACGTGTGTGTGTAATCTTCTGGCTGTCATATCTCCAAAACTAATAAAAATAGAACTACTAAACTTCACAAGTGATTCAGGTCTGGTGTACAGATAAATTTTCCAAATTTTCGTGAAAATTGAAAAACCGGAATTGGGTCATCGAAAACCAGAAATGGGACCCTAAGCCCATATTCAAAAACACCTCTAATGATTTTCTTCAAAGTTGCTGTATAAATAATATATTAGATGCCCTTTCGCTTGAAAAGTTGCTTAGTATAGGAAAATTGATAGGCGTCCTCTATAAACAGCTCAATTTCAGACTTCGCAAGTGCGTTCCTTTAAAAACGCCTGTACGGATTTTTTTCAAACTCGCGATGTTAACTTCCTATTAAATATCCTTTTGTATGTAATTATTGTTTTTAGGTCAATAATTGAGTATGCTAAGTTTTGGTAAAAGTTGGTATCTCAAAAACGGCTCTAACGTATTCTTGAATATTTTTTCTTTAATCCAATTTAGATAACCTTTCTCAAGTATTACGTGCTTATTACAGGAATATTAACGGTCATCCTGATTAGGTAGTTCAGTTTTAGATCTCGGAAATTCGTGTTTAAAAAAATAACTATCTATTTTTTTCCCCTTATTTTTTAACTCGCTATGCAAACTCTGTTGTATGTGTCTTTTATACGTGTATCAAGTTTCTCTTACTCGAAAATCTCAAAACATGCAAGTAATATCTCCAAAAAATTGTATACATTACGTGTAATAGTGGGTAATGGAAGTCGTGTGGTTGTTTCGCACCAGATTCTGTAATAGTATATATTGTACGAATATTGTTTCATATTATTGATTTCTCCTTTAATATACATTATTAAAATAATAATCAATTATGGAAATAATTAAATATATTTGCGAAATGAACAAATAAATAATAATTAAAGCTATTATGACGTCAATTTTATCAAAAACATTTTCATGTCATAGGTTTATTTTTCAATATTTTTTATTCATGAGTAAAGAAATGTTTCTTTTTATGAAATAAGCAAATAAATAAATAAATAGCATTAAGTAAAAATTGCCAACATTTAACAACTAATTAAAATAAATAATTGTAAAAGTATATTTTGACTTTCCAGTTAATAATATTGCCTGACTATAACATATAAACTGATATATTTCTTGATTTTTTACATATCAATCCATCTTTAACTAAAATTTGTTCATCAGTGCGAAGCCGGACGGGTCAGCTAGTCATATATGCATATATATTTATATATATATAATTAATTTTAGAAATACATTTAAAAATAAATCTTAGTTAAATACGTACTATCTTATGAGTATAAATATCTTAAAGCTTATAATACGAAAGAAGTTATTATTATTAATGTAAAACACATTTACAGGTTTTTTCAAACATTTCAACCAACACCATATTTTTGATAAAACAATGATAAATGTATATTTTATAAATAACTTATATATTCTCAAATACAATAAATAATTTTATTAAGTAAAAGACATTGACTGGAAAAAGTTTTCCTAGTTATTGTATCACAATTCATATACTACTTTCCTAAAGATTGTAAATTTATATAATACTTTTTCTTTCCTTTATGAAAAGAAATTATTTAAGAATAATAAATATATTCCTTTCTTAAAATTGCATCAATACGCAAAAATAAAATTGTTTTATTTTTAGAACCGTAAAAATTCTAAAATATTCAAAGAATTTTTTTCAGTGTTTTTGGATAACATTAAAAAAAATGAAAGAATTAATGTGCGTAAATCTTTAATATTTAAAATTAATTTAGAAAATGCGGTGAAAAACCATATTTAAAATATTCGCTGACCGCCAAAACTTAATAAACCAAATGATTTTGGTGTTAACGTTTGAATCTATTTAAACAAAGTATGGAAAATATAAGCTGTATAATTTTCATGCATTTATTTAGTGAATGTTTTATTTTATGAGCTCAGTCAGATAGTTATAAACTTAATAATATATATTTCTTTTTGGAAATGTGCTCTTGGACTAAAACAATAAGGTTAACAACACTACACTGAAAAACAATGTATATTCTATACAATTTATAATACTCTATATACAATGTAAATACCACGTCTCTCCACAATGTATAATCCATACTTGTTTTCTAATACGTTGGAAAATTTTAAAAGCTTAATAGGCTTTGAATTTGAATAAAGAATATAGTCTTCTCTAGCCATAATCAATATTTGCTTTTATATATGTTGGATAATTTTTAAGTCTGAAAGGTTTTAAAATTTAATAAAGATTATATACCTCTCTAGAATTAATGCATGATCTACATAATTTTTCTGATGCGTCGGATACTTTTAAAAGGGTGAAAGAGTTTGAAATTTCATAAAGAATATTTAATACTCTAACTATACTATGTGATCTATATCTATTTTCTGATATATCGGATACATGGACTGACATAGAAGACCATGTTGGAACAATTTTTGTTTTACTCCATAGAAATTCCTGAAGAAATCTTTTGTACTTCAGCAACGTCTTATATCTATTCTAAAAGGTGATGCATTGGATTATATTTAGATTAACGCGATAACCAATCCATTCTATTAATACTATGATTATAAACGCCCCTCCCTACAATTATTCATCGATGTTGCACTGAAAAAATATACATTATAAGAAAATTATTAGCATAGCGGCAAAATTCATCATTTCCAGTCCCATCATTAAATATAGTCATGTCTGTCAAGCTGCCGGAAGAGATTTTGGCCAAAACGGGGTTTCTCCTTCTGATGTAAGCCAATAATTCAACGTATCCTGTTATGATTATTTCCATACTCACAAGGGAAGTATGAATGAGTAAAATTCCGATTGAACCAAAACCGAGCTTAAATTAAAGAGCATGGCCGAAAACATACGGTAGCGTACAAACTTGCTGCAACAACCCCCCCCCCCCCTCATGGAGCAAGAAAACGACCCTAAAAGTTTTAGTTGTTGTTCTAAAGACCTACGAAAGAAACTTCGTTAGCAAGACGGTGTGGGACAGTGGTTAGAGCATTCAATCCAGTGCGAAAGGTCGTGAGATCGAACCCAGGCGGCTTTTTTTTTTTTTTTTTTTTTTTTTTAATTATTAACATATATAAATGAAATAAAACAAAATATTAAAATAAATGAATAATTTTAGAGAAAATAATTATGAAATGTAATTATGAAATTAAAAATAAATATACTCTATACAAAGATATTAAGGAATATAGGGTAAAATGATCTCTTTACGGAAAATATATATATATATATATATATATATATATATACATTGCTCGATGTTAAAAATTCAACACCAAGAAGGAATGATAATAACGGAATGAAATTTGTTGGACACATACATTATGGTAGGGAGAACAATTGATTAAAATTTCATTAAATTTGGAGTAATATGTACTGAGAAAATAGTACATGAAGCAGCGACCTCTGTTAGCAGTAACAGCACATATCTGCCTAGGCATTGAATCGAACAGCGATTGGATGACATGTACGGGTAGAGCACTGCATGAAGTTTTAACACGATGCCACAATTCATCGATCGAAGTTACTGGTGAGTGGTGGGAGGCCAGTCGCTTTTAAAAGATTGAACAGTAATTTTCATTGGTGCGAGATCAGGAGAACGCGCTGGCCAGAGCAATAGTCGAACACATTCGGCATCAAGGAAGGTCCAGACAATATGAACAACTTGCGGTCGTACATTGTCTTGTTTAAATGTTGCGCTTCGGAGGCTTTGAACATAGGGCAGAGTTATGGGCCTTAACTAGTCAGAAATGTAATGGCTGGCATTTAGAGTGGCGGGAATGAAAACAAGAGGTGACCGGGACGTGTATCCAATGGTACAGCATACTATCAATCCAGGTGGTGACTCGGTATGCGGCTACCAAAATTCTGATCACCCTCAAAACTGCATCACTGATATGGGCTCCATTAATGTGTAATCAACGATGAACCTGGACGCAGGAATGGCGTGAAGTTACTTTTCAGACAAATCACAATCCTGTTTACAGCATCAAGATTGCCTTATCCGTATTTAACGCCATTATGAATAATGCACATTGCCAGCTGGGATTCGACATCATCATACTGTCCATCATTTGCAATGATGTTATGGGTTACCATTGGTTACACGTCTCGATTACTTCATGTTAGTATTCCTGGCACTCTGAACAGCAGCCATTAAATTTCTGATGAGTTAAGGCCTGCCCCTCTGCTCTGTATTCGGGGCCTCCGTAGCGCAAAATTTAAGCAAGATAATGCCCGACCGCAAGTTGTTTGTTTTGTCCAGACCTCCTTTGATACAGAATTTGTTCAACTGTTGCTCTGGCCAGCGCATTCTCTTGATCTCGCACCAATGAAAATGACTGTTTAATCATTGAAAAGCGACTGCCCCCCCCCCCCCCACTCACTAGTAACTTCGATCGATGAATTGTAGCATCGTGTTGAAGCTTCATGAAGTGCTCTACCCGTACATGTCATCCAATCGCTGTTCGATTCAATGCCTAGGCAAATATATGCTGTTGTTGCTTACAGAGGTCGCTGCTTTATGTACTATTTTCTCAGTACATATTACTCCAAATGTCCTGAAATTTTAATCAGTTGTCCTTCCTACTAAAATGTATGTGTACAACAAATTTCATTCCGTTATTATCATTCCTTCTTGGTGTTGCATTTTCAATGTCGAGCATTGTGTATATGTATATATATATATATATATATATGCTTAAATTTACAAATTTAGTGTCAGGTTAATAATGACTATGATTAGAAATAAAAAAATAATCAAAACATAAGCATTTTTCAATTTATAAGCAAAACGTATAAACGAAAATTTATCACAATAACGACTATATAAATAAAAGTTCTTTCTTTTTCCGCCTGAAAAAAAAACTGAATTCAAAGCAGACGATCAGATTTTGGAGGCGATTTATGCTTTAGCAGCATTGGCAAAAAATATTAATTAAGAATTTATATAAAGCAAAAATAAATAAATAAATAAAGGTAATATTTTTCTTTGAATTATTCATTTATTTAATTTAGAAAGAAAATTAAAACATTTTTTCGCTTGAAATAAAATGTTTTAATAATTTAATAGAAATACTATTCATTTTTATGTACGAAGAATAACAAAATTAAAAGCAGACGACCATCATTTGCTACTAGCGGCTTTGACGTAAAATATTGATAAAAAAAAATAACTGAAACTTTAGGAAAGAAAAAAAAAATGTGTAAATGAAATTTATGTTCTCTTAAACTCGTCATTTATATAAATTACAAAGAAAAATGAAAAACAATTTTTTTCAGTTGGAAAAAAAAAAATGTTATAATAATTTATTTAAACATTTAAATATATTTTTTAATTAAATTTAATAATTATCTTCCTTTATTTTATTTTAAAAAAGTATACATATAATATATCTGCATATGCATATTTGGGAAAGAAAAAATTGTTAAGTGCTCCGTCGGGGATCGAACGCAGGAACTACGTAACACGAATCCATGACCTTGCCACAGCACCACGCATCTGCGAGCTGAAGTCTTCTTTTTTCGATTTTGATAAAAAGCATCTAAAAGTGCAAGTGTCATTTCTTGCCCCTGGGGATTTGTTGCAGCAAATTTGAACGCTATCCTATGTTTTCGACCATGCTGTATAATTTAAGCTTGATTTGGTTTCAATCGGAATTTTACTCATTCATACTTCCCTTGTCAGCTCAGAACAAACTGAGAATCCTTAAAAATATGAATCCAGACTAATTCGTAAAAGGTATGAAATACTATTTCTTAAATGTTGAAATCACATGCTCTCTAGATGTATTTAGTAAAGCCCTTCTTTGAATTCAAATCAGTGGGACATATTTAACTGCTCTTCTTTAATACATTGTTTTAATATAAGGACGTCTTTGGTCCTAAATAGTAGAAAGTTTTCTAAGTTTTACAAAACACCTTACATAAAATTGGAGCACAATAATTTTTCTGTTTTCTACGCGAAAATTTACTGAAAAAGATCTTTGAGTGTTCATATGACTCAAGGGAGACCTGAATAAGAAATAAGCAGAATTTTTAAATTTCCCAAGCAGGATTTTTAAATTTGTTGCTCCATATTGCAGAAGGTATTAAATTTCTAGCTTTTTTTTTTTTTTTTTTTTTTTTTTTTTTTTTTATCAATCCGAATGCTCTAATTCTAAACAATCAAATAAAAATACTTTAAAAGTAATCAACAAAATTTTGATTTCAAAGTTTAATAAAGCAATTTCAAAAACATTAATAATTTTCAAAATTTATTATTAAGAACATTTTATTTCTCTCTCTCTCTCTCTCTCTCTCTCTCTCTCTCTCTCTCTCTCTATATATATATATATATATATATATATAATCATTTTCCTTTGTATGTAGATTATCTACAAATAATAATAATAATAATAATAATAATAATAATAATAATAATTTTTAATATTTTATATAATGCATTAATTTCAAAAACTATCTTTTTTTTTTTTTTTTTTTTTTTTTTTTTTTTTTAATGTACATTGAAAGTTAAACGATCCAAAGAGTATGTAAAAATTGAAAGTGTTACTAATTTACACATACATACATATATATATATATATACCGCCTCTATCTAGGATGAATAAGTAGTCATTTTCTGAAACCCTAAACTAGAAATTTAGATTTGCGAGCTATGGTTATAAAGTAAAAAAATACAATGGATAGACGAAATGATCGAGAATTTCTAATCTAAACTTTTCTAAATGGTAAAATAAAGTTATGAATGCTATGAATATTACGAACCCTTTGTATTGCGAGAAATTCTCGCTTGATTTTCCAGAATTTTTAAGTAAGTTTAATCACGATAATATAGGAAAACAGTCTAGTGTTCTAATAGGGTTTTTAGAACTCACTGGCAAAGAGAACTCGAATTTATAAGGATGGCGTGGAATTATACTTATTAGAAACACAATTTAGCTTTTAGATTCAGTCACATAATTTTTTCCCAGTGTATATGAACTGCATAATTTTTTTTTTTATCTTATTTAATTTATCAGAGATTCAGTGAAATCACGACCTAAAATTCTATAACTCAAATTTGACTGATCTTATTAATAATATAGAAAAAGGACTTATTTATTATAGCTTTGTTATAAGTAATATATAATGACAGTATAACATTAATATATATTATGTTATATCTATCATCACATATTTTGTATTTATAAAACACCATATTTATTTATATATTTTAATTTTTTCATCATTTTCAACATCAAGCACTTTAAATAAAATGAAAATATATTTTGCATATAAGTAAAATGAATGTTATATTAAGCAGTTCTTCTTATTAATTGTATATCATTCAAGATTTCGTTATTAAATAATTTTAATTTTAATACTAAAAATTTTAACATTGTATTGAATGATTTATTACTATACGAACATTGAATCTTAAACTCTTTTAGATTTATTTACTTTAGCAGTTCTATGATCAATATCTTGTCTAGCTCGAAGCAATTACAGTGTCATTTTGTAAGAAATATTTTTATTTTATAGATGCACAGGTACTTCTGAACTTTTGAAGTGCCACTTATCTCAAGTACTGAATTCCTAATACTGCAGTTGTTTCATTTTTTAAAGCGTTTTTGGTACTATGTTGCAGTTAAAGTATGCATATTTTCAAACAATTACGATTTTAAGAACTAAAATTTTCAAATTTATTTTACTTCTCATAAATAAAAGTTTTGATGGCAATTAAAATGAGCCGTGGAATTTCATTGGTTTAAACAAGTAAACAGTAATTTAATTGCTAAAATATAATTTTTAGTTTAAAAGAAAAAGAAAAAAAAATTTTTTTCTCCTTTAAATATGAAATATATTAAACATTTATTTTTAATTTTAATAATAAATTGCGAATATATATTCAAAATGTATAAAAGAAGTTTAATATATAAAAGTTTCATATATATATGTAAGATATATAGTAGAGTTTCAGTTGTAGAAAAATGCTGTAACGTTGTTACTGAGTAAATCTACCAATGCAATTTCGTAACATTAGCGAGTAGATGTACTCATTTCTTGCTCCCAAATAAAAATGCAATTTTCAGGTGTTTTTTTTTCTTTGGAGGTGAGTTTGGGGATTGTGATAACTTTAGGATAAGTAATAAAATAAAACAACTATAAAAATATTCAAAGCACTACAGTACAAATATAAATAAAATAAAATAAATTACTAAGAATGATATTTAACTGAGAAATGCTTTTAATGTAGTTTTATAACATTAACGACCTCGTGGAGTCCTTTAGCGGCCTCAAGTCACATTACAATTTCTTTATGCATTCATTCTTTGATGGAGGAATCTATAAGTTCAAAATTTGTAATAAAATAGTTTAAAACTGGTCTATAATAGGACTGAAATTATAATTGTTTTAAATGAAAAGGTTGTAAAAATTAGATTAGAATCATTTCATGAACCCCACTTTGTCATCCGAATGTTTATCCTCAGTCTAGTCGTAATAGTTTCTGCATGTATAAAAACGACTTATTCTGCGTTTGAAAAACCTTTATGATTTATTATATTATGGTTTTAAGGTTATATATAATGTGCTACTATAAGCGTTTTAAAGAATAAAACATTTTATTATAATAATACATTTTATTATAATCCATTTTAAAATTTAAGTCATTTTTAGTTTAATAATAATTTCATAATAGTTTCATTATAAATTCATGAAAAATTCAGAATGATTTCGCCTCGCCACAAAAGCCGACACAGCTGTCAACAAATGTAATAATTCCATAAACAACTGCTATATTCAAGTGTGAAAAATAACTTATTCAATGTTTCAGTGAAGTATGATGTGATTTTTTTTTTTTTTTTTTTTTTACATGTTACAATTTTGCGGAATTTCGATAGGCAGACAAAAACATAGGTAGATGAACAATAGATAAATAGATAGATTGGTTCATAGATAGATAAATAAACAGAATTATAGTTATATAAATAAATATATAAATTATACAAACAATATAGGTAGGTAGATAGATAGAGAAGTAGATGGATGATAGGTTGACGAAAAGACAAATAAATTTATAAAATATTAGACAGATAGATAGATAAACAACTCTGTCTTTATAAAAAAAAAATTATTGTTATTATTATTATTATTTATTTTTTTTTTAACGAAAAGCATAATTAACACTAATATAATGAAAAAAATGCATTTTATTGGCCAGAGTATAAAGAGGTCGGTATAGAAATATATGAATACATAGATAGAAAGATGTATTCATGATGAATATAATGACTTGTAGATAAACTGATTAATAAACTGATAGATGGATGGTTAGAAAGAAGGAAATGTCTTTAATAGTTATTTAGTAAAAAATTGAAAAAAATTAATATTGTATACATCAATGGCTAGCGTATAAATAAATAGTGTTGTATAGGAAATACCAATAAATAGAGAGATAAAATGACAGAGATATATGAATGATTATATGAATAAGATGAGAAATTTATATATGGATATACAGACAGAATCAAAATCAGGTGTAAAGATGGTAGATAGATATATTATTATAGAAATGTAGAAATACATACGGAAAAAGATAGATAGCTAGAGATATACATGAACTGATAGGTAACTGTAAGGATGGATGAAAGATTGTCAGAAGAATAAATAGATAACATTGCCAATAGATTAATAAACTATTTTATTCTTATTAAAAAAATACATATTAATTGCAGTCAAAATGTAAAGCATACAGTATTTATAACTAATGTAATAGAAACAGATAATTATTGTACATAGTAATATATTTTTGAGGTTAATTAAAAGATTTGGACATCTTTTATTTTTATTTTTTTTTTTATTATGAAATTTCTAACTTAGAAAGACTCAGAATATTTTTATCGACCGTGTTGATAAAAAATATACATAATTCAAAAATCTTAAAAATAACAAATTTGTGTTTCAAAACATATGCATTTTATTACTAAATATTCAGTTAACTAAACATCTATTACTGAGATATTTTCAATTCAATATCAGTATGCATGAAAATTTACTCTGTCATTTGTTGAAAGAAAATAGTTGCAAAAGAAATATTATATTCCTTTATTTTATATCTATTGTCTTACATTAAAATGTTACGATGAAAAATTTATGAATCAAAAAGGCTATATTCACATTCTTTCCACATTTAATGCATTCTAAAATAGCTGTTATGATATCATAAACCAAAACTTGTACTGAACTTTGAAAAATGAATGTTTTTTTTATCAGAAAGATTGTGGTTTATTGTGTTATTATCTCAACAGATTAAGTGCAATATCACCGAAAGTAAATATCTAGAACTACACAGAGCAATGACTTTTGAAGTATAAAGCCATTAAATGTATTTTATCTAACATTCTTATTTTGATAACAATAATAAAACTTTATACAGAATAAATAAAACTATGAATTATTTGTAAGAGTATTGGTTTAAGTTGAAATATAAAACATATCCTTTTTCTTTAATGTATTGTGTTTGAATGCTGCATAGATTAATTTCAAAAGTAATACTTAATGTATACTCCAATGTATACTTCAATGTATACTCACAAATGTTTGCGTACATCTTTTTTTAAAACAATACAAAAAGGAAAAAAAAATATATTTATTTATTTAATGTTAAGAGACTATTCTTTAATGTATTCGTCCGTATACATTTATAATGCAATTTAAAATTTCCAGTAATATCTCGAATAAAAATATTAGCAGTAGAGCATAAATAAATTAAGCTTTTTTACAGAGTACAGCTTTTCTCGTCATATTAAATTTATACATATAAGGGATATAAAATACATATATATATATTGTGATTTATTTGAAAAAAAAAAATCAAATAAATACATTTTGGAGACGGTGTAATTCAAAGCAGATAGTAATGCATGATGATAGTTACCATGTTTAGACTGACATAGATCCCGTCTCGTTGAAGCTTGAGATAGGTGTTAACTATGGAAAAAGTAATCTCTAATAATAATTAATATTTCAAATTTCAACCTATATGACACAATTTTCGTGAAAATAGGAAATATGCTATGAAATTTGGAGCATTTAAAAAAATTAGTAATCAGTGTTCTAAAATAAATATATATTTTTTTTCTAATCCTCTTTAGAAGATACATTTCGCGATTTACTGATCTAGAGTTTTTATAAGAGCAGTAATCATTTTTTAACTGCAGAAAAAAAAAAAAAATTAAGCAACTTTTTGAACACATTTTGAAACAAACAAAACTTTTCTAATGGTGTGCACTCGTTTCAATGTCATAAGAAAAATGCTTCCGTACATATAGTTTGAGAGGAATAAGTTCCAAATTTGAAGAGACTGGAGAAATGGGTGGGTTGCAACGAAAATGATGGAAATTGATTTCGTATGAAACTTTGAAAGAAATCGTATTGAAAGGTAAAAACAGCATCCGGCTCTAATAGTGTTTGACAAGTTCAGTGCAGTATCATGTGATTTGCCTTTATTTTATCTATATTACGGATGTTTCTGTAAACCATTGAGAAATAACATCTACATAAGATTCATGTTTGAGATCCGTAAAAATGCGTCGATTTTGCTTCCTTTCTTTTAGTAAGAATAGCTGTTGACAATGCATCTGGACTCTGTTATACAGTATTACGGTATATTCCGATTATGGCATTATGGTATCTTCTGTAGTTTTCTTCTTTATTTTCTGAACATATGTAAATAAAGAATGTATTATAATCATGTCAAAAAATAGACTTTGGGATTTTGGCTTTTCTACACATTTTGAGTTCCACTAAGTTCATTTTTACTAATTTTACGATGATAAATGCGTGTATGTATGTATGTATGTGAGTGAACATGATAGCGTCTAAGTGCTTTGTTCGAATAAGCTGAAAGTTAGTATGTATGTTGCAGGTCACCGCAACATACGCCTTATTGGTTTTGCTTAATCTAGCACTTATAGTTTTTTCAAAGCAGAAAAGGAAAAATTCTTTATCTTTCTGGCTTAAAAGCCACTCAATTTATTTAAAATGCAACAGTATCTATACGCCTTTTTCGATTGAGATAAAAATTAATATGTATGTTACACATCATCGTCACATGAACTGTATGGATTTTGAAGTGTCTATCACATATATATTTTTACAGGGACACAAAGAAAATATCTTTATCATTATGCCATATGGGCTCAAAATCTTTAAAGAAAGATAGCGTACTGTATCCGATTACACCAAAAATTTATATATCCCCGGTTCACAATGTGTATGAAATTTGAAGAATTTAGCATTTATACGTTTATAAAAGGGAAACAAAGAAATTTTTTTATCATTGTGGCTTATAGGCTCAAATTATTCAAAGAACTATAGTGTCTAAACGCCTCATCCAATTAAACTGAAAATTTATTTAAATGTTATCCATTTCACAAGCTGTATAGATTTTTGTGAGTATAGCATTTATAGATTTTTACAGGAACACAACGAAAGTTTGTTTTTCATTATAATCTATGGAGTTAAATTATTTGAAGATAATCAGTGTTAATTTAAACAACATACTATATAGAGAAAAATACTCAAATACTCTATTATAAGTTTCCTTTTGTTTATTATTATTATTATTATTATTATTATTATTATTATTATTATTATTATTATTATTATTATTTTACTTTAGTTTATTTATACAACCGTTAATTTCTTAATGTTCGGAAAGTGGACTCACTTCAGATTTTTAAATAAAATTCCATAATCTTCTCCGTAGCACACACAGCGCTACAATCTTTTATACTGGAATTAATTTATATATATATATATATATATATATTAATTAAATATATTAATTTAATAAATTTGATATTTAAAATAGTAATTGTGTAAAGTGATATTGATTTAATTTGTAGCATATAGGCAACATGTGGCGTTGCTATGCTGAAAGTTTCCTCGACATCGAAAGGCTATATCAAAGCTTCTTTAACGTAAAAATGCACTATACTTGATATGTGAGATGACCATTATAAAAGAATAATGCTGTGTTTATTTAAAAATGCAGTAGGGAATAGGAAGGCTAAATCTAAACTTCTACAGCAAATAACTGCACGAAACTCGATGTATTATGTAACCATTATGAACAAAAATGTTGTCATAATTTAAGTATATATCGGCCGATAGGTGGAGCTGCTATTATGATATTTTACATGGCTAAATCTCAGCATAATTAAAATTGCACCAACTCCATGTGTAAATCTTTTATTGTGAGAAGCGATGGTTAAAATTTTGTATATATGTTAAGCAGTAAGTGGCGCTCTTCTATAGAATAATATAGAAAGAAATTTTCTGATGTCCACAACACAACAGTTTTTTTTTTTTTTTTTTTTTTTTTTTTTTTAACATATATCTTTTTAAGAAGTGGCTTATTTCACCCTCGGTTTCCTTCCATTTTAACTTAGTGCGTATACTGATAAAAGAAAATTAGGGCTGCTAATAATAGAAAAATGTATTTACATAGTAGCGCCGCCTGTTGCCCTATATACACCCAAATTAAATCCGTATAGTGCTTCATGATGATTCTCTCATATGTCAAGTTTAGCACTGTTATATGCAATAAAATATAAAAAATAACCTTCCCATTTTCGAGAAAAATTGCAGTTTGGCAGCGACACTTATCGAATGATGTGTCTAAACTAAACCAGCATCACGTCTCAAAATGAATTTCTAATATACCAAGTTTGCTTGTTTATATCCAATAGAATCTGAGATATGACTTTCAGTTAAATTGAGGAAATTTTTATATAGAAGTCCACCTTTGAGATATTGCCTCGAAAACTTGATAGGAACCAAAGTACGTCAAGTTGTATCTACATAAAAATTTATATGCTGTTCTTTGCAGTAATTCCTGAGATATAGTTTTTCTTTAAATTGCGGGTATTGCTGTATAGTGGCACCACATGTTCAGCGAACGTCCCCAAATATTGGTAGGAACTAAATTACATTAAGGGGAATCCGCATATAAATTTGAACGTAATTTTGTGCAATTGCTTCTAAGATACAGTCGTCACAAATTTTTTCTAAAACACAAAGATAGAAAAAAAGAAATACACGTAAAATAATCTGGCGAGGCTCAAGCACGACATTCTATTATACTGTTTCAACACTAAAAGTTACAATTTAATGTGCAAGATAAAAATACTGTATATAACTGCACACAGCTAAAAATACTTTTTGGATTTTTTTTTCTTTTTACGTTATTCTATATTCAACAGAAAACATTTTCTAAAAATGTTAAAATCGTATTATAGACCTCTTAAAATGTGTAAATCCACCGAAAACCGGAAGGTGAATACTTTTTTCAGTATATTCTTCTATATTGAACAGAAAAGAAATTTAAAAAGAAAGAAAATAAAAAATTATAATTTTCGAGAACTACTTTCAGTGTGTACTGTTATGTACAATATTTGTTATCTTACACATTAATTTATAATCTTTAGCGTACAAACAGTGTAATAGAATGTCATGTTTGAGCTTCAACAGATTATTTTAAGTGTTATATATATATATATATATATATTCCTATATTTTATAAAGTGATCTCCAACATTAACATTTATGTTATAAACATCACAAAACTTTCTTCTATATCATTCTATATAACAGCGCCACTTGCTGTTTAACATAGATATAAAGTTTTAACCACAGCATATCACAATAAAAATTTCATATAAGAAATTCTATTTAATCAAAACCAACAGATACGTGAAATGTAGATTTGTGAAATATCACAACAACAGGTCCACCTATTAGCCGATATGCACCTAAATTAAGACAGCATTTGTTTTCATAATGACTATCTCATATATAAAGTTTCATGTCCCAGAAGTTGAGATTTAGCCTTCCTATTCACGGGGTTAATTGCAATGTAGTAGCGCCACTTCTTGACTGATATGCACCCAAATTAAATCAGCAAAGCGTTTCATAATGGTTCTCTCCTATACAAAGTTTTTGCAATTATATATATTAGAATCTAAGACGTAACTTTCCAGTTTTCGGTGGATATTACAGTATAGTAGCGCCACTAGTCGGTCGATATGAAAACAAATTGAAACAGCATAATATCTCATAATTGACATTTCACATATCAACATTTCTTCGATTTTAAGTAATAGAACGAGGTGTACAGCCTTTCTTTTAATTGCGTAAATTGCTATATATCAGCGCCATCTTCTGAGCGATTAGTACCAAAAGTTGATAGACACTAATCTGTATTATAGCGCATCTACATATAAATTTATGTGGAATTATGTGGAGTAGTTGCGGAGAAACATTCACCACGATATTTTTGTCACACACACGCAGATAGACGGATAGACAGACATTTTCTAAAAATGGTCAAATATTGTTCTGGATCTCTCATAATGCGTAAATCCATCGAAAACCGAAAGTCAAAAAAAAAAAAAAAAAAAAAAAAATGAATCCAATATTTTCTTCTATTCAGTATAGAAGAAAGTAAAAAAACAAATAATTGTGAAAATGTGATTAAAATTTACATTCTTACGTTCCAGAAATTATATATATATATATAAATATTTTATAGTTTTATATGCTTAAACATCCATATATTTTTCTAAAAATTCATATTGGTAAAAATAAGCTGGCGTCTGTGTTGACATATTTTATCATGATAGGCAGTTAAATCTGTTTTTAAGTTTCTAATAATATAAATCCCGCTTCTTTGCATCTTAGGAAGCCAATAAATACCGAAAAAAAAAAGAATGAAAGAAAAAGGAAAGGAGGAAATGGGTTGTAAACATCGGTTTTTGATTATATAAGCTGTTTTATTATTCTGAGCAAAGTTCTATTAGTTTCATACTGAAAAAAAATATATATCACTAGCATTTCTGCCAGGCTAACCTTTGATTTTACATAAGGAAATGGATACCGCATAATATAAGATTATACTAACACATAAAGGGGAAAATTTCGAACCAATTTTTATTTAGGGTACTAAATTTAATTTTATTTTGATAATGTTTTCTTTCTTCTATTTAAAATAATAACTTGTGCTCCCTAGCGACGGCTACCATTTCCGGCAGATTACCTTGAGTTTTGCAAAAAAAGAAGGATATCACATAATACAAGAGTTTATTAACACATAAAGAGGAAAATTTCAAATCTAATTTTGGTTCTCGGTACTAAACTGAATTTTATTTTCGTAATATTTTTTCCATTCATCTTTTTAAAATATGAAGTCGAGCTCTTTAACGAAAATTGCTATATTAATTTGAATAAAAACTCAAATATCTTTGCATTTATTTAACTTATGTATTTAATTTGTTTTACTATATAAATCTATATTACTAACAGACATGTGGCTTTTTTCAGCCAAATAGAAAATAAACATTAAACTTAAATTCAAATCTATTTTATTTATTTATCTAATCTTTCATTTAAGTATAAGAATGTGTGACAATTAATTTAATCCATTATTCTATGAATTTCCAGCCGGATGCGTCTACAAAAAGTTTCAGCTAATGAAAATGACGTCAGAAGTAATTTCCATGACGTATGCAACAGAAATGTCTGATTTAGACATTTTATCAAGGTTTTTTTTCACTCTCACTTTTGAACGGTTTCAATTTTTTTCTTATAAGCAGAAGACATTTTTTATGGCAGTAAAATGTATCTCCTGTGAAAGTTTGAACAAAATCCAAAAAATATTTTATTAGTTGTCCTGGACGAAATAGTTTAATATTCAGTGTTGGTATAGATGAGATCAAATTAAAAATGGTGTGTTAGTCCTTCGCTTCGCTCAGACAATTTTCGTAAAAAATAATAATTTACATTTTTTTCTGTTATTATATTTAATTATCAATCTTTTTTTATTTATATTTTTTTTTATGATATAAACCAAAATAATCGAAATAATTGATATAGGGGAGACCCGTGTACCTAGAGCCGGTTTTTTTCAATGCCCAAAAACAGAACCCTTGTCCTGTTTAAAATTATCAAACTGATATGACCATATCTTTAGTACTAATTTCTTCCAATTGGGATTAATATAAATACCCAAAATAATACATTCCGACAAATAGAAGGTTTTTAAAAAACTTCACTCTAGGCCCTAGGTACAACATCCTCATTGTACCTGGGGCCAGACCTTATTGTACCTAGGGTCATTCTCTCAAATTTAGATTTCACTTTGTAATGAATAGAAAATAAGCATATAAACATGTATATTATTAAAGAAATAATATCAAGTAATTAATATGTTTATTTATTACATAATAATTATCATGCTGTTGCCTTAGTTTGAGAAACAAAAATTTTCACTTTTTTTTTTTTTTTTTTTTCTTTGGGATATTCTAACAGAAATGTTTTTTTTTTTTTTTTCTTCCCCTTCATTTTTTTTTTCTGGAGTGTCTCATGGATTTCTAGATCTCTCTGGTTTTCGGTCACATCTTTTGTTTGATGTGGGAGGTTTTGCTTTAGGTAAAGGTTTTGCTTAGGTTCGTACTGTTAAATCATGACACGCGAAAAGATGTTAGATGTTGAAGGTTTCGAAATTGCAACAGGACACGCAACAGAGACATCCAGTTCTATTATTGTTAGTTCACTTTCTTCCTGCAAAATCTTTTTTTTTATGGAGGGATCTTGTTTTTCAGTCACATTTGAACTTAATTATTCATCCTCAGTGAATGTGTTTTGATTCATTGGACACATGCCGCATACACGAAAGCCTGATAGAATGTTTACAGGAGTAAAGGCCGACGGATAGGACTTGCCAACATTTTCAGCAACGTCATATATAGTGATTGGTTTACCAGGGTTTGCCAGCATCCAATTACTATAGGCTGTGCTGTGTTTCTTAACACTTTCGCGACCGCTGACGTAGCTCCACGTCATTTGAAAATATGAAACTCCACCAGTGGGCGTTTCTTTTGCAATTTGTACGTTATTTGTTTCTAAAAAATATACACAATATTCATATTTGTACAATCAGTATACTATGGATGCAAATACTCTGATTAGAGAGAGTATGGTCATAATACATATCCATTTGTAATATTAATGTGAATACGGAAAATTTTGTTTTGAAAAATTGTAACTTATGCGAAAAACGCCCACAGGTGAACCTTACTGTCAAAAATACAAAAATATGCGGTCGCGAATGTGTTAAAAGGTCCAAACACACTGGCCCTAGGTACAAGGCAACTATGTGGCCCTAGGTACAAGTTTTGGTAACTTCATTTAAATTGCTTTCCACTAAAAAATCCACATGCAGAGAGGACTAATTAAATATCTCATTATTTACTCAAAATAACAAGTAAAATTATACACTAGAAATAAAAGAAAAATTTTTGGCTTTCCTTTGTAAAATAGCAAAATATATGAGCTGCAAAATTTTACTTCAAACCATGTAAATTCGTTTTCTACATGTAACTTGTCAAAACTCTCTCCTCAAAAGTTCCAAAGTAGTTGTAAAAATAGCAATTAGTGTTGTTACTCACCCAATTGAGTAATAAAACTTAAAATTAAATATTATTCAAATAAAGTAGGGTGGCCCTAGGTACATGATGGCCCTAGGTACACGGGTTTCCCCTGTATATATACTTGTATATATTTTCTCATTTGAAAAACATTTATTTAGACAACATATATGTTTTACATAATTATTACTTTCATCTATTTTCAATAGAGAAAAGTATTGGATTCATAAAAATTTGCCAGTTTTCAATGAATTTAAACATCTTTAAAGGTCCAAAACACGATTTAACCAGTTTTAGAAAATATCTGCCTGTGTGTGTGCGATAATTTATTAGTGTTGTTACTCACCCAATTGAGTAATAAAACTTAAAATTAAATATTATTCAAATAAAGTAGGGTGGCCCTAGGTACATGATGGCCCTAGGTACACGGGTTTCCCCTGTATATATACTTGTATATATTTTCTCATTTGAAAAACATTTATTTAGACAACATATATGTTTTACATAATTATTACTTTCATCTATTTTAAATAGAGAAAAGTATTGGATTCATAAAAATTTGCCAGTTTTCAATGAATTTAAACATCTTTAAAGGTCCAAAACACGATTTAACCAGTTTTAGAAAATATCTGCCTGTGTGTGTGCGATAATTTTTTTCCCAATCATATCTCATTGACAACTGCTCAGAATTACATATGATATTATGTATAGTTCATCATGACATTAATTAATGCCTATTAACTTTTGGTGCAAGTCTCTCAACAGACAGCGTGGCCATACTGCAATTTCTCTCATTTAAGGGACGGCTATAGCTCAAGTTCTGTTCTGTATAATCGAAAAATAATATGTGAAAGAGCCATAAAGTATTATATTGATTTAATTCGAAGGCATATTGGCAGATGCGTGGCACTGCTGTGCTACAAATTTCCCTGTAAACGAATAAACCTCAACTTTTATGACATATCAATGCACAAAACTTGGTATATGTGATACCATTAGGAAGATGAAATCTGATTGAGTTTGGCCGATATCTGCATATCGGTTGACAAGTAGCGCCGCTAATACTGTTGATTAAAATTGTCCCAAACTCCATGTATAAAAATATTTATTCTAAGAAACTACATTAACTTTTTGAGCATTTTCAACTGTATGTGGCACTTATATGTAGAATGACATAGACACAAGTTTTGTCATGGTAGCATCATACTAATTGATGTATTGTTAAAAATCCTAAATTTAATGTACGGTGTATTATAATGATTTTTAAATCTTTATTAGTACGGCAGGACTATATCTTTCAGACGGCGATATTGCGTTGTCGCCATTTATTGTCTTATGCCTTGAATAAACGTGCAAACTATTTTTTTTTTTTTTTATGTATAAATCTGGAACCAGACTAAATCCGGACACATACAATGAAAATTTGTTGAATGCATCTGTCCGGAATATGATAATTTATCAAAGATTGATACACTTATTAATAAAGATAAAATCTATCTAACGATGAATTTTTTGTACAATCGAATAATTGGTTCAAAACATATTAAGTGAAAATGCCATTTTAACTTTAAAATTATTTAAAAGAAGAAAAAAAAATCTGCCAAAAATAAATAAATGAAAAACTATATATTTATTCAGAAGAAAAAAAAAAAAAAGAACGTGCGAATATATATATATTTAAATATTTAAAAAAATTTAAGATACATCGTGCTAAAGAAATAGAGCAGATACAGTACAGAATCCCTTTGCCCCCTGAAAATTTTAAATTTGGTACCGAATTAGCAAGGAAGTGTCAAAGCAAGGTCTTTATTTATCCAATTCAGATAAGTTACTTTAATACATTGTCGAGATAACAATAAAAATTTAAAAGCCGCAAAAGGGCTCCTATTAAAGCTATACCAAAGTAATTTTTAAAAATGAATATAGTGACCTATGCTAGGGAATGAAATACAGTTATTGCATGCCTTTATTTGGAAGAATAGATTAAAATAATTCCTTTCGTACTAAATTTAAATATTAAAACCCGAATAAACTACTACGTCAGAAACGCCAAAGAAAAATATTGGAAATGCATACAGCTGTTTCGGTAGCCTAAAGCGAACCGTCTTCAGTGCAAAAAAAGGTCCTTTTTGCACTGAAGACGGTACGCTTTAGGCTACCGAAACAGCTGTATGCATTTCCAATATTTTTCTTTGGCGTTTCTGACATAGTAGTTTATTCGGGTTTTAATATTCCAACGCCAAGTCTCCTGTTATTATAAATTAAAATATGTTTACAAAGAATGTAAGCAGGTTTTATTTTTATTAAGTCATTCCGAGATATCCGAACACTGATCTTTAAAATATGCATTTATTATATTTTACAGTTTATGTATGTAAAGTTAATTAAATTTAATGTAAAATCTTTCAAATTTAAACAAACATTTAAAATGTTATGGCATCATAAACTTCGAAAACATTGCAATATATTTAATTGAAAAGATTCCAAAATTTACAAAACACTTTTCAAAACTTCTAAACCATCGTTAAGGAAACGTCTATATATTGATAATATATAGTATGAAATCGTGATTAAACATTTTGAACTGACAAAGTCTTCATAAGTTAGAACATATTTGAAGAAATAATCAAGAAATCAAAATGTGGGCAAAATTTCTTAAAGATATTCAAACATAGTTATTAATTAGTTAATTTAAAAAAAAATGGTTTCCTTTACCATATATTATAAAAGGCATATTTATGTGTTGTAAATATAGTCTTTTGTACAATAATAACCGCATAATTGTATAATACCATGAATAAACAGAAGAAACTAAGTAGTTATTTTTACGAAAATTATTATTATTATTATTATTATTATTACTATTTAATCAATTTAGTTAGAAGACGTTGATGCTATAATAACATTTCTTTTTTAAATACACTATACTTATTTTCCCTAATGAATGGGAAAAAGCGTTTTCTGTTACTGTATTGAATTCACGTCTTTTCTTTAAGTAAATTTGTCGTTAATTATTAAGTGTTAAAAAATTTAAATATTTAATTTCTGTAGAGTTCTTATTCCGTGCAATTTAATTTTCAGTAATATTTTTTTGTTAACTCATTAGTAATTAGAGAATTTACTAAAAAACCCATTTAGAGGTTTCTATTTATTTATTTATTTATTTATTTATTTTTTTTAATTATTCTCAAGTTTAAAACTCGTTATAAAGATGCTTGCTTATTTTAATTTTTTTTTATATATATGTACACTAAGGGGAAAAAAAACCGCACTTGGCTATTTTCGTTTTTTTTTTTTTCCTGTAACCGCAAATTTTACCGTTTAAAAAACAAATTTTCGAACAGATATTATGATGTCATCCACCACGTACACTTTAGGATTGAGCCCAGTGTTAAAAACAAATTAAAATTGTCAGGAAATTGTAATTTTAGAAAGTATTTCAAAAAAAGCAACGATAAGACAATTAACGATGCCACAAATAGTAATATTTTTAGAATGAAAATCAAAAAATATTTTAATACGCAAGATGGTAAAATAATTAAATGTTAACGAAATGTTGGTGACAAGGTTTTTACCAAGATATAAAATTGTTTTGGCTATTTAAACTGGAAATTTGGCTTTAGACGACCACGTTGCTCATCCAAGCAGGATAACCGCAAGTGAAAAGCAAATGTTTAAAGAATTGTTTTATATCATGTTCAGAAATTAGAAAAGATTCAAAAATGTGCTTAGTAAAATTATTTCTTTAAAACATTCAAGGAACAATCCAACAAATCAGGTTAAAAAACAGAAGATCTGAAATATATATATATATTAAGGAAAATAATTTGAAAAAACAGTGCTTCAGTTGACTAAAAATTTAAAACAAATTATGAATTAATTATTTGGCTGATTTGGTTTTCTCTCATGAGTTAGGTTTAATTTATTTCAAGCTGATGAAAAATTCTAGTAGGACAGCAAAAATGTGACCGAGATTTAATGAAAATTGCTCTCTTAAAACAATGACACATTATCCGTACATAACAATACGGATGTGCATAAGTTTTCATCCTCAAGGGATCAATTAACTCGGAATAAAACACGGTCATTACAAAAGTGGTGCCTGACCGAGTATTTTGAAGGTATCTCAAACTTTTTCGCAAACAGTATTTAAATATGATAATGCACCCTGCTACAGGGCGTCTGTGGTACGTTTATTTGATTCAAATTCTTAAAATTATCTATCCATTCCCATAAGCACCTATAATTCTATAAGTAATCATATTATTTTCCTCTTTAACTTAAATCCTACAAAGAATTTCGTAGAATTTCTTCTTCACCAGACATGCAAGTAGTTCCAATCTCAATCACTTCGAAAGTGTTTCGTCTATAAAAAGGCGGGGGAGATGGGAAGGATTCGAAATTTGCAGCCTACAACTCTACAAAAACTAGAAAAAAATATTTGTGATATTTGACACAGGGAAATTTCTGAGATTTATATTAAAACACTGTAAAATAATATACCATTGCACATTAAAGCAGTAATTTCATATGAAGTGAAATTAACCCAATGCAGAATACATATATTTATTAGGTAATTGTTTAGATCTAACAAATAAATAGTTATATTTCATATGTTAAAATATAACTTGTTTATTTCATATAATAAATCAAAACAGAATACAAAGTATATGTTTTATAATATTACGTTTAAAAGAAAGTTTTATGTATATTTTTATAAAGTACTTCGTAGAGTGTAATAAAGCAAATTACTACATCGATAATGCACATAGGTATCATTTCGTCTCTTTAGTGTTATGCAAACATGACAGTTTTATTTGATTAAACCATTAGTTTTGAAGTTATTACAAATAAAAATGTATAAGACAGTTTTTCTGCAGTGCGGTTTTTTTTTTTTTTTTTTTTTTTTTTTTTTTTTTAATTCTTAGTGTATATATATCTATATGATAAATGGAATTCCTAAATACACCCAAAAGAATTTGTAATACTAAATCAACAGCAATCGTTAAAAATCCTTTCCTACAATCTTAAGGTAAAAAATTCTAGCAGAATAAATTTATTGCTATACGTTTTATTAGAACGTCATGTTTGTACAGATCTGCCAACATAATGTTGAAGATCGTTAGTGCCACCCTTTTTTCCACACCACTTCATTTTTAGAGTAATACTCTTCGAATAATTTTACGATGAATTAAAAAGAAAAATACTCTGAAAAACGACTGGTGTTCAAAAAAGGGGCGGTACTAACAATCCTCCGGATTAGGTTGGCAGTTCTGTTTGTAAATTATGAGTCAGAGAGTTTCCTGCTTTAATTTTATGCAAAGATCCTTGACATTCAGCTGTGTCCGTATAAATGATTATTTCATACACATGTATGATTAGTCTTACTATTCTTGTTAAACAACTCCTATAATTATGAAACTTCCAAGTCCTTTATCAGATTTTTTCATGATTCATTGATTTAATAATTTGCAAGCGTACAATTTCCGGTGAACTTACGTGAAATAATCACAGACGTTTCATATCCTCCTCATATTATCTCTTCACAACTGAATTTCGCTATGATGCCAATTTTAGAATTACTTTTTCGATTATCTCAAATAAATAATAGTGGAACATCTACAGTCGGCAGCAAAATTATTGAAGCACACATCCAAATTTTTCATACTTTTTTCTTCAGTTTGGTCGCTAATTTTCATCATCAATTTACTTTATTATAATCAGTATAAGACTAAGAACACGACTCGACAAATATGTCCTTAACAAAACTGTATTAGGTATCCATCTTTTAAGTAAGAATTGTTACTACTGCTTCAATAATTTTGCTGCTGACTGTATATTTTCACTCATTATAATGACAATGTTCGCAATTTTATATTTGTCTGCAAACATCGTTAAATGTCGGTGTTTTTTTTTTTTATTATTTTTTTATTTATTTATTTATTTATTTTGTAAGGTGTATTTCGTTCAGGATCTGTCCTCCAATAAAATAATGGTCTATTATGTGTTGTAAATGTAAGAAGCACAATGAGCTGCACATACCAGGCCTATGACTAATCTTAAAAAGAAAAATCAAAACCAACTGTTATATTTGGAATATTTAGAACAATTTCTAGATTATATGCAATTAAATATTTTAGGCCTACCGAAAAATATATGATTACAGATTATTTACTTTCATTTTAGCTCTAATATCTTATTAATGAAAGCGAAATGACCTCTGTCTGTCTGTCAGCTGTCCACAGAAAATTCTATTGCTAATACAGACATGATATTTGACACACATATAGCCTCTAACGTCTGTGTGCGCACCTAGAAGTCAGATTTTAAAATTTTTATTTAGGATGAAAGTTATGCATTGAAACGTATTAATGTATTTGATTCTATTAAATTTTTCGACACTTTTCTTTGCGGGGCAATTTTCACCTGTTGCTAATAACATAGAATGCTTAAAATTTTTATTTGATTTATTTTTTCTAACATAAAAAACATTTCTCTACGCTTGAAAGGTAATTAAAAAAACAGAAAATTAAACATGTATCATTAAAAATTTCTGATAAAACTGATGTCATAGTATTTTTACTTTTTAAATAACTTATATTTAAAATATCAATTTCCTTTAATCAAATATCTTTCTTTTTTTTTTTCATTTTATGGTTCACAAAGTAATACGAGTAGAGTTTTAGTATAAGTCTCCATGGTGATTTTTAATACTTATTGCCATTTTTGCGAAGAATAAAAATTGCTATCGCAATTGCATAAGTAAAGACCTTGGCAAGAAACATCCGAGCTATTATTCAAATTTCAAAGTTCGCCAACAGGACCCTACAGAATAGCTGTTTTATAATGTGAGTGCATATTTAGTTTATGTTAATAGTTTATTAATAAAACCGAAAAAGCGTCTGTCTTTGAATCTGTCAGCTGTCTCCAGAAAAACCTACCACACTTAGAAATGTTAAATTTGTTACACTCACAGTCTGGAATCTGTCCGTGTGCATCTCGAAGACGAATTTTCAATTTTTTTGAATAGGAAGCGAATTACTATTAAAACATGATTACCTATCGAGATTTTTTGCGAAAATTTTCACCAAGAAACGTTCCCTGCATACTCGGAGGGGGAAAAAAAACGAAGACTTTACTGTTTCTTTATTCAGTCCACAATAAGGCGCTATAAAATGTCATTTTATAAATTCCAATCATGCGTTTACTAATGGGTTACTTTTTTCATTTTGACGTCAAATTAAATTCATATCATATTCGGAGAGGAACTGCTTTCATTTATGGTCGACCGGATAAATCAAATAAAATATAAGAAATTACATGATAGTGAATAATATGTGTAATCTGTATAGTGTTTCTTTACTGTCATCGCGATTTAAATATGAAAAAGACGCTTTTTCTTTCTTTCTTTCTTTTTTTTTTTTTTTTTTTTTTTTTTTTTGTTCGAAACAGTATTTCAAAAAACACCCAAAATGAACTTCTTGGGTAAGGCATTGGTCGTCGTCAGGCAATAATGACAAGGACTCGAAATATTGTTGGTGGAAATGAACTTTGTTTTCAGTTAAATCAAGATTATGAAAGCATAATGCTTTAACAAATATTATGTATATGAGAAAGTACATTAATGAGTGCCGTAAGAAATATACGATTAAAGATTATTTGCATTTATCTTAGATCTACTATGTTAAATAACTTTTAATATTTGAGATATTGTAATTAGTAATTATTTTAAATGAAAAAAAAAATGATTAAATTACCTTACTTTTGTTTATATTATAGAAATTTTTAAATTAAATATGTTTTCTATTTGGAATACATGCACTCAGGCACACGTATGTGGGACTAAGGCCGTAAATGAGCATGGGTAACTAATAAGTTCAACTTTAAAATTCATTAAATCAATACTGAAAAAAATATATACAGGGGTATTTCAAGTACTATATGATATAGTTCAAAAAAAAGATTAGTTCAAGGCATTTGAATATGAACAATCAACCAGTTCAGTATAGATTTCAGTAATATTGCATCGAGAGCATTCGTCTCGCTCTCTTCAATTAGGAAAATAAGAACAGTTTTACTATGACAGCACATCTTGCTACTGCTCGTCGACAACTGATCCGGGATCCGAGTTCCGACTGCGGCGAACGTCCCATTCGATCTTCGCGGCTCTCTCTTCTACTGGAACATGCGGGTGCATGAAAGTTACACGCGCATTATAGATGGAGTGCATGATCTGTCATCCGTCTGACGTCAAGGTTGCGTCATTGTCGTCTAGATTGCGTCATCAGCAGCGGCCAGGCAGGATTTTACAGAGAGAAGAACACTGGTACTACAACTTCGGCCATCCTTCATTGATAGCCCCTTCAGGCGGCCATACTGAAAAATACAAAAAGAAAAACAATACACAAAAGCAACATAAAATGATAACAATATGATTTACAAGAGTATGCACAGTTTCCAGATTACTAAAAAAAAATTTATTATTTTTTTTAGTACTTGGTTGTCATAAATCTTTTGACAAATTCAGCATGGGTGGAAATACAAATGGGATCCTCCAGCCATCCTTCTTTAATCACGTCATATGTGTTTCCCCCTTTTATTTTCACAATTTTGTACGGGCCAAAAAATTATTTCAATTTTAATTTAATGTTTGGACCGAACTGAGTTCTCTTGATAGCAACTAAGTCGCCAACATTGTAAAATTATTGTTGTTTCCTTCGTAAATTATACATTTTTCTATTCTCTTCCTAGACCTAGAAATTTTGTCTTTTTGCGTGCTTGCGCAAATCTTCTCTTTGGGTCTCGAAATTAGCTTGGAATTAAGACTCGAGTATATCCTTCAATTTAATATTTCCTTTGGTGTTCATTTTAGTACCGAACAACAGTTCAAAAGGTATCATGTCAATGCTTCTTTCATATGTTTAGTTTATTGTTTGCTGCAGTTCGTTAATATGCTTGTACCATTCGGCTGGATTTTTCAGGGATAATTTTGAAAAGACTGATATGATTTGATTGATCCTGTCGACCTGACCATTGACCCTTGGCAAACCAGTTGTAACTAGGTGTTGTTTAATGCCTTCACCTGAGCAGTAATCGGCAGAGGCTATAATTATCATCGAGTAATAATCAGCAATAATCTAAACTCTTTATTGTAAATTATTTGTAATGGATTTCCAAAAACGGATTTCTGGATTTCCAGCTTTTAGCTAACACCTCTGCAGTCATTGTACTTTTAGTAGGATAGATCCAAACAAATTTTCTGAACGAGTCAACTATGACTAGAAGATACTTATAATTTTTGTGTGCGCATTCTAATGGTCCGAGATAGTCTACATATCACGTAATTGGTACATCTTCTTTGTGTAGTGAGTGCAGAAGTCCCTCTTTCTTTCATCTTTTGCGATTTACCAGTATACAAGGCACACAATTGGCAATGACATTCTCAATTTTCTCTCAAAGGTTGGGAATATAATAAAATTCTTCAATGTGTTTTTCGGTATATTTAATCCTTGTATGTCCTTTATCGTGAGCTTCCTTGATTATTTCGATATGCATGCTATCTTCTATTACAACAAATTATTTTCCATTTATGAATTATATAAAATTTCATTTTTAAAACAATAATCTTCATAACTAGAATATTTTAATAGTTCTTTAATGTTTTTTTTATGTTAATCATTATCTTGGGCATGTTTATATCTGTGTAAAGTGTTTTGTATGGATATGAGAAATACATCGACTGGTGACATACTCAGCGCGTCGACATGGGACATTTTACTTCCAGCGTGATGTTCAATAGTATAATTAAATTCTTGTAGCAAAAGAGCTCAACGAGCTACCCTAGTAGCTAAATCACTTTTTTCCATTGTTTTTTGAAAAGATGAGTAGTCAGTGATTATTTTAAATGGAATTCCTAATAAGTAGATTCCTAATAATAACATTTTAGAGCTTCAATCATTGCCAATACCTCTAATTCATAGCTTGAACATTTTTTTCATTATCTGTAGTTTTCCTACTCATATAATATGTATATAGGATGAAAATTAGTGTCATTTGGAGATTTCTGGATCAAAATTGCACAGTACCCTAATAAAATTGTAACAGAGTACAACTCTGTTTCATAATTTGGATTACATATGGTCAAAAATGATTTTTCTGCTAAGATAGATTTTAGGCAGTTAAAGGAATTTCTTTCTTTGTCATCAGATTTAAGTTTGCGATGTTTTTTCAACATATCACTCTATAGTCTAGCAATAATGGAATAATTTGGGATGAACTTTCGGAAGTATCCAGTTAGACCTAGAAAGCTTTGGACTTATTTTATATTAATTAGCTCCAGAAATTTCATGATGGCCTGTGTCTTAGAGGGAGTTGGAAAACTTTTGCCCTCTTCGATTACCTGACCCGAAAATTCAATGCGTTTTTTCGAAAACTAAGATTTGTTGAAATTAATTTCTAAAGCATATTTACTAGCGAGACTTAGGACCTATTTTAAGTGATCAACGGCTTCTTCATACGAAGATGCTAATATTATGAGATCATCTAAATAGGGCAAACCAATACCAGCATTTCCTAAAGCTCTGAAAATTGTGTTAATGTATCACTGGAACACAGCGTGTAAATTATATAACCTGAAAGGTAACTTTAAGGCATTGATATTGTCCTTCATGGATCCGAAATGAAGTGTATTTACTATCTTTATCTACATTTAAGTGTAAAAAGGCATTTTAAGATCATCAATTTTAATATTTGCTTTGAAAGAACCTAGCGGTTTTATGAAATTTTTCCCGATCCCCTTCAAGTGAAATTTACAGGATTCAATTTATTAATTTCCAATTCATCGAAAATATTCTTAAAAAGTAATATTGCTTCACTTACTGTGTCTATTATACAGCTAAAATTCAAGTTATTTATTTCTACAGTTTTATTTAGGTTGTGATTTAAATTAATACCCAACGTTTGAACTTTGGGATTCGAACCTATACCTTTCGCACTTCTGTGGCCAAAAAGGCCACAATTAAAACATTTTAACGCTTTATTATTATGGGGACTAGTTTTTGACATATGATTTTTTCCTCACAATTATAACGAGCTTTACTACGAGTTTCACTGTTACGATAGGTCTTTTCTGTATTATTACTTTTTTGTGTCTTTTTATTATGATATTCAGCTTTAATTTTTTCATGTTTATATTTCGGTTTAGTATTATTTCTTTAAAATTATTCATATATCTTTATTTTTTGTTTAAACTCATACAAGTTTTTAGCACCACAGAGAACAAATTTGTTCTCGTTTTTATCGTTAATACCGTTGATCACATAGTGCATAATAGCAGCATCGTCAATGTTTTAATTTCCACTTAATTTTCTCTATAATATATATATATATATATATATATATATATTTGCTGACATTTTATACTTCGTGCATCTTTCTTTTAGATTATCATGTAAAGTGGCTGAATTAATTTCTAATTTAAATTCCTCGATAAGTGCTTTTTTAACTTTCTGTATGTCAGCAAAGATTTTTCTGATTTCATAAACAATAAGGCAAATCCACCAAAAGACCGTTTACAAAATATTAATTTCTGTATTTCAGTTAACTTAAATATATTAGAAGTTTCATCGAACTATATAAACCATGAAATAATACTTTAGTTCTGGTCACCGCTAAATTTACTATGTGTTTTACAGTTAGTACAAGAATAATGTATTTTTCATAAATAAAAAAAAAAAAAAACAGAAAGAAAGAAAAAAAAACATATATTTTTCCATAAACAATAAGAATTTGATCTTATTATTAGGAGATAACAATACAAAATGTACATGAATGTTTTAAAATTATATACAACTGCAGATCAAGTAAATAGAATATATATATATATATATATATATATATACAAAATAAAAACAAAATGATTCATTAATAAAACGTTATCATTTTATTTTTAATTTCGTGCGTGGTTGTGTGTATATGTGCATGTGTAGTAAATGCAACGTTTTATCTGAAGTAAGATAATAGAATTATCAAAAACCTGTACTACGATTATAAAGTGTTTTTGCGGATATTATAATTCAAATTATATGTCGACACCTATAACAAGAAAAATAATCTGGTGTGTCACTCACTCGACTTTCTCTTACCCTGAAATTAAATACTATAAATACAGGTTGCAGATTAAAAGGTAAGATAACGAGTACTGTTATGTAAACCTGTGTTAAACAATTCATATTAGGCTTCTGAATAGTTTTATATGATAATTAGTTCTGTGTGAGGGGGGCTACAGCCCCCCTCAACCCCCCGTTTCATTAATGCACCTACATTTATATAGAATTTAATTCGGTTATTAAAAAAGTAATTCTGTTTTTAAAAAATAATTTATTAAAATTATTATTTAAAAAATTATCTTTTATGATAATGCAGACAATTTCCATATTGGAGAAGTAGTATAACACCAAATATCCAAAAAAAAGTCCATTTTATTCTCAATATTTAAAACAAACAAAAAAAAAAAGATTTTTTTTCTAAGTGTTTTTTCGTTAAAAGTAAAAAAAAATCGATAACTTTGTTTTAAATTATCGCAGATCGATGGTTCAACCATTCTTTTTAAAGGTATTGGCGAGCTCTTTTCAAAGATACCCATCATGACAATTTACTCCCCTCGAGAGGGACTCCCCCCCCCCCCAAGTGGGGAGGCGAGGCTCCTACATACACAAAAAAAATTTCCCAATTAACTACCAGTTAACTATCTCTATTACAAAATATATATATTAGTTTCATTTGGTTTAGTGCAGTCTATAGACGTTAAACTCTACTTACCTGCAATTTCCCCCATAGACGTAATGTATTAGAATTCTTTTGATTGTCCCTGTACAAGAACCATTTGCTTGATCTTAACGTAAAGGTTACTGTAGCATCCGTATATGATACACACTTAGAATACCAAGTTTGAACTTTCTGCCATAATTTGTTTCTGAGATATGCTGATAACAGGCAAACACACACACAGACACACAGACAGACACACAGACATACACACAGACCATTTGCTAAAAACATGATTTTCGTATTCAGGGTACCTTTAAAACTTGTAAATATAACAAAATCTCCCTTTCGAAAATTTGACCCAAAAACAATACTTTCTCTACCTTATGGGTAAGAGAAAGTAAATATTCTGGGTAAACTGTTTAGTTAGCATATTGAAATTGTTTATGAAACTTATGCAGATACTTAAATAGTGATTATATACCTTTAAAAATGTTTGCGTAATTTGACTGCAACCATTTTCTAAATATAGGATTTAATAAAAAATAAATGAAATAAAATTAATTGACTCACTACGTAAAAGTGTTAAGATCTGTACTTTTTTTTCATTAAGTGTATAATATCCTTTTAGAGTTATTTAATGAACATAATAAAATACAAATTATCAATTTTTTAAAAAGTATTTTTCTTTTCCTTGTTTACAATTCTTCATAGATATTCCAATTCAAAAACATATTTATACTTTAATTTCTAATAAAATTGTTTTTATTACGAATTTTCAAATTTTACATAAAAACACAAAAATAAATGATATTTTTTCTTTCTCTCTTATATTTGAAAAATATACAACCAGAAATATATTTAAGGATGATATATTTTTGTCAGTTTCAAATATATTAAAGTCATTCACATATAGGTTTCATTCTACGGTAGTGTTTTTCCGCCTGTGGTAAAAAACTTACTTGCACATTTCTAAGTGCAGATTTGTAAGTTTTTTTTTTTTTTTTTTTGTCTGAATAAAGCGCCAAAGTTTTATTTTACCTCAAGCAACGAAGTCTGGTTTTGGTAAAAGTTTAAAGAAATATGAACGAAATGAAAAAGAAAAACTTCCGAAAAGTATTAAAATTGATTTAGAAGAAACATCATAAGATTCAAATAAAAACAAAATACAATAAAATAAAGAAGGAATAAAAAAATTAAAAAATCTCCCAGAATATTTTTTTCGACAGATTACTTTTACATTATTATATCTAGTATAAATTGTTTATATTATAAATTGCTTCCATATTTATATAAAAAGATAATTTTAAATAAATAAATAAATAAATAAATATATATATATGTATGTGTGTGAGCGTGTGTGTGTATGTATATACATATCGGAAAATAATATCTTTTTTATAGGAAACGCTACACTCAAATGTTTTATCTATATTGATAAATACTTAAAATGACAATTTGTAATTCAAATAATATATTTTTAAGTTCCATTTAATTGAGAAAAACATATCAGTTACTGTTAAATTCATGTGTTTATGAAATTCTGAAGCCTATAAAAACACCAAAGTGTTTTCCTACTAAACTATTAAGAGATTCTGGCTGTTAACCACCCAGCTGCTTTACAAAAGACTGAATTGTAATCTTGTTTTTATTCCATTGTATTATACTATACTAAACGTAAAAATTATATCATCTTGTCATTAAAAACATAACTATGTATACGAAAGCAAAACTATGTCCATTATATATAACATTAACAGTTTAATACAAGCAAAAAATTATATATACTGCGAAATCCAAGAATCAATTTAACTTGAAGTTTATTAGTCGCGTCATACATTTCGTGGGATATAGGAACCTAGATTTGCTAAATATGACAATTATGAAATAGATTACAGCTTAACCTAACAGAAACATATAAGAATAACTTTATAAACAAAAAGCTAAAAAAGTTTCACGAAATATACATATAAGGCTTTAATCAGTAGATCTCTAAAAATATAAGAAATATCAAAACTGTCATGAGTTTTATTTTAAAGTGGTCGATTGAAAATGTCTCCTTGTGAAATCTTGCTAACATTCTAGTATTTTAGAGAATAATATTTTAAAGAAAACTCCCATTAAAACTATAGTAGGCACTTATGGTATTTTTCAACGTAGTATGATATTCCGAGTATGCTATTAAACATGAATACGAAGTCAGAACTAAAAGGAAAGGGAAACCAGCAGTTTTAGGAATCGAGAATTTTACATCCGTATCATTTAGCAATCTTAATTGATATATCAAAGATATAGAGTTTGTCCTATGATACCGGTTAATAACAAATCCCAATCTCTATCTATATATGTTTTCGACATCTATCTGAACTCACCATTGAACAGCTGTCCAATACCCCAGCTTATGAGAGAACGTTTTTGCACAGGCATATAGAGCATACGAAATTATCGACATCTAGCATAGAAACCCACATTATACCCATTTTTATTAAATTTTTTCTTGAAATTTTTACTATCAACTCTGGATCCAACTCCTTATCATAATTATTCCTTTGAAAAAAAATCACCTAAATCTGTCATTATTATTCCTTATATAAAAATATTTCAAAATCTATAGCAAACATTTTACGAACTATTAATACATCTGTTGCTTTAAACCCCAATTATTTTTTTTTTTTATCAAATTTTACACTTGTTATCCTCCTTCCCTTTTCCTGCACTGGAGTTTTTTATATTATCTCTTTTAAATCATGTAACTCTGCTTATATTCGCAAAATGGGCCGTTCCCTCCATACTCGTTTTCTTGAACATAAAAGAAATTTCAAAATCTGTGATATTTGTTCAAAAAATTGTCCAACATACCATAGAAACTGATCATCTACCTGATTTTGAAAATGTTAAAATCATTGTATATAATTGTTTGAATTATCATGCTAGAATTTTCCTTAAAGGCTGGTTTTCCACACTTCAAGCTTCGCCTCTCAATCAGGCATGCGCAGTTCTATCTGAATACACCGCAATTTTGTTGAAGAATTCTGGCTGTTTATTTCTTTCAACGTTTGTTTTCGGATGTTATTACTAGTGAGGGGCCTAAAAGGGCACGAAACGTATAATCTTATATTGTGCATATAATATTTTAATACGATAAATATTTTTATTGTTGGGGAAATCGGGGTCAGTTGTGTCAGGAGGCAAGTAGTGCCATAGAGCTTCCTCAATGAGCTGATAGACTGCAGAACCTGTCGCGTCATGTGAGTGAACAGGCTGATTATTGTACAGTGTTGTGTATGTTTGGAAGTATAAAGTTGCGTTGTTTTCGAGATAAAATTATTTATCGTGTTTTCTATTGAAAAAGTAAATGTTGCGAACTACGTTGGAATTGTCATTGCCACGAGATATCGTGAGAAATGTAAACTTCCCTAACATTATTTGAATATTTATATTTTGAGCTTTTATTCTATGTATTTCATTTGTTAATCATGGCAAACCTTCGGAAACTAATGAATAAAGTTCAAAACGGCGTAACGCCGGGCTAGTTGTAACGACGTGTAGGAGGCATGTTGTGACAGTGTCACTACTTGCCCCGGCAGGATTTTTAATGCAGATTTTTATATTTCAGAAAACGAAAAAGGTGTGAATTTACAAAAGGCATACTGAAAGAGCTAAAGTTACTTTAGAAGATTTTGAGAGTGCCGCAAATGAAGTAAATTCCGGAAAGTGTAGTTTAAGGAAAGCCCAAGATCTGTTTAGTGTAAACATAATGTCACTTCTTAGGTATATGAATAAAAAGAAGAGTAACTAATACGGAAGAAAATATTCAGATGGGAAAAAAAAATCACGTATGATATTCACACAATTGGAAAAAACCAAACAGTGCATAAAAAGAAAAAAAAAAAAAAAACTACGTTATTGAAAACTATGAAGTAGCAAGAATCGGATAGCTTTGAAGATGACGAAAATTGCTTGTCTAGTTTGTTTGGAACATTACAAAATTTCTAGACCTGGAGAAAATTGGGTGGAATGCATGACATGTAAAAGATGTTCTCATGTAAAATGTACCAAAAATGAACCTTATATTTATATTAACTGCAAATAAGAAGCGAGGACAATCAAACAAGCGACGACAATGAATGATTAAAAATATAGATAGGGTTTAAAACTACACGTAGTAAGCTACCGAGTCAAAGATCAATATGGCCAAAGGTTTGTGTTGGCCTACTTTATGTTTCTTTCCGGATTAACACAGACTTTTTCCTTTATTTCTGTTCTTAAGTGTCTCTAAATGTTCTTTATAAAAGACTAAGAGTTTACAAGCGTTAGCAATTTAACTTTTTTTTTTTTTCATTTGGTTTACAGTGTTATTAAAAGAAGGAATTTTTATTTTGTTAAAAACGATATAAATGAATAAAGGTTTCATTGCTCATTTAATACATTGCATTTAATTACCATTCTCACATGATTTGTATATGTTACAATGTGTTTGTATGTGTAATTTGTATGTCACAATGTTTCCCAAGCATGTCACTACTAACCCCGCTAGTGGGCAAGTTGCGACAAATTTCGAAGTTATTCAAAATTCATTTTATGGCATGAAAAAAGTTAATCATATTAATAGCAGTTTTATAAATATATTACACACGTTTTACTCTATGGTATGATATACTAAATGTTTCACTTCAGTTCAAATCTTACAGCTACTGTCAAAAATCACGAAAACATCACTACTATCCCCGGTCTCCTCTACATAGTAATTGTCTCGGTCTTATTGTAATTAAAAAGGTATCCTAATGTATAATGGTAATACTTTTTTATGAAAGAGAATTTTCATAGGTGATTTTGAAATATAACTAACTTTTTTTCCCATTTCGCATTTTACAAATTGCACAGGCCTGCGATCAATTTTTTTTCTTCAAGCAGAAGTGTTTTTCTGATGTATTTTTGGTGTTGATTAAGGAAAGTATATTCAAAAAATCTTCATCGCGTACAGTTTTTACAAAAATAAGATTTTTTGAAAAATTGGCAAATCTAATACATTTACTTATAACGACAGAAGAATATTTATAGAAATATTTTAAATATATTTAATATCAAGGTGAAGAATTTAAATTTCTATAACGCCACCGGTATATGTAAACATATTTTTAAAGTGAATAAATATATTTTTCCTGTCAAGATTTGCTGAATCGTTTGAAATATGCACCTGTGACTAATTCAATGAATGTTATGGCTTCAAAAGTCTGTGTTAACTCTCCCGATAGCTTTTGCTATTCAAGTGGTGAGATTGTGGTAAAAAAGCAACAGAGAATAATCATGGAATTTGTTCGAAAGTTTATCTTGCTTACTTTGGTGTAAATATTGAAAATTAAGACGAGTCATGGGCACCGCATCGAGTATGTTCAAGCTATGTAGAAGGGCTACTCATGTGGTCAAGACGTAAGTTGAAATCTCTTGTTTTTGTGCGCCTATGATATGGAGAGAACCTGGAAATCACAGCGAGGATTGTTACTTTTGTTCGTTGAACATACATTGCTATAATTTTAAAATCAGGAAAGATGTATTTTATCTGGCCATGGATTCTGCAGTACGCATTGTTCCTCATGGTCCCAGCATTTCAATTCCTATGCCTCCGGAACGTCTTGATGACATACCTTCTCTTTCAGGGGTCAAGACTATTCTGAGGACGAGTTTCAAGTGGAAAGCTGCAATAAGCCCCAACAATTTACACAATCAGTGTTAAACGATTTGATCAGAGATCTCTCCTTCACAAAAGATGTCGCAGATGTTAGGAAAGAACTTGTTGTCCTGCGGAACTTTTTTTTTTTTTTTTTTTTTCCGAAATCGAGAAAAAGATTTTGTGCCTTGCTTTTCGTAAGACGACGAATTTGTGTACTGCTCCGATATTTCCTGCTTCATGAAAAAGTTCAAAATTCAGCATCAGTAAAAAAATTGGAGATTTTTCATTGATTCTTCTAAAAGAAGTCTAAAAGGTGCTCTTCTTCACAATGGTAATAAATACGCCTCTATACCAGTTGCACATTCAGTACATTTAAAAGAGAGATGTGAGAATCTTGATTCTCACAAAGATTAAGTACAGGGAAGTAAATGGACCATCTCTGGTGGTCTGAAAGCTCTTTATATAATTCTTGGTCAACAAGGGGGCTACAAAAAATATAGTGAAGCAGAAAGCTTAAAGTAGGAGAAAAAATCGTGCTGTTCGAGTCTTTGGTAGATGCAAAAAAAATTTCTTCTGCGCCACTTCACATTGAACTGGGCATCGTGAAAATATTTGTTAAAGCTTTTCCAAAGCCTGGTAATACTTTCAAGTATCTGGCTAGTAAATTCCCCCGGCTGCCAATAGCAAAATTACAAGAAGGCGATTTTGTCATTCTTGATATTCGGAAACTGATGACAGATGATATATTTGAAAATAAAACAGAAAATATTGAAAGAGCAACTTTAGCATTCTTTAAAGACGTTGTAAAGAAGTTTATTTGCAACCACAAAGATTCTGATTTCAAGAACATCGTAGGAACTATGCTAAAGTACTTCAAAGGCATGGGCTGCACTATGAGCTTAAAGCTCCATTTTCTTAACTCACATCTCAATTATTTCCCTTAAAATCTAGGCGATGTGAGTGTAGAACAGGGAGAGCGATTTCACCAAGATATTAAATAAATAGAAATGAAGTTTCAGGGCCGAGGGAATATCAATATGTTAACAGACTATTGTTGGATGCTGCATAGAGAGGTGCTCCCAAGCCGTGCACAAGAGAAAAAGCACTAAACGGAGCTTCAGTGTAAAATAAACAAAAACATTTAAAAGAAAAGTGTAATTAATTGTATATTTTAATATATTTTATAGATAAAGAGTTTTGATTCTTTCATAGCCTCTGTGAGGATTCTTCAGATTTCATCCTTCTTTATGAAAAGCCCTTACGTGACTGGGAATATAGACGAGCATTTCTAAACTCTGCGTGTCTGAAAACATCAGAATTTCCAAAGCGGTTCATAAAAAAATTTAAAAGTACGATTTTGCAGGCCTGTGTTATACGTCATTTTTTTTATACCAGTTTATATAAATTGCACATTTTGTCCTTTCAATTATAAAGTTTATGGATCATAATTATAGATGACTTTAAATACGAGCATATGTTTGACTAGTATTCATAAATGCAAATGTTTAGCGAATTAATACGTAAATAAACTGGAAAAAACGCAATGAACAAATTCTCAATTTGCATGTAATTTTTTTTTAAATATTTTAATATTTTCTATTTTAAAATCATTTTTGAAATATGATGTTTGTCTAAAAATATCTAATTTTCTTGAAAAATCAAATTTAAAATATAAAAGTCAAATTTAAAATATAAATTTAAAACACTTTTCAATTCCTTTTATAAAATATTAAAAAATACTTAAATTCAAATGTTGATCAAAGAATTTAACTTTACACAGCTGTTGCAGATTAAATAGAGGAAGAAATAATCAATAGCAGCAATATTTATACTAATATTGTTATACAAAGCAAAACTGTATGTAAATTTCTTCAAATAAATTCCAACTTATTTATTTAATACATGATTATTCAATACAAAAAGTATATTCGATTTTTTTTTTTTTTTTTTTTTTATAGCTTATATTATTTATATAATTTATTGGTGACAGATGGCTTTTAACAAAAAACAAGTATAATTTTTGAAGTTTGGCACAAACCACAGATTTTTTTTATAAATATTAAAAAAATATTTTAAATTTGTTCAAAAGATTCAAAGTATAAGAAACCAATATCAATAAAATGTCATATTCAGACATAGTATTTCATGTTTACATGAATGAAACTTTCCGATTTGGTTGATACGTATAACAAATATTGCATACCCTGATCTCATTTTAATACTGTTCTAAACAGATAAATCTTTCATGCTACTGTGGGTATATCCAAGTCCTATTTTATATAATTTGAAAACACAAGATAAAAATTTTTAAAATAAGTTTTTGGTTAAAAATAATCAATGGATAAAGAAAAATAAAACAAAAGATATTCGCTTTTTACTTTTTTTTTTTCTTAATATCAACGTGTATATTAATGTGTTATTTAAAATAAATTAATTTTTACAAAAAAAAAAAAAAAAAAAAAAATGTTCAACTAATTTAAAACATATTAAAATCCCTTTAATTTTAAATAATTATTAAATTTTAATAATTGCAATTTCTTTTTCGAATGTGTAAGATTTTCAATACATGCTAAATAATAATAAAAAAAAAAGTTTTATTGTTTATATATATATATATACATATATATATAGAAAGAGAGAGAGAGAGAGAGAGAAACATACGAAGAAAAAAAAAATGTAAAAGAAAGTTCTAAATGTAGTCTTAAACATTTAAGAACTTTTCAATGAAATCCTAGATATAAAATATATATATATATATAAGATAAAATTTAAATATGGGATGGAGTAAAACTTGAATTATTAAATATGTAGAACTAGAACAGAGTGCTTGATTTCTGAATGTAATTGCTTTGTATGCTTTGTATTAATTAAAATTCATTTGCTGTATAGTCTTGCTTCCATCTGTGAGAAGTTGGGGGTTAGAAAAGTGTTTTTTGGTTAAATTACCAGCGTTTCGTCAGAAATTTCTCAAATTCCTTTCCCTACATGGGGGATCCCCCTGATGAAGGCCCTCATGTGTCTTAGGATTGACTTTTCATCTGGCTTTAATTATTTATCATATATATATATATATATATATATATAATGATGTCTTCAAATTGTTTGATATTGCGGCTATTTTATTATGTAACTTTTTTCTCAGGTTACTATTCCTAATCCCTGAAAATCTAAACAATCTGAAAAATGTTAAAGAAGTTTTCAAGAATACCAAGTGTCTGCAGCGAGTTTTTCATGTCAGAAAATCCTTAACCCTAAGTTTTACCAAAATCCTTAAATAGACCAAGTTTCTGCCATATTTTGTAACCGGTGGAATGATAGTTAACAATGAACGCGAATTTTACAGATGAGTTTGTCACCTGAAATCCCCCTTATTCCTAAGTTTATATCCAAATCCTTAGAGCTATTTCTCAGAAAACAAATTTTTGTCATATTTTGCAATGGCCAGGGTGAAGGTTAACAATGAACGCTACTTTTCCTAAAGATGAGGATAAGTCAAATTGGTTTTACATCTCAAAAAACCTTTAACCTTATGTACTTTATCAAAATTGTGAGATCCGTTTCAATGTGAACCGATTTTTTGCCGTATTTTGCAATCAGCGGAGTAAGGGATAGCAGCGATAGTGAACTTTCTAGAAGAAAATGATAAGTCAGATTGGTGGTACACTCCAAAATCGTTAGAACCGTTTCCGGGAAACCCAATATATCATCCTGTTATCCAATGTACTAGTACATTGGAAAACAGGATCATGCTAAATTCGAGGTAAGTTTATGCTAATATTCCGCATACATCGCTTAATAATTGTGCAGGGTTGTGTCTAATCATTGGAACCAAAAAGAATTTATAAGGATTTACTAAAAGGTTTTTCTTCGTCTTATTAATCATGTGAAAGAAAAATCTAATAAATGTTTAATCTTAATTTGTTAAATTTTAGTTTATTATTGCATTAAACATTTCTTAATGTTCGTATCAATATTTAAACATAAAATTACTTTTATGTGCTATATATGTTGATATTTCATTCAAATTTCAAAAATAAATAAATAAATACGCAATTATTTCTAGAAATGACTATTTGATAGATTTTTATGCATACGTGATTCAATAAATAAAATGCCTTTTATGCAATAACCATGAGGCATTGTATACTAATATCTGAAAGCTAAAAATATTAGATCTTATTTGAAGAGTTTTACTTTTTTTTATACAGTTAAAGTGGTAAATAAGTATTGGTAATAAGTACTGGTAAGTAGGGTTAAATAAGTAAATTTATTTAGGCTAGAAACCAATATAAAAAAATACATAAAAAAATAAACATAAAATGTAATATAAACTGAAAAAGCGACTAAATTTACATATGTGTTTATTAAGATCGGTAAGATAACAAATACATTTAAACAATCATTATGAAACTTGCTTATTATTTATGATATGAGTCAAAAAAGTTTAAAAAGGGTTTTTTTATTTAGCATCAGTATTTTGAGCTACTGAACAGTAATTATATTTACTTAATAAAGGTATCTGATATTTTCTCTTAAAAACTATAAAAACTATTTCATCAAAGCTCATGTAATATTAAGAAATCTGCTGGCTTATTTATTCAAACAGCAATGGTAGAAAAATGTAATGTGCTTTATTGCGAGCAGGCGTCATCGGATATGGTCCACATAGCCTATCGTCTGGCATGCTGTCATAGTCTGTCCTAGTCTATATATATATATGAGAGTACATGGACGCTAACTCAAGCACAAACTCTTGAATTTTATTATAACATGACTATGACATATTTTAACAATCTCAAGCGCTTGCCAGAGTAATAAAGTGTGAGATGTAGATAATTAAAAGTTGGTGCGTTCTATAGATTTTAATGTAAGTAGTAGCAAACTTTCTGTTAATTGTAATATTTTATTAAGGGTAGTATTGTGCTATAATGCGGCAATTTAGCAGGAAAATAACTTAATCTAACACATGTGCACGATAACTAATCTGTAATTATACCCAAATAGAGGGATTAAAATCAGAAAATAATTTTCGTCAATTTTTAATAATTTATTACAAAAAATCCAATGGACGATTAACATGGGAAATCTTTTACTTGGCCCCAACGACGACGGTGAGTGACATCACACTTCGCTTGCATCTTCCTGATATATAATAAGAATGTATAAGATTTGGAAAAAAATTGTACTTAAGAAAACTGATTTATTACTATACGCAAGCGAAGTGATGACGTCTCTAACCGTCTGCGGGGCCAAGCAAAAGATTTCCTATGTTAATCGTTCATTGGATTTTTTTTTTTTTTTTTTTTTTTTAAACTATAAGGAAAATTATCTCCCGATTTTAATCCCCATATTTGGGTATAGTTATATATAAGTTACTGTTTGCGTGTGTTAGACTGAGTTATTTTTTCTGTAAAATTCATAAAATATTAATTTCAAATTTCAAAACTCTAGAAAAATGAAATCGCAGATTTCTATTTTCGAATATAAACATAAACATTTAATTTCAATGGAATGAAATTCATTTCAAAGGAATAGATTTGATATTTACCGTCCTTGACGAAAAAAATAAAATGAAATAAAGCATCGCCGAATTATCTGGCGAACATATTGGATTCCTTTCAAAAATCATGGCTATTTTAATAATGTGCAATCAATAACATGAAACAATATTTCGCAGAATATACATGAATTACGAAATTATACATCTAGCATGTATATTTTCGTATTACGTTTTTGATCGCCAAATACACAAAACACCAAAGACGAACAGATATCAAATCTATGTCATTTTGTTTCTAGAGTTTTGAGATTTAAAATTAAAATTTTGTCAATTTGACAGCAAAATAACTTAATCCAACACATGTGCTCGATGACTAATTTATAGTTATATCCAAATATGGGGATTGAAATCGTGAAATAATTTCCCTCAATTTTTAATATTTTTTTTACAAAAAATCTAGTGGATGGTTAACATAGGTAATCTTTTACTTGGCTCCAATGACGGTCAGTGACGTCACACTTCATTTACGTATATCTTGTATTTATATGAGAAGAAAGTTTAAAATTTAGAAAAACTTTTGAATTCCGGTTTTCGATGAATTTACACATTTTGAGATTTCTTTGCATTTCATTTAACTAAAATTGATTATATATATATATATATATATATATATATATATAAGGGGATTTATTACTTGTTTCTGCATGAAAAGAAAGAATGTAGAAAATACTGAAAAATTTTTGACTTCCGGTTTTCGCTGAATTTACAAGTTTTGCGATTTCCTTGCGTTTGAATTAACTGAAATTGACTACTTATTTTAACGAAAGTGACTTTATTACTAGCTACTGCATGTATATGAAAAAAGTAGACGATACGAAAAATTTTTGATTTCCGATTTTCGCTGAATTTACACGTGTTTGAGATTTCCTTGCATTTGGATTAACTGAAAATGACTACTTATTTTTCAAAATGTGGATTTATTATTCTATCCTCTGCATATATAAGAAGAAAGTATAAAATTCAGAAAAAAATTTAGATTTTCGGTTTTCGATGAAGCTACACGTTTTGAGATTTCTCAAACTCATTTCGACCATTTTTAGAAAAAATCTGTCTTTTTTCAGTTCGAACACTGCACTTTATGAACCAATACACTTAATTTAACCGAACTTGATTTTTGGTTGGACCTTGGTTTGAATTGGTGTCGATTAGCTTCTGGACTATATCACCGAACAAGGAACGTTTCCACGTTGCAATATCTTCTCATTTCAGGAAAGGCTCAGCCTCTACAGTGTACCAAACTTAGAGAAATATATTACGTAAAACTCTGCTGATTCACTTTGAATGTACATCGACAAACAGTTGGTACAACAGCTGTATTGTAATTTAATTTCATTTACGAGAAGGTAATCACTTTGCTTTGCAAAAAAGGTTTGGAGATTTGACCACTGGTATATACTAGTAGGATAAAATCTACATAAATTACCCCAAGTAGCACAGGAACGTTCTGTGAACGTCTAATAACGGTTTCAATAGTTCAAACACCGTGTTTCGTGTCAAAAGAACGTTCTAAAACACGTTCAGAAATAGTATTATTTAGAACGTTCTGAAAATGTTTGATTTGTACCATCTATAAAACGTACAATTCTAGTTCTATATAGAACGTTCAAGTGTGACACCGTCATAACACGTTCTGTAACAGTGTAATTATAACGAATATGACAAAATGACTTTTTAGTGCTATTGGTTGGGAAACTAGGTTAACCTTTAAAATTTTTGACTTCAGCTTTTGTTTTTTTTACACGTTTTGTGGCGTGAGGAATCCGGAAGTCAAAAGGTTGGTATGGTATCTGTTAATGTGTTTCGGCACCTATTAGTGTGATAGCCCGTTAGTTCATGTACACGATATCTCAAGAACAAATGATTGCAGAGAGATCGGACCAGTTTTAAAATATCACTTATGATGTTGATAAGAATCTTATTGAGAGATTTGCAACATTCTAATTTAAAAACTTCGTAAGTTATTCGAAATTTATAATTTTTAGCATGATAGAGAATAGAGCATATTTTACATTTTCAGTTTAACGTTTTGTTAGCACGTCAGTAAAGAATGCTTCCCAATAATCAGTAGCGGTGAGGTGAAAAAAAATTACAAAATTTTAAACTCATGGAAAAATTTTGTGGATTTTGTATTTCAGGAATCAATGTATGGAATTCGACCAAACTTGTTACAATATTAGATCTTGCCCTAAATTGGAGTTTATTTGAATTTCATTTGGGATATATCGCCCGATAGATTACGGTGCTATGCAATGAAACCCTCCATTTATGGGACGGCTATATCTCAGCTTCTATAGTGTACAAATGTATTAAACATGATATATTGGCATATATCATCATAACCTCTGCTAATACAATTTGGATGTATACATTGTCCAACAGGTGGCGTTGCTAATCTGCAATTTAATCATTTTAACGGAAAGGCAATATTTTAACTCTTGTGATTTAACAATAAATTTTGTGATACACTGAAGTTATAAGTGAAATCGATTTTATGTAAAGCTTTACTGGTCCATTTTGGATGCACATCGGCCAACAGGTGGCGTGGCTATGTAGCAATTTAATCTCATAACAGAAACGAAAAATCTCAACTTCTGTGATTTATAAATATTGTAAATTTGGTAAGTGAAATTAATATTACGTAAAACTCTACAGATTGCCTTTGGGTGCATATCGGACGACAGGTGGCACTGCCACGTTCCAATATTTTCCATTCACAGAAAGGCTATCTATCAGCTTCTGTAATATATATACTCACCAAACCTTCTGCGTTACATACATTTGATATATAATATTGATTCAATTTGGCTGTATAACGAGTAATAGTCAAACAGTTTTTTTATTATTATTATCATTCATAGGAATAAGTATGCATGATCCCTGGGGGATGGGGGAAGGGTGGATAAAAATTTTCACTATAATTATCTTTCAAAAGAATTCGATATCACCTTTAAAACGAATAATTGAAACATCGTTTTCTGATGATTTAAAACAAATTTACCGTTTTTTTTTTGTTTTTTTTTTTTTTCATTTGTAATAATAATAATAATAATAACCCCCTAGAAAAATACATTTTCTAAGATCTTCTATACAGCATAAAAATGATTGTCTTCTGTCATGAAAATCTATGCATTCCCCAGACCCAAAGTTTAGATACAAAAAGCTAATCACGGATGTTATTGAATAAGTAATATAGTGCTTTACGCGAGTTTCAAAGAAAATCACGGGAAAACTCCGAAAACCTAAGTCGACGAGCGTGACCAGGAATCGAAGCCAACACTTCCCGTCTGTAAGGTTCGAGAGTAGAACCTCGCGGTCTCTAATACTCATCGGGAAGTTACAGAATGAGTTTTTTTCTTCTTTTCTTTAAGCATAATTTTAAACTTTTATTATATTTTATTTATGATTCTATTTAAGTTTAAATGTTACTGATAAATTATCAATATTGATAATGTTGTTAAATCGTTACTCTGTTTGATTGTTCTTATTTTATTTTATTTATTTTCACTGAATATTTTATTCAATACTAAAATATACACTAAAACAAAATATGCTTTTCCGTTTAATTCGAGATTTTAAAATGGAAAAATAAAGTGATCTCATAAGTTTTTCAAATACTTTATAAAAATTTAAATAATTGTTTAACTCAGCTCCATTTTTCCTTAAAATATTGACCTCTACAGCTATAAATTCTTAATAAATTTATGTTTCAAACGTTGAACTTTGAAACATGATTATTCCGGATGTAACAAGGGAAGAGCAGATGAAACTGACATCTGTGGATTGCATTTAGTTAATTCTCGCTGACTGTGCAAATTCAAAGGTCTTGGGAATGTCGTGCCGTTATGTGAAGCGGTAAATTTAAAACGTGTAATGTAATCTGTTTTGTTCAGTTTTCGCGTTATAATGACTTGGATAAGCTTTAGAAAAGGTAAAAATGTAATATTTTTAACCTGTAATAGTCTCTATTTTCTATTTATTAAAGTCTTATTTTAATATCAATTAAACAATCATTTTCATATCTGCGTAAGTTCTTAAGCCTAACATTTGATATACTTGTAAGTAGCATTGTATCGCAGAAAAAACTGCTCCTGTTACAGAAAACCGCTTAGAAATTATGGATTCATTTTATTAATTCAGTCTTCTGAGATGGAAATTGTTAAAATGACTATTTTTGGTTATTATGCTTCTGAATGAAGTAACATAAAGAATTTAAAAGATGAGAGCTAATTTTAAGTGAATGCCCTTCCAGACTGGTCATTATGTATTTTAAAATGCTAGTTGGAAGGGTGTTTTCTTGGAGAAATTCTTATGAAGAAAATGAGGAAGGTATGTAATTCTTTTTTTTTTTTCTTTTCTTTTTAAATTCTGAAGTATTTATTTAATGTTTATATGATAATATATATACAATCTAGGTTATGCAAATTGCATATTTTTAAAATAATATCCTAAGTTTCACCGACTTACAATTTTAAATATCTCTTTACTGTTATTTATTAAATAAAATATATGAAATTGTTTAACTGCATAATAAAACAAAGATTCAATTCAATTTTATTCCACATCTTTATAAAAAAAGATATTCTGCTTAAAAAAAAGGACGATTTACTATATTATTTATTAATACTAATAATATTTACATTTATCAATTATTTAATATGCCATGATAGCATAATTATATCAAATGAGGTAAAAATTGCGTTGACTCAATTTAAAGAAATTTAAACATTTAAAAAATACCAATTACATTGCCATGTGGAATAAATTTAAATATCTGCAAACATCATTTTTGTAAACTGCTGCTGTAAACTGAAAATATGTATGCACACATGCACTGAAATTTAAAAATATGAAGTATGTTAAATATTTTAGAAAAATATTATGATTAAATATATATATACATATGTATTTAAGTATTTGGACATTTTAAAAATTTCCTCCTTCTAACTAATTTTTAATTTTTTGTTTCAATTTCTTATTATTATAAATTAACAATATATTCTAAACTCAATTATATATTATTTTAGCGGTGTATTGGTACATTCATTTTTGAAATTATTTTTTATGTTGAAATATTAAAACTTTCTATAAACTTCAGCATTCAAAAATATTTATAAACTATCCATGGACTTACAAAGTAGTACCCAGAAATGTTTAGAATATACAGGGTGCAAAGTCGAGAGCAGGCCTTTATTTGCGCAACAATTGGTCTCAAACGTCCTCCAATAAGAAAATGTATTTAAAAAAAAAAAATGTAAGAATTCATTATATGACATGTTTAACTTTAAAAAATCAATTTACTAAAAATCACAAAAACTGATAATTTTTATACAATTTTCATGACACTAATAGTGTAAGTTGAGTTCTAACCTAAAAAATATAACACAAAAAGTTTCACTTTTGTGCACCCAAAATTGTCTGAGATAGTTAGTTTCAAAATTTAGGATTATTTCGCATTTTCTCGGGCTTTATTAAAAAGCCAATGAAAATTCTTTAATAAACCCAGGGAAAATGCAAACAAAGTCCAATTAGGATTTTTAAACCGATCCCTTATTGAAGGCCGAAATATGTTAGAAAATCCAAACTTTAAATATCATGTTCCATTTTGGGAGAATAGAAATGAAACTGTTTGTTAGGATGAGTGTCAGTTTTCTAAATATGATTATAGGGATCTGGGACTATGTAAAAATTTAGTTTTTGCAATTTTGAAAAAATAGATATTTTAAATTTAAACATGTTATACCACAAATGCTCATATTCTTTAAAACATTTTGTAACTGAAACTATATATTTGCGACCAATAGTTGCGGAGATAAAGGTATTCTCGTCACAATGCTTTGCACCCTGTATTTAAAAAAAAAAAAAAACATATATATATATATATATGTATATATATATATATATATATATATATGTATGTATAAATGAATTTTTAATCTTAGTTAAAGCCAAGCAACAGATATAAGATCCCTGAAACCACATAGGTCAATGAGAAGAAAATTACAACAAATTTAAATAACCTGGGGAGACTGATTGTGATTTATTGAAACATTTATATTTTATTTATTGATTTTTATTTTATTTAACTTCAGTCTAATCTTAAATTTATTCCTATATTGTTAGTTGCAATTTTAATAATTTTGCCGGTGCGTAAAAACCACATGAAACTCAAATCAAAAGATACAAACAAGCAACGAGGAAATAAAAAATTAAGACAGCATTTTAAACATTTTTTGTAGGAAAAGCTTAGAATGGTAGAAAAAAAAAAAAAAAACTCGTCAAGGGTGACCCTTTTCGTCGTTGAGCACCAATGTACGATTTCGTTCGTTAGCAGCTATAATAGCATATTGCTAGCGGGCACCCTATCGTACAAGAAATTAATTGAAGTTAGAAATGAAGAATAAATTGGAATAAATTATTTACTTCAAGAAATCAGAGAATCAAACAGAAAACAACCATGAAAAACAAACATTAATCATAGGATGACGCATTCGGAATCACAAGGATTAAAACAAGCAAAATAAATCAAGAGTTTAGTTGTATATAGCAGATGAAGAATAATGATACAACACAGCAACAGGGATATAAATTACTTTTTTTTAAATTCAAATATTGTTTGAGAAATTTTAACATACTTACTATTCCTTTAATTTCAACGTATATGCATGAAAAATTCCATATTTTATGACTGTAATTCCCAAAAAGTGTCATAACGTGCCTATATCCCTTTAAAAAATTCCTTAAATTTTTGCATTTTTAAAAAATTTCTTTTTTCCCCTAATCTGAAGATAATGGCGTTATAGTATTAATTAAGAAACTTTGAATAAACACCATAAAATGCAAGAACTCGCAACTGCTACAAACAAAGCACGGCTGCTACAAACAAAGCGGCAACGCATTCCACACACTCAACGTGCTTGTTTGCAGCTCTCGTGCCTACAATGTTCGCCTGATGAAGGGTTGTGTCTTCTTTTGACCCGAAACAGTTGGTGCGAGTTCTCGCATTTTATGGTGTTTATTCAAAGTTTTGTAATTAATACTATAACTTCATTATCTACAGATTAGGGAAAAAAAAGAAATTTTTAAAAAATGCAAAAATTTAAGAAATTTTTTAAGGTATAAAGAGACGTTATGACACTTTTTGGGGAAAGCTGTCATAGAATATAGAATTTTTGATGCATATACGTTGAAATTAAAAGAATAGTAAGTATGTTAAAATTTCTCAAACATTTTTTGAATTGAAAAAAAAAGTAATTCATATCCCTGTTCATGCGTTGTATCATTATTCGTCATCAGCTATGTAATTTTTACTTCTAAACGCTCGTACTGAGGGGATTTTTTTATAATGACGTCACATTTTTTTTTTTTTTTTTTTTTTAACTACACTATTTTAGAACGTTTACAGTACGTTTTCTGGAACGTTCTGAAAATGTGTATAACGTTTTGAAAACGTTCTAAAAACGTTTAGAACGTTCTGAGACCGTATACATAGAACGTTCTCAGAACGCTTCTATAACACCGATGGTGATAGTTACACGTTCATTGAACGTTCTCTGAACCGTACTATTGTACGTCTTCAAGATGGACAGATAGACGTCTATAACACGTTCAAAGTGAACGTTCTTAGAACGTGTTTGCAGAACAATTTTTGAACGTTCAGAGAACGTTTCGGTGCTGCTTGGGACGTATTAAAAAATACAATATTTCTTGTTACACTAAAAATAAAAATAAAAATAAAAAATAATAATGTGCATAAAAAATAGCACAATTACTTCAAACGAAATTTTGTCATACATATCTTAAAAGTGTTTTTTAAAAAGGTGCTTAGTTGCATTTCTAATAAAATAATTATAAGTAAAAATGAAATAAAATAATAATAATAATCGTTTTTTTTTTTTTTTTTTTTTTAATTTTCTATTGAATCATAAAAACTTGAAAATTCTATGCATTAATAAATACTTTTTTTTTTTTTTTTTTTTTTTTTTTATGATTTATCCCATTAACTTGAAAGAAATTGATCAAATACGTAATAAAAAGAGCAATTACAAGAAATTTTCAAATATTTATTAATTGAATAAAAGTATTAATGTAATGCATTGTCATCGTGTTCTAAGCTATTCTGAAAGTTTCAAGTGTCTAGCTAGTTTGGAAGTTATAGCTATAGGACTATATTAGGACTTTATCAATGTGTAGAAAATTTTTAATGTTATAATGACGTCACATTTTGGGAGATGCTGGATTTAACTTTTTATAATTTTTTAATGTTTACGTTTAATTAAATGTATTTATTTTTATGTCGAAAGAAAATTAACTCTTTTTTTTTTTCGACAATTAAATTATATCTAGTATTTAAATGGCTAACTTTAGAGCTATTAGGAGGTTAGTATTTTCATTTTTAAAGAAAACTAATCAAAAATTCGAAAATCGGGTTTCGAGGTATTGCGTTGTCATCGAGTTCTGAGCTATTCTTAAAGATTCAATTGTCTAGCTAGTCGAGAAATTACTAAAAAATCGATTGTTAGATTTGTGCTGAACAAGTTAACAAACAAACAAACAAGAAATCGAGTTAATATAAAACATGGTGAAATATGCTACATCTTATTGAATTTCGATTTTTAAACAGGTTAAAAATAAATCATACCTATAACGGATATCAAGTATATTAAAATTGTACAAATTTATAATTTATTGAATCTGTAATGCCCGAAAAAAAAAATGTTTAAAACATTAGATTAAAAAACGCAAATAACTTTTACATTACGTGATTACATTACTTTCTCAACAACACCATAATGACATAATAGCTCTTTCATTTTTTTTTTTTTTTTTTTACCATTCTACACAAGAAATCATTATTAGCATAACGGAAGACAAATATAATTAAGAAATTCGATTTATTTAGTCAAAAATCTAATTTGTCAAACTGTGTTTAATACATATTTTCTGATAGAAATTAATCACAAATTATTTAATAATTTGTTTTAAACATTTTAAATGACCCGAGGGCATGATAATGTCAGTTAATTGTTTAATTTAAACATTGTTAGTGTTAATTAAATATACATTTTCATTTTGTGATGTCGTTACATTTGTCCATTAAATGACGTGTGTTACCACAAAACTATTTTTGCACTTAAATTAATTATGATGAGTACTTCGTAATTAAAATTATAATCAAATGAAAGTGAATTTAAAATTGTAAATATCTTATTAAAAACTGTAATAATTGAAAATAATTATAAGAAGAAGAAAAAGAAAAAAATTGATTTTATAAAAAATCAAAAGTACAAACATTTGTCTATAATAAATGTTAGAATAAACTGGTTAAAAAAGGTGATGAAATTGGTGACTATATAAATTTCATTACTTATGTAATATCTTTTATATTTTGAGTAATACTCTTTTTAATTTTTTCTTACCCTTATGGTAGAGAAAGTATTGTTTTAGGATGACATTTTCGAAAGTGAGTTTTTGTTATATTTACATGTTCTGAGGTCCCCTGAATACGAAAATCAATACGAAAATCATGATTTTAGCGAATGGTCTGTGTGTGTGTATGTGTGTCTGTTATCAGCATATCGCAAGAACAAATAGTAGCAGAAATTCCAAACTCTGTATTCTAAATGTATATCGTATAGGGATGCTGCACTAAACTTCTCGTTGAGTTGAGGCAAATGGTTCATGTACAGGGACACTCAAAAGTATTCAAATACATTACGTCTATGGTGGAAATAGCAGGTAAGTAGAATTTAACATCTATACACTGCACTAAACCAAATGAAACGAATATATATTTTTTGTAATAGAGATAGTCAATAGGAAAAAAAAAATTGCGTGTGTAGGAGCCTCCCCCCCCCCTTGAGGGGAGTAAATTTTCATAAGGTCTATCTTTCAAAAGAGCTCGCCAATACCTTTAAAACGAATGGCTAAACCATTAATCTGCGATAATTTAAAATAAATTTGTCGATTTTTTTCATTAAAAAATAAATAAAAAAAATAAATGCATGTAATATTGAGAATAAATTCAACTTTTTTTGGATATTTAGTGTTATACTCTAATATGGAAATCGTCTGCATTATCATGGAAGATAATTTTTTAAAATAATAATTTTAATAAATTATTTTTACTGAGTGAATTTGTATAGGAAAATATAGAAGAAAGTCATGTGGCGGCCACAACACACTAGTTATTTGTTGTTAGTGGATGTGCTTTACTAATAATATTTTACCATTTCTAGGAAAGCCGTTCGGGAATTGAAATAAATTCCTCATAGAAATATGGTAAATAATGTATAATAATAAGCTAAATATTCATCACTTGTTTTTTGTACATTTACGCGTTTTTAAGCTTCCTGATTACCGTAGTCAAGTTTTTTTACGTTTGTTCTTCGTCTGTGTCTCTTAGAGTAAGTTAAAAACGAATAATTTTAGGAGATCTAAATGCTGTATTTTAAAGTTAATATAAGTTTGTTGCTGGAAAAGTTTGATCAAGATTGATAAGTTTTAACGAATGTTGTGTGTGAAAATTGTCTGTATAATTTTAAGTTAACTTTTAATTTTAATAATATAAATAAATTCTATATAAACGTAGGTGCATTAATGAAATGGGGGGTTGAGGGGGCGGTAGCCCCCCCTCACACAGAACTAATTATAACATAAAACTCTTCCAAAGCCTGATTTGAATCGTTTAACATAGGTTTACATAACAGTACTCGTTATCTTACCTCTTAATCTCCAACTTGTATTCATAGTATTAAATTTCAGGGTATGAGAAAGTGGTGTGAGTGACACAGCTCATTATTTTTCTTATTTTTAGTGGAAATTGAAAGACCTTACGATAATCATTTTAAAGCTACAAATTACTAATGTAACGTTGCATTTGTATTTTCAGAAAAAATGAATTTCTAATAACTTCTGTTTTGATTGAAATTTATTTAAATGAAAAAAAAAATATATATGCTCTAAACAAAAAAAAGTACAGTGTCTATTCGAATATTCTTTCTCCATTACATACAACAGTGATGAAGTGATAAAGTGATTATCTTATATACAACGATGATCCTGATTTTTAATATTATCAATATATTACGATTATTAAACAAAATTTCAATATGTTGCATTGCACGATTTAACTGACAGAAGATTAAGGAAGGAGTTAGTTAACATTAAGAGCGTACAATTTTATTACTATTCGATTTTTATAAAGTTTTTTATAGCAATTTACCAAGAGTAGTAGTACATTGACTAGCGTACTTTTGCGTTATTTCCGTAAAATACTTGTGGAGATAATTCTATAATTTTGGTTATTTTTATTCAAAATAATTTTTTTCAGTACTTAGAGCATTAAATCTTAGATAAACCTTGCTTGCGGATAATTAATTGCATCTAGTGTAAAAGTTAAATAACTTAAAAGAACCAGGATGGTATGACATTATGATATTATAAATAATCTAAATTATCTTTTTTCATGATTTATTTCCCGATAGTGTAGAAATATGAGTAAGGGAAATTTAATAATGTTACATTTTCAAATTCAAGTATAATTCTTAATTTATTAGCACATTTATTCGATATTTACATATTGCGTACAAAAACAATTAACAAGGTAAATTAAAAATTATTATTATAATTAAACACTTTCAGACATATTACTATTATTACTGTTTGACAGTGCGGCTTATTGGATTATTTATAATTGACTAAAAACTAATGAACCAAGAAAATAATGTATCTCATATTACTTTATTTAGGACATAAACTCGTAGTTTTCGCAGTTTCCACATACTTGAATACCTGAACTCATTCCAAAAATCATTCCAAATATCTCTGAATTTGGTTTTGACAATGAACCCAACAAACTCAAAAAATCTTCTCCAGTATCTAAAAAGAATACAAATTTATGAAAATCTCGTCCTTATAAGTTTGTTTTTACATGGATCTTAAACTCGCCTTTCTTTCTATGAATTATTATTATTACTATTCTTTTGCATTGTTGAATAGGGTGGGCCGAAAAAGGCCGAAAAAATTTTTTTTTCGAAATTAATTTTGGTATAGAATGAAAAAGTTGTGCAATGGACCAATTAGAACTCACAAGAATTTTTATCAAAATTAATCAATATTTAGCCGCGCCCCTCTGACATTGAAAAACGGAAAAAAAGAACGGAAAAAACCTTTTTTTGGAAAAAGGCCGAAAAATTTTTTTTTTCGAAATTAATTTTGGTATAGAATGAAAAAGTTGTGCAATGGACCAATTAGAACTCACAAGAATTTTTATCAAAATTAATCAATATTTAGCCGCGCCCCTCTGACATTGAAAAACGGAAAAAAAGAACGGAAAAAGCTTTTTTTGGAAAAAAATATATTTTGAAAAAATATCCAAAATTTTTAAAGACATTCATTAAAAATGTTAGATAATATGTCAATTAGAACCCATGAAAATTTTTATAATTTTTTTTCATTATTTAACCGTGTCCCTCTGACATAAAAAATTGGAGAAAAATGAAAGAAATATCGGATTTTCTGAAAACCTGTACTATGATAAACTATTCATTATTTTTCTAAATTAGTATTGACATAACTGATTAATTAATTAGTATTATAAATAAAAATTCTATAACTATAACTATTACTTATTATTTTTTTACTTGGTTAATATTTAAACATATTTTTTCTTGTATATAAGCATATTTTATCTTACATAGTAACAAAATAAAGATTAAAGCAAAAATATTCAAATTTATGTTGGATTTAATAATACCTGTTGCTTATTGAATGTTAGGTACTCAAATAATATTGTCCTTTATTGTCAAACGTTGGGAGTTCTTTTCTTGCTTGAAGTTTGCTACGAATATAGCCATCCCTTGCAATCTCACCACAAACTTTCATTGCAGCTTCAGATACTAATTTAATACATCGTTCAACAGATTGCGTATGACATGGTAATTTTTCGAATGCCATTAATTGATTATCTTCTTTTTTGCACATTTCTTTCAAGTCTTTATCCTTTAAATGCATTGTAAAAGGTGGCTCTGTTACAACATAGTTTGACCAATCAATTAAATCAATGTAGTCGTCTGCTTCGAAATTAACTTGAGGAGGCTTGAAAACTCGTAAACTATTCAAGTTCTTCATTTTTATTTGTCGAGCGCTAGAATTCACCTAACTGCTATTTCCCGGATGTGTTTCCTGGAATCATGCAACATTGCTACCAATAAATTTTCGGGATGCGCATAATATGCATTGTTTGACAAAACTTTAAAAATAATTTTCTTAGATGTGTCTGGAAGCTGCTTTGAAAGGGATATCATTTTCCAAAAATGTTGGGAACCATACTGGCAATGCGATTTCATTTTTATTTCAAACCACATTGGAGCATAAACCAGCATTACATATTTCACAAGTATTATAAGATTTTCTGATGGGCTTGGTGTGCTAATGTATAACCGTAACAAACGGTTTGCGGTAGTCAGCCATCGTGCATGACTAAGTTTACCTGGATTACTGTCAGTCAACATAGGAGAAATAGTACCATATTTTATGGATTGACAGATGCGATACAAATATTTTTAATCTGTACTTAGCTTTCTAATATCTTGCGGATCCAAATGCTGAAGTGTAGAGTCCATTTTATCAAATTTGACCACTGGATGTTTCTCACAGTCTTTTAAAAGCAATCCAATAGGCCCAGAATATGAATATGGTCCCCTTGTGCAATCGTCTATTTCTTGAATAAGGTATCTTAGTGGCAACTCATTAGTATGAAGCAAACATACATTCCATTGTAGTGGTCTTCCAATGTTTGTCTCAAGCAAACGTATTACTCCACCTTTCCATCCCGTATTTACATTTGTTCCGTCACATCCGATAACTGATAGGTTCTGCAAACTTATGTTATTCTTTCTTGTAAATTCTATAATACCTTCGGCTATTCCTTTTGCACTTTCACCAGCAGTTAACGATATATGACCCATATATTTTCTATCTGGTTCCTCTATTAATGCTACATGCGCTTCTGATGTTAATTTTCGATGACCATGTATTTGTTGAATAGTTTCATCTTTGCGCCCATCAAAAAACAAACTCTTAATAGGTTTTTCTTCAAATAGCCTTAAATCATTTCCCTTACTTTTTTTTTTTCTTCTCTATTTCTCTTTTCACTTTGTTTTTATCAACTATATATGTTTATTGCTCAGGCGAAACTAAATTTAAATCAGCCAAAACTGCAGTAGTAATTTTGGCCACTGCTCTACTTGAGGCACCAGTTAAATCTGCAGCCAATGCTGTATGAGGCATAGAAATTCTCATTTGATCTGACAATCTTGATGCCGTTTCAGTTTGTTTATGTTTTCTTAAAAGAGGATAAGACCACTTGAAATCTTGATCTGCATTTTTTGTATCCATTTCTGACTCAATCTCTAATTCATTATCTTTCAAAATGTTATGAGATTCTTTATTTTGAAATCCACTGGTACTGGGCATTGACATTTTATTCTTGTTTGGACAATCGGATATTTCCATTTTTCGACGTACTCGTTTTTGTAGTTGGTGGGTTGTTACTATATCCAGATTTCCAATAGTCATTTTTCTAACTGTCCTTTGATGAATTAAATATTCTTTTTCTCTCTCAGGAACTTTTATTTTTTTTTCGCAATTGCACGAATATAAATCTTGGCATTTACAAGCACAAATGTCGAACAATTTTGCGGCATCTGCTTTAAATTTCTTCAATTTCGATTGTAAAAACGGCGTATTCCTAGATTTAGCAGGTTTTACAACGTTCTTATATTTACAGTTGTAAGATAAAACCATGGCAGTAACTCGCTTTAATGATACAACAGGAATCGAAGCACGTTTCCATATATCAATATTTTTTTTTTTTTTTTGCTACCGCTGCGGCCATAGTTCTTGACTTTTGTCTCCCTTTATTTGCAATCTGATACTCTGATAACATCTTATTATGTCCTCATAAGTTGGGGGATAGACAGCATCAGAAGGGAATAAATCTTTCCCTGTTCCAAACAGCGGACGACTTGAGTTTGCTCGCATCACTTTTTTAATTACCCGTTTCTCCATAACAACCGTTTCATTTGACAAACAAACGTAGAATGAAACGAAATCCAATATTTTATCTTATCTATTAGTTAAATTGACCTTGGAAGCAATGGGAGCAGTAGAACGTCATCTATCGTTTGAAATCTGAACGAAAAGAAACAAAAACGAAAATAGGGTATAAGATAAGCTTCAATTTCTTATGTGCATATGTATGCTTATTATTTTTAAACAAGAGAATAAAAATAGAGTAAAATTATTTGAATTTTATTTGGATTGGTTCGTAGTAACGTATTATGTAATATTTTAGTTATATAGTATAACTAGTTTCAATTTTTTTTAAAATATACTTTTTTCAAAAAACCCGGCTTTTCATCTTTTTCTCAATTTTTTATGTCAGAGGGGCGCGGCTAAATATTTGGCAAAATTGATGAAAGTTTTTGAGGGTTCTAACTGATTCATTTGGTAAAATTTCTGCAATATACCAGAACTAAATTCAAAATTAATTTTTGAAATTTAATTTTTTGAAAAAAACTAATTTTTTTCTTTTTTTCAGTTTTTCAGTGCCAAAGGGGCGCGGTTAAATATTAAACAAAACTGATAAAATTTTTAGAGGTTTCTTACAGACCCATTACACAACTTTTCCGCACTATACCAAAATCAATTTCAAAAAATAATTTTTTCGGCCCACCCTATTGTTGAATCCAGTCACTGCCTATATGTACTCTATTGATCACTCTGGCCTAACTCAGGGTGGAAGGCTTAATTAATGCACTTCCTTTCGATTTACACATTCAGCTGTAAAATTTATTGTAATTTTTGTTCTTGTTATCTAATGTCTATATAATGTAGACTAACTTTCGTCATTGAGCAATAAAACTCTATTATTATTACATTTCAACTGTAAGATTTTGTGCATAAATTTTAAATTTTTATACAGCATTTTATATTTTATAATTACTTAATATATATGCTTTTAAAGTAAGATATGGTTTTTATCTAATCCAACGTAGTCTCATAACAAGATATGTGTAAGGCTGTAAGGATGTGAAGTATCTAGCTGGCGATGATTTCAGGGAAAATGTAAGATTGTTCATGGCGGATTTGAGTTAGTATAAGGAAGGGTTGCTATTCGATTTATTTCAGCTTGGCGTTTGGTTCCAATGGAAATGTGAGAAATGCTAAAGGAAGCTGTGAACTTTTTGATGTCTGTTGCCATTATTTTTAGATTAGTACTTATATGTAAAAGTAGTGAAGTGTGTCTGCAGATGATACTTTAAAAGAAATTTCCGAAAATATATAAGAGATCTATGAGATTTTTAGTTTCGGATACGCTTGGTAAAATTTGTCGAGCTTAGCCAATTAGTAAAAAGAAAATGGTGCGAGCATAATAATCAATTCGTGTTAGAAGTAAAATCTATCACTTCGTTACAATTTTGGTGAGTAAATAATTTAATAGATTCTCTAAGACCAAGCAAAAAATTATTAGTAGTAAGAAAGTCACCCTTTCCTCTTTAGTTGACGATTGAATAAATAAGATTAGTTTTATTCAATTGCGCAATTATTTAGTATAGACAATTTTACAAGTATTTATGTGTCAAGGAAATGAGGCTGCGATGGACCAACATTAACATATGTAATATGTATAAACATTTTATTATACACGGTACTAAGTTAACAAGCAAGTACCAGTAGATGAAAATAGCCAAATCGACCACAGATATACCCAAACTATCGGTCGCCGAGGTCAAGTTAAGTACTTTTCGTTGATCCATTTAGAAAAATGTGTAATCAGGATTTTTTTTTTTTTTTTTTTTTTTTTTTTTTTAGAGTTGTAATATTCTGTAGAACAACAACAACAACAAAAAAAAGAAATGGGGGAGGGGCAATTTTTAAAGATATTAGGCATTTGAAGCAGAAGATAGTCCTTTTTTTTGCATTAATGCACAAACGTGTTAGTCTATAAAGTCATAGACATTTGCGTGTGGGATAAGGCGAATTGTGAACTCTAGAAACCTGAGCCTAAGAAAAATACAATCCTTTTAAAGAAAGTCTAACTTGAATTCATTGGAATTTCGAAGAAAACCACAATAATATCAGAATAGTTATCTTGAAGATATAATCTGTGTTCGAACCTTGCACATTTCATATACAAACTCACACAGCCGAAATTTCAAGCACTGTGGGGAACAATTAACAGTCCCATTACATACGTTACGTTGCGATTTACTTCCCAGCTAAAAAAATCTGCAAAAAAACTTAAAAAAAAAAAACTGCAGAAAAACTGAAGGCAATTGGCACAAGTTTTTTTAAAATTTTTTTAAAGATATTTTAAAGTCAAAGTTTTACTGAACAGACTTCAAAATTTCAGCGAAAAAACTTTAAAAAAACTTGTTCCATTTACCTTCAGTTTTTCTGCAGTTTTTGAAATTCTGCAAAATTTCAGCGAAAAAACTTAAAAAAAACTTGTGCCAATTACCTTCAGTTTTTCTGCAGTTTTTGAAATTCTGCAAAATTTCAGCGAAAAAACTTTAAAAAAACTTGTGCCATTTACCTTCAGTTTTTCAGTAGTTTTTAAATTCTGCAAAATTTCCATGAAAAAACTTTAAAAAAACTTGTGCCACATGCCTTCGGTTTTCATGCTTCTGTGAAAAACTGAAAATACTTATTCCTGTTACTTTCAGTTTCTCTGCAGTTTTTTAAATTCTACACAATAATTTCTGTGAAAACCTTAAAAACTATTACTGTTCCTCTGCCACACATAAAAGCCATTTTTTAAAAGTAGTTTGTCGTGGCCAGAATATGACTCTCTTCTGTGTTTCTGTACAAATTCCCTCAGTAAAAAATAATTTATTAAAATTTATCTTCCATATGACGAATGCAGACAATTTCAATTCTAGAGAAATAATATTACGAGCAGTCAATAAATAACAAGTCAGAGGCAAATTCACAGTAATTATTTCATAAAACTCAAAAGTATTGTCGGTAGGTATTTAGGCATTTATTCCATTGTGACAACAGTCGCATAATGCCATGCTCATAGAAATCTTTTGGTTGCTGTTTGAAGCAATTGCACACACACCATACCTGCCAACCTGAGAAAATCCAAGGAGTAAAACAGCACGCAAACAAAAAAATTTGCAGACCCCCCCCCCCCCCCCCAAAAAAAAAAAAAAAAAAAAAAAGCAAATGAGATATTTTCTGTTTTGGCGTATAAGATTTAAGTATTAAAAAAAAAAAAAAAAAAAAAAAAAATCACTAATTTACTTTTTAAATACATTAACAATTTGACAAAAAGTAATATAATGAAAAGTTTAGCTATCATTCATAATTATTTACTATACTTACACATTTAATATATTTATTCATGCAGTGATGCAATCAGTCTGAATTTCACATTAGATTTATTTTAAATAGTTTTCAAACTGCTTAGAAGTATCAGATACAGTAATTATTTTTAAATATTTCAGATAGCTAATATTAAATTTAATTAGTTATTACATTTACAAACTCAAAAAAAAAAAATAAAAAAAAAAAAAAAAAGGAAAAATAAATTTAAAAGCTTCATTTATTAAAATATATATATATATATTTTAAGTACTTTCTCAGAATATAGTAAAAAACAATTGATTATCTTCCTTGAAGTAGTTATGTATTTTATTCTTTTTGCTAATATTAGCTGATTTTGCATAATATAGAAATTTTTTTCTTTCCAATGTGTTTCGTTATATGGTATTTGCCGCCATGAGAAATTGTAAAACTGAATCGACAATAAATGCAATATGCAAACTTTTCATCCTGACTAGATGCTCTTATACATTGAAATTCAGTTTTATAGCTAGCGCGTGACAATTGTAAGCAAACATAACAAAACGAACATCACCCACGTTTCCCGTGCTTGTTTCTGTGAGATGAACAAGGGTTGAGGTGAACTGAGCATGTCTGGTGAGGAGGAAAAAAACGCGCCACGCCTCTGAAGCGATGATGCTGAAACGGAGCATGCTTCAATCAATAAATGGGGACCAACGATAGTTGTAGAAGCATCAACTCAGAATCAATCAATCGATCAAATACATTGCGATCTCTGTTTACTAAGCATTCGCAGCAAAAATCGTAATTAAATTTTTTTTTTTTTTTTAAAGATGAGGTTTTTTTTTTTTATTATTAAATTTAATCGAATACTTAAACAAATAAACGAAAAAAAAAAAAAAATCGGTAGAAAAATGTTGAAATAATAGAAAAAGTAAAAATAGTGATATAGGCATAAAAGCGTAAAAAATGTCAAAAAAGTGTAAATTTTATGCCCGGGGCGTAAAACTTGGCAGCTACGACACACGCATTGACTTCATCGTCTATTTGAAATTGGTGTCTCCACAGTGCATTTTTAAGTTCAAGATGTGGAAGTCATATGCGGACAGATCTGGACTATAGGAGGGGTAGCTCAGGACTTCCCACTTGAACTTCTGCAGACATTCCTGTGTCGCGTTGGCTAAGTGTGATACTCTAGCGTTGTCGTGCAACAGGATGACACCTCGAGAAAGTTAACTGGGACGTTTTGATTTGATTGCATTCCTAAGCTTCAATAAGGTTTTACAATACCGCTGAGCATTGACCGTAGCTCCATGAAATCGACGAGGAGTGGTCCATTACTATCGAAGAAGAATGAAAGCCGTAACTAGTGTGGAGGGGAATCTGCGTGCTTCCATTTAAGACTTAGCCGTTTTGACTCGGGCTAAAAGTTGTGGCACCAAGTTTCATCACCGGTAACAATTGCTGAAAGAAATTCATCCCCATCGTTGTTGTAACGCTGCAATGCTTGCAGACACATGGCCATGTGGCAGCCCTCTTGTGCCGGTGTCAAGCGATGCGGGACCCATTGAGCATACACTTTACAGAACTTCAACCTGTCCTTGATGAGTTTGTGAACCGTACCATGGCTAAGCCCCACTGATACAGAAATCTCGTCTACTGTTAGACGACGGTCTTTCTTTATGAGCTCATCCACTTTTGCAACATGTTCTTCTGTAACACACTTTGGTGCTCCAGTCCAGGGATCATCACCGATCGATCTGCATCCTTCGCGAAAGTGCTTATTCCACTCCTGAACTCTTGCCCGTGACATACAGTACTCCCCATAGATCCTTTCTATTCGTCTATCAATTTCACATCCTACTATACTTTCCGCTGCCAAAAACCGCACAACACCACACTGCTCAGCTTTGGATGCCTCCATTCCACATCGCTTTCAAAAATGAAAAGACGATGTGGCTGAGGCTGGGTTATCTTTTTTTCACTCCTTGCCAGACAAGTAACGGCATCTGGCAAGAGAAATGCGCATGAATCATTAGGCTGCACTTTTCTACATACTATACTTTTTATGAAATATTCACTGACTCATTATTTATTGACTGCCAATATAATAGCACTAAATATGCTAAATAAGAAGAAAACTAATTTTTTAGGTATGACTTTTTTTTCTTTCTTAATTTTAACCACAAAATAAAAAGCATGTTTCTTTTAAATTACCACACATATATGGTTAAACCATTTACTTGTTGATGAGCTCATTTGGAAGATACTCAGAAGGAAAATTTGCTCCTCTTGGGAGGACTTTCCTTTTGAGGGAGAGCGGGGGGATCCTTGCACATTTACAAAAAAAAATTCCCAGCTGACTATCATTAATATAGATACTTCTTTTTAATTTCATAATGATTATTAAAAAACAATTCACTTTATGTGCATTTACATGAAATGTTTGTTCTGCAATGTAAAAAATTAAAGAAAAAAAAAAAGCAAAATGACAACCCCATTTGTTGGATGATTTTTACCAAAAGTTTCTAGGCATTAAATTAGGTAAATCAAGTTGCAACTACATATCAAATTTTATGAAATTCTGAGTAGTATAGTTCCTGAGATACAGTTGCTACAAAATTTTGTCACACAGAGATACTTTTTAAAAATAGTCAAATCATGTTCTAGACATCTCAAAACATGTAAAATCATTGAAAACCAGAAGTCTAAGATTTCTACGAATCCAATACCTTCTTCTGTTGAATATAAAAGAAAGTAAATACAAGTTATACATATTTTAACAAAATAAAGTATTTTAATTTAATTTATAAATTTATTCATCAACCATGAAAGTTCATTTCAGAAAAATTTAGAGTAGAAGCATGATATTTTATACCAACTATGTGAAAAATACCAGAGCAGGGAATTGAACCCGGGCCTTCCGCTTTACGTGCGGATGCTCAAACCATTGAGCTGACCTGGCTGATTACCAGCTAGGCATTTCTCACATAACATTCATTGGCAAAATAAAGTTACCGAATCTGTAAACACAGCTATATCAATTGACATCATTAATCATGGCACAACTCCAATAGACTACAAAATTTTAATTTAGAAATTTATTCAACAACCATGAAAGTTTATTTCAGAAAAACTTTGGAGTGGGAGGGGATATTTTGTTCTAAAATTTATTGCTGCAAAACAAAATTTTGTGCCTTTTAAAGATTCATGCAGATTGCGAGTAAGGTATTTAGTGATATATATATATATTTTTTTTTTTTTTTATGCGAAGCGTAGACATACGTATTACTGATTCCTGCAAAACGTCGCCATAGCGCAGTGCTAGTGCGATGTTAAATCCAACCTACCTGGCCATGCACCTCCCGGATTGTCTTTAACTGCCCATAACACAGTAGTAGTGCAACATTAAATCGAATCTGCATATCTGCTTATACACTTATTCAGTTATTCATGGTATTTTTGTTTTGTAATGTTTATTATTTTGTAGTTTTTATTTTTATTTTCTTTTGTTCAAGTTCTTGAAAAGCTACTTTTTACGCTTTATTTTTAGGCACTTGATTTAAAACACGTAAAATCAGCCATTTTGAAAAAATCACAAGGAAAAACTGCAAAAATGAGCCAAATTGGTGATTTTGAAAAACTTCATCAAGCAGTGTGGTAAAGCACCAGGGCTTGAAAAATCTCAATATCTTTACACACCCTGGACAATACATGCCAGAATGAAATTTTTACATGCCCAAATATCTTATTAAAATGCATATTAATAAAAACATTCACATACCTAGTGAAAATAATTTAACGACATTATATCTATACTAGCAGGCTTTGCCCGCTTCGCTGGACATTAAACTTAAATGAGTTGTCAAAATCCCATATCTTTATTAATAACCTAAGTTCTCGCTGTGATTGGTAGAGGTTTTCTCGCTCGCAAAGTGAAGAGTCTGGGTCTCCACTGTCTTCGGCACAACTTACCCACTCCTTACTTCCCCTTCCTCAGCGGGTGAGTTCGAAGTTTTGCAAAATCACACTAATGTACATAATGCGTACACTTAATCAATATCCAGTCTGGGTCTCCACTGTCTTCGGCACAACTTACCCACTCCTTACTTCCCCTTCCTCAGCGGGTGAGTTCGAAGTTTTGCAAAATCACACTAATGTACATAATGCGTACACTTAATCAATATCCAGTCTGGGACCCCACTGCCTTCGGCACAACTTACCCACTTCTAACTTCCCCTTCCTGAGCAGGTAAGTTCGAAGTTTTGCAAAATCCCACTAATGTACATAATGCGTACACTTAATCAATATCCGCACACCAAAATTCGCCATTCTAAGATAATTCAAAGCAAATTCAAACGGTAAAACATGTTTTTACACATGTTTTTTGGGAACAACTTCAGTATAACCCCACAACGATATTTGGCGATTTTTTTGTTGGCGATTATGGCTAAATCATAAATCTAAAAATCATATATCATGTATGATAAATGATAAAATCATAATCTAAATCATAAAAAATAAAACATAAAATCATAAATCCAAAATAAACTACATATTAGGCTGCAATATTATATCGCAAACAGTCCAGAACGACAGTGTTATCCTTCAAAACGGCGCCAAAGAAAAATCGCCAAATTCAGCTGTTGGGTTATACTGAAGTTATACCGTTTATTGCCCTCCGATTCCGAGAAGTGGGGGGGATTTCAAATTTCGTGAAATCCAGTTACAATAAGTGCCAGATGCAAACAAACAATTTACGCACCAAACTTCGTGACCACAGAAGTCTTTAATAGAAAATATTATAAATAAATAAATACAAAACGCACAGCTTTAGTATGGGAACCCTTTGGTGACTTTAAATATTTTAAGCCATTTTTGCGATGAACTGAATTGGCTATCTCAATTGCGCAATTAAAGATCTTGGCGAGAAACGTCCGAGCTACGTCGGTTCCAAATTTAAAATTTTGCCAAAGGGATCCAATACTAAAGCTGTTCCATACACAAAATAAATAAATAAATAAAATAAAATAAAAAATCTTTTCTGATATTTACAAAATAAAAATAAAAAATCTTAATAAAATCCAAATTATAATCATTTACAATTAATGGGAGAACATAAAAAAAACCTTCATAAGGTACATAATAACAACAAAAAATTTTGTTTTACTACAGGAAAGAAAAGTACTGCTTAATTAAATAAAAATATTAAACTAATGCCAAATATCTCATGAAAATATTTATCTACGTGCAAATTCCTCATAAAAAAAAAAAAAAAAAAAAAAAAAAAAAAAAAAAAATCACCAACTTTTGTAGGTATTTTTCTCTCTAATTTTTATTTTTTATTATTATTCACGTGAAATTAAAAATATTTCATTTTATTTCTCGAAAATAAAAATATATATAAATGCATATTTATAAATACTAGTATCGCCCAGTGGTCGAAACTCGACCATTTTTTTTGCAAAGCGAGGCAAAGCAAAGTTATTGCCTTGTCCTAAACGGAATGCAATTGCAACACAGCTGCGGCAATTGTTTGCTGATATTCACTTAACTGAATCAGCAGAGTTTTACTTAATATAACTATTTCTCTATGTAGATGTTAGCCTTTCCTGAAATGAGAGAAAATCGCAACGTGAAAATGCCCCTTGTTGTGTGATACAGCCCAGAAGCTAATAGGTACCATGTCAAACCAAGGCCCAACCAAGTATCAAATTCTGTTAAATTAATTCGATTGGTTCATAAAGTACAGTGTTTGAACAAAAAAAAAAAAAAAAAAAAAAAAAAAAGATATTTTTCAATAATGGTCGAATTGAGTTCGGGAAATTTCAAAACGTGTAACTTTATCGAAAACCGAAAATCTAAAACTTTTCTGAATCTTATATTTTCTACTTATATATGCAGAGGAAAGAAAAATAAATCCACTTTTTAAAAAATTAAAATAAGTAGTCAATTTCACTTAATTAAAATGCAAGGAAATCTCAAAACGTGTAAATTCATCGAAAACCAGAAATCAAAAGTTTTTATGTATCTTCTACTTGCTTCTTCTACCCACAAAAGCTAGTAATAAAGACACTTTTTTAAAAAATAAGTAGCCAATTTCAGTTAATTGAAACGTAAAGAAAGCTCAAAACATGTAAATTCAGCAAAAAACGGAAATCGGAATTTTTTCCGTATCGTCTACTTATACATGCAGCAGTTAGTAACAAATCCATTTTCCTTTTAATTAGTATATTAGTTGAATATTTATTGCTTAAATATCACCCTTTGAAATGATTGGTTTGGTTTGGTTTGGTTTGATGAGTACTGAGATTTATTGCTTGCCTCTAAGGCCGCTCATATCTCGAAAAATCCACACCACAAGGGTTTACAAGTTTTTATTATACAAGTACACAATATTTTGAAGACATAAGACAACACAAACATCCATGCCCGCACCAGGATTCGAACCTGGGACCAGTAGATTCGGAAGGCAGCGTCCTACCGACCGAACCACCTAGCCGGCTTTGAAATGAAATGTTTATGTTTACATTCGAAACTGGAAGTTTGCCATTTTTTTTTCTGGAGTTTTGTAATTTTAAATTAAATTTTATCAATTTTACAGAAAAAATAACTCAATCAAACACAAGTAGACAGTAACTTATATATAACTATACCCAAATATCGGAATTAAAATCGGCAGATAATTTCCGTTATTTTTTAATAATTTTTTACAAAAAATCCAATGGACAATTAACGTAGAAAATCTTTTTGATGGCTCCATGGACAGACAGTGACGTCATCACTTCGCTTGCGTATAGCGATGCTACATTATACAAATTACTGTCTATGGTTTTATTTGAGCTTTATGAAATTGCCAGATTTAACAACTTTCTACTTTTAGGTATTTTTTAATGTAAAGGAATACGTGTATAAAAGGGAAAAATGGGGGAAAATGCATAAAAAATAAATGTATTTTTAAATACCTTCTTGACATCGTAAGAAAATAATATTTGTATTCGCACCTTCCGGTTAACCATACCTTTCAAATGATACCATTTTCAGCCCTCTACTCCCATAATTAATATGTTAAAAAGGGACAACAAATTTTATGCTTGCCTATTAATATATAGATAAAAATTTTTACCGAATCCGCGTTGAAAACGGAAAAGGGGTAAAATAAATTAGAAATGTCAGACCTATATTTATAAATTTGATACCAAATGAAAGGGGTGATTTTTCTGAATCCAGGGGTGCAAACAGTTTTTCGATGCGACAGTTAGATTTTTAAAAAATAACTAAAGTATGAAATTTAAGTGGCAACGGAAAAACGGAAAAAGGGGAAAATAAATTAGAAGTATCAGACCTATCGTTACAAATTCAGTACCAAATGAAAGAGGTGATTTTTCTGAATCCTGGGGTATAAACAGTTTTTCGATACGACAATTAGATGTTTTAAAATTAACTAAAGTATGAAACTCAGATGGAAAAACTTCATTTCAATCTTTTCATAATTTGTAGTGCGAATCACGCGAATAAAAAACGTCTTTATCTCAAAAATTTATTTTTGTATTTTATTTTTCCATTCAAAGCGTTTTAGTGAAAAAATATTTATGGCGCATGCGCAGGCGCTTTTTACCCACAATTTAAACACTAATAAGAATTTTGAAAATTTCTATAGATATAATTTTAAGTTGGGTGAAGACCTAAGTTTTTGCCCAGCGCCGTTGAATTCCGTCCAGCCGTTCTCGAGTGATGCCCGGACAAACGTGTTTTAGTCTTTTACCCCCCATGGGGGAACGGGGGGGAATTTCTGAAAAGTTGATAGATATAATTTTAAGTTGGGTGAAGACCTAAATCCCTGCCAAGCGCCGTTGAATTCCGTCCAGCCGTTCTCGGGTGATGCCCGGACAAAAAAAGCGACATACGGACACGATGACACACACACACACACACACACACACACACACAGGCAAAATTTTCTGAAGTTATTTTCGGCTTTCATGGGGTGTGAAACGTGAAGATATCGCAAAATTTTTTGATTCCGACAAATTTACAGACAAAAGTCTGATTTTATTAATATAGATTGACATTATTTCAATTTAAGTAAAAGTCTTAAATAAGATGCTGTATTTTAAAATTATTTTTAGAAAGTTATTTTTGTTTCAGTATGCATGCCTAGCTGGGCATGTAAGAGAAAAAAGTACATTCCCACTGTAAATTTCTATATGTCCCGGGCATGTTGGGCAATATAATTTTTGAGCCCTGTAAAGCACATTATCACCTCTATTTCTTTTCTGGAAAAAAAATATAAAAAAAAATAATAATAATTGTAAATAATTTTTGGCAGGGATTCAATCAAATAGTGGGAAAAAAAAAAAAAAAAAAAAAAACATAATATATATATTAAACATTTTGCAAAATATGCATTTTGCGAAAACAGCAATATAGAGTTCTGCGTGGGTCGAGAAAACTTGACCCGCAGGAACGCTTTCGACCCACAACTGGCACAATCCGACATGAACCTGTAGTTTCTGACCCGCAACAAAGTATTATTCAATTTACATTATATAAGAAACAAAATTAAAATTGTACTTCACAAAATACAATTATATTAAACAAATCTTTCAGAAAATTATAAATAAAAGTTACAAGTACAATTAGAACCTCGATCTATCGATTTTCACGGGGTGCAATGGGAAAAAAAGATGAAAGCGGGAAAACAACAAATGCGGGTTAAAGTCAAAACACAAAAAAAAAAAAACAATGTTTATGAATTAATACACACAATGTATACAGCAGGGCGCGAAATTTCCGCTCGCCAGCTCGCCATTGGCGAGTGGAATTTTTACTGTGGTGAGTAAAAATTTGGTCTAGTTATAGTTGAATTCGTACACGACACTGTGACAAAACACTCTTTTTATAGATTTGAGGCAAAATCTTGCCATCTTATAATCTTATATTTAACCTCTCGCTTTTCTCTTCTTGGAGTGCCAAGTCTGTGTGTGTGATGCCCGACAATCGCCTTATCCTGGGACAAGAAAAATGCTTAATGCTTACATAAAAGTTTTAATATCTTCGGCAGTTTCGTTTCTCTCACTGTGATTTCGCCAAGCAGAGTGAGAATAGATGAGCAGAGAGTGTCTTTGCCCCTCGCCCATTATCCAAGAGAAAAGAAATGCTAAAGTTTGCGTATGCAGTATTGGCCCATGAACACGAGCCCAAACCCTTTTAAAGATACCTACTGCATTTGTTTATTTTGTTGAATAATGATCAAAAATCAGTTCACACTTTCCAGTTTTTCACTGAAACGCCAAGGATTTACGCTTTTAATGATTTGTAAGCAACGATTTCATCGAAAAAGTTATTCCGAAATGGATATTTCAAACGACAACAATGAACAAATTTTACACATCGATTTTCTGTCTGATTTCAAAAATAAAATGGATGAAAAAGACATTTCTGGTGTAAAAATTTAAATAAATAAATAGGTAAATAAGGAAGCTTGATCTTTCATAACAAAAAGATTTTCACAGAATATTGTTTGACAAAGAGCTTTTTTTTTTTTTTTTTCCCCTTCTTTTTTTGTTTAACGACTCTTTGCATTTATGTTATTAGATACTTTAACTTTTTCCAAATTTCAAATGAAATACATTACAGTGATTTTTAATTATAGATGTTATCACTAAATTTTGTACCAGACACATCCTCTGCTACATGCAACAACGCTTCATCCACATAATCAGCATCATTTTCTTGCCTTTCTGTTTGGTATTGTTCCTCATTTTTCCGCACTGAACTGTGATTCCTGAAACAATTTTCTGGAAAACTGAAGAGATTATTTTGTGGTATGCTGAAATTACAGTAATGAATAAAGAGACAGAGACATGGCATCACAATTTTGATCTTCCATGGAAATGGGGAAGAGAGTTATTTTACGATGCACAAAGTATCCAGTTTGTATAGAGCCGCTTGACCTTCATGAGAAAATTTTTACAAAGTCAGAAGAAAAACTTTACAACAATGAATGCGAGAAAACGACTTTTTGAAGCACGATGCATGCAGGTTTCATTAACATTATATAAATATAATTTGTGCAGAGACCATAGAAATAAAATTATCGATGCGGGAACGATAGATCAGGTTTTTACTGCATATATAATTATATTAAAACTAGAATATGATTAAAATTATATTTAAAATATCTTGTCTAAATATAAACAAAACTTCAATGTATAATACAAGAAAGTTTCTTGTATATTACACCTACTTTACAAAAATCCACTATTTTAAATATTCAGTCTATTTAAAAAAAAAAAAAAAAAAAAAAAAAAAACATTAAAAATTATAAATGACAGAATTTAGTTTAATACGGAGGACTATTAATTTCAATCTGTAAAATTTTTATTTTTATTCTCATTTTTTGACCGTAAAACTAGGCCACGTACTTTTCAAAATGACTGAAATGAATTAAAATGAAGTGTTGCCAACTAAATTTCCTACTTTAGTTAATTTTTAAAAAATCTAATTGTCATGTCGTGTCGAAAAACTGTTTGTACCCATTCAGAAAAATCGCCCCTTTCGTTTGGTACTGAATTTGTAACAATAGGACTGATATTTCTAATTTGTTTTCAAGATTTACACAAAACTGATCTACAAAAAATGGATTGAAACTAATAGTTCTCCATCCTAACAAAAAGTTTTGTTAATATTTTTGAATAACAAAGCCTCATTATGCATTTTTATATACAATTTTGCCCTATGACTGGCCATGCTAAGAAAACTGAAATGTTCGAATTAAATTCGAAGATTTGATTGAAGTTTTAAAATATTCCTTTTTTTATTAACTTTTACTATAAAAGCAGGATAAAAAAGATTTCAAGGAGATACAAAGAAAATTGTTTTTCGGGCAAATGCTAGGGTTTGCAAAATTGATTCATTAAAAAAATGGTTCAAATATTTAAAATATATTTAACTGAAATATACATACTCACACACACAAAAAAAAAACTCATTTCCAACTCTGTTTTTTTATCATCCAACTTATTTACAGAAAAAAAGGTAGTACCTACCAAATTTTCTAAACAAAATGTGGGGACAAATTGGCGAGATGACTAAAATTTCAAAATAAGAAATGACGTCAAAAGCAATACTAAAAAAATGTGCAGAACTATCATCAATTTTAAATCGTAAACTGCAACAAAAGTTTTACTTCGAAAAAACAATTATACAGAAAATAATAATAATAATACCAAAGTGGGGACTTTCCCCACAAAATACATTTCAATTTTTGTTTTAATTACACAGTATCGACTGTGTAAAGTATATTTTTAAATAATCCTTTCAAATTTTTACTTAACAAACGCAGGAGCTATTGAACAACTCAACTTACAAAAACAAACATTTGTTTACTAACTACGAAATACGACTGCATGCTTTTTCGAATCGAAACGCGTTATATCTGGTATAGTAAAATACATAATAAAAGTTACTATGAGATAAATAATTCTAAGTAAAATTCCATTTAAAAGAATATAAAAATTTAATAAATGAAAATTAATGCACTGGGAAGTTAGTGCTGACTTACAGCTGAGCTGATCAGGTATTTGTTATCCACTCGCTTCTCGCTAAAGAATTTATCAGAGGTAAAAGTGTGTGAATTAAAATCTTTTTCTTCTTTTTTTAATTTCAATCGTGTTTTAAATAAATAATAATAATAAATCTTCCTGTAATACATTTAAAAATAAATGTCTATTCTATTTCCAGTAGTAGTAAAAGTGTAGTATGGCAGCGAGTGCTGCAAATTGTTTAAAGTTCTGCAGATCAATTTAACAGCTAAAGAAAGAAATGTTTAGGGTTAAAAATATACATTTAATTTGCGCTATCTCTCTGGATTACTGTATTTGTTGCATAGCCTTAATTTTTTTTCTATTATAATTACACGCAGTTGCAATTTTAGTGTTGTTTTTAGAGACGCCAGGCTTAGTTTGGCAGTTGATTTTCAGATATTTATATTATTTTGCTGTAGTTAGATTCAGAAAATTCTGCTACTGGGCTGTATTTGATTTTTCATACATTTTAATTAAATGAAAATTTAACTTTTCATTCAGTAAAATAATTTTAAAAAAGTTGAATAGAGCAATGAGTTCTTAAGTATTATTATTTTTAGAAATTATAGGATACAGGCAGGGTTGGGTTTCTTCCGGAAGAAACTAGTTTCTTCCAGGACAGTGGAAGAAACTGGAAAAAACCGGAAGAAACCAACCAACAGACAAAACAGATGTTCAAAATTAAAATTTATGAACTATATAGACTCAAAGTATAAATATAATGCCAAATCTAAACTATAATTCAATTAATATTAAAAATATTTTTAGAAAAATAAATTATTTGATAACAAACACCAAGTATACACAGGTGATGGGTTTTTACTTTTCAATGCTTATATTTTTAGAATTTTTTGCATAGATACTATCTCATAATATTATTATAAGTTCAAACAGTACAAGTGATAATAATTATGGAATTTTTAGCCATAATATTTGCACTTTTTTTTTTTTTTTTTTTTTAAGGATACAACTTTTTGTATAAACTCGAAGCTGGTACCCAATGAACTGAATCAATACAATAAGTAAGATACCTACTTTTAAACTGTCCTGCAAGCTCTCTAGAATAAAAAAAAAAAAAAAAAAAAAAAAAAATCCATACTTTGTATTTATCTATTTTAAGTTGAAAAATAAAGTGCAGTATCGAACTACGAAAAACTTTTCATTTGTTTTACAGTCAACTCCCTCTAATTCTCAAAAGTTTTGTCCAGAGGTTGTGCATATAATAGAAATTTGCCAATTAGAGATCATTGCCTTTGTTTACAGTTTTCTTTTGCAGATACAAAGTCAGTTATTATTAATTAGACAGGCATCAAAACGGAAAGAGGATTTTTAATAAATTTTAGAATAAATATTTCTTCAATATTAATAAAACTAATCTATCACATTCATATATGATGGTAAATAATTTAAGCATATTCAAATAATAGGTACCTATAAAATGTAAACAAACATATTTAAAAAAATGTGAAACAAAATATTTTTGAAAGTCTGGAAATAATATTCATCGCTGATTAATTTTGTTAAACATTCATGTAATAGTGGTTTATTTTCAGTGTTAGTCTGTATGAATTGCAGGATAATAAATATAAGAATGTTACTCTCCCCCCTTCTCCATTTGTGTTTTAAAGTAAGGATTATGCTAAAAGTTTGATAAAAAAAATAATTATAAGATTTAAAAAAAAAAAAAAAAAAAAGCTTTTTATATACCATGTTTTTAAATTTACTGATGAGTCATTCATAAAATACGTGAGGCTAAAAAATAATATTTAAGCAATATTTAAGCATGTGGGAATCAGTTCAGTGAAATAATAATAATAGTGAAAAAAAAGTTGGTTTTAAAAATAAATTACTACTCCTTTTGGAACAACGTATATTAGCATCGTGCATTAGCACTTATCAATGTGTATAAAATTTTAAAATTGATAATGACGTCAATTTTTGTGAAATGCATAATTTAACTTTTTATAATTTTTTTACATTCACGTTGAATTAAGTGTATTTATTTTTATGTCGAAAGAAAATGAACTCTTAATTTTTTTTTTTCGGCAACAATTAAATTATAGCTAATTTTTAATGGCTATTTTATTGCTATTAAGAGCTTATTATTTTCATATTTTAATTAATTAAAAGAAAACTATTCGAAAATATGACTGAAGTATTGTGTTGTCACCGGGTTCCGAGTTACTGTGAAAGTTTCAAATGTCTAGCTAGTAGGGAAATTAGTTAAAAATAGATTGCAAGATTTGTACCGGACAAACAAACAAACAAGAATTGAAGATAATAAAAACATGGTAATAAAAAGTAAAAATGTGAATTATTTTGAAATATGAGATGCAAATTTCTTTTAGATTAAAAAATCAATCACGGATTAGAAGGATTTGCAGATTATAAATCTGCAGATTAGAGGGAGTTGACTGTACTTTATGCGAGTATAAGGAAAATAAAGTTCTTTATGACATTTTGTAATACAGTAAATAGTAATTATTGCATACTGGTTCTTTTAATTAACTGGATTACGTTAAGAGCTGTTTTATCAGAAAGTATAAGCAAGTGATCCAAATTATTATTTATTACCAGTTAAAGAAATAAAATTGTCTAAATTATAAAACTTTATACTGTTTAAATTGAAATTGATTTTTTTACTGGATTTTGAGTATTTTGGAACGTGATCATCAGATACCGAGGTTCATTAGCTCATTTTGATAAAAAAAAAAAAAACAAAAAAACTCATAATTATTAACTAAATATGTTATTAAATTTGTATAGGTATATTTAAAGTTTCTTAAAGTTGTTTATAAGATCAATGCATCCATTGTATCTTACAAATCTGCAATTTATAGGATAAATTTTTAAGAAAAACAGTTTCTTCCATTTGGAAGAAACCTATTTCTTCCGGTGGCTTTTTCCGCGGTCTTTTACGCCTTGGAAGAAACTTGCCAAGCCTGGATACAGGTAACTTTGTCCCTTTATAATATGTTTTTCATTTCTGCTTGCATGCATGTAGTGCATTTATTTGTTTAGTTCATTTCTGTATTGTGTTCTATGAGTTTCTAAAGCGAGTAACCCATGGGTACCCAACCCAATGCAGAACTCTAATATGAAGTCAACTAGAAATCTGGACGCATGGTGGCATTGCCTAATCACGCTGAAAAATGCTACGATACAAACCAAACAGATCATCAGAACTTCTGAGAAATGCCGGAAAAAACATATTTAATTCTCAAAAAACTCTAAGTCACTTTTATAATTAAGGTTTTTAAAAAACAAATATAAACAAATGTTTCTTTTTTTACAATTATTTTTTTATCCAAAATCAATTTTTTCTTAAAGTTACTGAATTACTTTTATTTGTACATATGTATTAACTAAAATTGTGTGTTAATTTCACATAAAGGGTTTTTTCTAAAATATTTTTATCTATTTCATAGACAAAGTTTTACTTTGGAACAGCTTTACTATAAGGCACCCATTGCTATTGGCGATGTACAGCACGCCAGGTGAGTCAATACTGCAAATCGATACTCTGAAGCATTACAAAACATCAAAAATATATTTTAATAAAATAAATTGTTTCACTGCGGTGCTTGTTTTGAAATTCCCTGAAATAAATTAAGCATATTTAAGATAATTAAAATAAACATTTAAAACAGTAATAGAAATCTGAGCTACTTCACCACAAAAAAAAAAAAAAAAAAAAAATTTCGAAGGGCTTTCAAGTTTTAGCACATAAAATTCAGTGTTAGGTATGAATTATATAACCTGAAGATTTTCCACAAATTTTCAAAACTTGCATGAATCTGAAAATGCATGAAAATCTGTACAAAAGAAATCGCAAAAAAGTATAAATAAAGTCACTGGATGCAGCTTATTCATTGTGCACGAATATGAAAATGCATGAAAATCTGTCCTACAGTGGTTAGTATTCTAATATTAAAACCAAAAAAACATCACTGGATACCCCTAATTCGAGGTGCATGAATCAGAAAATGCATAAAAAACTGCACTGCAGCAATCCGTATCCCGATATTAAAACCAAAAAGCATCACTGGATATCCCTATTAGAGGTCTGCACGGGCCGGGCTTACGGCCCGAATTTTTAAATTTGTTCTCGGGCCGGGCCGGGCCTGAATGAGATTTTCTTCGGGCCGTGTTGGGCCGAATTTTCTTCTGGTTTCCTTGTTAATCAACGAAAAAGGAAAATGATAAAAATATTTTTTCAGTCACTTATTTTACATAATTTTACAGGCTGGTATGTCACATAAAGTTCTATTTTGTTAAAAAAATGTCTAACTTCAATTTAATTGTCTATCGGTCTGTCTGTTAGAAATCTGATTTTTCGCATGCTTCGAAATTAATATATTTTATTTAAAGTAATATTAGATGATTTCCTATTCAAAATAGTATGCATGTCACTACCAGTTTGCGTACATGTACATAACAAAATAAATTAGATCTGTTACTGTGTATAAGGTTTTGCTTCCTATGCTATGATCTGTTGAGTTTAAAAATCCTTCCATTGTAACTTTTTCTCTAAGGCTCCTTTTTCTTTACTCCAGTGGATGAAAGTAGCATCATTCTTATCATGGTCAAAAACAACTTTTCTATTCAATATGGTTGGATTAACATTAAAGTTTTGTTTACCGGATTGCATGAAAGATTCGGATACATTACGGTATATAAGAGGAAAGTGCATTTTTAGTAGTATTAACTATTTTAAATACCTTCCTGTATTGTTTGATGAATGCTAATATTTTCAATTTGACTTTCTGTTTGTCTTTGTGCCTTATCTAGGAATGAATTTCTGTTTATATATAATTATCTTGTAAAAATTCAGCAGTTTTGTTAAAGAACGTACTATTGTTTGGTTACACAAAACCTCTGCAAAACACATACTAAAAATTTTATCATAGAAAGGCATGCAATTTTTTTTTTTTTTTTTTTTTTTTTTTAACATATTTTTGAATCGGGCCAGGCCGGGCCAAACACGGTTAAAAAATAATCGGGCCGGGCCGGGGTTGAATTTTTTTTTACTTCATACTGGGCCGGGCAAGCAAAGCTTCCGTACGGGCTGGGCCGAGCCTCGAAATTTCGGCCTGTGCAGACCTCTAACCCTTATCTCATATTCATAGCGAATATATATGAATATTTCATATTCATATTCCCCTATTTCATAATCAAAAAATGTATGAAAATCTGTACTGCAGCGGTCATTATACCGATATTAAAAAAAAAAAAAAAAAAAAAAAAAATCACTGGATACCCCTAAATCATAGCACATGAAACAGAAAATGCATAAAAATCTGTACTGCAGCGGTCAGTATCCTGATATTAAAACCAAAATAACATTACTGGATACCCTAATTTGTGGTGCATGTGCATCAAAAAATGCATGAAAACCTGTACTGCATCAACTACCATGCACTAATTTTCCCTAAATGACTACATTTATTAAAATAATAATAATAATAATAAAATACACTCGAAAAATTAATTTTTAAAAACATATGCATTATGATAAACATACAAATGGTCAGTGCAAAAAGAGAAACAAAGTTCTGAAACAGTTAAGCAAAGTTTCAATACAAAAAGGTTACTATTAAAAAGTGTCGATATACTGAATCGCATCACAGCGTCACAAATCGCCAATGGGTGCCAATAGTAAAGCTTAGCCTTTAGTTTTTGTTTCAATAAATTATTGCATGCATCACTAACTTATCTATATACTTACAAGATGGTTGCAATTAGATTTCTACAGTAAACAGTCCCTATAAGCTAAAATGGACAAGTGCATCTCAAGAATCACAATCGTCTCTGTATAGCAAATTTTTTTGTTAAAACAACTTTCCGCAGTTAAAACGGGCAAGTGGATACTTGCCCGTTTTAACTGCGGAAAGTTGTTTAAAGCAAAAGTTTAATTACAATGACACTTTTGGGGCCAATTTATTAAATTTTTTGGCCCCAAAATAGATTATTCATAAAAATCAATAATCTTGAAATGAAAAACCTTTCACATCAAAATGGGAAACATACAAGCACTACTAAGCCTGTGAGTTTTATCGTAATTTCACATACTTTTAGGGAATTTAAAAAAGGAAATAAAAACAAACAAACAAACAAAAAAAAAGAACACTTAGTTTAGAAACTCACAGAACACAATACAGAAATGAACTAAACAAATAAATACACTAAATGCATGCAAGCAGAAATGAAAAACATATTAAAAAGAGACAAAGTTACCTGTGTCTATAATTTCTAAATATAATAATAGTTAAGAGCTCATTGCTCTATTAAAATTTTTTTAAATTTTATTTTACTAAATGAAAAGTTAAATTTCCATTTAATTAAAATTCATGAAAAATCAAATACAGCCCAGTAGCAGAATTTTCTGAATCTAACTACAGCAAAAAAAAAATCTGAAAATCATCTGCTGAACTAAGGCTGGCGTCTCTAAAAACAACAGTAAAATTTGCAACTGAATGTAAATAACAGAAAAAAAAAATTAAGACTAGGCAACACTTACAGTAATCCAGAGAAATAATGCAAATTATATGCATATTTTTAACCATAAACATTTATTTCTTTAGCTGTTAAATTGATCTGCAGAACTTTAAACAATTTGCAGCTTGCCATAATACTACACTTTTACTACTACTGGGAAATAGAATCAGACGTACAGGAAGATTTATTATTATTATTTATTTAAAACACAATTGAAATTATAAAAAGAAGAAAAGGATTTCGATTCAGACACTCACCTCCGCTAAATTCTTAAGCGAGGAAGCGAGTGGATAAAAAATTCCTATCCTATCCCCCTCGCATAAGCACGCGATCGTTTTCGTTGCGTATTTCGTAGTAGTAAACAAATGTTTGTTTCTGTAAGTTGAGTTGATCAATAGCTCCTGCGTTTGTTAAATAAAATTTGAAAGGATTATTTAAAAATATACTTTACACAGACTATACTGTGTAATTGAAACAAAAATTGAAATGTTTATTCAAAAAGATAATTGGATCATGAAACAAACTTATTTGGCACTATCAATTCTAGTATAAGGCCACCAACCGTCATCATTTGTGGGGACAGTCCTCACTTTTGTTGTTATTATTATTATTATCATTATTTTCTGCATAATCATTTTTTTTTTTTTTTTAAGTAAAAATTTTGTCGCAATTTATGATTTAAAATTGATGGTAATGTACTTTTTTTTTTTTTTTTAGTATTGCTTTTGTCGCCATTTCTTATTACTTTCTTCTATAGTATAATACAATCAGCAGCAAAAGTATCCGAGCACTAGCAAAGATTCCTATGTAAAAAAAGTACACTTAATACAGTTTTGTTAAATAAACCCTTGTCGAATCCTGTTCTTAGTCAGTACGATTTTTTTTCGTTAAAAGTAAAAAAAATCGATAACTTTGTTTTAAATTATCGCAGATCGATGGTTCAACCATTCGTTTTAAAGGTATTGGCGAGCTCTTTTGAAAGATACCCATCATGAAAATTTACTCCCCTCGAGGGGGGACTTCCCCCCCACCTCAGGAGGGAGGCGAGGCGCCTACATACACAAATTTTTTTTCCCAGTTGGCTATCTCTATTACAATATATATATATATATTAGTTTCATTTGGTTTAGTGCAGTCTATAGACGTTAAACTCTACTTACCTGCAATTTCCCCCATAGACGTAATGTATTAGAATTCTCTTGATTGTCTCTGTACACGAACCATTTGCTTGATCTTAACGAAAAGCTTACTGTAGCATCTATATATGATACACATTTAGAATACCACGTTTTGAATGTCTGCTACTATTTGTTCTTGAGATATGCGGATAACAGACAGACACACCCACAGACACACAGACATACAAACAGACCATTTGCTAAAAACATGATTTTCATATTCAGTGGACCTCAAAACGTGTAAATATAACAAAATCTCGCGTTCGAAAATTTGACCCAAAAACAATACTTTCTCTACCTTATGGGTAAGAGAAAGTAAAAAAGTACGTGGCCCAGTTTTACGCTCAAAAAATGATATAAAAAATAAATTAAAATTAAAAATTAAAAATTAAAATTTTACAGATTGAAATTAACAGTCTTTCGTACTAAACTAAATTCTGCTTTTGACATAATTTAGAAATTTCGGAGTCTATAACCCGCGCTAACAAAAATGCAGTATTTTATTTATTTATTTTATTAATATTTAATACTATTCTTCGCAAATTTTTATAAAAATGCAGTTGTTTTATAGTTACCATTTGTCATCAAGTTAACTGTGAAAAGTCTTAGATATTTTTGAAGTCACATCACTTCTTTAAGAATTCTGCAGTTTTTATTAAGTCGTAACCTTTACTTTAAAATCTCATCAGTTTTTATTAAGTCGTGAACTTTACTTTAAAATCGCTGCAGTTTTTATTAAGTCGTGAACTTCACTTTAAAAACTCTGCAGTTTTTATTAAGTTGTTAACTTCACTTTAAAAACTCTGCAGTTTTTATTAAGTCGTGAACTTTACTTTATAAATTCTGCAGTTTTTTTAAAGTTAAAAGCACATTATTTAAAATACTGCAGAAGTTTTACAGTTTTGGAGTTTTGCTGCGGAAAAACTGCAGAATTTTTTAGCTGGGTTAACACAAACCAAGTTTCATGATCTGGTCGTAGCGTTAACAATATTTTCTTTAAATAATAATTAAAAAAAAATAGGTTGAGAAAAGGCGAAGAAAAGAAAATTAGAATATAGAAGTCACTTTTGCAAAAATTCGTAAATTGTGTTAGTTTCGTCTTAAATTAGTATTTGGTAATGTTTATTTTACTTCGAGGGCATGAAATTGTTATACTGAACAATGAAAATTAATTCCACATAAGGAACAAATTATGTAGAAAACAGTTTTTTTTTTTTTTTTTTTTTTTTTTTAAAGCGATAAATTATTTAACTCCTTCCGGCGTAATTTTTATTTAGAGAGAGAAAATGACTTAATTCATATTCCTAAATGTGCACCGTAAGTAACGTCATCAATGCAACCAAAACAGATTTCTTTCATTTTTTGAGAAATTCGAAAGTGAACAGTGTTTTGTAATTTTTTTGTTCTTTAAATGATAGTACTTATAAATGTATTTATTAAAACTGTATTTTTACATAAGGGGGTACAGGCGTCAAGAGATTAGTTTATATGAAAGCATTAATGTATAAATAGACTTATGTGAATAACGAATTTCATTTTTGCAATGCAAATACTGCTATTTATGTATACTACTTATAGCAGCTAATATGAAAAATATTTCTATCACTATTGAAAAAAAAAAACAGTTAATAGTATCTAAAAAATTTAATATATATTTTCATAAAGAAATATTTTATTTTTGTACATTACATTTACTTATATATAAGGAAAGATACATTAAATAAAACGATACTACATATTCAGAATTTTTAATACAAATATCAGCATAAATATCACAACCAGTAGCTGAGAATGTCTTTAAAAGTGAAAAAGGTCTAGCTTGAACATCAAAGTTTAATTAAATATAATACGTTCTCTTTATACATGCTACTTTAATGCATCCACTCATTCAACTTCAATAAAAAATATCCTAAACTTCAAACTTTAAGATTTTCCATTAAACTATTTAGTAAGAAGAAGAAACTTCAAAACTCGATCAATCTTTGCTACTTTAAATTTATTATGTTAAAAAAATGATAAATTTAACTTTTTCCGTAGTTATATCGAACTATAAAATTAGAAATATTTTATTTTTTAAAATAAAATTAGTCTTAAGAATAGTAATTTCTTCGTTTCAGAATATGTCGGTTAAAATGTGACATCAATGCATCAGATCTGAAACTTTGATAAAAGTGAAACGACTTGGATTATTAAGAGATTGAAATTTAGTTCGGAAGATAATAGAATTATTTTACATATATATATGTGTGTGTGTGTGTGTGTGTGTGTGTGTGTGACGCAGTACTATAAAATCCATCTCTTTTAACTTATGCTCATACGTGTTAAAATGCTTTTCCGTATTGATTTTTTTTTTTTTTTTAATAGGGAATAAATGTAAGATAATATCTTAATTTCAGTGAATTTTAACAAATTTCCCTTGAAAAAAAAAACACATCTCGTTTTGATTTCATCACTTGAATGAATTAAAATGATAACTCAAACTTAAGTATTTGAGTTATAACAGTTATGTTTTTAGGTATATGTAATGCAAAAATATAGGCTTAAAATAGATGCAATTTTCATTAAAATCACACAATCAACTGCGGAAGAAAATCATAATTATTGAAATTTTATTTTTCCGACTGAGTGAAAATAATGCCTGGACCGGGACTCAAACCACGGAATGTTTCTGCCTAAAGGTTGTCTGAGTGAGTAATGCTGACCGGGGTATCGGCCTGGATAGCACAATTGGTAGAGCCTTGACCTTGTAAGTCAAAGTTCCGGGGTTTGAGTCCCGGTCCAGGCATTATTTTCACTCAGTCGGAAAAATAAAATTTCAATTAAAATAGATGGTTTGTACTGAGTACTGAAGATTTCTACTCTTAAATAAATCCTAAATAAACGCAAGAGCTTTATTTCAAAATTAAATGTCTATAATTTAAATCGGGTTAAATGCAAAGGAATTTTTTAACTGGAGTCTAATCAACCAAAATAAAATACCTGATATTTCAATAACTCATTCCTTTTTAGAGAGGAACTAAACAAAACAAAACTATGCTATTATTTAATTACATTGCTGGTTATTAAAATCGCTACACCAAGAAAGAAAGCAAATAATAGAATGATATTTATTGAATTTATACGTTATAGTTAGAAGAACAAATGATAAAACTTTCAGTAAACGTAGAAGTATATATCTTTAGAAATCAGTACACAAATTAGCGACCTCTGACAGCAAAAATAACATTTATATACATAGGATTTAACCGAACAGCAATTGGATGGTATGTACGAGTACAGCACTCCATGCTGCTCCAACACTACGTCACAAATTATCGACCGAAGTTACTGGAGAGTGATGGCGTACTAGTTGTTTGGTACCAGTCGTTTACAGCTAGTGCGAGCTCAGGAGAATGCGCTAGCCACAAAAACAGTCAAATACATTCTGTGTCAAGAGATGCCCAGGCAATACGAACAACATGCAGTCATTCACTGTCCTGCTGAAATGTTACTTTAAGGAAGCCTTGAATATAAGGCAGATCGAGGCTATCTTCATTTATTCATTAACAAATGTTATTTTCTAAAGAAGAGCCAAATTTTAATGTACTTCTTATGCACCTGAAAAATAGCATTGTTTTTTAATTAATTATATTGGTTTTATAAAAATACAGTTTTTTCTTTTTCTTTTTTTTCTTTTTTCTTTTTCTTTTTTTTTTTTTTTTTTTTTTTTTTTTTCAGAGTTATGCATTTAGTACATTGGAAAGAATTTCTAACATAAAAATAATGTAAAAAAAAAAAAATTACAGGTGTTGATACAAAACAACCAAAATTATAACATTTTGTCTTAGAAAATTTTAACAAGTCATATATTTAACTTTGATTTCAAAAACTCAATTCTTACATAAATAAAAAAAAAACTAACATTTTTTTTTTTTTTAATACAACCATACCATTAGAAAATCTATTGTGATTTTTTCTAGTTTCATTTCATTTATTCATTAGAAAATTAAAATAGTGTTATTCACAAAACTAATACAATATTGCAAAAATAATTCATGTTTAGTTTCTTTGTCTGGCAATTATTGTTTTTTTCTAGATTAGTGTTTATAAATTGTTAATGCAATGTATGTACGTCTAATATTTCGAACTTTAAATGAATTATTCTATGTTTCATATTTAAAGATAGAAAAATCAATTACTATGAAAAAGATAATGAGAAATTTAAATTTAAATAACTTACTATGAAAATAAAAATAGTTAATTAATGAACTGGCAACGGCGTTTGCTCTAACATTGTTCATAATAATAATATCATATGAAAGTGATCTTAATTAATTAATTATTTTTAATTATATGTTTATTATATTTTTCATCTAGAAAATAGCAAATTAATAAATTAATAAAATCACAAATTAAATATATTTTATTATTTTCCTTATACCAAAAATTAATTTTCAGTCTTTAATAAACCCTTTATTTAATTTCGAAAAATACGTTTAAACTGAAATTAAATACAATACAATAATATAATATACAATTTAATATAAATGCAATATATAAAATTTCTCACGTTTTATTAAATAATAAAAATATCCTTTTATAAAGCTACCTTTTTTATATTTTCCATTAAGAAAAATCTTAAATGACAAAAACGCGTTTCTGAGAATCTTATTAAAATATTCAATGCTTTAAATGGAATATAATTATTTAAAATAAACTCGAGACGATAAACATTTAAATGCCTTTCTTATCTAATTCAACTGTGTAATAAAATCGATTAAGTTCATCCTTTCATACTTTGAGTACTTTGAATAGTTTTTTACTCATATCATTTTATGACAGATGAAAAATTTTTATTATGTCGTACAAATAAATTATTTTGCAAATAGACTTTTGAACTTTAGAATACAAAAGCAATCTTATCTTTAATGGTTCTTCACACTCCAAGGGAATCTTTTACTCATTACGGAGAACTTTTTAAGTACTGAAACTTAAAGGATGTAGTTGGCCCAAAGCTAATTTGTTTCTAAATTTTTATTAATTTCAGGTATGAAGCGAATTGACGAAAAGTGCATATTTCTAAAATGTTTTGTAATTAAATGTAAGTAGAATTTAACGTATGTTTTTTAAACGTTAGAATAGTATTTTAATTTAAAAGGTTACTCATAGACTTTGTTTTATAAATCTCAAAATGAGTTATAAACTTTTATAAATACTTTAATAGTCAAATATATTATGGAATATAAGTAAGTATTTAAATTTTTGTTATCAAGAATTTTCTTTACGAAATTAAGTTTTTACTACATCATATGATAAAATGTAATTTTTAGATAATATACGGGATTACAGAAAAAATTTAAAATTATGAGACATAAGTAGGCATTGCGAAGAATTTTTTTTTCTTTTTTTACTCTATTAAATTTTTTGCAGTCTGCAGAGTGTCTGAAAAAGATATTATTTTTCTGTAAATGATACGTGGGCACCTTTTAATGGAAAAATTGCTCAAAATATGGTAGAAAAGAAGACTACATAAAGAAAAATTGTGAAATTTAATTTTTAGAACGTTATACCTTTTAAATATTTATACACCTACCGTAGACAAGTTTATTAAAAAAAAAAAGTTTCATGTGTATTTAACCCTTTAACGTTCACTACTTAATTTATTTTAAAAAATACTAAACTAATTTTAAAAATGGCTTTTAGACACATAGCTGATCATAAATATTTAAAAAATAAAAAAAATAGCATTTTTCCTTTTCGAGAAATTTTCGGTTTGAAACATCTGTAAGTAAACCTTATTAAATTCAAATAATATTTAATTTAATAAATAAATCACTTTATAAGTAAACATTATCGACAACAAAAACTCGTAAAAGTTTCATAGATCCCAACATTTCAGTTTATTCCGGAGAATTTTAACCCTTTGCGGTGCAAGGTAATTCAGATCATTTAAATTACACTGCCACCGGAATTTACGAACATAATTAAAATAGAAGAAATTTTAAATTTTCACGTTAAAAAAAGGGCCTTTTCTGCTATGTTATAAATGTAAATTTTTACTAAAAAATTTCCGGGATGAGTTTTTGCACTTGACAATTAAAATTAGGTGTTCCATCAGCGGGAACACTGCGACTGAAAGGGTTAAAACCAACAGAAGAATGAAAAAGGTAAAAAAAAGATAATAATAATGATTTTTGCTACATTTCCGAGCCAGTTAAAACGCTTTTCTTTTTCGATGAAAATAAGGATTGTACAAATTCACAACGGGTAATTTTAGATATAAAATGCATTGGAATAAATTTAAAGTGAATTTAAATGAAACCTAAATAGAAAGAGTTAAACAGTGGTCTACCAATCACGGCGCCGGATGCATGCCGCCTTTAATTTCTGTCAATTCGCAGTGGGTTACATAATTTTAAAAATATGTTGACAAATCGATAAATATTTTAAAATTCATTTTAAAAAAATTCGCGCTTGCTTTTATACTATAATGCAATATACATTCAAATAGCAGCTATACAGAACATACATTTACAGCTTTTGTTAAAAAAAAATATTTGGTAACCTCTCCGCTACATATTTTAAAACAATTTTAACCATTATGCAGTTATTAAACATTCTTTTAACATAAATATTTGAAACGGTTAAATTACAAATGAATAAAAGAAAAAAGTTTTGTCTGAATTATTATTTTTAGAACGCTGTTTTGGGGAAAAAAACATAAAAAGATACATTCCTGCCAAATGTTACGAGTTTCGGATACCATTTTTTTTTTTTAAATAGAAATTAATCATAAGGTATATATCATATCAGTTTCCTATGGTTAAATGAAGTTAAAAGTTCTGGGAAAATACTGGGTAACAATGTTGTTGTTGTTGTTGTCGTGTGAAAAGTGCAGAAAAAAAAAGAGTATAGGCAAGTCAAATGGGACCAAAGGCATGGACTGGGTAACGATGGTACCCATTTATAGATATGTGATAAATTCAAAAATAACATTTTGAATTTATCAAAAAAACATATTTATTTTTCTTAAATCATAACTATATTTCTTGTTATATATTTAATATATATATATATATTTATATGCATTGTGTTACTAAATTGCAAATTTACCATAACTACGCAAAAGTCGTCTTCATATAAAGATTGTCTTACATGTAATAGACTTGTAATGGTTTACAAATTTACATTTTGAATTTGGTATATGGCTCTTATTTTAAGCTACTAAATTCTAAACAAGTATAACTTACATAATTATGAAGATATGAGGTTATTTTTACAATGATGCAGTTCCAGCAAAAACAGAAACTTTATAACGGGTTACAATAAAGCGTCAGAAAAAAGTTTGCTCTTTTACAAAATATTCATAAACTAGAAAGAAAATATAATGATGTACATCATTAAGTAACAAAGATAAACGAATATTATTTTTAAAAAAGTTTTTTAGATTTAGACATAAGGTAAAAAGAGGCATCTAAAGAAGATATCGTGCGTAAACGTATTATCCAATTCTACCTGAAACAAAAGTTGTCTTAATATAAAGATCATCTTACATGTTATAGATTTGTAATATTTTACAAATTTACATTGTGAATTTGGTATATGGCTTCTATGTTCAGCTTCCAAGTTCTAGTCGAGTATAAGTTACATAATTATAAAGGTATGTGGTTTTTTACAATGATGTTGTTCCATTAAAAGCAAAACTTTTTAAGGGATTATAACAAAACATCAGCAAAAATTTACTCAGTTATGAAGTATTTATAAACTATAAAAATTTATAATGATAACCATTATTAAATAACAATGATAAGCGAATACTATGTTAAAAAAATATGTCTCAGATTAAAACATAAAATGAAAAAGAGCATTTAAAGAAGAGAACCTGCGCAAAAGTATTATCCAAATCGACCTGAAATGTTAAAAGCTGGGAAAATCTTACTATTTGAAGCATTTAAATGCTGAAGATGCCCCAAAAAGAAAATTATATACAACTTTTAAACGTGAAACAGCATTAAGTGGTCGAAAAAGATATGACAATAACAAATAAATTAAAATTGAAGAGTATTTTTATGACAAAGACAGCGTGAGTCAGAAATGTTCTACGAGGAAATAGTTGTGCTTACAACAATATATCTCGAAACATTTGAAATCAATTAATTTCGAAGTCTGGAAGAAACGAAAAACTTCGCCACATATAAAAGATCACATAAAAACTATCAAATCAAATTGTCGTTGTTTGAGCAAAAATTTTGGAGAAAAAAATGATTGTTTTGGATGATTAAAGTTATTTCAAGTTTTCCAAGTAATGGGTGCCTGGAAATAACATTTATTACTCATCATGCAAACACGGCATTCTTCCTTATGTAAAATGGGCATTTATTAAATTATATATATATAAGAAAGTAATGCTAAGTTTACCCGTATTTTCGAAAAGGATTTCTTAGCCACAGATGCAGCTCAATGGATTATTAGTTATTCAGGAAGTACGCCAAAAGCAATACCTACAAACAATTTCGGTCTTATTTTTCAGAGAATACCACTATGACAATGATTTCATATTCTGGCATGAGAGATCTACGGCCCATTATGCAAAACAGTTGAAAATATCTCTTTTAGGCTCAAAGATAGAAATCCAACTAATTTACCTCAGTGTCCATCAACTGGGGATTTCTTTTGAGAACTTGTTAGTGCAAAAGTATATGAACATAACTGGAAGGCACAAAATATTTGAAAAGAATTTGAACATTGAACATTTGAAAATAAAAATTCAAAAATGCCTTAAAGAAATTGGTACATGTGTGGTTCAAAGTGATTCTGCTACCATAGCTTCACACTTCCGTACTGTCACTGACAAATGACCATTTACTGTATTTTCCTACTTTTTTAATAACATATATGTGTCTTATAAGTAAATATATTAGTTTGGAACTTATACTATTGTATACTACTTTCATTTACTATTAAAGTTTGTACAGATTTTTTGTTGTAGCTCATTAGTTAACCAGATTTGACTTGAGAAGTATTATAAAAATATAAAAATAACTATTTTAAAATTAAGGAGAAAATTTGTAATAACGCCTTTTTTAATCTTATTTTGTATTCTATTTTTATTTTTCATTTTACATAAATTACCTCTAATAAGTCACCATTTATATGATATTTAGGAAATATGCAGGGCTACAGATAATTTATGCTATTCATTTAAAAGTATTACTAAAAATATTTTCTTCATCCAAAGTAAAAACTATAATATATTCCATGGTGAAAAAATTAATAGATTGTTAAACAATGTAAAAGAAAAATACATTTGGAAAGTTTACATAATTTAAGTAAACTACATTATTTATCTTAATTTTTAATTTTCCATACCCTTTTAAAACCTTTAAAATAAAATTAAAAAAGATATTTGCTTAACTAAATAAACTATTTAAAATAAAAAATAACTGTTAAAGAGCTAAAAATATCTTAAAATAAAATAAATAAAATAATTTTTAATTATTAAATTATTTATTATATTCTCTACATTTTTCTTTAAGGGCAAACTGATTGTAAAGAAAATTTCAGAAAATTAAAATAAAATGATTTAAATGGAATATGGCTTTATAAGATACTCAAGGAGCAATACATTTTTAATTGCATTCTTTTACAAATACATCTGTGTAATGAAATTTATCATTTAAGTAAAACTTACAGCAGCTTAAATATGTTTTTTACACATTATCTTTTACGACAAAGGAAAAATTTGTTATTATGCTGTATAAATAAATTATTTCGGTAAATGGCCTTTAGAATTTTACACTAGAATTTAATTCTTGTCTCTAATGGTCATTTGTTTTCTTTAGCATCCTTCCATGCTCTAAGTACGACTTTTTCCGTAATTTAGGTTCAAGAATAGATAAGAAAATTAAATGAACTATGGGCATGAAGTTATTTGATCATTTTTACTTTATTCTATATTCTATATTCAATATTCTATTTTTCTTAAGTTATCACAAATGCCACTGTGAGAATATAGGCTATCTTTTTTATCTGCAAATAGTGAATACACATATTTTTACTCTCTTCTATATTCAATAGAAGAAAGAACTGGATTCTTAAAAGTTTTCGACTTGAGGGTTTTTGATGGCTTTACACGGTTTCAGAGATCTAGAACACGATTTTCAAACATTTTTAGAAAATGAATGTCTGTCGGTGTGTGTGCGTGTATGTGTCCGATAAAATTTTGTGGCAACCGTATGTTAGGAACCAATACATAGAATTTCGTGTAATTTGATATGTAGTTGTACCTTGATATAAATTAGTGCCTATGAACCTTTGGTGAACATCGTCAACACAGGTGACGCTGCTATCCCACTTTTTCCAAATTTTTAACATTGCGGTATAGGAGAAAATTTCGTATAAATGTACCTAAAGATAATTATTTTTTAATAATCACAATAAAGTTTAAAATACTTTTTTTTATAATAGGTATAGTCAACTGAGAAAACGATTTCTTACATGAGCATCACTTTCTCCCTGGGGCGGAATTCCCACCTCGTCCAAAAGGGGAAAATTTTCCTTATGGGTATCTTTCAAAAGGGCTCGTCAATACCTATAAAATGAATGGTTAAACCATCGATCTGTGATAATTTAGTAAAATTATGGATTTTTTTCATTTTTAATTTATATATATATGCGCATTTTTTTAAGATGTCATGTAGAGAATAAATTTGACGTTCATTCATTGTACAAGATAATTTTAATAAATAATAAATTTAATAAATTACATTTACTGGGCGAATTTGTATAGGAAAATATAAAGGAAAGCCATGTCGTGGCCCCAACATAATAGATTACTTTGTATTATTTTTTAAATGAAACAAGTAACATCGTTGATAAATTATTTTTATTAAATTTTTCTAGAAAATTAATATGAAATTTAACATCTATGTATTTCTGAAAGTTTCGAATTAATTATGTTTCAAAAATATTCATAAATCCTCCTTTTTAGAAAAAGAAATTTATATTCATGTTTTAATAAAATTTTAACATTGTCTTATTATTATAAAATGGAAGAGAATGTTTATCCTGTTTAAATGAATATATCAAATCTGAATAGCTGCATATTTCAAATTTGTGTATATAAGAATGGTCTATAATATAAGGAAATATATAAGACTAGCAGGAGTTACCCACTTCGCTGGTCACTATATTTAAATACACTTTCAAAATTACATATTCATATAAAAATCTCATAAAATAAAAAAAAAATTATTTAAATCCTTCAAAAATCTCAGAATTCTTGCCCTCCCCCCCCCCCTCCCCCAAAAAGGTGACGGGATTTACAAAATTCCCTTTTAGTGTGTGTTCGATACATGTAACTAATCCATGCATAAAAAATCACATTTCCGAGACATTTTAGAGCAGAGTTACTATTGGAAACGTGTTTCCCGCCCCCCCCCCTCCCGAATCATTTTCTAGTGCTTGTTGTGTAGACATAGCGGAACCACATAACAAAAAACAGCTTTGCTGACATAATTTTAAATAGAGTTCCGCTTGGTATATCGCAGATTGTAAACCCAGATCACATCTTTCTATGGCCATGTATAGATTGATAAATAGCACAATGAAGAAGTAAACCACTTCAGGGCACCTTTCCTTTAAAAGGTAACTTTTAAAGGAATTAATTCTTTTATTTTAGGAGTAACACATATTATTTTCTTCAATATGAAATCACTTGACATAGTGGGGAAATTACTACATAATTGTTAGTGTTAAATCAATATCAAGTAAGAAAAGTTCCAACAGCAAAATGGCGTGCAGGGAGAGGACGGCCTTTTCAAAGCGTATTTATGCAAACGAAATCAGTGGAGAAGTGACGAGCAATCTGCCAGTCTCAAAGCAAAAAACCACCAACTGAAAAATCTGGCGTAGTTAAAATTAAGCCAAGAAGAATGCCAGACAGTTTCTCTGTTCTTGTATATTTTAGTACAAAAATTTTTAAAATAATTTGCCGTCATAAAACGTCAAACTAATTTGGCATAAAATATACACGTCAACTATCAATCAAACAAACGGACGCAGACGATAAAACTGAACTCATACATCCGCGACAGTCAGTCGTCATCAATCCATTAGAAATCTATTTTTAGAACTATAATCGTTTGCTCGAAAGTAATAATAGCTTTCTTTATGTTAACAGAAGCATTATAATTATTAAAAGGATTTTTTTTTTTTTTTTTTTTTTTTTTTTGTATACTGACATATGCTAGAAATATGTTGGTATTGGTTCTGAAAGAACCTTCTTTAATAAATAAATTATAGTGGCAACAGTTTAATTATTTAGGGGAAGGGGTATGAATTAAAATTTCTTTTTAAAACCATATATAAAATTGCTATTTTTTAAAATGAGGAAAATGTGCTTCTATTAAAAGACAGTGAAATGCTATATAATGAAGCAGTTTTAATTTAAAAAAAAAAAAAAAAAAAAAAAAATGGGAAATTCTATTTAATTAATTAAGTGAATTAATTAAATTCAAAAGATAATTTTATTATTTAATTATATTAATTTATTTTTCTATGTTTTATAAATTTATAAAATTAAATTAACCTTCATAAAACCTATTAGTGAATTCACTCACACACTTTGAAACGTACTTTTTACCAGTACCTAAAGCAAAATGGGGAGAAATAATACAGTATCAATTTTTTAGATTATATTAGGTACTTATAACCAACCAATATACCAAAAATTCACCTTTCTCAAATAAAGTAGACGATAGTTCCAATTAGAAACGTGATTTTTACCCCCAACCCAAACCCCAAGGGGGAAGGTAGAACCCTTAGCAAAATCACGTTATAATGCGTGTGGGGTACACATCGCAAGCACAGAAACTAAGAAATTGTCCTTCTGAGATAATTTGGGGCAGAGCTATGCTTGTAAAACTTTTTTGCCTCTCCTTGAAATTCTAGAAAAAGAGGGGGGAATTTCACAAAATCTTGTCACAGTTGCTGTTATGCAAATAATCAACTTACACACCAAAATTCGGGAACGCACTTCCCATAGATTTCGCAGGACAAATTTAACGTAAAAAGGGTTTTCTCGAATCTGCCACGTCGTAAATTCACCCCTTCCTCCCGAAAACAAAAATATCGAATATAACAAAAGATCTTAAATTATTTTTGAAAATACGTTTCAGAAAACGCACAGTCAACTTCAGTTTCTATGCGCTAATAATTTTGGAAGAGCTGTACGGTAAAATACAAAATTGTCCCTAAAAAAACAAAAGAAGAAAAACTCTTTCTTTCTTAAAGTCAAAAATTCGAAAATCAACAAATTTGTTTTTATTTATTCCTTTTTTGTTGTATTTGATTCTAGACTTTCCACGCGCAATTTCTTCACCGTAAAGCCTTTTGAAGCCTAGTTATGCTCTGAAACGAGTTTTTGCCGTCCACCCCTCAAGGGGGAAAGGAGAATTTTGCAAAATCCCATAGTGAGTGTTACCGCTTTAAAATCAAGCTTCACAACAAAATTCCTGACACAGTCCCACATCGCTGCAGCAGTATTAGCTCAGTGATGGGATATATACAGAAATCTCTTTTACATGTATAGTAAGTAGAAGGGTACACTGCTAAAAATTTCAATAGAAAACTCTGTGTAATCTATTATCTTAAGTCTTACGTAAAATTACAGAGTAAAATTAACGGAGACGTTAAAAAACTTATTTTTTACATTCGTTTTAATAACCACTATTAATTTAACTAATTATTGGTGAGAATATATTTCGGACTTAGAATGCTTTTTCTAAAGTAGAAACAGTCACTTTTAATTTTAATTAAAAAATTAAATAATAAAGTTACATAAAAACAGATAAAAATTGCAGAATAAAAATTGAGAATCTCGATTATTCACTTTTAACTAAGAATTACTACAAAATTACATAGATTCTGGATAAATATTTACATTAAATTTACAGAATTTTTTAAAAGTGAGTGTGAAATATCGTTTTGCCTTCTCCCCTTGGGTGGCAAATTTCTTAAATTCCAAAAATTGGATTTTATGCTTAGACGTTTTTGTTTGCTATATTTAAAAGCAAAAATCATACGAATATTTCTTTCTTTCTTTGAGACATAAAGAATTATATGAAATCACTTTTTGGCCCATATGAAAACACGTTTCAGCCGTACGCTTTTTGAGGTCCTTAATATCTAAAAAAAAAAAAAAAAAAGGTACTTGTATTTTTTATATTTCAGAGTAAAAATTGTACGAATATCTGTTTCTATCTTTCTTTCTTATATATATATATTTATATATATAAAGGATTATTCGAAATCACGTATTACGCATGTAAAATTACGTTTTTTCCCCTCCGCCATCTTGGAGATCAAATTTTTGAAATATCAGAAATTCATTTTAGGTATTTCTGTTAGCTATACTTTAAAGGAAAATTCTTACGTATTTATCTTTCTTTGTTTGATATAGAATGGATTGTGTGAAATTACGATTTGTGTATGTGAAATCAAGTATTGCTTCTCTTCCCCTCCCCCCCCCCCCCTTCTCCTTGGAAGACGAATTTCGAAATTTCAGAAATTAATTTTTAGGTATTTGTGTTATCTATATTTTAAAGCAAAAATTTTTACGGATATCCCTTTTTTCTTTGTGATATAAAAGTTTTTGTGAAATAATACTTTGCCCGTACCCCCTGTCCCTTTTGTGGGCGAATTTTCTAAAATCAATTCGTAGTGGGTGTCTACGTCACAGAATGAACGTTTTCAGGAAGTTCCTCGATTCTAGGTGCAGGAGCGTGGGATTGGGCTATAACCAATCAGTAACTAACTCACTAACTCAATCACTCAAGGTAAACGATTTTATATATATATGTTATATTTGCGAAATCTTCACAACCAAAAAGAAAAAATAATAACATAAATGTATATTTCTTAAATTCATTATGAAATAATCTCCGATTTTTCACGGACTCAGTTTATGATATACATGATCTAAATATATAATTAATGTATAATTGCATTTCTGTACAAATATATTTTAATTATTATTTAAAGGATATACTAGTTAATACCCGTCAAAATTTAACCGATCATATGCAATTTAAATCTTTTCTCGGCATAAAGTTTTAGACATTCCTGTTTCAATATTTCGCATTGCTTTTAACCAGTTTTAAACCCCCTGTTGTAATCAATTATTACTTTTTCTATATTTAATAGAAGGAAGTATTGGATTCGTAAAAAATTTCGAACTCGGGTTTTTGATGGATATACACGTTTTGAGAGCTGTAGAACACGATTTGACCATTTTTAGAAAATGTCTGTCTGTCTGTGTGTGTGTGTGTGTGTGACAAAATTTTGTGGCAACTGTATCTCAGGCACTAGTGTACAGAATTTCATAGAAATTGGTATGTAGTTGTACCTTGACATAAATTAGTGCCCATCAACTTTTGGTAAAAATTGTCTTAAAGGTTGCGTTGCCATCTCGCTTTTTATAAATTTTTAACATGGTGATATAGGACAAAATTTTGTATAAATATACATAATGAGAAAAATTTTTTAGTAATCATTATGGAATTTGCAAGAATTATTTATAATAGAGACAGTAAACCGGGAAAAAAAAATTGTATGTGTAGGAGCCTCGCCTCACCACACCCTCTGAGGGGGAATTCCCCCCAGAGGGTGAATTTTCAATATGGCATAAGACAAAGATCATGACTCGATAAATATTTATTTAAGAAAACGGTATTAAGCGCAAAACTTTTAGATACTAATTATTCAATAATTTTGCTGCCGACTGCACATAGCAAGAAAATAAAATGTATCGAGCATCGATAACAAAAATATACCATTTCAATTACAATATGACAGTGGCGCCATCTATAATCTATCAATGTAAAAAAAAAAAGTCTCAGGTTTATTTTTATTTTTATTTTTATTTTTTTTATCTTTTTAATTTAATTTTAAAAATGTTTTTAAAATCACATAAATTCATAAGGCAAAATAATTGAATTTAAAATAAATTTTAATAATTTTTTGTGCTTTCTTTTTATTTTATGATTATATCGTTATTCACACTTTGAAATAGAATACGTATGCTACTTAAAAATAATTGAATAGCAACATTATAAGACTTTATTCTATCAAAATAGAATATTTCAACAAACGTATACTGTTAAATAAATAAATAAGAATGAATCTAATATTTTAGCAAGTTAATTAGCTTAGTAAACTTGTTATAATAAATTATACTATGTAAATATTTATTAGTATAAAATATCAATATTTTAAGGTTTTTCTTCCTAAACTATTTTTTCTGCAATATATTGTTTAACTGAAATATCAAAAATTATAATAATTAAATTAAAGAAAAAAAAAAAAAAACTTTTTTGATTTTAAATATCTATCGCCATCTTTTCTAAACGAAGTTTTCAAGTAATAAAAGTTCATTTTTAAAGGACAATAAACTCTGAGAGTTTGTTAATTTTAAGTTTTTTTTTTTTTTTTTTTTTTTTTTTTTTTTTTTAAAGGGATGGAAAACAATAATTTTAGGAATATATATGTTTTATATTTTAACGGATGACACCACAATATAAAGTCCAGATACACTATCCTGTGTAAGGAAATTTTTGGCGAAAATGCACATGACGGTAGCCGATAAGAATTCGTAAATTGATTTATTTTAATATACTGCCTTGGAAAGTAGGAATCAATGAATTAATCGTGTGAATTATTTTTATGGTTGAGCATTAACTAGGCGTCTGCCATATACGTATGAAATATTAATGTCGTCTGCTCGATCTCTCTCATCGGTATTCATATTGCACTGCGTAAAGAGAAAGGAATATTCCCGTTCCGAAATAGTTCAAAATTTTCTCGCGCATGCCCAGACAATACGATTTTGATCTTACAGATAGATATATTCAGATCTATACAGCAGAGGGATTACTGAATGTGGTAACCCTCTTCAGAAACATGTTTGTTCACATTTCATGTTAATTTTAAATATGTATGTTCCTCTGTATATATTTACAGGGTCTGCCAAAATTACCACACAACTTCCTATCTCTGAAATTCGTCAGGATTTAGAAAAATGATGAATCACGTGTTTAATGAATTCGAGGGGAACATTTTTTGGAGAAAATGTTTTGGACCCTGGGGAGGGGAGGTGGGCTAGAGGGCTGCTATGGAGAGTCACTTTAAATATTTAAATGGGAAGGTATAACTTCTGAATTATCTCTGAAAACGTCTCTTCAAGACAATGTATTTGATATAAGTATCTTTGTACTGTGATAATTGTTAAAGGAGATACATAAGCAAAAAAACACATTTCATAACTCTAAAAACCCATGTATCTTCTTTAATAATTGTCACATTACATAACTTTTTATATAAATGCATTACCTTGAAAAGACGTTTCAGCGATAAATCACAAGATACACCTTCCCATTTAAATATTTAAAGTGATTCTCCATAGCAGCCCTCTAACCCACCTCCCCAAACCCCGGGTCCAAAACATTTTCTCCAAAAAAAGTTCCCCTCGAATTCATTAAACACGTGTTTCGCTATATTTTTCTAAATCCTGACGCATTTCCGAGATAGGGCGTGGTGTGGTAATTTTGGCAGACCCTGTAAATATATATAGAGGAACATGCATATTTAAAATTAACATGAAGCCTTCACTACTCTTACCACCTTCACTAATCCCAATGCTGTATATATCTGTCTATATCTATTTGCTTATGTATATATATATGTATGTATATATGTATATGTATTTCATTGTAACACATAGCCTAGTGTTATATCTTTGTAACTCATATATACTTGCATCAAATTTTGAACCAGTGATTTTATAAAGTGTCAGAATTATTTTGCGTAACCCCGTAAACTAATTACCAATTCTAGACTTACCTTTTTCTACAGAAACCATGCTTTTAAACATGACTGTTTCACTATGTTAAATGGAGAGCAACTAGTTAAAATGCACTTATTAAAAATACCGTCTATAGACCGTATTGGTACAAAATTCTTATGTGTGTATCTGCAAACGATTCAAAACATTATATACACGAATAAAACCTATAAAAACATTTCCTGGTAACTCAATAATATTTGAGCCTTGGTTGACATTACTTGGATGACTATAGAATGTCATCGAATTTTTTTGTATGGTTCTGCAAATAAATTATTTAGTCTATACACCTTGTTTTATAGATAAAACGTATTTTAAGCATTTTAATAATTTATGTTATTCAATTTTTTTAATGGAACATAAACGCGTTGAAATGCGCTTAATGAATAATCTGTCCTTAGACTCTAATGTTAAGAAATTCTTTGTATGTCCTTGTAAATTAGCCATAAACATAACATGCATCAGTAAAAACAATACAACTTATTTTATGTAGCTCATGAATAATTGTTCGAAATTTGGCTTAATTTTGGTGATTACGTAACATTGTCAAAAAACTGTTGTAATATCTTGTATATTAACTATTTTGTCTAAGCACTTACATTTCTACAGAAAACATGAGTTTAAGCATCCCAATAACTTATGTTTATTTAATTTTCTTGAATGCAGTAGAACTAAGTTAAAATACGTTTAAAAGAAATTCTGTCCATAGGCTGCAATAATAAACAATATTTCCACGTGTCCCTGTACACGAATCATAAACATAATAACACTATGAATATTTACTTAACACTGTAAAACCCTTTCTAAATAGCACCCGGACATGCGTACCATTTTTAAATTGTTTGCGTATATTGTTGTACACATTGCATCTATCGTTGTACATACAAATTCTGTCCATGGGCTGTAATGATAAGAAAATGTTTTATGTGTCCGTGTACACGAAGTACAGAGATAACGCTCACTCAAAATTATGAAACAAATTCCGTGCGCTTCATGAACTCATGTTCCAATTTTCAAGTCAATCGTGAAATTTTTGCTGCCGCTATCATAGTACACACACACACAGTACAGAAAACTTTTTAGCCTTCACATACAGTCCTTCAATGATATTTTGGCAATGAATTGAAGTAAGAGAAGTCTGACATCAAGCAGCTCAAATGAAGCGTTTGAATGTACTTACTTCGAATAGTTTGAGTCAACAGTTTATAATGAAAAAGATTTTCTCGCTATGTCCCTGTAAAATTTTTTACGTCACAGATTTACCAAAATGTATAGAGTTCGTGCGACAGTAACCTATAACATGAATACAAATTTTCAGCTCAAATGGATAATGCATTTAGACGCTTTTGCGAAATTAAAGTAATTTCAAACAAAAGACCATATTGATATAGAATTTTTTGTTTTGACCATGTAAAAAATACATAAATAAATAAATAAATATGTACTAGATACTACAAAATCTATGCAGTTCTTTATACGATGACTAATAATACGAATACAAACTTTCAGCTCAATCAGATAAGGCGTTTAGATGCTATCGCACTTTAAATAATTTGAGCCTATAGAGCATAATGATAAATATTTATTTATATTGTGTGTTCTTGTAAAAAAAAAAAAAAAAAAAAAAAAAAAAAATGTAAGTACTAAATTTACCAAACTATATAGTTTGCTCCACGGTGATGTATATGTACCAACTTTCAACTTAATCTATCAAAGTGTTTAGACATAAAATTCACTCATATACACACAAATACACGCCAAACAAACAAAAAAAAATCATGTAAAATCGTATCTTTATCTAAAAGGGGAATATGTGTCAAGACCAAAAAGTTTGAGGTGTACAACTAGATATGAGGACAGTCACAAGTATAAATTTGCAACATTTTACGACCATTCTTTTCAGAGGCGTACGAGATAAAAGTCCGTTTCGAAAATCATGATTAAAATATTTTCCTTACATGTAATGTTCCGAAAGTAAATATAATAATTTCTCTGACGTTGGCCTCAATGTTTTTTTAGGTTAATTATTATTTTCTGTATGATATCATTTAAAAGTTTTATGCCTGCATTCATTTTCAATATTTCATTATAATTATGTTTAAATATCTACTATTTGCAACATTTTCTTGCACATTTAGTATATATATATGTATATATATATATATATTTTTTATGACTTATTTTATTAAATTTGTTTGTTTAACATTTCAATTTATTTTACTTTCTAATATATGTATATATACAGAAACATATACTTATATATAAGATACATATATGCGATAATTTAAAAAGATCTGATTTATCATTTTGTAAAGATAACTAATATACATTAACAGGAGTCGGTATTAAACCTTTTACACCACTTTTTTTTTTTTTTTTTTAAACCATTCTTCACTAGATAAGTGTAAAAAAAAGTATATATATATTTAAAAAAGACTTATTAAATATCAAATCCTATATGCCTTATTAACATTATAAAGTGAACTTAATTAGAGATTTTATTAGTAATTATCATTATTGATAATCCTTTGAAATATATATTTCGTTGATAGGTTTATTCTTATATGAACGTTTATTCAGGCCTTTTAAAATTATTTACTTCAGAAGTTCTATGATAAATATCTTGTTGTAGCTAGAAGCAATCACAGTGTCATTTTACAAGAAGTATTTTTATTTTATAATAGCACGGGTATTCTTTAACTTTTAAAGGGCCACTTAACTCACATATTGAAATTCTAGCACTGAAGTTGTATCTCTTTTTTAGAAGCCCCTTTCAAATGAATGGTGCATGTAAAGCATGCGTATTTTCAAACAAACACATTTTAATGTACTAAAACTTCAAAATTTATTCCCATAAATAAAAGTTTTAGTAGCATTTAAATGGCTATATGATTTTTATTCGTTTAAAATTGTAAATTGTAATTTAATTGTTAAAAATTATTTTAATTAAATAGAAAAATCTTGATTTGAATTTTCATTAAAAAAAATAAATTTATATTGACCCTACAGTTTAAGTTTCGCAATTAATAATAAATTACAAATATTCGTTTGAAGCATGTTTTTTTTTTCTTTAAGTTCAGCTGCGAGTTTTAAAAAAATTTAAATTTAAGTTAAATGAATAAATATTGTATGTTGTATTTCGTAGGTAATTTCTGACACTGGGGTCTAATAAACTATATGCAACTAGGATTATGCAAAAGAAATAAAGAAATAAACTTCAGAATGTTTAAGCATCAGAATACATGGCAATTTTAGGCTAAGCAATGTCATGTAGCATTACTTAGAGATCCTTCTATTAAACAAAAAATATGTATTTATTCCTTTTAAGGGAAAAAAATAAAAAGGCAATTTCCATAACTATTTTATAATACAGGGTAACCAACAGTCCCCGCGAAAATCTTCCAAGTCGTAACCATCGTAAGAGAGGCTCCGCATATAACTGAACGAGTTTTTCGTCGCATATTGATAAACGGTTGAGTGTTATATATAATCGAACACAGTTTTATTTAGAAATATTATTTTAAATTTCATTCTTTGAAATTTTTATCGAAAATTCCATAAAATATAAAGAAAGAAAGAAAGAAAAAATAAACTTATTTACCAAAATGTATTTTTCAGAAATTGATGAAAATGTTTATAAAAATAGGTTCAGTCACTAATGCTATTCGTAACTGTGTGAAGGTAGTTTGTTTGTATGAGAGTATTGATCGTGATGAAGAGACTATTACTAGAAGTTCATAAAATTCTAGACCAGGCAACGTCTTTTAGTGAAACTAAATGCACACACACACACACACACATACATATATATGGTTTCAAGGTGAAATCCATAATATCAGGATTCGTAATAGAATTGTATAAAACAGTTATAACGAGAATAAAAGCAATACAATATAAAAATAATTTTGTGGTTTTTTAGCATGTTTTTATTAACTTCTATTCTAGTTTGTTTGTCCGGTACAAGTCTTGTAATCGATTTTTAACTAACTTCCGTACTAGCTAGACATTTAAAACTTTGAGAATAGTGTGGAACCTGATGACAAAACAATACTTCGAAGCCTGATTTCCAAATTTTTCACAATTTTTCTTTTAATTAATTAAAATATGAAAATAATGACCTAATAATTGCTAAAAATAGCCATAAAAATATTAGCTATAATTTAATTGTTCCCCCAAAAAATTACGAGTTCATTTTCTTTCGACATAAAAATAAATACATTAAATTAAGCATGAGCGTTAAAAAATTGTAAAAAATTAAATTATGCATCTCACAAACATTGACATTATTATCACTTTAAAAATTTTATACACATTGATAAAACGCTAATGTACTTCTATAGCTAAGATTCAAAAGAAATTTTAAAAACTTGGTACATAAAAAGTTTTTTTTTTTTTTTTTTAATCTTATAATTATTAATATTACGCTTTTAATGCAGTTAAAATTCAATGCCTCAATCAAAATGTAATATTTTAACAATTTTGTTGTTTTAATGAGGGAATAAATAACTTTTTAATTCGACAGTGTAAAATCAATTTATAAAATGACCTAAAGTTCTATAACTTTAAAAACAAATGTGAGTATTTGTCCAAAACTCAAAGTAGGGTCGTTTTATGACATTGAAAGGATCATTAGAAGGCTTATGCATGCTCTAGTCATTAAATTAGTGTATATTTTAGATCCAAACGACTTTTTATGTGTTTAAAAATAAACTTTTATTCTTATTCTTATTATTCTTTCATTGTTCTATGTAATGTTGTACTACAAATACAGAGTTTTTTTTTTTTTTTTTTTTTTTTTTTTTTTTTTTTTTGAAACATATCTTTCTAATCCAAGTCTTATTCAGTCACCATTATTACGTTGATGTTACCCCCGATAAAGTTAAAATTCATTGGGCCATGAAAGCCTACATAGTTAACCGTGGCTATATTCGTTAACGTGCAAAAACTGGTTTCATCTGAGAGAAATATATGTATTTGTTTACTAAGTATTGTGTTTGTCGACTACATTTGACGTCGAAACACATTTTGCCGAAACTAAAAACGTTTTTGGATTCCGTCTGCGTGCTTGTTTGTTTGTCTGTCTGTCCCGCAATAGTGGCCGCAATGAGCCCCACGGAATCAGCTGTATAGTTTTGGGTGTGTGTGTATTCTATTTGTAGTTAGTGTACAGGGACACGCCAAAGTTTTGCTTATCATTACGGCCTATGAGAAGAATTTGTATGTACCGCGATAGCGGAAGCAAAAATCACGCTATTGACTTGCAATTTGGTACACATATTCATGCTCTCGACAGAATTAGCTGTATAGTTTTAGGTGTGCATTCCATTTGTAGTTCGTGTACAGAGAGACGCTAAAGTTTTTCTTAATATTACGGCCTATGGGAAGAATTTGTATGTACTACGATAGCCTCAGCAAAAATCAAACTGTTGTCTTGCAATTTTTACCGAAATATCAGTAGAGTCCCTCTGTTGAGAATCAAAAAGATTTTAAGATCCGTCTGTGTGTGTATATGTCTGTCTGTTGCGTGATAGTGTCCTGAATAATCACGCTACTGACTTGAAATTTAGCACACACGTTCATACGCCCTACGAAATCAGCTGTATAGTTTTGGGTGTGTATTCCATTTGTAGTTCGTGTACAGGGACACGCCAAAGTTTTTCTTATCATTGCAACGTATGGGAAGAATTTGTATGTACCGTGATAGCCACCGCAAAAATCAAGTTATTGACTTACAATTTTTTCCGAAACGTCAGTCGAGGCCCTCTGTTGAGACTCAAAAAGATTTTGGGTTCCGTCTGTGTGACTGCCAGTCTGTCGCACGATAGCGGCCGCAAAAACCCTTCTATTGACTTGCAATTTTGTACATATATGTACGAATAAAACGGAATTAGATGTGTAGTTTTAGGTCTGTATTCCATCTGTAGTTCGTGAACAGGGACACGCCAAATTTTTTCTTATCATTACGACCTATGGTAAGAATTTGGGAATACCGCGACAGCCACCGCAAAAATCAAGCTGTTGACTTGCAATTTGGTACACATATTTATGAACCACACAGATTTTTATCTGTATAGATTTGGGTGTGTATTCCATTCATGGTTCTTGTGCAGGGACACACCTAATTTTTTCTTCTCTTTACGGCCTATGGTCAGAATTTGTATGTACCGCAATAGTGGCCGCCAAAAAGCCTCTGATTCACTTGCATATTGGAACACACTTTCAGACTCTGTAAATAAATAGCTGTAAATAATTTTTATGCCTATAATTATTATGGATTGTATATAGGGGCACGTCAAAATTCTTATCATTACGACATATGGGGTGAATTTCATTTCAACGCATTTTGACAACATTACTCTCCAATCAACAAAATGAAATTATAAATTATCTCTAAAAAAAGAATTAAATTGAACACGTGTCATTTGTTAATTGTATTAAAAACACTTTAAAGACACGTAAAATTTTATTTAAAATATGTTAAAAAAATTATCCGAAGCTTTTCGCTTTAATAGTAAAGCACCATCAGGTATTTTTATTATTCGTTTCCAATGAGCAGTTTTTAAATATTTTTTCTTTCACAGTCAACAGTTAAGTCTTTTAATAACGTGAACATCAGCAAAGTCAATTTGAAGTCCGGTAAAGGTTGGATCAAGGAGCTAAGAAAAATAAGAGAAGCTAGAACAATTGAAATATCACACGCGGCTATTGTAGGAGAAAAAACCATCATGAATTAGCAGAAATAAACAATTAGCTATTCTATAATATTGTGCCAAATTATTGGCAAAATTACAGCATCTTTGGAATTTATTGCATTTTTGCATTTAAATGTATTAATAGATTCGTAAATGTAAAGTTCTTGGATAGTAGATTGTGCTGTAATCTACCGTAATCATGCTGGTGGTGTAATCTACTTTTAATCTCAATAAAATTCAACCCAGCAATGAAATCATAAAATCTCATTTCCAGAATGCCGATATCGACGCATTGCTTCAATTCTATGTAGCTAAAGTAAACAGCAATATTGTTATAGACGACTACTGACAGTTAATGTCCATTTTCATCTTATTTTTAAGCAGCGATATAATATTATGAGGATTTTAAATTAGGCCTACAGTCTGTTCACAATTCAATTTAACAAAAAAAAAAAAAAAAAAAAAAATCATTGCTGGATGTGTACTTATTTTTTGTGACATCCTATGATAAGCAGTAGTTGCAATATAATTCTCCGGTAATAGCTCCGTAACAAGATTTATGCTCCCTGATCCCTGTGAAGGCATCCGAAAATGTCAAAATCATCTCAAAAGCAGCCTGAAAGATGTTTATTCATTATTAATGGTATTTAACTGATGAAACTGCTGCCTCTTTGCTATTTGAAAATTTGGTTAGTCAAGAAACAAAAGCAAAAATTGTGACGTATATGAACAAATATTCTGAGTTTCGAGAAAAGATAAACTTTCCAAAAGTTGAATTCATCGGATTATTGTATTGCGAGTATCTTATAAAAATAGTCGAAATTAATATATTCTTACATTCTATAAAATTACTATTGTTTTTTTCTTATAATTTCAGAATGTTGTTGTTTTCATATCGAAATGTTTACATCGAGAGTCCCTCTTCCTTTGAAACAAAGGCAAAATTTTTGAAAGTCCCACTGTATCCAGCAGTATAGCAGAGAATGATATAGCTAAAATAGATTAGGAACAAAAACAATGTATATTACGTTGTGTAAAAGCGTTTAAAGAAACATACTCTGACTATAAATATATATATTAACAAAAATACCTTTTGTAAGTTCTTTTTTTTATTAAAAAAAACTATAAATTGATTATTCAATTACATTTTGCTCTGTTTCCTCTGAAATTAAATGAATCTGGATAATTCACTTTAACAATTCAGTACTACTTTTTACATATCACATTGAAACAAGTTATATTAAAAGTTTCTCGTCCATTCGGCACAGGTAAACAATATTCGAAGAAGCTGATATTTTGCTAATAAGATTTAGTGTAAAAATAATAATAATAATAATAATTAATAAATAAATTAATTAATATATATATATATATATATATATATATATATATAGAGAGAGAGAGAGAGAGAGAGAGTATGAGTATTATATTTCGAAAAAAAAAAAGTCCAATTTAAGGGTCACCCTAACATACATATATATATATGTGTGTGTGTGTGTGTGTTGTGTATATATAACATAAATGTACATATATATAAACAGATATACATATGTAACAGTTGACCTGAAATGAACAAATCTACAAAAAGGAGAAAATTATATAATTTGTTCTTGCGTGTGTGTTAAACAAAATGCACTCATATGTATTAATTATATAGCTTAAACTAATTTGCTAGAATACATCACAATATAAATTTATAAAGAATGTTATAATTAGCCATAATCAAAATATTTGTGCACATATGCAGAATTTTTAATTAATAATTTTCCAATTAAATTGTGCTGAATAAATTATTTTTATTCAACTTAAAATAGTTTGAATATTTTATTTCACTTTCATCTAACACAAATTCAAATGCTTATAGAATACTCATTTTATTAATGCAAAAATTTCTGTAAAAGTATTTTTGATATTGAATGCATCATTTCAAATTTATGTTATGTTTTTTTAGTAGTAGTAAGATAATGGGGGTTCACCGACAGAGGATGTGGAGGATGTGTGATGTGCTGATGTGTTGATGTGCTAACGCGCACATCGATCGCACCACCCCCACTTACTACTACCATTTCTACAGATATAAGCTTGAAATTTACCTTCTATAGTATTAGACATTGGGTTTTAGGTATTGTATTATCTTATTAAAAGTTTTTGAATAATACAAAAATAATCATGATTCCTTAAAACCTACATTTAAGGTTAGTTAGAAAAGTTTGTAATATTAAAATTAAGTCGTCAAATTACTTTTCATACTTAGAATATGTAATCTTAGAAAAATTGTAAAACAATTTTCCCTTTAATACATTCCTGTGTTTTTTAATAGCATAAATTTATAAAAATGTTAATTTTTTCTTTTTAATAATTTAATTTTTGTAATAATCATGCTTTTCTTAAAATGTGTATTTAGAATTAGTGTTAAAGTTAGTAGTGTTTAAATTAAGTCATCAAATTGCTTTATATTATATTTCCTTTTAATAAAACAATTTTCATTGTCATTTCTTCTTAACCTTTTTTCTTTTAACCTATTAATAAAATTCACAAACATTCTAAACAATAACAATTCTGAAATAAAACAGACACGGTTTACAGTTAATTAAAAACTTTATTACAACATTATTTCCACATAGTGTTTCCAAAATTCTTTAAACTTGTATCACAAAATTAGTACACACATATAATTTATCAAATACAACAAAGTTTGCAACATCCATTTTTTTACAAGTATTCATCTAGTAAGTTGTCCTTACAATAATTAATATATACAATTTCGTCAACAATAACGAAGGTTACAATATAAAATCTTGAACAATTTATACACTATTTACAAATATTTTCAAAGTTTCTATGTATTAAGTTAACATCATAATTATTATATACATATAATTACAACACTTATAACGAAGTTTACAGTAGAGTTAATTACAGTATAGTTTACACTATCTTGATCAATTTTTACAAAATTTAAGCTTAAAGTTCTACATTTTGATCAATTTCGCAATGTCCATAAGCTAAACTTGTTATACCATCATCTAAGATGAATCTTTTATCATCGAAGGGACTTAAACTTATTTTATTTTGGTGGATTGTGTACAGTTTATGATTTTCTTGGCCTATTTTTATTTGTTTTTCAATACTTGTTTTTTGTTGTTGTAAACATTGTAAATAGTCTTCATGACTAATTTTATGTCGCACAACCTGAGTGGATACGCCTTTCGCTCTCTTTTTTTCATCTTTACATGCTTTTATAGAATACATTTTTGCCTTCAATCCGACAAACTCTAGAGCTATTTCACCACTCAATTCGTCTTTAAATTTCCCAATGACTTTTTTGTTTTCATTCGAATAAAGAGGATGATCTATAGGATAATCAGAAAAATCAAAGATAGATGAATTATTTTTCATATCTTGATAGATGTCAGATGTTGTAATATGATACGTTAGTGAATCAGTATCAGTAAATAAGAGCGTCGCTTGGTTGTTATATAATGGCTTTATGTAATTATAGTGAAAATTATACATTAATAATTTAGAAAGTTCAAGAATGCAAAACCCAACATAAATAGGACGATTCATTAAAATACTTGTTTTAAGTCTTTCGACAGCAGTTAGATCTTCGTCATAAGTTTTAAATGATTTAAAGGTGGGAGATGCTACTAATTTTACTGCTCTTTTAGAGGTGTTACTACAAAGTTCAATATTACGTCTTTTTCGTAAGTTTTCCATGGTTTTTCCGTAAACGCTGTTATTTAAAAGCTTAAAAAAGTCCTTTTCAAAGGAAGAAGTTGCATTTTTTCGTTTTTCAGTATTAAACATTATATATTTTTCCAACCAAGGAGCTTGGTTAAATTGAAGAGCTTTATGCACTGCTGTAACTTTCAATCCTAATTGAAGATAGAGTTTTAAATTTCTATAATGCACCACATAATTTTTCTTGTTTTGAAGGTTAGGTATTAATTTTGGTGTTCCAACATATTTTCTATTCTGAAGTAAACTTTTAGCATAAGGTGACAGCATTTCTTCGGTTAAGGTTAATCTTTCAGGTGCAAGTGGATAATCGTTATGGGTATGATGGAGGTGCTGAGGGTAATCAAGATCAACTTCAAAAATATAGCCGATATCAGAATCATCTCGAAGAGATAGAATCCAATCTTCAGTTATACCATTTATATCGATCCATTTAAAGTTTCCGTAGGGTAAGTACTGGGACATAGCCCAACCGTAAAGGTTATTGGCATCCCAGTACATTATATAACTATTGGGTTCATCTGAATTATAATCACTCATATAAGGGTTGTTTGCTCTGGTCAATCTTCTGCTAATCATGCTAACACCGCCTCGTATACCTTTTTCTATTAACAACAACATATTAATGTCTGTTAAGAGCTCTAGAGGTGTTTCAGTCATTTTTAGGCATGCTTGCCATGCAAGTCCAGGAGTGGTAAAAAGGTGAGCACAATCAATTTCATAATAACGCATACAAAGTTCTCTGAAATTCTGAAATACATCGGCGAGTAATAAAACATCAGTTTTTACATATAAATCATGATAATCACCAAGATTTTTCATGTTGAATGTATTCCAAATTTTTTGAACATTTTCATAATCATCCTCAGAAATAGACTCTTCTGTCAAAGAATTATAAAATGCAGATGGAGGAGGGAGTGATGGTTCTTCGAATTTATTAAAGCAGTTAAAATAGTCGTATGGGTAAACACCTTTCCTCGTTAGCATATTCAGAGGTGTATTAGCAGGGAAATTCTCTTTCAAAATCTTAAACTGAGAAGAGTTGAGGTTTTTCACAAGTTTTTCGAGTGATGTAGGTAGGAATTGAAAGCTGTCTAAAAAGACTAATTGTACAGGGTCCTTAGGTTTCTTCAATCTGAATGTAAGATAATTTTCTAGGGTTGTGGCAATAACTTCTATTTGATGATCTTTATATTTTCCAAGTTTTGTCATAATATGATGACCATCATAATTTTTCAAATTGTGAAATATAACAGGAATATTTTTTAATTGTTTAAAGTTAAGATTACACGAAGCATGTAATGCTCCTCTATAAGCTCCCGAAATATGACAATGATCTCTGACACGATCATTATGTAAAGGTTTTTTACACAAAGTGCAAAATTTAGCTTCTTGAAAAGCTTTTTCCTCCTCTACAGTTAATTTCATTGGTTTTATTTTCATCAATTTTTGACCAAGCATCTCTTTTTCTTGCATAATTTGGTCTAAAAAGTGCTCAACAGCATTTTCACCACGATAAATTACAATAGGTTTAATAGAATGTCCATCAGGACCGATAATAACATATGCATAACCACAAGGCTCATGGTATGCAATTTTTTCATTGTGTGAAATATCTGAAGAAGGTGAAACTGAGGTAATAGGTACAAGAAGACTTTCAAAACCGGCATATATTGTATAAGCAACAGGATGTTGTAAGTGTGTACCAGAAAATTTTAAAATATTATTTTCCACAGAAGGCATTTTAATAACTTGCACTTCATGTTCTTGACAGTACTGGATATGTGATTTCAATAAGTCCTCTCTTGAAAATCGGTGCAAACACCTAAAACAGTAATATGCAGCAGTCTTATGTTTGGTTAAATCACCAAGAAGGCGTGAAAAGTTTCGGATGAGACAATAATGTTGCCTTTCTTCATCAGAAATTAGTAACAAGTTGATTGTATCAGTGTCTTCTCGGGGAGAAATGTACAGGGGACACACTTCATCGTCTTCATACCCGAAGACATTAATCCGTAAATCATTCATCTTTTCAATGATAGATATCTTTGTTATAGGTACAGGACATGTTACATTACCTAGTTTAATGGTATTTTCATAGGGTGTGTAATGAGATACACGTTCTGGTTTCTCACTAAAATGCAAATTCAGTTTATAAGCAATTAAGCACCAAATGAGACATTTATTATCTTCATTTTGAATGTTTAGCACAGCTTTTTTTGCAGCGAGTTTTGAAGGTAGCTTAATATAGCTGCTAGCAGCTAGAGGGTGATATTTAGCTATTTTCAGTTCTAGATAATGAATTTTTTTAAAAATCCATCCAGATCCTCGCTGGATGAATTCTTCAAGTGACTTATTAATTTTTACATATCCTTCGCTAATATGCTGTTCAATGGTATCATCTAAAAGTTCGATAATACAGGAACTTCTAAAATATGTATATGTCTCTTCCATGTCATCATCAGGTTTTTTGCGTTCTAGTGAAACTTTCATCACCATATACCACTTCAGGGCATGCTTTTCCTTTAACTCACTTTGAAGTTTTTCATGTACTTGGGGATGTATATATGATTGAAATACTTCTAAATCACACTCATTATTCTCATTGGGATAAAACATCAGTGTTTTAAACACGCTAGAAGTGTTAATCTCTTTTTTAACCCTTTTTGAGATTGTAACAGGCGCAGTTATCTTCCTTTTTCTAGTAACAAGTTCATGCTCTTGACGCTTGTGAGAAATCAGTTCAGATTTAAGATCAAACACTTTATCACAATCACTGCAGGTGTATCGGGAACTTTGATGATATTTTAAATGTCTTTGAAAGTTATCAAAGCGGGAAAAAACTAGATCACACTGTTGACACTTTATCAAAGATACTTCATCTTTACTTTTGTGAAGTAGCATATGACGAATCAAGTTTGACTTCACGCTGAACATCTTTTCACATTCATCGCACTTAAACAACTTTTCTTTCAGATGACTTTTCTCATGCCGATTCAACAACCATCTCTGAGAAAATTCTTTTTCACAAAAAGAACAATTTAAACTTGGCAACGCTTTCAAAACATTCTTCTCAGCAGGTAGAGATTGGTTTTTATGTATCAACGTATGACGAATCAAGTTTGATTTTAGGCTGAATCCTTTTCCACAGTCATCACACTTGAATAACTTTTCATCTGAATGGCTCATCAAATGTCGATTAAGTAACCATGTTCGTGAAAATGTCTTCTTACATATTGGACAACTCTGAAAAAAATTAAAAAAAAGGTTTGTTTTAGAATTTTATATACTCATAAATACAAAAAATAAAAAGTTTTCTTAACATAGTTTTATTGTACTTGATTCTATTATTTTTACTAATGCAATGTAAAAAATACATTTGCATAAAAATATTTACTATCTTAAACAATTTCCCTAACATAGTTTTACTAATGCAATGTAAAAAATACATTTGCATAAAAATATTTACCATCTTAACCAATTTTCCTAACATAGTTTTACATATTTGCACTAATGTAATGTAAAAAATACATTTGCATAAAAATATTTACCATCTTAAGCAATTTTCCTAACATAGTTTTACAAATTTGCACTAATGTAATGTAAAAAATACATTTGCATAAAAATATTTGTTACCTTAAACAATTTTTCTTAACATAATGTTGTAAATTTTTACTCATGCATTGTTTAATTCTATTTTTAAAAAAGTTTCTTTATAAACGTGAAAAAATTTTCCTATCATGAATATTTACTAACATAAAAATATTGTATTTCTAAGAAAAAATACTCAACTCACCTTATTTTTTTCACTCAAAGAGCTTAAGAGCAGGGTATTATCAACTGTAGGAGACTTGTCATTAAACATCTGAAAGGAATAAAAAACTTAGGTTAGAGTAAAAATCTCTAAAAAATCTTTAAACTATAATAAAAAATTCTTAAAAAATGTAAAAGAATTAAGATTGAATTAATCCAAGTTTAAAAAAGATATTGTTTCATTAAAGAAAAAAACTTACAAAGGATGGTTGAGGTTCTTCATGCACATTCTTTGCATGCGACTCTTCAATCTTTGACATTTCTTCTCTTGTCAAACCGTAGTCGATGAAAAACTAAAAAAGTAAATGGTGTTCATTTAAAATATATTAAAAATTCACTGTTGCAAAATAATTTTTAAGTTATTAGAGTCCTTTTAAAGAAAATTAATTCTTTGAATCAATCAAATGCTAACTATTCATCCTACCAAAATACTATTTCTAAAAAATTCTTCATTACAATGTGTAAACATCAACAAAATGTAAAACCATGTTGAAAGATCTTTATAAAGTTAAAGTGAAATGCATACAAACACACTCGTTGAATCAGCAGGGTTTACCAAACTTGTATAAAAAAGTGAAAAAATTAACCATAGATAACGTATAACATAAAAATTAAAGCATAAGCTTAATAAAAAATTTCTGAAAAATACATTGCCAATTTTAAAACATTCATAAAAGAAAAAATATATTTTTGATTTCAAAAATGCATATATATTATGGAAAAAATTCTTTTAATTGATTAAACAAATATTTTATCAAGATTTTTAATATAACACTGATTAATAATTTTCATATGAATTAAAATGAAACTAGAACAATTTCAAAGAATCACTAAATGATCAACTTACTTTGTCATCAACAGGCAACAAAGATGAGTTCTGGTTAATTTCCATGTCGAAATAAAAAAATCTTAAACTTTCACTCTCAATAAACAAACACGCAAGGTTAATGCAAGGTCGAACCGAACGCAGGTTTAAACAAGTCTGAAAGACGCTACAGCAAAGCCGATGTTGAAACAACAGAGAGAATAAATATACGTCCGTTCAGATCGAATGCAGGTAAGCGAATGACAAATTAGATTCAATTTCTTAATTACTAATGGAGAAAAAATAGGCTATCCCATTTCTAAGCGTAGGGGTGTCAGGTTTAATGGGTTATTCCACTATGTTGAAGAGGGGTGACAGGTTTTGTGAAATAAACTAACAGTGAGATTAAATAATCATTATACATCACATTTTGATTAATTATTATACTATGTCAATCTATTTTTCATACAGAGGGAAAAAATGTATTAAATGAAAACTTTCACAAACACTTGTTATTAATGATACATAAAAATATTTTTTAAATTATAAAAAACTTACAAGTTTTAATCATGTAGAACATAGATTAAAATTTCAGAGTGTAAACACAATCTATACCTGGAGAATTTTCCTTAATTAAACATGAAAACAACACATAGTCACTCTAAAAATACTTAATTAATCATGTTTTAATTAAGGAAAATTCTCCAGGTATAGATTGTGTTTACACTCTGAAATTTTAATCTATGTTCTACATGATTAAAACTTGTAAGTTTTTTATAATTTAAAAAATATTTTTATGTATCATTAATAACAAGTGTTTGTGAAAGTTTTCATTTAATACATTTTTTCCCTCTGTATGAAAAATAGATTGACATAGTATAATAATTAATCAAAATGTGATGTATAATGATTATTTAATCTCACTGTTAGTTTATTTCACAAAACCTGTCACCCCTCTTCAACATAGTGGAATAACCCATTAAACCTGACACCCCTACGCTTAGAAATGGGATAGCCTATTTTTTCTCCATTAGTAATTAAGAAATTGAATCTAATTTGTCATTCGCTTACCTGCATTCGATCTGAACGGACGTATATTTATTCTCTCTGTTGTTTCAACATCGGCTTTGCTGTAGCGTCTTTCAGACTTGTTTAAACCTGCGTTCGGTTCGACCTTGCATTAACCTTGCGTGTTTGTTTATTGAGAGTGAAAGTTTAAGATTTTTTTATTTCGACATGGAAATTAACCAGAACTCATCTTTGTTGCCTGTTGATGACAAAGTAAGTTGATCATTTAGTGATTCTTTGAAATTGTTCTAGTTTCATTTTAATTCATATGAAAATTATTAATCAGTGTTATATTAAAAATCTTGATAAAATATTTGTTTAATCAATTAAAAGAATTTTTTCCATAATATATATGCATTTTTGAAATCAAAAATATATTTTTTCTTTTATGAATGTTTTAAAATTGGCAATGTATTTTTCAGAAATTTTTTATTAAGCTTATGCTTTAATTTTTATGTTATACGTTATCTATGGTTAATTTTTTCACTTTTTTATACAAGTTTGGTAAACCCTGCTGATTCAACGAGTGTGTTTGTATGCATTTCACTTTAACTTTATAAAGATCTTTCAACATGGTTTTACATTTTGTTGATGTTTACACATTGTAATGAAGAATTTTTTAGAAATAGTATTTTGGTAGGATGAATAGTTAGCATTTGATTGATTCAAAGAATTAATTTTCTTTAAAAGGACTCTAATAACTTAAAAATTATTTTGCAACAGTGAATTTTTAATATATTTTAAATGAACACCATGTACTTTTTTAGTTTTTCATCGACTACGGTTTGACAAGAGAAGAAATGTCAAAGATTGAAGAGTCGCATGCAAAGAATGTGCATGAAGAACCTCAACCATCCTTTGTAAGTTTTTTTCTTTAATGAAACAATATCTTTTTTAAACTTGGATTAATTCAATCTTAATTCCTTTACATTTTTTAAGAATTTTTTATTATAGTTTAAAGATTTTTTAGAGATTTTTACTCTAACCTAAGTTTTTTATTCCTTTCAGATGTTTAATGACAAGTCTCCTACAGTTGATAATACCCTGCTCTTAAGCTCTTTGAGTGAAAAAAATATAGAGTATTTTTTCTTAGAATAGTACTTGAGTATTTTTTCTTAGAAATACAATATTTTTATGTTAGTAAATATTCATGATAGGAAAATTTTTTCACGTTTATAAAGAAACTTTTTTAAAAATAGAATTAAACAATGCATGAGTAAAAATTTACAACATTATGTTAAGAAAAATTGTTTAAGGTAACAAATATTTTTATGCAAATGTATTTTTTACATTACATTAGTGCAAATTTGTAAAACTATGTTAGGAAAATTGCTTAAGATGGTAAATATTTTTATGCAAATGTATTTTTTACATTACATTAGTGCAAATATGTAAAACTATGTTAGGAAAATTGGTTAAGATGGTAAATATTTTTATGCAAATGTATTTTTTACATTGCATTAGTAAAACTATGTTAGGGAAATTGTTTAAGATAGTAAATATTTTTATGCAAATGTATTTTTTACATTGCATTAGTAAAAATAATAGAATCAAGTACAATAAAACTATGTTAAGAAAACTTTTTATTTTTTGTATTTATGAGTATATAAAATTCTAAAACAAACCTTTTTTTTAATTTTTTTCAGAGTTGTCCAATATGTAAGAAGACATTTTCACGAACATGGTTACTTAATCGACATTTGATGAGCCATTCAGATGAAAAGTTATTCAAGTGTGATGACTGTGGAAAAGGATTCAGCCTAAAATCAAACTTGATTCGTCATACGTTGATACATAAAAACCAATCTCTACCTGCTGAGAAGAATGTTTTGAAAGCGTTGCCAAGTTTAAATTGTTCTTTTTGTGAAAAAGAATTTTCTCAGAGATGGTTGTTGAATCGGCATGAGAAAAGTCATCTGAAAGAAAAGTTGTTTAAGTGCGATGAATGTGAAAAGATGTTCAGCGTGAAGTCAAACTTGATTCGTCATATGCTACTTCACAAAAGTAAAGATGAAGTATCTTTGATAAAGTGTCAACAGTGTGATCTAGTTTTTTCCCGCTTTGATAACTTTCAAAGACATTTAAAATATCATCAAAGTTCCCGATACACCTGCAGTGATTGTGATAAAGTGTTTGATCTTAAATCTGAACTGATTTCTCACAAGCGTCAAGAGCATGAACTTGTTACTAGAAAAAGGAAGATAACTGCGCCTGTTACAATCTCAAAAAGGGTTAAAAAAGAGATTAACACTTCTAGCGTGTTTAAAACACTGATGTTTTATCCCAATGAGAATAATGAGTGTGATTTAGAAGTATTTCAATCATATATACATCCCCAAGTACATGAAAAACTTCAAAGTGAGTTAAAGGAAAAGCATGCCCTGAAGTGGTATATGGTGATGAAAGTTTCACTAGAACGCAAAAAACCTGATGATGACATGGAAGAGACATATACATATTTTAGAAGTTCCTGTATTATCGAACTTTTAGATGATACCATTGAACAGTATATTAGCGAAGGATATGTAAAAATTAATAAGTCACTTGAAGAATTCATCCAGCGAGGATCTGGATGGATTTTTAAAAAAATTCATTATCTAGAACTGAAAATAGCTAAATATCACCCTCTAGCTGCTAGCAGCTATATTAAGCTACCTTCAAAACTCGCTGCAAAAAAAGCTGTGCTAAACATTCAAAATGAAGATAATAAATGTCTCATTTGGTGCTTAATTGCTTATAAACTGAATTTGCATTTTAGTGAGAAACCAGAACGTGTATCTCATTACACACCCTATGAAAATACCATTAAACTAGGTAATGTAACATGTCCTGTACCTATAACAAAGATATCTATCATTGAAAAGATGAATGATTTACGGATTAATGTCTTCGGGTATGAAGACGATGAAGTGTGTCCCCTGTACATTTCTCCCCGAGAAGACACTGATACAATCAACTTGTTACTAATTTCTGATGATGAAAGGCAACATTATTGTCTCATCCGAAACTTTTCACGCCTTCTTGGTGATTTAACCAAACATAAGACTGCTGCATATTACTGTTTTAGGTGTTTGCACCGATTTTCAAGAGAGGACTTATTGAAATCACATATCCAGTACTGTCAAGAACATGAAGTGCAAGTTATTAAAATGCCTTCTGTGGAAAATAATATTTTAAAATTTTCTGGTACACACTTACAACATCCTGTTGCTTATACAATATATGCCGATTTTGAAAGTCTTCTTGTACCTATTACCTCAGTTTCACCTTCTTCAGATATTTCACACAATGAAAAAATTGCATACCATGAGCCTTGTGGTTATGCATATGTTATTATCGGTCCTGATGGACATTCTATTAAACCTATTGTAATTTATCGTGGTGAAAATGCTGTTGAGCACTTTTTAGACCAAATTATGCAAGAAAAAGAGATGCTTGGTCAAAAATTGATGAAAATAAAACCAATGAAATTAACTGTAGAGGAGGAAAAAGCTTTTCAAGAAGCTAAATTTTGCACTTTGTGTAAAAAACCTTTACATAATGATCGTGTCAGAGATCATTGTCATATTTCGGGAGCTTATAGAGGAGCATTACATGCTTCGTGTAATCTTAACTTTAAACAATTAAAAAATATTCCTGTTATATTTCACAATTTGAAAAATTATGATGGTCATCATATTATGACAAAACTTGGAAAATATAAAGATCATCAAATAGAAGTTATTGCCACAACCCTAGAAAATTATCTTACATTCAGATTGAAGAAACCTAAGGACCCTGTACAATTAGTCTTTTTAGACAGCTTTCAATTCCTACCTACATCACTCGAAAAACTTGTGAAAAACCTCAACTCTTCTCAGTTTAAGATTTTGAAAGAGAATTTCCCTGCTAATACACCTCTGAATATGCTAACGAGGAAAGGTGTTTACCCATACGACTATTTTAACTGCTTTAATAAATTCGAAGAACCATCACTCCCTCCTCCATCTGCATTTTATAATTCTTTGACAGAAGAGTCTATTTCTGAGGATGATTATGAAAATGTTCAAAAAATTTGGAATACATTCAACATGAAAAATCTTGGTGATTATCATGATTTATATGTAAAAACTGATGTTTTATTACTCGCTGATGTATTTCAGAATTTCAGAGAACTTTGTATGCGTTATTATGAAATTGATTGTGCTCACCTTTTTACCACTCCTGGACTTGCATGGCAAGCATGCCTAAAAATGACTGAAACACCTCTAGAGCTCTTAACAGACATTAATATGTTGTTGTTAATAGAAAAAGGTATACGAGGCGGTGTTAGCATGATTAGCAGAAGATTGACCAGAGCAAACAACCCTTATATGAGTGATTATAATCCAGATGAACCCAATAGTTATATAATGTACTGGGATGCCAATAACCTTTACGGTTGGGCTATGTCCCAGTACTTACCCTACGGAAACTTTAAATGGATCGATATAAATGGTATAACTGAAGATTGGATTCTATCTCTTCGAGATGATTCTGATATCGGCTATATTTTTGAAGTTGATCTTGATTACCCTCAGCACCTCCATCATACCCATAACAATTATCCACTTGCACCTGAAAGATTAACCTTAACCGAAGAAATGCTGTCACCTTATGCTAAAAGTTTACTTCACAATAGAAAATATGTTGGAACACCAAAATTAATACCTAACCTTCAAAACAAGAAAAATTATGTGGTGCATTATAGAAATTTAAAACTCTATCTTCAATTAGGATTGAAAGTTACAGCAGTGCATAAAGCTCTTCAATTTAACCAAGCTCCTTGGTTGGAAAAATATATAATGTTTAATACTGAAAAACGAAAAAATGCAACTTCTTCCTTTGAAAAGGACTTTTTTAAGCTTTTAAATAACAGCGTTTACGGAAAAACCATGGAAAACTTACGAAAAAGACGTAATATTGAACTTTGTAGTAACACCTCTAAAAGAGCAGTAAAATTAGTAGCATCTCCCACCTTTAAATCATTTAAAACTTATGACGAAGATCTAACTGCTGTCGAAAGACTTAAAACAAGTATTTTAATGAATCGTCCTATTTATGTTGGGTTTTGCATTCTTGAACTTTCTAAATTATTAATGTATAATTTTCACTATAATTACATAAAGCCATTATATAACAACCAAGCGACGCTCTTATTTACTGATACTGATTCACTAACGTATCATATTACAACATCTGACATCTATCAAGATATGAAAAATAATTCATCTATGTTTGATTTTTCTGATTATCCTATAGATCATCCTCTTTATTCGAATGAAAACAAAAAAGTCATTGGGAAATTTAAAGACGAATTGAGTGGTGAAATAGCTCTAGAGTTTGTCGGATTGAAGGCAAAAATGTATTCTATAAAAGCATGTAAAGATGAAAAAAAGAGAGCGAAAGGCGTATCCACTCAGGTTGTGCGACATAAAATTAGTCATGAAGACTATTTACAATGTTTACAACAACAAAAAACAAGTATTGAAAAACAAATAAAAATAGGCCAAGAAAATCATAAACTGTACACAATCCACCAAAATAAAATAAGTTTAAGTCCCTTCGATGATAAAAGATTCATCTTAGATGATGGTATAACAAGTTTAGCTTATGGACATTGCGAAATTGATCAAAATGTAGAACTTTAAGCTTAAATTTTGTAAAAATTGATCAAGATAGTGTAAACTATACTGTAATTAACTCTACTGTAAACTTCGTTATAAGTGTTGTAATTATATGTATATAATAATTATGATGTTAACTTAATACATAGAAACTTTGAAAATATTTGTAAATAGTGTATAAATTGTTCAAGATTTTATATTGTAACCTTCGTTATTGTTGACGAAATTGTATATATTAATTATTGTAAGGACAACTTACTAGATGAATACTTGTAAAAAAATGGATGTTGCAAACTTTGTTGTATTTGATAAATTATATGTGTGTACTAATTTTGTGATACAAGTTTAAAGAATTTTGGAAACACTATGTGGAAATAATGTTGTAATAAAGTTTTTAATTAACTGTAAACCGTGTCTGTTTTATTTCAGAATTGTTATTGTTTAGAATGTTTGTGAATTTTATTAATAGGTTAAAAGAAAAAAGGTTAAGAAGAAATGACAATGAAAATTGTTTTATTAAAAGGAAATATAATATAAAGTAATTTGATGACTTAATTTAAACACTACTAACTTTAACACTAATTCTAAATACACATTTTAAGAAAAGCATGATTATTACAAAAATTAAATTATTAAAAAGAAAAAATTAACATTTTTATAAATTTATGCTATTAAAAAACACAGGAGTGTATTAAAGGGAAAATTGTTTTACAATTTTTCTAAGATTACATATTCTAAGTATGAAAAGTAATTTGACGACTTAATTTTAATATTACAAACTTTTCTAACTAACCTTAAATGTAGGTTTTAAGGAATCATGATTATTTTTGTATTATTCAAAAACTTTTAATAAGATAATACAATACCTAAAACCCAATGTCTAATACTATAGAAGGTAAATTTCAAGCTTATATCTGTCGAAATGGTAGTAGTAAGTGGGGGTGGTGCGATCGATGTGCGCGTTAGCACATCAACACATCAGCACATCACACATCCTCCACATCCTCTGTCGGTGAACCCCCATTATCTTACTACTTATATATATATGTGTGTGTGTGTGTGTGTTGTGTATATATAACATAAATGTACATATATATAAACAGATATACATATGTAACAGTTGACCTGAAATGAACAAATCTACAAAAAGGAGAAAATTATATAATTTGTTCTTGCGTGTGTGTTAAACAAAATGCACTCATATGTATTAATTATATAGCTTAAACTAATTTGCTAGAATACATCACAATATAAATTTATAAAGAATGTTATAATTAGCCATAATCAAAATATTTGTGCACATATGCAGAATTTTTAATTAATATTTAATTAGTTTTCTTTGTTCCTTTTAATTAAGTATAATCTATACATACATTAATTAATATTATATGTATGTAATTTCATTCTCTATTTCTTAATATCCTTCTTGATAAAAAACAGTATAGGTGGACATAATTATTTATTTGTTTATTTTTATTTATTTATTTATTTATTTTTATTCACGGGATTTTGGTGGGATAATGCTCCGATAAGTGTAATGGTTGTTTTCAAAATATTTTTAAAATTGATATCGGTTAATATTTCATATTTTTTTTTAATGTTGTTATTAGTTTTTTCATTAGTTGATTATTAATTTATTTTGGTTCTTGCGGATTATGATTTTAATTTATAATGTAATTTTCTGAATTTTATTACTTTGTTAACTATATATACTGTTTTGTGTGTATATATATATGAAACAAAAATTGTATTTTAAAGACCATTAACTCTCAAAAAGAAATATTTCTCTTTTTGAGTTTCATTAAAACTAAATCAATTATATATATATATATATAAAATACCCTACAAAGAGTAAAACTTTAAAGAATTTCAGGTTATACCATCGTGTCTATGACATATAGTTTATTAATGATAGTTAAAATTTTTAAATGTATATATCTTGAGATTTTTTTCTTCTTTCACATTTTGAAATAGAAAAAGTTTTACAAATGATATTTTATGATTAATGTAGCTTGTAATTTCAATTTGTAATATCAGATTTTTGAAAATTTTCTAATAAGAAATAAGAAATATCCACATAGAAAAGTTATGTTTCAAAAACTACACCGTAAAAAAAATAAAGAAATAAAGAAATAAAGAAAAAGAAAAAAGAAAAATATCTTTTTATATAGATAAGATACGTTCCTAGTTTTCGCAGATTTTTCCTGCAACAGGTGAATCTCTTCGTGATTCATGAATTTAATGGTTTTTTGAATGATATATTTGATGATTACTCATATATTCAAGAAAAATTATTGCGAGTAATAAAGGACACATTAGTTTCCGAAATTTGTCAGGAAAGTACGGGATTATTATTTTTTTTTCAGTGTGCTTGTAAATTATTTCATACTAAAAAAAAAAAAAAAAAAAAAAAAAACATTAAGTATAAATCAAAAATGTAAATTCTAAGATATATTATTCTTATATTCTAAAAAAAAAGATAGAGGTTTGGAGGGCACGGCAATTTATTATAATAGATGTTAAAATGTTTCTAGAATGTATTAGTCTTACAGAGCAGTTGGTGTTGGAGTTTGGGAATAAGGGCGAATTACTGCACAAGGGTCCTAGGCCTGATGGGGAGTACCTTCCGTGTAGGTCATTCTAATGAGTTCTAGTCCGTATTTACGCACGTTTATGAGAAAATCCCAGAAAAATCTAGCGGCTATGCCAACGAGTGCTATCTGATATCGAACCGAGCTTCCCAAATCTACAAGCTTTGAGTAAAGAACAGAATATATGTATTGGCTTAAGTAATCTATACAAAATGCTGAAAATAATATTTCCTTAAAATTTATCATAAAATGCCTATAATATATATATATATATATATTGAAAAAAAGAAAAGAAAAAAAGAAAATAATAGTCAAAGATTTAGCTAAAATATTCTTTATTTTAACTATAATATAAAATGAAATTTGATTATCAGTAAATATCATCTATTTAAAAAAATGTCAGGATTAAAAAAGAATTACGTTAAACAAACAAAAAAAATAATAATAATAATAATAATAATGTTAGTGATAATAATAACAACAATTAACTTCTTATATTTTTAAGTTACTAGTTATACTTTGATTATAAATATCTCAATTAAAAAAATCTTTTCGAGAAATAAAAAATAAAATTTTGCCGGTAATTTAATTTTGACAATTTCTCGCGTTAACAAATCAATGCGAAATATACTGATTTGTGGAGAAATCAGCTTTACTAGTGCTTACAAATCAATCATTCATTTAGTGATCTCAGTTAAATTTAGTTTCATTACTGAACATTTTTTTTTTTTTTTTTTTTTTACAGAGCTATAAAACATTAGAGAAAAATAAACGACTTAACCTATTTTAGTTAAAATCAAGAATGATGGATTTTCAAAATTATAAATCGATATATTATAAATCGAGAAGAAACTTGTACGAAAGCTTCTTCTAACAGTTGTTAACGCCAGTCCAGTGTTTTAGCTTCCATCCATTGACTTCTCAAACAAAATGACTCTACCACTGCTCGACAAGTTTTCTTCACCTTGATGTTACCACCACGCCAGCCTTTCCAATAGCCATCCAAAACTGATTTTTTCCAATGCAAGTTGCAGTAATCAAGTGTTGCCTCAGTGCCAATATAGAATGGCTCCAACCAATGAACTAAAAATTTTTTGTATTAAAGTAGCGGTGTAACTGTAGCTTTAACCTGATTTATGGAATATATATTTGTAACACAGCTGCACACTGTACAAAACCATGTAGATTTCCTGATGACGTCCTGCTTTTCAGGGCGAAAAGCTTAGAAATATGTAGTTTTTAATTAAATATATGTTTTTAAAACTTTTATACGTGTTTTAAAGTGTTTTATTTATTAATTTCAAATGTTACACGTGTCTTTTAAAAGTGTCTCCAAATGAGATATAATTTTTTTATGAAAATAATTATAAACTAGTATCAGAAATAAAAAAAAAATAAAGGAATACACTGTAAAAATAAACGAGTTACACTGGCAAAACTTAATTGGAGTGATCCAATCAAATTTGTTTATTTAAATTAAGTATTAACTCATAAAAAGAGAAAAAATAATTACAAGATAAAAAGAACTTTTACATACCAAGTTTTTAAATCTTCTGTTGAATCATAGAAACGCTTCTGAAGGCATCGGGAACCCCAGCAATTGGATAAAAGTATTAAAAAATTACTTGCTATCGTGTTTTGAGCTATTATAAAAGTTTCAAATGGCTATCTATCCGGGAAGTTAAAAGTTGATTGCAAACTCTGTACTGGTAACGCTGCCGAAAGCAGTAGGGTCCCGAAGCAATTGGTTAAAAATATTTTTAAAATGCATTTTAACCGTATTCTGAACTATTTTGAAAGTTTCAAATGTCTAACTACCCGGGAAGTTAGTTAAATTAATTTTCTGCTTAATCATATAAACGCTTTCGAATACAGTAGGGACCTGAAACAGTTTACTAAAAGTATAAAAAAAAATGTATGGTCACCGTGTTCTGAGCTACCCTGAAAGTTTCAAATATCTAGCTAGTCGGGAAGTTAGTTAAAAATCGATTGCAAGATTTGTACTGGACAAACATACATACATACAAACAAGAATCGAAGTTAATAAAAACATGGTAAAATATGGTGATATTTTGTTCTTTGAAATTAGTGTCTTAGATTTCTGAAAGTTTAAATACGTATGTATCGAACTATATCATTATTAAATGTATTGACATTTATTATAAACTATTAAAATCAAAAAGCTAAAATTCAAGATTTTAATTTAACTAAAATATTTTTTAAATGCTCCATGCGACTGACTTTTTATATTTTCCTATGGTTTTCCATTATTAACATTTATCAATATATTCTAAACAGATTTGTGCGTTACTTTGTGAAATGTTTGATAAGTTAAGATTATTTTTTTTTTAATATTTTTTTTTTATTCACGAATTTCTTTATAATTTTTTTTTTAATAAACTGCTACAATGCAAAATCAAGGGGAAAGTTTAAAATCAGACTCGTATGAAATATTTTTAAATTATATATATATATATATATATATATATATATATAATGGTGATCTGTTAAGCATAGTAGAAGCCAAGCAACAGATACAAGATCACTGAAACACCAATGACCAATAAGATTAAAAATTTCTTTGAGAAGTTCAGAAAAATGAAATAATTTGTTATATATATATATATATATATATATAATTTTATTACTTAAATATTTTTTCGGAACTTTTAATATACTTAATATCGATACATTTCAATGCTTATGTTTGTTAACTTTATAGCCACTTGTGTGATAATAAATATAAATACCTAAATTCGTCAATTTTGCTTTCCGTTATTTGCAAACTGGATTTTTGTCCAGTCTACCAATCTTCGCAACTTCTCAGAGGATTGGGAGTTGTCGTCATATGCGCATGATTCTCTAATTACAGTCAAACAAATATTCTCACACTTTTGGTACAGCTCAGTTTCCTTACATTGTTATATTGAAGCATTTGTTTTTCATTTTTCATGGGACGATAAACAAATGGTTTCACCTGCCTTTATTTTCCGTGTCTGGAATAATATTATTTTTACAATTAAATCCCAACATACATTTATCTTATAAACGTAGTATAAAAAAGTTTAAATGACGGGAAATTTAATTTTCTACAGCGATAAAATGGATAATTTATTGATGTCTTTTTCGATTTCCATGCGAATTATCACTATAAATTTAAAATTGGAATGTATATATATACCAAGAATTGTACATATCGAATAAATGCTTCAAACAAAAAGAAACTTTTTCTACCTTTATAAGGTAAAAAAATAAATAAATAAATAAACGAAAAAAGAAAAGAATAAAAAGGAACCTTCTGATACACACAAACTTTTGTAAAAGTACATATATAAAGTACATATATAACATCTTTTAAAAACAAATATTTATAAGCAGCTTTTAAACAAAATACATTATAGATGAATATATTTTATATTTCAACTTAAAACCAATACGCGCACAAATAATTCGCAATTTTATTTATTTTAAATATATATATATATATATATATATATATATATATATATATATACACATTTTTTTCTGTAGCCAAAATAAAAATATTGGATAAAATACATTTCATGGTATTATACTTCAAAAGTCATTGATCTGTGCTGTTCTAGATATTTACTTTCGGTGATATTCTTACTTAATCTGTTGAGATAATAACACAATAAACCTCGATATCTTCTGGTAGATAAGCCATTCATTTTTCACTAAGTTCAGCACAAGTTATTTTTTATGATACCGTAACAGCTATTTTAGAATACATTAAAAGAGAATAGAATGTGAATATAGCTTTGTAGATTCATAAATTTTTCATCGTAATACTTTAATATAAGAAAATAAATATAAAATGTAGGTTATAATATTTCTTTTCTAACAATTTTGTTTGAGCATGTGACATTATAAATATTCATGCAGATTAATATCAAACTGAAAATATCTAATATGAGATTTTATACAGCCAATTCAAAATTTAGATTTAAAATGCATATTGGCACTATTATACTAATAGTAAGAAAATAACACTATTTTGTAATTTTCAAGTACGTTTGAATTTTGTATGCTTTACTTGTAAATACATCGACACTGAAAGAAAATTGTATGGTAAAACTTTCTAAGTCAAACAATAATAATTAAGAAAAAAAAAATCAGAAACTTTAAATTATTTGCGATTTATAATTTGTGATGTATTTGTGATATATAATTTATGGTTTTCTTTTTGATAATTTTAAAATACTTTTTGTATCTTTCTTTTTCTTCACGTATATAAATATTAATTATCTAAATATGTGTTTAAATATTCATCTCTCTGTTTATCTATCGACTTCTGCCGTTATTTATCCACCCATCTCTCTTGCTGTTTATAATTTGATATAACAATTGGCTTATCAATTTATCGATCTAGCTATATACACCTATATATGCGTAAATATTTATTATTAATTTATCCCTCTATTTATTCATATATATAACTATTTCTCTACTTATACACTACATTTTTTTTATATCCACGTATCAACTAATCCATGTATCTATTTATAAAAGGATCCGTCTGTAAATCATTCTGATTATCTAAACTCAGTAAAAGCTTAAATAGAACATAATTAAACTAGTGGAACTGCAGATCAGGAGCTTCAATGTCCTATTTGCAACACACATTATTAAAAAGGTCATTTTTATTTATTCCTTATTATATGATATATATATGTACTGATTCGATTGATTTTCTACATAAAGGGGAAGGTTTCTCAGGGGACTACCGCCCCTCTCAACCTCCCGCTGTATCTCTCTATAACTATCTGTATAGATATACGTATATATATGTATTCCTAATAACTGATTGTCTCGAATTAATTCTCTGTAAATCCTAAATAGGTGTACCAAATTTCATGCAAAATGATTACGTAACATATCGGAATTATTTTGTGCAACACTGTAAAGGAATTACAAATTCTATCTCCACATTTCTCCACGGAAAAGCATTCTTTTAAATTTTATTGAAATTTTTATTTTTCCGACTGAGTGAAAATAATGCCTGGACCGGGAGTCGAACCCCGGATCTTTGACTTACAAGGTCAAGGCTCTACCAATTGAGCTATCCAGGCCGACAACCGGTCCACATTACTCACTCAGACAACCTTTTTTTTTTTTTTTTAAGGCAGAAACATCTGGTGTATCAGGCATTATTTTCACTCAGTCGGAAAAATAAAAATTTCAATAAATATGATTTTCTTCCACAGTTGATTGTGTGATATTAATAAAAATTGTATTTCATCCTTTTAAAATTCCAATAAAATTTCATTATATTTAACGAGGTGTAACCATGTTAAAATACACTGAATATAATCCATTAATAATACGAAATTCTTTTATGTATCCCAGAAAAGCAACCACATTAATTATATGCACTAAAAGGAATACACCTATTTAATTAATTATAACGTATTAATATTTCAACCTAATTTGGCATCAATTGGATGATTACAGTACGTCATCGGAATCCTTTTGTGGCGTTCCGTAATTAAATTATTTACTCTATACATATCCTTTTTCTAGAGTAAACGTACTTTTCAGCATCTTTATAATCTATGTCAATTCCATCATGTTGAATGCAGCATAAACGCATTAAAGTGCGCTTAAATAAAAAAAAAATTCATAGGCTCTAGTAGCTCGAAATTCTTTTGTGTGTCTCCGAAAACGAACGGTATACATTGCATGCACCAGTAAAAACTATTCAAGTTATTCTACGTTTTTCATGAATATTTGTTCGAAATTTGACATAATTTGGGTGATTACGTTGCATTGTCAGAACACTTTTATATGGTTCTGTACATTAATTAAGAAGCCTAAGAGACAAATTTTCTTCAGAATACATAAGTTTAAGCATCTCAGTAATACACACTAATTTCATTTTAATTATATTAAAAACACTTTAAACACACGTACAATTAAATTTTATTTAAAAGATGTTAAAAAAAAAATTATCCGTAGCTTTTCGCTTTAATAGTAAAGCATCATCAGGGATTTTTATTATTCGTTTCCAATGAGCAGTTTTTAAATATTTTTTCTTTTCGCAGTCAACAGTTAAGTCTTTTAATAACGTGAATATCAGCAAAGTCAATTTGAAGTCTGTTAAAACTTGGATTAAGGAGTTAAGAAATGTAAGAAAAACTAGAACTTGAAATATCATACGAGGCTATTATTCACGAAATTTCTTTAAACATTTTGAAAGTTGGAATACCTGGACCTATCGTAACCTGACGAATTTTAGCTTTAAACAGAATACATAAGTTTAAGCATCTCAGTAATACACACTAATTTCATTTTAATTATATTAAAAACACTTTAAACACACGTACAATTAAATTTTATTTAAAAGATGTTTAAAAAAAATTATCCGTAGCTTTTCGCTTTAATAGTAAAGCATCATCAGGGATTTTTATTATTCGTTTCCAATGAGCAGTTTTTAAATATTTTTTCTTTTCGCAGTCAACAGTTAAGTATTTTAATAACGTGAATATCAGCAAAGTCAATTTGAAGTCTGTTAAAACTTGGATTAAGGAGTTAAGAAATATAAGAAAAGCTAGAACTTGAAATATCATACGAGGCTATTATTCACGAAATTTCTTTAAACATTTTGAAAGTTGGAATACCTGGACCTATCGTAACCTGACGAATTTTAGCTTTAAACAGAATGCATAAGTTTAAGCATCTCAGTAATACACACTAATTTCATTTTAATTATATTAAAAACACTTTAAACACACGTACAATTAAATTTTATTTAAAAGATGTTAAAAAAAAAAATTATCCGTAGCTTTTCGCTTTAATAGTAAAGCATCATCAGGGATTTTTATTATTCGTTTCCAATGAGCAGTTTTTAAATATTTTTTCTTTTCGCAGTCAACAGTTAAGTCTTTTAATAACGTGAATATCAGCAAAGTCAATTTGAAGTCTGTTAAAACTTGGATTAAGGAGTTAAGAAATGTAAGAAAAACTAGAACTTGAAATATCATACGAGGCTATTATTCACGAAATTTCTTTAAACATTTTGAAAGTTGGAATACCTGGACCTATCGTAACCTGACGAATTTTAGCTTTAAACAGAATACATAAGTTTAAGCATCTCAGTAATACACACTAATTTCATTTTAATTATATTAAAAACACTTTAAACACACGTACAATTAAATTTTATTTAAAAGATGTTTAAAAAAAATTATCCGTAGCTTTTCGCTTTAATAGTAAAGCATCATCAGGGATTTTTATTATTCGTTTCCAATGAGCAGTTTTTAAATATTTTTTCTTTTCGCAGTCAACAGTTAAGTATTTTAATAACGTGAATATCAGCAAAGTCAATTTGAAGTCTGTTAAAACTTGGATTAAGGAGTTAAGAAATATAAGAAAAGCTAGAACTTGAAATATCATACGAGGCTATTATTCACGAAATTTCTTTAAACATTTTGAAAGTTGGAATCCGCGATTGTAATGAAATGCTCGCCCTCTGGTGGGCTAAGGTGAAATTACAATAAACATGGTTTAATTCGAATTCCATACAGCCGCCATTGCTTGCCGATATTTAGTTTCACATATATTTATTGAATAAAAATGAATAAATACGGTGAAAAAGATAACACATATTGTTGTGTGCTACAATCTAACTCCAAAGGATCAAGAAATCCAGAATTGAGCTTCCATTTATTTCCAAATGACAAATTTAAAATTTCAGTTGCTTCGGCTAATGGAAGTAAAGAATTAATCAGATGATTTGAAACTAATATTTTTTCAACTTCAGTTAAAATTCTACTTCCGATCGAACTTTGAATAAACTGAAGTATTTTTTCCAAAAGCAATCGATTTTCCATAATGTAATGGCGGAGAAATTATAGTACGAATATTAAGTAGAATAACAAAAAGAACACTAATGGAACACACGTGGCTATAATGTTTACTAACAACTGCAGTGTTGAGAAAGCGCCATCTATCGATCATTACAATCGCGGATACCTGGACCTATCGTAACCTGACGAATTTTAGCTTTAAACAGACTTTTTAGTACAAGTTCGTAGACATGATAAAGATAAGCAAAGATTTGTTGCTATTTGTCTAACTATGCTCTAAAAGCACAAAGACTCCATTTATTCGACCTACGTTCTAGGTTTTCATTTTTTTTTTTTTTTTTTTTTTTTTTGCCTGGGGGTAGGAGAATTGAAGCTGATCGTATATTTCAAAATATGCCCCACACTTTTCTATGCATTTTAAAAACACGTCGAAATTAACGGAAACTGGTTAAAAAAAATTATCTATCTAAGGAAAACCTTATTTGTTTCTTTAAAAATGAGCTGGGAGGCAATAGGTGCACTAAAGGTAGAAAACGAGTGTGGTTGTTAACTCATTGTCTTCTATCACATTCAAAATAATCGGGCACAATTTAAAAACAAAATTCAAATATTCTGAATCCCGCATCCAAAATACAAAATAACTTTTTATTCGCTACCCAACTCAAACCTGCACTACCAATCTCATCTACAACCATCAATAATATATTGTTAATAAAACACTGAATTTAAATTCGATTACATAGAATTTAAATTCAGTTCAATTTTGTTTAATAATATATTTACACTTATATTAATAATTATTTCCATCAAAGAATAGAATACTGTACAAAATTACTAGTATATACGAGTATGTCTAATTATGAACAAAACGTAAGCAAAAAATCTAAAAAAAATAAAATAAAATGTATTAAAATTTTATTCTTATTTAACTTACTGTCCCAAATATTTTGCATATATAAAATATGACAAAAAATATGAAAATAAAAGTTTTGTCAACTCTTATCATTTGAAATTTGCAGTTTTGCCCTGTGGGTACCTAATATATACACCAGTCCCAGCCCCAATTTTTTAATTAAATGAAGTCCCACTCCAGTAAAATGTAGACCATTTTTTTTACAGCTTTTGGAAGCTTCGTCGTGTCCCCAAGATACAGTGTGTAGGATGGGACAAGCGTTTCCTGTATACAGGAATTCTTTTCATTCGTTAAGATAAATTTTTAAGTACATGCGTAAAGTTATTTAAAATATGAAAAAAAAAAAAAAGAATTTCATCCATATTTTTTTATCGTGAAAAATCACACTTTTTATTCAGCAGGAGTAAAACATATTCTTTTGTGTCCCTACAGAATAAGTGAAGGGTGAAAGTCGTTTTCTATTATCTCAAAGGATTATTATCAAGTGCTCTTATCTCTTTTCTTCTTATCTGGGAAACTTCATTTCGGAAAGTTTTATTTAGTGTAAATATAATGAAAAAGAATGCTTTGTTTCTTTTTTCTTCTTTTTTGTTTGTTTGTAAAAATAAAATTTGAAGTAGAAAATACAGTGTTGAAAACGTATGAATTTTTTGAACCTTTATTAACTAGTAATCAAATGTAATTTTTACTAAAATATAAATAAATAAATAAATTTGCAAGTAATATTAATAATTCCTGAGTAATAATATTATATTGAGTTAAAAATACGAATAAAAATAAATATTAGGTTTTTTATTAATAAAATGTACTTTTTATTATTATTATTTCTTAATTTAACCACATTTTTCGAAGTATGCATCATTGAAGGCGACCTTAAATCTTACTGGTGTGATTGTCTATGATCGGGACTTTAAGATTTTGCAATAATGTCACCGTAGTTGGTCTTTAAAAAGGATTTCACCCCTCATTCAGAACGAAATCATCGGAAAATCAGAAAGTTCCGATTAGCATGACTAACACACTCGACTTGATTTAGTTGTAAAATACGAGGTTGAATGGGCTTAAGATCGTACTAGAGCTAAGTATGATGAAATTATCGACGGTCTGGGATTCTCCTACATGGGTGATCCGAATATAAAAATCTCGTCTATGAATAAAGAGGAATGACATGGGTTAAAATATAGTGCCTACATTTTTTATTAACTCATTATGCGTCTAACTGACGTTTTAAAGTATCCATTATATGCGTGAGGAACTGTGGTAGTATTTATGAAAATTGTTGACCTTATTTTGATTTTTCCACACGTTTTGATACACTAGGAATCCTAAAATCGATGTGTTTTTTCACCGCTAAGTTATTGAATTAATTATTATTTTTTTTTACTTTCCAAACACTATAGTGAAAAAGTATTGTAATCATCTCAAAAATCCAAATTTGAGATTTTGATGTTTCTATACGTTTCGAGGTCCCCTGAGACCGTTTTCACTATTTTTACGATGATGTATGTATGTGTGTGAGTGAACACGCTAGCGTCTAAACGCTTAGCTCGAATTAGCTATAAATTAGTACGCATGTTGCAAGTCACCGTAGCACTAATCCTATTGATTTTGATGAATCTATCTCTTATAGTTTTTTTACAGGGACACAAAGAAAAATTCTTTATCATTATGGCCTATGGGGCCAAATTTTTAAAAGTGTCATAGCGTCTAAACGCTTGATTAATTTGAACAAAACATTTTTACACATGTTATAGGTCACAGTTGCACCAACTGTATAGATTTTGGTGAATTTAACACTTACAGTTTTTACAGGGACACAAAGATTCTTTATCATTAGTGCCTATGGGGCCAAATTTCTAAAAGTGTGATAGCGTCTAAACGCCTTATTAAACTGAGCAAAAAATTTTTACACATGTTATAGGTTACAGTTTCACCAACTGTATAGATTTTGGTGAATTTAACACTTACAGTTTTTTACAGGTACACAAAGAAAAATTCTTTATCATTATGGCCTATGGGACAAAATTTTTAAAAGTGTGATAGCATCTAAACGCCTTATGCAATTTAGCTGAAAATTTATATGAATGTTATAAATTACTGTTGCACTAACTATATGCATTTTGGTGAATCTAGCATTTATAGGTTTTTACAGGGACACAACGAAAAATTCTTTATCATTTTGATCTATGGGCTCAAAGTTCAGTAGCATTAAATAAAACATCGCGTAATATATGGAGAAAAATACTCAAACACTCTATTGTGTTTTTCTCTCTTTTGTTTGTTTAACAACTCCTCTTTCTTTACTTTATCTACAAAAATGTTAATTACTCAATGTTCGGAAAGTCTAGTGCAGTCACTCCAGATTTTTTTTTTATTGTTAGCCTATACATAGGCATTAGCCTATACATAGGCATGATTCATAGTAAAAAAGTCGAGTTAATTTTTTAATATATCATTTACGATTGTGGCATTTTTATTAAATAACAACATATTACTTTTAAAATTTTAAAAGTTATCCCAATTTATAGATTTTTGATAACATGGCACTATAAGGAAATATTTCACATAAATGTGGAAAATGAAGGTTGTCGCACAAAAAATATTATAAAATGTTACACAGAAGATAGAGAAGGCACATGTATATTTGCAAGAGGCGAGTTGCCTAGTGGATGGGGCATTTGAGTTATCAACTGCGCTGGGAATCCAAGTGAATTTAGTGTTAATACCATGAATAAAGCGTGTATTAAACTATATGAGAAGAAATAGAAATGACAAATTAAGAAGTAAAGTCTACCTATGTCAGCAACTTTTGTTTACAAGTTTTGTTAGTTTTGTTAACTCCTATTGTTTCTAAAACATTTCGTGTTTGTTAATAAGCTGAAATGAAATTTTGTATAAAATATGATATGCTTTATCTTCAAATTTGGAGGGCTATACTACAATATTCAAATACATAAAGAGCTGTAAAAAAAAATTACGTTTGTATTTTTGTCTGTGTTAAGTCTTTTAACACTTTCCAACAATGTTTAAAAATTATTATGAATTCAATTAGCCTGCATGTCTTTCCGTTGTGTGATGAAATAGGGAAAGAAATTTTAAAGTTATACGATACAATGAGTACGTACAAATGGAATGTGTTTATAATCAATGCGTACCGCATAATTTTTCGATTTTGTTTTCTTAAATTCATTTAAACGTATTGACCAGCAAAGCGGACAAAAAATACTAGTACATAATATTGCAACAAAAGTTTTTGATATAATAGGGCGAAACGTGGTCCATAATGTGTTCCAATTTTCTGCAGGCTTGAGGAATCTTGGTCAATTTTACAAGGTCCCGTGAATAAATATACGATAGATAAATAAAGATTATTAAGATAACATTTAAAAAAAAATCTTAAATTGTGATATAAGTACATGCCTAGTAACATTTATAATTCATTCCGGAGTATTTTTAGCCCGGTCGTTTTTCTCACACCAGCATACTTTAAAAGCAGTTTTATTCTTAAATCATTGTAATTACACATTAGAGAAGAATTCTCTTAAATCAGAATGATGAAAAAAAAAATGCAGGGCTAACCGTACACCGGAATGAATTATAAAAGTTATCAGGTATGTAAATATAATTACTTTTATGAGAAACACATTGTAGTTTTAATATCTTTTAATTAAATAAAAAACTCCTCCTGCAGCTTGATTTTCATGTAACATTTTTTGTGTTTTGTATTTCTTTTACAATCAGAAAATATAGCACACTATGCATTAAAAAGTTCTGAAAGAAAATTAAACTCTGAGGGGAATAACCGTCTTGTAAAAGTACAATAAATTGCATAGGATTCAAGCCAAATCTTTTTGTTTACGAAACTGGAATAAAATAAATTATATATTTTCGAAAATGTAGCGTTTGTTGATCTAGAGTAATTTTAAAAGTTCAGTATTGTACAATTCAAGGCGAAAGTTTATAAAGAAAATCATGAAGAAGATAGTTTTTTATTGTTGTTGTAACGTGCTTGTATTATAGCTTGAAATTATTTTTTTTTCCATCGCAGATTGCTAATCTAAGTTAAATATATATATAAGATTAAAATTATGACCTTTTACTGACAAAAAAATTATAACTCATGAAAATTTCAAATGATTTATTTTAGTGAATTTCGAAAGTAAGATTTTTTCCCTTGAAATATCTTCTTGTGTACATAACATGAAACATTTTTGTTCACAATATTAAAATACCCTAGTTTTTACAGACACTAACACAGAAGAAAAGGAATCTTAAAAAATATGCTTTTCATAATATGCTTGACAAAACTTTCATAAACTTAAATGCATTTTTCATAACTTGTTTTGGAATTCGGATTTAAATATCAAAATGTTTGTAAGTGTAAAGGCTATATAATCGTTCTTAAAGTAAAAACTCCCTAAACATTATTTCAGATATCAACAAGCAAGAAAACAGATATACTAATGTAAAATAATGTTTTTTTTTTCTTTTTTTTAAGAGTTTCTCTGCAATCAAAATATAATTGAACCTTTGCTAATCTTAGACAATACACAGGATTCAGAAAATTGATCTACTGCTGGATTTTTTTTTTTTTTTTTTTTTAAGAAATAAAATGTAGTAAAAATACTGTGTGAAAATATAATTCCTCCTAATGTAATCGAAAATATATTTGAATGTATCATAAAAGAGGTTCAATGCAAACAAAGTTAAAGGCATAGGGTTACATACAAACGGAACGCTTGCAGTTTCGATGACGTAAATTTTGCAAGTTTTTTGAAAATACAGTCAGCAGTAAAACTACCCGAGCACTAGCAAAAATTCCTATATAAAAAAAAGTACACTTAATTTAGATTTGTTAAATAAATCCTTGTCGAATCCTGTTCTTAGCCAGTCTAAGAACACGATTTGACAAGGATTTATTTAACAAAACAGTGTTAAGAGTGCTTTTTTTACTTAGGAATTTTTGCTAGTGCTCAGATACATTTGCAGCCGACTGTAGTCATACATTTGGATCGCCTGCAAACGGCTTTGCAACCGGAAGTGTTTCATTTATATATACCCCATAATGGGTAAACGCAATTATATATATATATATATATATATATATACAGTCGGTAACAAAAGTGTCCGAACACTAGCAAAAATTCCTATGTAAAAAAAGTACACTACGTACGGTTTTATTAAATAAATCCTTGTCGAATCCTATTCTTAGTCAGTGTAAGAACATGATTCGATAAGGATTTATTTAACAAAACCGTATGAAGTGTACCTTTTTTGCATAGGAATTTTTGCTAGTGTTCGGACACTTTTGTTACCGACTGTACACACATATAAATATATATATTAATCTAAGGAAATGGCGAGATTTTTTTTTTGTTAATATATGAATTTGTTCTCCTTAATTACTTAAACTAGTGGATCTGCAGATCAGGAGACTCAACGTCCTACTTCCATCAGACATTATTCAATAGGTCATTTTTATTTATTCCTTATTATATAAAAATATATATTGATTCGATCGACTTGTTACCATAATCAGATACATTCCTGATGGGGGCTGCCGCTCCCTCACCCCCTGCTGTATCTCTCTTTGTATACCTATTTGTATATCATATAAAGTGTTACGGAATTGTAAATAATTTCATTTATTTTTGTATAAATTCTTTCAAAGAGGCTTAGTAAGTTGATAAAATGCTAATTTTGTGCATTTTTAGTCGTTTTAGCGTTAAAATAGCCTAATTTTCCTTTTAAACGCATTTAAAAGCTCCAATAAGGGAAGAATTGGATCTGGCGCCAAATTTGGTGACTGTTCCCTCCTTGGCGATTTTTTTGGCGACCTTCGCAAGAAAATCCTTATTAGGGATATACGAAATATGTTAGCTCTAATCTCATTAGCTGATGAGATACGAGAATTTTCCAGAACAGTCTGTGTTCGATAGAATAGTATAAAAGGAGCATTTTTTAGCCAAGGAGGCCAATCTCAGATCTGTGTCAGTTTCGTCAAATGCTTGCTTTGCTTTGAGTCTCTTTGAATGAGACTTGCTTTATGCTTTATTGATAAACAGTTTGTACTGTTGTTTTGCTGTTAACGGCTTTTGTTTAAGCTATGTTTACTAGTTGAATTGAAGCTGATGCTTGGTTTATAGACCAGTATTTTTCTGGAACTTTCTGGGGATTAATCACTGAATTTTTGCAATCATTCTTGGACAATATACGCACCCCCAAGTACGCAATAATATGTATTTTTAATAAACGACGGTCTTGTATTATTTCCCTGAAATTCGTAAATACCAAATCTCATAACTATCAAATTTCATACAAAAAAATTACATAGCCTATCGGAAATATTTTGCGTAACCTTTAAACTAATCATAATTATATGCCCACAATTTTCAACAGGAAAACATGCTTTTAAAATTCTAACACAATAACATTATATTTGATGGGTTGTAACATGTTAAAATACACTTTTAAGAAATACCGACTATAGACCGTAATACTACGAAATTCCTTTATGTATCCCGGAAAAGTAGCTACAGTCATTATAAACGCAAATAATAAGAATAAACCTAATTAATTGTAACTCATTAATTTTTCAAACTAATTTGACACCATTTGGATGATTACAGTACTTACTCGGAATTATTTTGTGTGGTCCCATAAATTATTTAGTCTATACATAACCTTTTGTAAGAGTGAACATGATTTTAAGCATCTTTATAATGTATGTTTATTTTATTAAGTTCAATTCAGCAGAAACGCATTGAAGTGGGTGCTTAAATTAAAAATTTGTCCATAGGCTCTAATGTTACGAAATTTTTTCGCGTGTAAACGAACCATAAACATTGTATACACCAGTAAAAACTATTCAGCTTATTTTGCGTTTAAAATTAATAATTGTTCCAAATTTAACATCGTTTGGATGACTACGTGACATTGTCAGAACACTTTTGTAAGGTCCTGCATATTAATTAGAAAGCATAAGAGAACATATTTTCTTCAAACAACATAAGTTTAAGCATCTTACTCACGTACGCTAGTTTCATTTTCTTCATTGCAAAGTAATGATGTAAAAATGAGTTTAAACGAAATTCACCCCATACGCCGTAATGTTAAGAATTTTGGCGTTTCCCTGTACACAGTTTATAAAAAATATAGCAATAAAAATTATACAGCTACTTATATGCAAAGCTTGAACGTGTGCGCCAATTTGCAAGTCAATCGAGGGATTTTTGTGGCCGCTGTTGCGGTACATACATATTCTTCCCATAGGCCGTAAAGATAAGAAAAACTTTGGCGTGTCCCTGTACACGAACAACAAATGGAATACACCTAACACTATATAGCTAATTCCTTTGGGCTCATGAATATGTGTACCAAATTGCAAGACAATAGCGTTATTTTTGCGGCCGCTATCGCACGACAGACAGACGGACAGACGGAACCCAAAATCCTTTTCAGTCTCAACAGAGGGCCTCCACTGACGTTTCGGCAAACATTGGAAGTCAATAGCTTGATTTTTGCGGTGGCTATCGCGGTACATACAGATTCTTCCGTTAGACCGTAATGATTGAAAATCTTTGTCGTGTCCCTGTACAGGAACTACAAATGGAATACAAACCTAAAACTATACAGCTGCTTTCGTTGGCTCATGAACATGTGTACCAAATTGCAAGTCAATAGCGTGATTTTTGCGGCCGATATCGCGATACATACAAATTCCTCCCATAGGCCGTAATGATAAGAAAAACTTTGGCGTGTCCCTGTATACGAACTACAAATGGGATACATACCAAAACCTATATAGCTGATTTTGTGGGGCTCATGAACATGTGTACCAAATTTCAAGTCAATAGCTCTATTTTTGCTGCCGCTGTCGCGCAACAGACAGACAGAATGACAGACAGACACACAGACAGAGCCCAAAACCGTTTTAAGTCTCAACAGAGGGCCTCCACTGACGTTTCGGCAATTAAACCATTTTAAAGATGGTTATTAATTTTCTCTTTTTCTTCATTTTATTTTTATTTTTATTTTTTATTTATTTATTTAATTTTTTTTTCAAAAATTTATCGGTTAACTTATGTTTTCAGCGAATTTCGCTCAAAACATTTTATTAAGAATGTATCTAGTTTGTGATGCAATGCTCAAATTAACTTTTACTATTAAATTTTGCTTGATGTATATTTCTACCAGAAAATGCAATGTATATATAAATGATTTAATGTTTATTTTTTATCAGTTTTGTTTTTATGGTACTTTTAAGTTTTGCATTTTTCATTATGCATTTATACTCTATATCCTGTAAAATTTCTTTACTACCAGTTTCTATATACCAGTATAATTTTAATGTTATTATGCAAATATTATCTAAAAAAAAAAAGTTTACCTAGTTTCATATTTAATTGTTCGTTTCTCATCTGTATTAAGAATGTTAAAAAAGTTAATATTAAAAAATTAATTGCTAAACACTTAATGAAATATATATATATATCTAAATGTGCAAAACTGAATGTTGAACTGTGATCCAAAATTTAATATCCTTACACTAGAATTTTATTCAAAAATGACTTACAGGTTCCCACATTATTATTTAAAATATTAGAACAAAATACTTAAAGTTCTTAATAAATGTTTCCATAAATAATGAGTATCATGAAAACAAACAAACAAACAAACAAACAAACAAACAAACAAACAAAAAAGTGAAAGAGAGAGAGAGGAGAAATTTCCAGTTTCCAATGAGAGAGTGTGGCACTGAGAAAGCTCGATTCAATAATTTATTGAAAATATTTTAAGTAAATATCATCATTATCACTGAGGTTTAGACATACTATCCGTTTACAAAACTAAACTTTTAGTAACGTTCATTAAGTCTTTTATCTCGTCTTTAAAACTAATTATTTTGAAACTACCACTCGTTAGTGTTTAAGTGATGCTTCATTATTCTGTAAGTTGTTTTGTGTAAAATGTTGTCGGTTAAATATATTAAATAGGTGAATTATTCATAATATATTTTTAGTAAGATATATTTTTTTTAATTATCATTATTATTTTTAAGCTTCTGATCTTAAATTTACTCTTTACAGTTAATAAAGATCTATATAAACTACTCTTACCAACATCAGATGATTTAGAAGAAAACGAAGATACATTCAGCGATCTGCATTTCATTTACAAAACAGATAATTTTGTTGAATAAATGTTTAAAATAACGATATTAAATGTAACGAAATTAATAATAATAATAATATGGAAAATGTGATTATGATCCTAACAGCAATTAATCACCCCTCATTTAACATTCATTGAATACTAGTTTTGAATATATCTGTATATAAAAATATCAAGTTTAAAGACAAATTTATAAACATACAGAAACAATGATAAATAAATAAATAATAAGCATATTATTATTATTATTTTTTTTTGTTTATTGTATCTGAAATTTAATTTTTTATTTTATGTTTTTAATTTTAATTATTATTATTATTATTATTATTATTTTTGTAGCATGTAGTTTGTTTCTTTTCTTTTTTAATTTCTATTTAAAAATTTTCATGTTTTATTCAATAATTTAAATTTCGTAAATATCTGGTATAGAAGTTATTTGTGGAATGTATTTTCAAATAGGCTCCTTCAATTTATTCTTTACGTATTTTAGGGTAGTGAATTGGTAACTTTTCTTTTATATTGAATACAAAAATACATATATCTTTAAAAAATACACCACAAATAAATCTTAAATAGTAAACAAATTAAAATAAAATCGTATGTAACTTTCATTGCTTTAATTGGTTAGAAGACTTCTATATAGTTTACTCTATGTAAGTTTCAGAACATGTCTTTCATATTATAATTGCAAACATTGGAAACAAATTTGACACGAACATGGCATCTTTGTTTTTCTTTTTGTATACTATATACTTCTTTTGTTATAGAAATTTAAATATTTTTGTGTTTTGTATGCGATTTATAAACAAACAAACAATTTCTAATAATTAAACGCATTTTACTCTAATAATAGTCGCTAAATAATATTATTGATTTGTATTTTCATTTTAAAAAAAGCATGACTTTGTAACTCAGTTAGATGTCTCTCTGTATAGTCATATTTTTCAAGTTAAGGCTCGTTAGACCAGTACGGCTCATTAGACGGCTTAAAGCAACTACTGCGAAAATCCTTGTATGAACTGATATTAGAACAATTACCGGACTAATAAAGACGAGATTCGAACCGGAGAACTGAAAGCCACAACGGCTACCATTCTATTACAATATAAAAAACATTAAATTGAAAATTATACATTTAAGTACTCTTAAAGAAAAAATATTTTATGCACACGCTCATTACACACATCATTACACATCATTAATATTTGTGTGCACACATCATCATTATTATTTGTGTGCACATCTATGCACACATCATTATTATTTGTATATATACAGAGAGAGAGATAGAGATAGATATTAGTGCATTTCTAGTTCAGAAGTTGTGTGACAACAGGTCAAATTTTCAATTAAAAAAATATTATTGTTATTATATTCCATTAATAATTTTTATTATTTTATTTTTGCATGTTAAATTGTTCAAATGTAAAGTATACAGAAGAGATATCTCATCAACTTTTCTGTATTAATCTGACTTTTTTTTAAGATATGAGGAAATATAATTCTGAAGATTATCCTAAAATGATCTAATGACAGATTTAAGTGTGCATTATCCCATAAAAATCCCTTATAACAACTTAAAAATGTATTGCATACCATTCTTTATGGAGAGATTTTTCTTTCTTTTTTTTTTTTTTTTTTTTTACAAATATTCATTTAGTATGATTTTAAATGAACCAAAACTGGAGTGGTTTGTAAGAAAAATTCTTTAAAAAATTTACTTTTACTGTAACATTCTTGTCATATGTATGTGACATTTATGAAGCGAAGCATAAACTAATAAGGAGTAGATATGAAAACATAATTCTCTGTTTATCTTCTCAGAATATACTTCAGAATACATATATATATATATATTATCCATGCCTTACTTTTATATGAAATATCTTTTATAAAATTTAAAAAGACACACCGTAAAATTTTAGTGGGGTATGACAAAACTGGATAAGTATAAAACATTTTTTTACGTCTCAGTTTATCTTTAGCACAAACTTAACTTTTTTTTTTTTTTTTTTTAATTATATTGGAATATTTTAATCTTTTAATGGTGCTTGAACAGCATGTAACTTTATGGGATAAATTAGAAGTTTTGTCTTGCAATACTTTCTAACAATATTGTGTGCTTGTATGAATATTATAAACATTTTATGAACTAAATTGATTTTTATTTTTCATAAAAATTTAGAAAATGTTTTAATTTAAAAGTAACACCATATCGAATGTCTATATAGTATATATATATAAATATATATATATATATGACCATTAATTCTTCTCTATAATTTTACTTTTACTTAAAACTAAAAATAAAGTTTTATAAGAAAAATATCCTTTATAGATGTATTTATTTTTAAAGACCTGGTGGTTCTAAACAAAAATAATTTAATGAAAATGATAGCAAAACATTTTTGAAATTTTTGTAAAACACTATGGAAAAACTCAAAATCGTTCATTATTACTTTCCTCTATCTTCAATAAAATAAAGTATTGGATTCGTAAAAATTTTCGATTTCGGGTTTTTGATGAATTTACACGTTTTGAGAGCTGTAGAACACGATTTTACCATTTTTAGAAAATGTCTGTCTGTCTGTCTGTCTGTCTGCCTGTCTGTCTGAGTGTGTGTGTGTGACAAAATTTTGTGGCAACTGTATCTCTTGAACTACTGCACTGAATTTCATACAAATTGGTATGTAGTTGCACCTTGACATAAATTAGTGCCTATCAACTTTTGGTAAAAATCGTCTTACAGGTTGCTTTGCCATCCCGCTTTTTCTAAATTTTTAACAGAGTTATATAGGGCAAAAAATTTCAAGATGGGTATCTTTCGAAAGGTCTCGTCATTACCTTTAAAACGAATGGTTGAACTGTAAATCTGTGATAATTTAAAACAAAGTTATCGATTTTTTTTTTTTTTTTTTTTTTTTTTTTTTTACGAAAACAAACAGATTTTTTTTTTCTTTCTCTCCCCTTAATTTTATCAAACTCCCTCGGTTTCTGTGTTCTGACAAACTTAAACTAATTTTTGCTTTTTTCCCCTAATTTTGTCAAAGTCCTACGGTTTCCGTGTCTTGACAAACTTTAACATATTTTTGCATTTTTCCCCTAATTTTGTCAAAGTCCCACATTTTTTTTTCTCCCCTTAATTCTATCAAACTCCCACGGTTTCCGTGTTCTGACAAATTTTTGCATTTTTCCCCCAATTTTGTCAAAGTCCCACGGTTTCCGTGTTTTGACAAACTTAGAATAATTTTCACATTTTACCCAAAATTTTGTCAAAGTCTCACTTTTTTTTATTATTATTATTATTATAGTTACTGATTGAATTTGTATAGGAAAATATAGAAGAAAGTCTCATGGTGGCCACAACATACTAGTTTTTATTTGCTTCAGTATTTGTGACATGATTCATCATAGGCAAAATATTAAACAGGAAAACAAATTGTCAAAATACTTGCAGCTGGCAATTATTAGAACCTCCTTTCTATCACTTCCAGTTTCCTTCCAGATTTACTTCTATTAACATAAAGTTATTATTAATGTGCAGTTAAATAAAAAAAAATAAATAAAAGTAGAAATTTGGAATGTGTAAAGCACAGGTTATGGTTTGTTTGTTTCAGGTATCTTCAAAATAGTAGCCTCTTTTTACAGATATCACTCACCGGTTTGTGCTACTCTCCTTGAGACAAACGTTATAGCTTCATCAATGTCTTCAATTACAGAAAATAAAATTTTATCCATAGTTTTCAACGACTTAAATTAAAAAAAAAAATATTTTAATGAAAGATCATAAAATAATTTACTTTATTTAGTCTTGTGCATTTATGAAAGAGAGAAAGCCATAAAAACATATACTTTTAATCATAGAAAAAGTTTGTAAAAAATTCTTCGAATTGTTGTTGAAGAGTAATTCGGAGGATTTGCGTTGAAAATAAATAAAACACTTTTTATAAAACACCGCAAAATTTAAGCAACTTACAGCATATCTTTCCGGTCGAAATAAAATACTTCTTTAGGCAGTCATTGTACGCATGGGTGCATCACACAAAGCAGTAGTTCATTGCCACTGAAACTGCTGCTTGTTTGCTGCATTCATGCGCATTTTGTTTTTCTGACGAAGGTCGTGATTTGTCGAAACAACTCGAATGATTTGTTACATAATTTTGAAATTTATTGTGTTACAAAAAGTTTTATTATTATTATTAACATGGAGAAGGAAAGCTCACAAAAGCATCTTTATTGCTTTATTTTTAAGATGAAAGCAGTACATATATATGTTTGTTATTATTCAAAATATTATTCATAATCCCTTTTCATTATTCAAAAACTGAAAATGCACCATATATTAAACTAAATCCTAATCACACTAAAAATTAACATCAAGGAGTTACCAATCTAATCTCATAACGCACGCGAGTAACTTTGTGAGGCCTTATAAATCGAAAAATTACAAAAATAATACATTAGTTTTCAGGAAAAGAAAAATGTATCTTAATAAAATGAATCAGTTTCTTCATGTTGTGTACAGGATAAGGGCAATAAACAGGCTTTAAAAATATGCTCTATACATCGTGTCTCTATATGTTCTATACAACGTGTCTCTATATAAAAAGTGTCTCTATATGAGATATATTATTCTTGAAGAGATATAGCTATATAGAATCAACGTGTCATCGATAAGTAAATTTTAAAGGCAAATATAGATGCTTCACTTTTGCAAGAGATGAAATATTTTAACCAATCAAAATATTTTAAAAAGCATTCAAGATTCTTTTTACATTTGTTAGATTTTTATTTTATTTTTATTTATTTTATTTTATTTTTAATTAATTAAAATATGAAAATAACTTCCTTATAATAGTTTGAAAATTCGCCATTTAAATATTTGTTTTCAATTTAATTGTTGCCAAAAAAAAAAAAAATTCAGTTCATTGTTTTCGACAAAAAAAAAAAAAAAAAAAAAAAAAAAAATAGTATTTTCACGCGAATAATGAAATTTTGTAATTGAATAAGGAATTTAAAATATTTATTAGATTTTGAGATACAGTCACCTTTGAAGTTGTTGTTTCTAAATAAAAACAAATCTACCTTTTGCCGGTAAGTACCTAAATTGAAGTACCCAAAATAGACCTTTCTACAGGCAGTGGTAACCTGCACGGTAAGCAGTGCGGTCAGAAAAAGACCTCCCGTAGGCAGCAGGTATCCGAAGCAAAGTTTAGGACAACTTCAATGTAGGTATTTTTTTTTTTTTAAGTTTTTATTTATAATGTGATATAAAAAATAAACAGTGATTAATTCATTTGAAAAATCATTTAAATATGGTGACCAGCGAAGCGGGCGTAACCTGCTCGTATTGAAATAAAAATACGTTTTTGAAGAAAAAAAATTGGCGTAGTGATTTTTTTTAACTTAGTTTTCCGGTTTCAGTCAGTAAAAACTGTATAAGAAACAGTTAAAACATTATATGAGGTTTTTTACTTGCTGACAAGTGTTAATATTAAAGTTACTCAACGATAAATAAAGAGAAAATCCATTAGTCAAAGTATCTGGTATTTAAAAAATAATAATATAATATTATTTTTTTAATGAAGTATTGATTTTATTTCATCTCATGATAAAAAAAAAAAAAATCAACTATTTAGATTATTATTACTGTTATTGTTGTTGTTGTTGTTATTTCCCCTTTTCTTGGGGGGGGGGGGACATTTACATTGCACATTTGTCTGTAACTGGAAAAGAAATAAAGCACGATTCAACTTTCTTAGTACACATATGTCCCACAAGTCTGTAGACATTTTAAAAATTTATAACTATTGAATGAATTTATAGGATTGAACACGGTTTGCGAAAAAATCATTCTCGTGAAAATGATTTTCTTTCTTTCTTTCTTTTTTTTTTTTTTTTTTTTTTTTTTTGTAAAGAAAAAGTAATAATTGAGGTATTTCTCAAAAGAGGACGCTGTGCGTGACCAGATGACATATTTTCATGAAAAACTGTACTTATTTGCATGCAAATGTTTACAGGCGTATGAGTCTTATCCTATGTGTCCGTTGTCTTCACAAATTATAATTTGCAAACGAGTTATAATATTGCTAACTGCAGCTTCAGACGGGGGTTCTTACCTGAGGGAAAACTTCTTCATCAATAACGTTTTACCTATACCAAGTCAGTATCGCAATTAAAACTTCATTTATACGCAAAGTAAGAAATAAGCTGTTCTAGCCGTAAAATTGTGCAAATTATAGGATTTTCAACTGCATATATTTCTTTCACATCCGTTCGAAAAATTTAACTATTTGACGACAAAATATTTAAATATATATATATATATATATATATATATTACAAAATAAATAAATAAATAAAATAAACAAATAAACAAATCCCCTTTCATGACAATGATTTTTTCGCGAACCGCGTACAATTCTATCATTTCATTCAATAGTTATGAATTGTTAAATTATCTACAGGCATAGACACCCTGTATTTTCGTTTTGTAAATTTTTCATTCATTCTTTTACTTATTTTTCCCTCGGTTATTAAGAAAAAAATAATTACATCTTTATGATGCGTAGAAGACAACAAATAAATTCAGTGTAAAATAAATATTAATGAAATATTCGTAATCAGTATCATGTTAAAAAAAAAAAAAAATGTCGAGGCAAAACGGTGCGTTATGGTCATTTGCGAGTTATTGTTGTTTATAAGCTGCATTTGTACTATGTCTGATACCGAATTATACTTAAATATTTCTATACAAAATAATTTTTGCCCATTTAATAATGTTTTCATTAATATTTAGTCTGTTTATTTAAAAACATAATTCTGTTTTATTTACTTTTTATTTGTTTACTTTTTACAACTATTTTAATAAAGCCTGTACTCTTCAAATAAATACCGCATGTCTTCGACTGAATAATACTGATATTTTTTTATGAAATGTAATATGAAAAACGTTTTGTAGTACGAAAAAATAGTGACCGAATCGACCTTTTTTAATTCAATTTTTGCTTTATTCAAAGAACGAAATTCTGCAAATAAATGGAATAAAAATGGTTATTTAGAAACGGTGCAGAACAATAAATGGTGGAACTTTCAACTATGGGTGATCCATAAAAAGCCATGTCATTTCAAAAACAGAAAAAATAACATAATTGTCTGGATAACACGCCTACAAATAACGAAATTGGATTATTTCAAACCATTTTTTAGAAAATATTTAATGAAGAAATAAACTATTATGATAGCATTTTCTTTATAAGTATACAAATGTATTTTATAATTATTTTTTTATAAGTATTAAAATGTATATAATTTTTCTGATTGCTCAAGTTTAAAATTGAAAACAAACAATACGTTTAAAAATTTATTTTTTAATTTTGAAAATTAACAAGGATACTTCAGAAGCAAATGAACACAATATACACATTCAAATATTTCTAGACTTCGTAATATAATATTTCTATCTTAATAACAATTAAAAACTTTTAAGAAATTTAAAACATAAAACACTAGGTAGTTTCTCATATCATGTTGGTTTGAGCAGTAAAAAAAAAAAAATAAGTATTTCATACCCTCGTTCGAAACAGAATATGATTACAGATTTAAAGAGGCTGCCATAAGATTCCTATATTTTTGACTGAACAATTGCTGTAAAAATTGCTATTATCGCCTCATTCTCATCTCATTGACCCGAAGATGACCTGAAATAACTTGAATTTTCTTTATGTTAAATATGCAATAATTGAAATTTCAAGAATACATTTAATGTATGTGTAAGAAAGATAGTGTTTTATATAAATCACGTGTTTCGTTTTTTAAATGTGACACCGCTGTTTAAAATAACCCTGATTCACGTTTATAGTCTCTAAAATAGGTAATAAATAGGGTAATAAAATCTTTTAAAACATTGTACTAATAAAAAAAAAAATTAAATTTCATAAAGATGTAGTTACATTTACGGTCATTAAAAGTTCTTAAGGTTAAATTAAAAAAAAAATAAACGATTTACTTACATAAATAAAAAAAATACTTTTTTTATTAATATTTTTTTATCAATATTTTTTTATATTAAGACAGTTAATTAAAATATACATATAAAAATAATATTATAGTTTTAACAAATTAAAGAACACGCTTTTATAGAAATGTGAACTAAAAAGCACAAAATATCTATGTTAGTATTAAAATGCAGGGTAAGAGAAAATCGTGCGAGTGACACACCATAATATTTACATACATTTAAATCTTTAATTAAAATAATTTAAAATTAAACAAAAACCATTTAAAAAAAATCTCCCCGGACTGGGCTCGAATGCTAGGCCTTTAGGTTCGTAACGCGGAGCTTTACCTCACAGCCACAGTGTTCACGTAGGGAAAGTCTTTTTTACTATATAGATTTTTTGTTTGCTCCCTAAGCGGTTACAGACATACATTATACATACAAATATACAAACATACATACAGGTGAAGCTAATAAAAAGCGTGTTAACAAATCAATATGAGCGTTTCGGAATGTATTCAAATTTCTTTATCAGTACTGAAATCAATATTTATAAATATACAAACACTTCCAAAGTATTCTAGTAAAAAATAATATTGTGGTGTTACAATACGCATGTATCATTAACTGTATATTGTTGACTGGTAGTATGCCATACTTTGAAGAAAATAGAAAGCTTTTATTAGTGCGTCTAGAACGTGTTTGCATCTTCTTAATCTTTATTTAGTGAATCGGGAATATGGTCGCTTTTAACAAAATAAGTTATAATTTTAGGAATATAAAAATAAAATGGGAGTCTATGCTTAATGTAATTCTAGTAGTAAGGCCAATTTCACTAATATAAATATATATATATATATATATATATATATATATATATATATATATATATATATATATATATATATATATATATATTTTTAACGATTTTTACAAGGAATAAGATTAACCCCTTCCACTCCAGGGACGTACGTGCGTACGACCTAGTGTTAATGGCCATTACTACCATGGACGTACGTGCATACGTCCAAAGAAAGTATACGATACAATAAGCCCAACGTTGTAGTGTTATCAGAGAGAGTTGTTTTATTTGTCATATGGTATTTTGAAATTGTATTTTCATTACTGACAACTAGATGGCGTTAGTAGTCTCGGTGACCTATTAGATTTGTTTTTTTTTTGATTTCTCGCGGCTGCGGTTGTGTGTAATTTTCGCTCCTCGATTTTGTGTGTTTTGCCGGTGTTTGAAACTGTGAATAATGTCTGATTCTAGTGATTATTCACAGTTTCACATTCACATGACTATATCCCCGATTATAACGAACTTGAAGATTCCAATGATGAATTTACAACAAGAGATGACGGCGAAAGCGATGACAGTGATGATGAACCACTTACAGAAGGTGACTGAAAATTTATGTCGGATCCTTTTGCCGATGCACGTCCTAAGCAACTGCCTGAACTGAAAAGAGCCTTCACAACAAAATGCACATTGTTACTTCGTTATGTATTGCATTATTTCAAAATTATAATCTGGTATTTCACATATTTACACTACAGCTAGCCTGGAGCGGAAGGGGTTAATTACACCAATGTGATCAATTGAGGAATATTCACGTTTAAAATTGAAAAAGGATATTTTATTATTTCATCAACTGGACTCAAAGCAGTACAATTATTATGCAGTTTTAGTAACATACAGTTGGCAGAAAAATTATTGAAGCACAAACAGTAATCCCTGTATAAAATATGTACACCTAATACTGTTTTGTTTTGTAAATATTGGTCGACTCACGGTCTTAATCTATGCTCTTTATAAAAAAAATGAAGTTGATGATAAAAATTAGAGATCAAACTAGGAATAAAAAATGTGGATGCGTGTTTCAATAATTTTTCTGACAACCGTAGCAAGATTCGAAAGGAAAAAACATTATATATCACAGAAATATATATATATATTCATATATATAGTTAGAGAATTTTCAAACTTATGAGTTTCGTTGAGTAGGTATATATGTTTATAAAATGCTGTTTTTAATACTGATAAAACATTTTGAATAAATTTCGTATCATTCATTTTAATTTATTTTTATACTTGCATCTTAATTAAATCTTTCATATATATTTATTTAATTGTGAATATAAATGAGACGGTATGGTGTTTATGTACTTTACTTAAATAAATTTAAATATTAAAACAATATTTAAATTAAAACATAATATTTAGTGATTGTCAAGGGAAATGAAGAATTTTAGGAACAAATCTTGAAAAAACTAGATACGCGATATGTATTTATGCATTATTTTAAAATTAAATCTGAAAGATTTTTAGATTAAATTTGAAAAAAGTGTTTCCTGACATAATTTTAAATATTAAAACAATATTTGAATTAAAACACAATATTCGTTAAAAATTTAAAATGTGTAGAATTTTAAGGAAAAAACTAGAAATATTGCAGAATGATATTATTTTGTGTAGCAAGAAAGTTTTATCAAAAATAACTTCAATGTATGTTTACGGGGAACTAAAGTGTTTGAAAAATCCTTAGAGCATTTTGCTGTAAACATAGATAAATGACCTCGTTTTCTATACCAAAATTTTTCATGAATCGTTTTAAAGCGCGTATCCAAAATCGAAATGCGCCCATCAAAGTCAAATCGGTTTAAATTTATAACATACATATTTTTTTTTCTTTGTGAGTTGATATTTCATCTTATGATTTAACTCGACTTCACATAAATTTATCTTTTCAAGAGATTTATATATATATTTATATATATATATAATTTTAAATAGAAGGCAGTATATAGGCGTAACAATTTAAAAAGAGGGAGCGTGACAAACAAAAACTATTAAAACTACTTAAAATTCTATATTTTGTTAATCACGCCCACTCATTTTAAATTGTTACGCCTACGTGTTATCTTCTATTAAAAATTCTGCATTTCTTGTATAATTTCTAGTGTTACCTTTGGCGCCTAATTTATGCAAATATTTTTTAATTATTATTTAAAGAATACATACGAATATATACAAACAATTTTACTGCCTATATACTTCTTTTTATTTATTTATTTATTTATTCATTTTAGAAAACTTTTTTTAGAAAAAAATTAGGAGTTGGCGATTATCATGATAAAAATGTCAATAACTTTGAAAAGAGATATTTCCTTTATTCATTGGTGAAATTTCTGTGATTAATACTTTAACGGCATGTGGTAAGTAAACTTACTACCAAATTCATAGTGCCAGAAAATCTGAAAATAATCCATTCTTAACGAAAAGAATTAGGAAAGCAAGACTTCAGAGGATTTTTAAACAAATTTAAAAATGAGCAGTTAATTATTGGGTTGAAGTGTTTCTCTCTGATGAGTCAAGTTTAACTTATTTCGAACTGACGGAAACAAGCAGATCTGATGAAGAAAATGAGACCAAATTAATGAAAATCGCACTTTTAAAAAGTGACACATTCTCCCTACATTATGGTACGGAGGTGAATACCTTTTTAAGGAGCCGGACGAATTTTCGTGTTCAAGGGATAAATTAACCCGAAATAAAACTCGTCCATTAAAAAATGGTTGCCTGACCGATTGTTTTCGTGGTATTTAAGACTTTTCCACAATCAACATTTCAAGATGATAATACACCTTGTTACATGGCGCTTGTGGTACGTTTATTTGATTCAAGTTGTTAAAATTACCAATTCATTCCCATAAGCTTCTATAGTTTTGCAAATTAACCATAACTTTTTTCAATCCCACAAAGAATATCGTAGAATTTCTTCATTAATAAAACTGAAAATAGTTCTAAACTCAATTCGCTCAAAATGTTTAGTCTATAAAAGTGGGTGAGGATTCAAAATTTGTAGCCTACAACTTTGCAAGAACTACAAAAAGAGTTATTATGATATTTGACACAGTGAGATTTCTTAGTTTCATGTTAAAAAACAGTAAAATGCTATGCCATTGCGCATTAAAGCAGTAATTCCATATAAAGGTGAAATTATTCAATGCAGAATTCATATTTTTAATAAGTAATTTTTAATAACTAACAAATAAATAGTTTTATTTCATACTTTAAAATATAACGTGTTTACTTCATATGGTAAATCATAATGTAATAGAACACAAAGTATATGTTTATTGCTTTGCGTTTAAAAAGAAAATTTTATGTATATTTTTACTAAATACTTCGTAGAGTGTAATAAAACGAATTATTAAATCAAAAATGTACATAGGTATCATGTTATGACTACCGTGTTATACAAACATAACGGTTTAATTTGTTTCAATCATGAGTTATAAGTTATTACAAATACAAAAGATATAATATCAATTTTCCTGCAGTGCTGTTTTTTTTTTTTTTTTTTTTCCATTAGAGTGTTTTAATTATTTTCTTAAAGTGGAAATGAATTTTAAAATATAATAGAAAAATAATTAACCAGTAACTTAAATAGCTTAACTGATGTGAAACGTTTTTTAATTATATTAGCATGAAATTACTAGATTAATGATTGAACATAATGTACAAATATGAAATAAATTACTGTTTTAATATATTTCATATGAAAAAAATGCAGATAAATTTTATTGGGGAATTTAAAAATTTCCAAATTAATTACTTGTTTAAAAGTAGTACAAGTGAATTTACAGGAGGTACATTTACAGTTGCGTTATAGACTATATACATTTTCCAATTATATTGATAAGCAATGATAGTATGCGTAAAACTTCGCTTCGGTGGTTATATCTGCCTTTCTCTGAATCTTTAGCACACTTCAAATAGACATGCATTTTGTAACCAAAGCAATGTGGATTTTATGGTGAAATGAAGGAGATGAAATACATTATAATTTTATAAATATAGCGGTTAAGTACAATTGGAATGAGTTTTACAATCGGTACGAACCCAATGTTTTGTCTTCCATTTATTAATTACTAATTGAAGAAATTTATGATGTAAATACACTTTAAACATTTCACTAATCATTAGCGTTATAACTGTATAACAAAGGAAACATTTTACTAAAGAACAACTTATGTCGCAATGTATTAAAAGTAATGTAAACTAGTATGTTGTGGCCACCACATGACTTTCTTCTATATTTTCCTATACAAATTCACTCAGTAAAAATAATTTATTAAATATATTATTTAAAAAAAATTATCTTCCATGATAATGCAGACGATGTTTATATTAGAGAAGTAGTATAACACTAAATATCCAAAAAAAGTAAATTTTATTTTCAAAAAAATATATATATATATGTACATATACTAAATATGAAAAAAAAATGAAAAAAAATAATCGATAACTTTATTTTAAATTATCGCAGATAGATTGTTCAATCATTCGTTTTAAAGGTATTGGCGAGCTCTACTGAAAAATGCCCATCATGAAAATTTATTCCCATCGAGGGGGAGGTCTTCCCCCAGGGGGGAGGCGATGCTCCTACATACACATTTTTTTTCCCAGTTAACTGTCTATATTACAAATAATTATTTTAAATTTCATAATGATTATTAAAAAATAATTCTCTTTATGCACATTTATACAAACATTCTGTCCTATACCCTCATATTAAAAATTTAGAAAAAGCGGGATGGCAACACAGGCTGTTGCACAATTTTTACCAAAAGTTGATAGGCACTAATTTATGCCAATATGTAACTAAATACCAATTTGTATGAAACTCTGTGCAGTAGTACCTAAGATACAGTTATTGGGCTTAGAAAGCAGAGCACGCAAATAATAATGCATATTGATGAGTCCATATTAAAACGAAACACGTTTTAATTAGACGAACACTCACATCACATAGTTACATATAGAGAAAACAAATATTCAACAAGTACAGGTAAAAGATGCGCCGTACGAACAGTTCAAATGGTGGCGCGCCAGTCGTTATTGGAATGATCTATTATATAGTGAAGGAGGGTAAATACAAGAGGCATTGGTAATCTATAATAATAAAAGTAGAAAATAAATGTAACCTAACAAAGTCGACGTATTTACCCAAATAACAATGTTACATCTTCCAATCCCATAATTTTACAACAGTTGTAATGTTTTGCAGATGTTAATGCTTTTGTAAGTATGTCAGCCCCCATATTTTCAGTAGACACAAAATTTAAATCAATAATTCCATTTTTCAGTGCATCCCTTATGAAATGATGCCTTATATCGATATGTTTCGTGCGTTTATGAAAGATCGGATTTTCAGCTAATTTAATAGATCCTAAGTTATCTGTAAATATACTCACTTTTTCAATTTTGCCATCAGATAACTTATTTAGTAATTTACATAAATAAATCCCTTCCTTAGTGGCATCGGATAAAGCCATATATTCGGCTTCCGTTGATGAGAGAGCCACGGTACATTGTTTACGGCTTTCTCATGTAATTGCACTCCCGCAAAATATGAAACAACCCAGCAAAACTTGTAGTGGCGGGCTCGTTATGGCCTACTGCTGGCATCCTGCACTTGCCATCAGTTGCCGGTTGCCCCATATAACACCAGCAGCGGGCCATTGATGGATGCCAGCAGTGATGGAAGCCTAAAGAAAAATGGTCGGTGGCCCAGAGGTGGCATAAACACAGTTGGCCTTATGCAAGCTATCACCACAAGGCCAACATCATGTTTTTCATGTTGTGGCCACAAATTATTAAGCCATAACTAATTTGTATGCATAGAGGGCGCTGTGATTCTTTTTCTGTTGATTTGAAATTCCCTCGCTGTCCGCCATTTCATACGAAGTTTTTCTTCGTTAGTGTAGTCTGCGGATGTGTCTTCGAGATTGAAAATCTCGTAAAAAGAATATATGAGTAAGTAATTCAATTATTAATTTGTTTTTGTATTATTTTTTAAATACTATTTTTTTTAAATGTTTGATTCTAAAACCATTGTTATAACAAAAGGATTTCTAGAAATATATAACAATTATCCAGTTGATCCGTTTTAGTAAATTATGATAGTCGCTAACTTTCTAGTATTTTATCATTGTTATTATTATTTTAATTGATTTAATAAAATAAAAATTATGGATCTTAATTTAAATAGTTATGTTATATGGACGGGAGAAAGTTATTAGAACACTTATAACTATTTATAGTTTATGTTTCATTTTTTTTTTCTTCCTTCAGTGTTGTTAAGAAGAAAGCAATAGATTCGGGAAAATTTTCGACATCCTTTTTTCGATAGATTTTGCACGTTTTGAGTTGTTCTGATGAACATAATTTGAAAAATTGTCTGTCTCTGTGTGTGTGCTCAAATATTTATGAAAGTGATAGTAGTCTAGAAAGTTTACTTCTTCCGCTTTTTTTTTTTTTTTTTTTTTTTTTTTTTATGTACAAACATCGCTTCCTCCACCCCTGAGGGAGAAGTATACCCGATAGAGTAAATTTCCAATATGGGTATTCTTGAAAAGAATTCGTCAATATCTTTAAACGAACGATTATATTATATATCTGTGATATTTTAAAGCAAGTTTATTGATTTTATTATTTTTGACAAAAACTAGTATGTTGTGGCACCACAAAACTTTCTTCTATATTTTTTATTATGCAAATTCGCGTAGTGCAAATAATAATTTGTTAAAATCATTTTCCTGAATGCATGGAAACGATTTTCATTTTAGAACAGTGCTTGTCAATAAAAAAAAAATAAAATAAAAAAAAAATCAATTTTGTGCCAACTTCTAATAAAATGCTTTCTTCTTCTTCTTCTTTTTTTTTTAAAATAATTTATAACTTTGTTTTCATTTACCACAAATTTAAATCAGTCATTTATGTGGAAGTTATTGATGAGTTTCTTTTGAAAAATACCACCATTGAAAATTTATCCCCTCATGGAGAAGGGCGAGCGATTCCTCAACTTATACAAAAAAAAAAAAAAAAAAAAAAAAAAAAGATTCCTGGTTAGTTGTTAGTTATTTAAATACTTATTTTTTAATTCATAATAAAAATTTAAAAAAATAATAATTATCATTTATTTGAAATCATTTATATGAAATTTCCTCCTCTACTATGTCATATTGAAAGTTACGTAGAAGTAGAAGTATGGAGCCGTGTGTTGAGTGAATGATACACGAATGTAATCGGGAACGATTTTAATCAAATATCAAATTATTTTAATTAAATATCAAATTTGGTTAAATTTCGACCATTGGTTCGTGAGATACAGCTTCCACACATTTTTTATACACATTTACAGAGGGGAACTTTCTAAAAATGATCAAATTGTGTTCAGGAATCTCAAAACATGCAAATACGTCGAAAACCGAATGTCAAAAATTGTCTTCATATATATATATATATATATATATATATATATATATATATATATATATTACTATAAAATTGATTTTCTTTCGAAATTTAGTATATTGTACTTGTTTTAAATGAAAATCGCCTACCTACATCATAGAAAATAATTTTCATAAATAATAATTTTCATATGTAATTTCCATAAACTATTATAGGAAAAAAAAAAAAGTGGTAGCCCTAACAGTTTTATTTTATTTATTTGTTAATTATTATTTTTTAAATGCAAGGAAGAAAAATAATTTCACTTTTACGAAACTGAAATAGTCCCCCCCCCCCCAATTTGCGGTAACTTATAAGAATATGTTTGTGCATCACTATTAAATGAACTACAAATATTTATTTTATCATTTTTGATTAAAAACATTTTTTATTGCATCTATAAAATTTATGTTGATCTGCATTTTTAACGCTGTATAAAGATTTTTACGTGCGCTGATAAGAAGTTTCTCGTAAACTGTAATGTATCCAAATTATTTTATGGATTTTTATACTGAAACCATTTGTGTTACCTGTACATCTTTTTATGACAAGCATCCTACAATAAGTCTGCAAAACCTGTATAACATATATGAGTTTTGTGGAATTCTAAAAATATTTAAAAAAAAATGTAATTAATAAGCACACTCTAAATATAAAGTAAAATTATAAATTATATTAACAAGTGAAATTGATTTTCTTGAATTTTTGCATGCATGAGAAATCCTACACACATATACTTATATCACCTAACAACACATTAAATCAGAACAGAAAACAGCTGTACTTCTTTCATAAAACAACAAGATGTAACTGATAACTGCTGCGTCAGCGTTGGGTTGCGCAGGGAGGAGATTTGTTTATCCTGATAACGAGGAACTGTGTTCAGAAAATAAACGAAAAAAGTAGAAGAAAAATTAGTCAATTCATCAATTATTTTTAAATGAGTGCTTCTATTTTTTACAGCTCTATAAAGAAATATATTTGTTTATTAACAGCTAATAGATTAAAACTATTTGAAGTACGCTATTAAACAAATTCTTCAAAAAATAATGATTTCGATCTGAAATTATGCTAGGATTTGTGTCAACTAATTATTTATTATTATTCATTTCCATAATCCGAATACCGTAGATAATGGAAGCATTGTATTCGGTCAAAAATTTTGATTTCGAGTTTTCACCTGATTTACATATTTTAAGGTCTCGTGAGTCAGAAAAGTGTTTTTTGGCAATTAGTCTGTGTGTTTGTGTATCTGTATTGCATATATGTGTATATGTTTCTGGAAATTTTCTGAGTATCATATCTAATCATATCATATCTGAGTATCATATCTGAGTATCATCACTAATAAAGAAAGACGAACTTTTGAATTAAGACAGGTATAGTGTACAGATGATTTTTCCAACTTTTCTTGAAAACTGGAAATCTGAAATCAAAAACTGGCGATTGTCTTCAAAGTTATATAAACTTTATTTTGGATGTCTTTTGTATTTGTTATTTCAGGGAAATTGATAAACGTCCTATAAAAATACACAACAATTTTAAGTCTCACAAGTGCTTTCTTTTAAAAACAGCTTTATGGATTTTCTTCAAAATCGCTATATTAATTCCTTTTTAGATATCATTTCGTACGCAATTGTTAGTTTATGATGAACAGATCAGTTTACTAAGTTTTGGTGAAATTATCAGTGGGACAGAAACCGATATCTCAAAAAACGACTTTAACTTTCTTCAAATTTGCTACATAAACCCCTTTTTAGCATGTAATACTTGCTTAATACAGGAAAATTGACAAGAGTCCTTATTAGGTGGAAGCAACTAGAAATCTTGGAAATGAGTGCTTCCAAAACTACTCTAACTTTTTTTGTTGTTGTTAATTCGCTATGTAAACTCTCTTTGTTATATTATGACGCATGTATCAGTTTGCTTTAACAGGAAAATTATTAGATGTGTAAATTGACAAACCATTTTTATGTTTTCTGACCACTTCATTTAAAAACAACAACAACAACAGCAACAACAACAACAATAATAATAAAATATTAAAGGAGTAAAATATGTGTAGTAATAACCGATAAAATTACTGCAGATTATTATTATTATTTTAATGTGTGTCGGATTGTTTGATCTCTAATCTTCGCTTTATGGTAAGTATAATTTTAAACTCGGTTATCGACCTCAAGATTTTGAAGACATGCTGTTTTTAAGCTACTACATTTCGTCGATGATATTATGCTGAACTCGTAGTCAATTTATCTTTTCCTGATGATGGGTCGAGCTTAATTATTTTGAGTGGAAACGGCTGGTGTGTTGTTTTATAATTTATAAAGTTTACTTACTTTTTTCCTTCTTCAACAATAATTTTCCTGTCATTTTACTAAATGTTCTCAAAAACCTTTCTAGCATAATTTATTTTAATAAATTGAAAAAAGAAAATGTATCTAAAACAAACAAGAGAGAGACAGATTTTAAAACATATACTTATTACAGCAAAAAATTTAATGAAGAACTGGTGTTGAAAAAAGTAAGTAAAGAACTTTGTAAATTTAATTTACAAAATTGTAAAAAACATTAATAATAATAATAATAAAAGTTTCAGGTCGAAATAATTCCATGAACATTCATTAGGTGAATAAAGTAGGCACGAGTGAAGTAGTTATAAACAGCGAAGTACTGCTCTTTCATACATTTGGAAATATCACTAACTATTATTAAAATAAACTCAAAATGAAATATTAAAAATTGGAAGTGATATTTAAACATTTCAAAAACATAATTGCCTCATGGGATTGAAATAGTGCTAATGGCATATCTTAATACTATCTTCGGCGTGAAATTGCTGACAGAATTTTTGTCAAATGAATACATAAATATAGAATAATTATATTAATATTATTATATATTTTATTTATATTATAAATTTATAATATAATAAATTTATTCTAAATATAAATTTAATATAATAGAAAGAAGGTTAGGAAAACTATTTCATGTAACTAAATTCTATGATATATAGTACCAAAACTAAGATGTCTAATAGATGCTGAGTTTTATAGTAAAGCTGTAGTTCCTGAATAATAGTAGCACCACCTGTCTACCGATAAACACACAAATTGAACCTGTCGTTTAAGGCTCTATCGAAGGCAGTGGGGACCCGGGTCGAACATTGCACGAAAGACGAAGACGCTGCCAAATTCAGCGGAGAATTAAAACTTTGCTTTATGTGATTTCAGTGGACTTTGCTTTAGTTGTTAATTTTAAAGTAATATAAAGAAAATTATATTTATCTATTGATTTTCTTTCCTTTCTTTCTTTCTTTCTTTCTTTTTTTTTTTTTTTTTTAATTCGTTTAATTGTAGGGACAGCAAAGCGGGCAAAGCCTGATAGTAATAAATAGAAAAATTTGTAAATAAACATAATCATTGCCCCCCCCCCCCAATGAAAAAAAATGCATCAGTTCTTTCAGGTTGAAATAATAATGCATCCCTTCGTGAGTCTAACCAAAAGCACGAATGCAGCAAATTACTTTTGCTGCACTCATGCCCACTTTGTTTCGCTTGATGAAGGGTCTTTGTGCTATTTCGATCGGAAACAATTGCTGCATTTTTTTTTTTTTTTTTTTTTTGAGTTTATGGTGTTTGTTTTTTACAATGCTCTCTTTATAACAATTTTTGTTTCAATATTTTATAATTTTCACATGTAAAGTTACATTTATTTACATCAAATAACTTAACAAAGTTAAACATATTGAAATTTAAACACTTAAAAAAAAAAACATAATCTCCTTCATTCCAAAAAATGTAATGGATCAACTGAATATTTCCTATATGTTGTACTAGAAATCCTGAATTTACAACCATAGTGTATGAATCAAATACTTGTAAATAGTATTTAAAAATGAATATGTACAAAATCAAATTAAATATTGGCTGCATAGAAAAAACTGGCTGCTACCTCATCAGAAAAAAGAGAGAAAAAAAAAGAAAAAAAGAAAAAAAAAAGCACTAATAAAATTAAAGGTATCACCAATAAAATGAATGTACTAGCTATAACCAAATCACTGCTGACCCGTTAACGGCCCTCTTCACTTACCGTCTCCGGAAGTCCGAGCCAATGTTATTCTATGGGAAACTTTCTTTACAAATAACTTATTAACTAATACATATTTTAAATTCTGTTTTCACATTCAGAAAATTCCCAACTGTTAAATTGTCGGACCATTTTTAAAAATGTATTTTTTTAATTTTTAATATTTTATTTTGAAAATTGCAAAATGAAAAATTTCACATATTAAAAGTTCGTATTTTGCAGCTTCAAAATAAAATATAAAAAATAAAAAAATGTTTTTTTAAAAAAGTCCGTCAATTTAACAGTTGGGAATTTTCAGAATGTGAAAACAGAATTTAAAAATATGTATTAGTTAATAAGTTATTTGTAAAGAAAATTTCCCATAGAATAACATTGGCTTCGGCTTCCGACGACGGTGAGTGAAGTGAGCCCTTAATGGGAAAATATAAAGGACCAATGAAGACTGCCGGCAGTAATATATTTTTTTATGTTTGCCACAGCTGGCCCACTGTAGGCTGCCAGCAACAACATGGAAAAACTATATTTGCCACCAGATGGCCCAACACTGGCCCACTAACAATTTTAAACCTAATGTTCGTTGCCAACAGTGGCCCATTACCTATTTTCATCATACTGCTAGCTGCCAGCAACGATCCAATCACCGACCCACTAACTTATTTTTAACTTACTGCTGGCTGCCAACAGTGGATCGGTTGAATACGGCCTACTGACGGCCGGCGTAACATATTCCCTGCGGCAACGTTAACTTTTGCCACCGGCGGGCCAACTGCATCTACTGCTGGCAACCAGCACTTGGCCTCATGCTGGCCGTCATCTCAGGTTTTGCTGGGAATAACCTGTATATGACCTACGGTCATCGAGGCAATTCCCTCAAACCGCATCAGTGTAGCCGATTAAAGGCTCATTACTTTTTCTAAATACAAGTCCAAAATTTATTGTTTTCTTTAAGTATCGTAAAACTCGTTTAGCGGCAGTCCAATGAGTTTTATCAAAACAAGTTAGAAATTGACTTAATTGACTGACGGAATTTGCAATGTCCGGCCTGGTGGAAGTTGCAAGATACATCAAACTTCCAACTAATTCATGGTAGGGCTTTTCGTTTTCACAACATTTTTCGGCCTTTTTTAATCGAATGCTTGTATCCATAGGACAAGCTACGGGCTTGGCTTCTGTCATGCCAAAACGCTCTAAGAGCTCTCTAATATAACTATGTTGACTCATTGTTATAAGGCCATTTTCTAACTGAAAATTTATTCCTAGACAATATTTAACTATGCCTGAATATTTAACATCTAGTTTTTCATTAAGTTGAATTTTGAAGTTTCTAACATATCAGGGTCCTGTGACATAAACAATATGTCATCAACGTAAATCATTATAAGAGTCAACTCTTTATCACTTTTAATATAATATAAACATGGATCTGCATTTTTTTGTTTTGCTCCGAAATCATTCAAAATTTTATTTAACTTAGTGTTCCAACACCTCCCGGCCTGTTTGAGACCATACAGAGATTTTTTTAACAAAAGAACTTTATTCCCTACATTTAGATATTTAAGAATCTTGGCTGCTTTATCAGAGATGTCCCTATCGCAATTTTCATTCACAATTATTTGAAGAATTTCTTTAAAGTAATCGGGAACTTCCACAAAAATTTCCTCATCTAATTTTCCATTCAAATATGCTGACGTTATGTCAAATTGATGTATTTTTATTCCTAATTTAGCAGCATAACCTGCCAAGACTCTAATAGACCCCATTCTTGCCACAGGAGAAAATGTTTCACGAAAATCTATACCTAATTTTTGACTAAATCCGCGGGCTACTAATCTCGCTTTATATTTTAAAAGAGATCCATTTTGATCATATTTATTTGTAAGGACAAATCTACCTTTAATGCATTGTTTCGCGAGCCTGTCTACCACTTCGAATGTATAATTTTTTAATATTACTTTTATTTCGTCAGTCATAGCTTTATACCAGTTCGAAGCTTCGGATCCCTTTAAAGCATTATTTATTTCTATTTCCGAATTAAAACTATAAACAGCATTTGCATTTGACTCCATGCTGTCGAATTATTTCGCGATTACGCAATGACAATATATCTCTCTCTTCGGCTTCGGGAAGTGCAGTTACAAGGTCACGTGACAGTTCATCACTTTCATTTTTTATTTGAGGAGGAGAAATTTTCTCTGACTGCATGTGTGACTCATTTTGCGATTCGCTTAATTGTATTTCTCTTTGAGAAGCATCTGGATACAATTGACCTATTTTTGAAAAATCTTTAGATTTCGCTTCAAAGAATTTAACGCTACGGGATATAATTACTTTGTTTGATTCAGGAAGATAAATGCGAAATGCTTTAGAATTTTCTGAATAACCAACAAATATTCCTTTTTTAGACCTTGCGGAAAATTTATGTTTAGGTTGATTATTGAAATAATAAGAAATTCAGCCGAAAGTCTTAAAATAACTAACATTTGGTACTACATTATTCCATAATTCATATGGGGTTTTTCCATTTAAAGCTTTTGTTGGGCATCTATTTCTTATATAATTAGAAGTGTTAATAGCTTCTGCCCATAAATTTAAGGGTAATTTTGATTGTGATAATAGACAACGGGCCATTTCGACAAGGGTTCGATTTTTTCTCTCAGCAACGCCCGACTGCTCTGGGCAATAAGGGGTTGTTAATCTATGCTAAATACCATTTTCTTTCAAGAAATTTTCAAACTCAGTCCCAATAAATTCGCCCCCATTATCACTCATGATTTTTTTTATTTTTATAGATTTTTCATTTTCCCAAAGAACTTTGATTTCTTTAAAAGCATTCAATGCCTCATCTTTAGTTTTTAAGAATTTTACTGCACAATAACGAGAATAATCATCAATAAATGTAATAATATAAATAGACTTACCTATGGAGGGTATCCTAATGGGGCCACAAATATCCGAATGAACCATTTCTAACATTTTTGAAACACGATCTGAGTGCTTAGGGAAAGGCGCACGGGTCATTTTATTTAACGCGCATACTTCACAATTGAAGTCGGATATTTTTTTAATATTTAACCCCCTAATATGACCATTTAAATTTGAATCAATCAAATCTTTTACATTTAGATGACCCATTCTACAATGCCACTTTTCTACATCAGCAAAAATATTTTTTAAAACTATCGATTGATTCACTAGAAAAATTAGCTGCATTATTTATATCATTATTATCCCGCAAATAATAAAGTTCATTTTTTCTGTCCGCAATTAGAGTCACATTTTTCTTTCTGTTATTTATAATAGCACATTTGTCTTTAAAAGTTACAGTGAAACCTTTGTCGCACATTTGTGACACGGACAATAAGTTCGTTTTCAATTCTGGAACCAATAGAGCATCGTTAATTTCAACATTTCTTATTTTTGAGTTTACTTCTGCTTTAATTAATATTTTACCAATACCGGACACATCAGTAGTTTGATTGTTTGCTAAATTTACGGATTTAATTTCCGTATTCTTTAAATCGTGAAACTTGGGGTCATTTTGGTACATATGTCGAGTACAGCCGCTGTCAACACACCAAAGATTCTCGGATTGTTCTTTGGATAATATGTACGTATTCGTTGAATTTGTGCTGGCGAGTAGTCCTAGACTGTTTTGTCTATATTTAAATGATTTGTCTTTCTCACACTGATTAGCACGGTGACCGAGACGTTTGCATTTAAAGCAAGTAATTTTTGAATTGTCTCTTTCGTTCTGAGTTGACTGTTCAGTAATCTTAGGATTCCTTTTATTTTTATTCCACGGAGAAGGTTTCTTCCGAAAATTACCAGTCATGAACGCTCCATCGCTCTGTCTGTGATCATGGCGCCTGGCGTCGTTTTCTTCCACAATTTTTATTCGCAGTACTTCTGGTTTCGGTAGTTCGTCTCTGGATTCTATTGCGCACCGGAAATTTTCGTAGCTGGATGGTAGGCTGTATAACAACATCACAGTTAACAAATCATCATCTATTTTAATATCCATTTCAGAGAGTTTATCGACTATGTCAAAAAACTTTCGAAGATGATCTCGAATGCTCACAGAAGAGGAATCTGCCATTTTATGCTGAATAAGCGACTTCAACAGTGACGCTTTTCTGGCGGGGCCTTTAGATTGATATATTTCTTCTAATTTTTTCCATATATCCATAGATGTTTCACAGTTTTTGATTTGTTTTAATTCTGAAGGCGATATACACAAAATTATGTCGGCTTTGGCCTTTTCATCCATATCAGTCCATTTGTCGAACTGTTCTTTTGATTTCGCATCACTTGCCACGAGCTCTGGCTTTGGTTTCGAGCCAGATACATAAATCCAGGATTCATTTTTTATCAAGAGTGCCTTCATCTGTATTTTCCAAGTTTCGTAATTGTCTTTGTTTAGCGTTTCAATACGTAGTGTTCCATAAGACGCCATTGTCAACAGTGATCGTCTATCAAACAGATAAAAGTCTATTTATCGTAAATAAAAGTTAATTTGCTCTGGGCCCATAACCTATTGGGCTTAGAAAGCAGAGCACGCAAATAATAATGCATATTGATGAGTCCATATTAAAACAAAACACTTTTTAATTAGACGAACTCTCACATCACATAGTTACATATAGAGAAAACAAATATTCAACAAGTACAGGTAAAAGATGCGCCGTACGAACAGTTCAAGTGGTGGCGCACCAGTCGTTATTGGAATGATCTATTATACAGTGAAGGAGGGTAAATACAAGAGACATTGGTAATAGAAAATAAATGTAACCTAACAACAGTCCCCACAAAATTTTGTCACACACACACACAAACATTTTCTAAAAATCGTGTTCTACAGCTTTCAAAACGTGTAAATCCATCAAAACCCGAGGTCGAAAATTTTTACGAATCCAATACTTTCTTCTATTGAATATTGAAGAAAATAATAAAAGAGCACTAATTAACCCCATAATATATAAATGACATAGCATTTGATGCGTTAGAATGGTACTACATATTTTGCCTCAACGGTATGTATGAGAGTTACCATTCTACTAAATTAATAATACTTTTGATAAAGTATTAAATAGCTTTTATATTCTTACGTGTCTACTATATTTTGCGAGCGTGATTTTTATAAGCCCTCCATTCTTGTTAACTGCAAACTATAGTCCAGTCAAAATAGGAAAAATAGAAGAAAAAAATCGTGTAGTTTTGAAATTTTGCATACTCATAGCCGAGGGGGTCCTGAACAACATACTAAAAGTCCCCGCCCGTGGGAGGTGAGCGGGGGGCAGGGGGGGGAATTAAGGGGGGCAATTTTCAGTTTTTATTAAATATCTTAAACACTATCGCATTTAGAGAAAAAATGTCAATTACAAAATTAATCTACGTAAAATTTCCTACAAAAATGTATATTACATTTTGTTTGTACGATCATTAGTTTAGAAGATATAGGGAGATGAAATAACACATTTTCTTGAAAAATTATTTTTTGCTATAGTAAAATCAACTAAAGTGTGCAATTAAAAGGGTTCTTGTCAAATATTTTCTAATGTAAAAAACAAATGCATACATAGGGAATATGCAAGGACAATACAGTATGTTTTGTAAGTTTTAAATAATTTTAAGGCTAGCAGGCGCAAGTGGCGATTTGAGTAAAAATCTAGATAACGAAGACCCAAAACCGATCAACATTAAAAAAAAAAAAAATCGTGTAGCTTAGAAATTGAGCACAGTTATAAAGTGAAGTGCTCTGAATAACATACTAAAAGTCCCTAACCATGGGGGGGGGCATTTAAAGGGGGCACATTTTAGTTTTTATTAAGTACATTTAGAGAAAAAAAATCTCAATTGCAAAATTAATCTACGTGAAATTTCCTAAAAAAATTGTATATTCTATTTTGTTTGTATGATCAATATTTTAGAAGATATAGGGGAACGAAATAACACATTTTCTTGAAAATTTTTTTTTTTTTTTTTTCAATAGTAAAATCAACTAAATTGTGGAATTAAAAGGGTTCTGATAAAATATTTTCTAATGTACAAAACAAATATATGCATAGGGAATATGTAAGGATAATACAGCATGTTTTGTACGTTTTAAATAATTTTAAGGTTAGTAGGCGCAAGTGGTGTTTTGGTAAAAATCCAGATAACGAAGACCCAAAACTGATCAACATTTAAAAAAATCTTATATCTTTGAGACTTTTTTTTCTCTAAATGCGATAGTTTGCAAGATACTTAATAAAAACTGAAATGTGCCCCCTTTAAATGCCCCCCCATGGTTAGGGACTTTTAGTATGTTATTCAGGGCACTTAACTTTATAACTGTGCTCAATTTCTAAGCTACACGATTTTTTTTTTAAATGTTGATCGGTTTTGGGTCTTCGTTATCTAGATTTTTACTCAAACCGCCACTTGCGCCTACTAGCCTTAAAATTATTTAAAACTTACAAAACATGCTGTATTATCCTTGCATATTCCCTATGTATATATTTGTTTTTTACATTAGAAAATATTTGACAAGAACCCTTTTAATTGCACACTTTAGTTGATTTTACTATTGCAAAAAAAGAATTTTTCAAGAAAATGTGTTATTTCATCTCCCTATATCTTCTAAACTAATGATCGTACAAACAAAATGTAATATACATTTTTGTAGGAAATTTTGCTTAGATTAATTTTATAATTGACATTTTTTTCTCTAAATGCGATAGTTTTTAAGATATGTAATAAAAACTGAAAATTGCCCCCCTTAAATGCACCCCTGCCCCCCCCGCTCACCCCCACGGGCAGGGACTTTTAGTATGTTGTTCACGACCCTCTCGGCTATGAGTGTGCAAAACTTCAAAACTACACGATTTTTTTTTTTTTCTATTTTTCCTATTTTGACTGGACTTATCCAGATTTTTACTCAAACCGCCACTTGCGCCTACTAAACTTAAAATTATTTAAAACTTACAAAACATGCTGTATTATCCTTGCATATTCCCTATGTATATATTTGTTTTTTACATTAGAAAATATTTGACAAGAACCCTTTTAATTGCACACTTTAGTTGATTTTACTATTGCAAAAAAGAATTTTTCAAGAAAATGTGTTATTTCATCTCCCTATATCTTCTAAACTAATGATCGTACAAACAAAATGCAATATACATTTTTGTAGGAAATTTTACGTAGATTAATTTTGTAATTGACATTTGTTCTCTAAATGCGATAGTTTTTAAGATATTTAATAAAAACTGAAAATTGCCCCCCTTAATTGCCCCCCCTGCCCCCCGCTCACCCCCCACGGGCGGGGACTTTTAGTATGTTGTTCAGGACCCTCTCGGCTATGAGTATGTAAAATTTCAAAACTACACGATTTTTTTCCTTTATTCGTCAAATTTTGGCCTTCGTTGCCTGGACTACTAGTCAATGTTGCCTTTTTTATTCAAATATTACAAAGAATTTTGAGGAGATGTGTTTGATATGCATGATAATCGATTAATCTTCGATATGATTAGATAAACCTTACAATTAAACATTATTTTAGATAATGAATATAAATGTCCCTAAAATTAACAAAATTAAATCTGGTATAATTAATACATGCACTCTGCTAAATCTTTCCCATAACACCGCCCATCAAAATGGAAAGAAAGCTGAAGGATTACACTCTTCAAATTCTGCACTGTTAAAAATTTCAACAGAAAACTATTGGTAATAAATTATCTTAAGTCTTATGTAAAATTTCAGAGAAAAATAAACAAATACGTTAAAAAATCTATTAATTCAATTAATTATTGGCATTATATTAATTACAATAAGCCATCAAAATTTAAAAATAAACCATATGTAAATGTATGTGCTGATGCATCGTTATATAAAGATTGCAATATTTAGTTTATGATTTCATGTATATCTGATGGGAATTTTATATATAAAATAAATATAATTGGTAGAATGAAATTCTAAATTTAAGTGAAATTAAATCTGTAGTTTTACAAAAAAAAAAAAAAAAAAAAAACAGAATTGTGAGTAAAAATGATTTATTACCGAATTTATAATAGCAATGATTCTATAATTTTTTATGTTTTGTATTCTTTATTCCATACTGATAATCTATAATTTCAAAAAGTTACAAGACATTAAAAAAATATAATTTTCTGTGGTGACATAAATTCTTTATCAATAAAAGAAGTTTGACTAGTTTAATGTTTAATTTTTTAAGGTGTATTAAAACGATAATTACAAAAAAAAGAGAGATGTATTTTTTTAGCAATATAAAACTTAATTTTCTTAAACTAGTATTATAATAAAAAACGCCTCATACATTTTTACGATATTAAATTTAATTATTAAACAAAAAATGCTGCGCTTGTTATATTTTTCCATAAGAAATGCATAAAATAAAATAATAAAATATGTAATTAATTAAAAATTAAAAATCAACAATACAATTCCCATTCTCAAATGTGACACTACGACTCTAAAATAAATCGATTCAGTAAATTTACAAAGAATTTTTACTTTAAAAGTATTAACACTATTACTTAATTTAAAACATATTTTCAGTTTACAGATTAAACTTTCAGTAACGCTCATTAAGTCTGTTATCTCGTCTTTAGAACTTATTATTTTGAAACAGCCACCCGTTAATATTTAAATGATGCTTCGTTGTTCTGTAAGCTCTTTTGTGTAAGTTGTTATATGTTAAAGTCATTAAATCGGTGAATTATGCAAATTTTCTTTTAACGAGATACATATTTTTGAGCTTCTAATATATTATGGCATGTTTATCCGTTTCATTAAACAAACATATACACCAAAATATTCGTACAATCATGTAGTTATTTATAAAAACAAAAAATAAAAATAAATAAAAGTAAAAGTAAAAGTAAAAATAAAAAGATACCGTCTGTAATTCGTATTTCCTTCTAAAAACTTATAATTTTGTTTCATATATGTATATGTGTGTGTGTGTGTGTGCGTATGTATCTATTTAAAAAATGTAAAGAAAAATACATTTAAAAATTTGCGGTAACCTAATTATTATCCTAAGACTAAACACTAAACAGTTAACGTGTCTTCTTTCCAATAAATTAGTTTGAGCGAATTTGTTGATACATATGTTTGTCAATAACCTTCATAAAATTAACTTTGCCAATAACATAGAAAGTGTAAAAAATGAAAATTTATCAAAACAAAAATGACTTTAACGCTGCAACAATTTATTGAGAAAAGTAAAATTTGACCAATAGCTTCAAATGATTAATAAAATGAATAATTAATTTAAAAAAAACTAGATTGAAGGTCAGCTAAACAGATTTTTGAGATTCATGCTTTTCGTTAGCTGTGTGTAATTTCAAACATGATTTATTATTTCGTATATTCGTATCTAATTTAAAGGTTTATGCTGAGTCGATTTTACATCACACTAGTACTACACTATGGATAATTGTCGACGGTCTTAATTTGAAACACACACACACACACACACATATATATATAAATATATATATATATATATATTCCCTTGTACCATAAGATACGTAAGATATTCTTTTAGTTCTACTTGATTATTTACTTAATTAAATATTTTTAAAAAATGCAGAAGCTGGCTCTGATATAGTGTTTTGGTAAAGTTATAGCTTCGCATACTTTTAAGGTATGAAAGGTATCGAGTCAGGAGCATAAAGGTCGCCAGTTGAATGTAGTATCAGAGTTGGTCGTAAGCGATTATACTGAATTAGGAATACTGGGTTGAGAAAGTAAAGATCACCAGTTGAATTTATTATGGGAGGTTATCGCTAGTGATAACGCCGAGTTGAGTTAGAAATATTGGGTTGAGAAAGTGAAGGTCACTGTGTGAATGCGTTTCACACATATGTTTCATGATTGTTAATTTAATTTTGCAAATTAAAAAAAAAAAAAAAAAAAAAGATAAATATAACTAAATAATAGACATGGTTTTTTGAAATTAAAATAATTTACTCAAGTAGTTAAATAGAATTTTCCCATTTTCTTTACAAATCAAAACTGCTTCATAATGCATTTCGTTTTCCTTTTATTAAAAAGAAAGTTCTTTCCTCCTTTTAGTATAAAGCAATATTTATATTGGGGTTCTGAAAAGTAGTTTTAATTCATAATTTTTCCCTTAAACAATAAAACCGTTATCACTGTAATTTATTTAAGATAGTGTTATTTCAGAATAATTACCAGCATATCTAGCATATTTCGGTATAAATAAAACAACAACAAAAAAAATACTAATAATAATAATAATAATAAAGAATTTCCGTTAACAATCACAATGCTTCTCTTTACATAAAAAAAAGCTATTATCATGTAATAACTTTTTCATAAAAGCGGATGTGTTTCTAAAAATAGATTTTTAATGGGTTTATAGACGACTGGCTGGCGCTCTATATTAAGTTTATTTTTCCTCACCTGCGATAAGTTGTTTGATAGACAGGTGGCGCTTATTTTTTATGCCAAATTATTTTGAGTTTTATAACGGTCAGATTATTTTCAAAATTTTTGTATTAAAATATGCGGGAACAAAGAAACAGTTTGGCATTCTTTCTGGCTTAATTTTAACTATGCCAGATTTACGGTTGGCATCTATTATTGCGAGTCGTTGAATTCTCGCTCAGTTCTTCGCTTGCTTTGTTCTTGAAATTTTGTTTTTTAGTAGAAGTCCTCTCCTTCACGACAAATTGCTGTTGGGATTATTAACCTTTTCATTACTAATTAATATGAAGTGCCTGATTATTTTGAATTGATGTCTAATTTACCTGCTTTAAATAAATTGCTTCCAAGGAATATGCTTTGTTTTGCCTGTAGTGTTCTCTCTTCTTGATTGACATTTTTTCGCAGTGTGACATGGCTATACTGATAGATAACATGGGTGTACTTTTCTTCGTTATAGTAACTAACTGGATACAGGATCAAGGGACGATGTTTTGGGTGAGATAACAGGTTGAATTTAGTATTGTCAATGTAGAGATACAATTGGGCTGGCGTAGTTTATCTCTAGCTATTGGTGAATCAATTTGTGAAATTAAGAACAGCGTTTACGGAAATTGCGAAACTAGAAAGAAATGAAATATAAGTAATTTTAGAATGAGCATTTGGTATAAAATGAAGTAAACCTATTAATGAAGTTTACTTTTAAATCGATTTCCAAGCGAAGGAAGAGTGTGTTTATTGGAATATTTTTTGGAGTTTATTTGACCGGCTTTATGACAAATTTCTATGATAGAACCATTATGATGTTTTAAAGTTTAGTGCATATTTAGGCTTCCTACAGCAAGTGCTACAGCTTGATGACCTCGAAAGTTTTCAAGTGGTGAGACATCTTTTAGATATAGTTAAAATTATTGAGTTATACTACTATTCCGTTGACTATTTATTGAGTCTTTTCTGCAATTTAGTATGCCCTTTCCATTTCAAGACGAAAACAAAAGCTTGATGTTTTAAATTTGAGTTCTTACTTGAACTATCCCACACCTAGCAATACGATGGAAGATAATCTTCTTATTCAGGCTGCAACGCAGTCATCACATACTGGGTAGAGTATTTTTAAAAATTCGCCATTTGGGCAATATTTTGTATTGAGCATCAATCCACCATGATGCAAATATTTTATTTATGTCATCGACAGACATTTTTAAAAATTATTGATCATTTAATTATTTCTAAATGCAAAGAAAACAAAATATAAAATATAAAATAAAATTTGAAGTGAGTCCAATCGAATTTCCGAAGATTAACTAATTAACTTCTCTTACTTTAATTTGTTTAAACAAATTAAAATAAGAGAAGTCTGGAATCAATCAGATAAATTGAATAAGGCGTTAAACGCTTTTGCTTTTCGTTGTCTTCCTGTAATAAAATATTAGTGCTATATTTACCAAAATCTAGCCAAATTCTGTAATGGTGACTTATATCATGTATTTAAAATTTCAGCTCAATCGGATAAGGCAGTTAAACATTATCGCACTTTAAATAAATTGAGGCCATAGTACATAATGATAAAGAATTTTTCGTTGTGTCCTTGTGCTAATTTCACTAAAATCTGTGCAGTTCGGACGATGGTGACTTACAACATACGCACCAACTTTCAGCTTTTAAAAGCAAAATTTTATATGTTATCGTGTTCACTCACTCACTTACATACACACACATACAAATCGTATAAAATTGCAGATTTCTCTATAAGGGGAGCTTATTTCAAGACCAATGTTGTAAGTGTATAAACAGACGACACGATAACCACAAATATAAATTTGCACCATTCTTCGATCATTCGTTTTTGAGCTACATTATTTAACATTAAATTAAATAATTACATATTTTTTAGACTTCACTTATAACTTCAATAAATTGGAAAATATCTGCCTATTTAATGCTATAACACGTATTTTTTCTTACATTTCTTATGCAATGAATTTTTTGAAATATATATTTTTTCTGATATTTATTTTTTCGAATGCAGTCGCTAAACTCAATTACATAATTAATTACCTAGATTAAATTTTGTGTGCTACTGAAGTTCTTCTATAAATAAATTAAACATAAACTATTTGGTTTACATAACTGCAAAATAATTGTTTTTGAAACATTATCTTTTAAAGAAACATGTAAAAATTTGCATTTAATGTGCCTTTTTGCAATTGATAATTATTAAAATTTTCTAATTATATAGGAGTAATTAAAAGACCAAAAAAGAAATTCTTCTTTATGTTGGATTTAATTTAATAAATTTAGAATGCATGAAATTATTTTAATTAATGACTAAACAAAAATAAAAGTAATAATTCCTTTGAGGGCATTTTTGATTGGAGTAGAAAATGGCAAGAACTTGTTTTTTAACAAATTAACTAGAAACCACATCTGAAATAAACAATGTTATTATATGTAATTAAAATCTCATCAACTTATATTAGTTATCTCCTTTCTAGATCACTCTGTATTAAATGTATAAAAAAAATATTTTAATACTGGCATGTACAGTTAAATGTTTTCGCCATTTATTTATATAATTATATACATTCTTTTTTATTTATTCACAAATATTCTAAACAACGTAACACGTACAATATATATATAAATATATGTCATATGAAAATATTTTCACAGGAAGAAAAATGAAATCACATGAAGAAATGTAAGATATAATTAAAAAAGATTAACTATATCATACATTGAAAGGATACACTAAAACAGTAAAACCTGAGGGTCAGGGATTGATTAATGTATGAAAATAATAAGTGAATATCTTTTTATCTGTAAGCCTAAAGGTGAAATGTTTATAGATAACACCTCCCAATACACCTAAACAAGACGTAACCAATGACGTATGAAAAAGATAAACTAGAAAAATACTAGATTACTTAAATAATAATAATAATAAATAAATAAATAAATAAAATAATTTTCCTTCAGAAAAATTTGTTCAAAATGAGCCTTCAGTTTAACACGTTGAGCACGGTGCCGAAATCGCTGTATTTTCTGTTAAGCCGGATCAAGTCCCCGTCAAATGTTGTTATGCCTTTATTAAAAAAAAAAAAAAATCATAGAGGTCATACGTTGTGTATTTATAACTTGTATAGCATTATCGATTTGGCGAATAACCTAATAGACAAAAACACACATTTGATTGGTACACTTCGAACAAATCGTAAAGGAAACCCAAGTGAAGTAATACATACTAAACTGAAATGCAGAGAAATTATCGCGAAAAAAATATCAGGGTATTACATTGTTGAAGTGGAATGACAATAGAGATGTTCTGGTCCTGTCTACTAAACATTCAAGCGAAATGATAAATGTCAAAATAAAAAGAGGATTTTGCCCCAAACCAAAAATTGTGGCTGAATATAGTAAAGAAGAGACCTTTATTGACTTGTCAGACCAAATGAGTGCGTATAGCAGTCCCTTGAGAAAAACTCTCCAGTGGTATAAAAAATTGGTCTTCAAGCTATTTCTAAATACTGCTGTTATAAATGTTCATGTTTCAAGAAGTAACAGGAAACAAATATATATATATATATGTATATATATATATATATATATATATATATATATATATATATATATATATATATATATATATATATATATATATATTAGTCATGGCATTTCGCAGAAAATTGACGGATGCACTCATATGGCGACTAGATGAGGAAATTCCAACCCAAGGTGAAAGAAAAAAAAAAAAGGAAAAATGAAGGACAGAGACGTACATAAAGTCCAAAGATATTATGCAGGATGTTATGATGACAATTCAAAACTATTTGGATGCAAGATAGGCAAAATTTTGACCAAAAAAGTTATCACGTTTTATAATATGTGTAAATCCAAGCCACATTTTTGCTTAGAATGGTTTAATAAATTTCATTGAAACCACATATGACTATAATTTATTGAGATTACATTTATTTTTTTAACTTTAAGCCGCGCTCAACGTGTTAACTAACTTAATAATTGAAAGCAGAAGTTGAAGTAATTTTATAATTCGTAAATCTATACATATAAAAGAGTACTTCCACTCACTCACTCACTGACTGATCAACGCACAGAAAAACCTACTGGAGCCACTGACTCGAAACTGAGTTAGATTAACTATACATATAAAAGAGTACTTCCACTCACTCACTGACTCATCAACGCATAGCATAATCTACAGGAGCCACTGACTCGAAACTGAGTCAGATTATAGAGCATATAGTGTAAGCATTCCCTAAGAAGCGATTTTGCGAAATTCGCCCCCAAGGGGGACTAGAAGGCAAAAATGTGATTTCACAAAAACCTTCATATCTCAAAGAAAAAAAACAGATATCCGTAAAATTTTAGCTTTAAAATATAGCTAACATAAATATATAAAAATCATATTTATTGAAATTTTATTTTTCCGACTGAGTGAAAATAATGCCTGGACCGGGACTCGAACCCCGGATCTTTGACTTTCAAGGTCAAGGCTCTACCAATTGAGCTATCCAGGCCGACACCCCGGTCAGCATTACTCACTCAGACATCCCTTAGGCAGAAACATCTCTGGTCTATCATGTAGATAGCTCAACAGAAAATAAGCCGCAGGAAAGGGAAAACACCATTAGATAATGGGAGAAAGAAATACAATTTTTATTAAAATCACAATTAACTGTGGAAGAAAATCATATTTATTGAAATTTTATTTTTCCGACTGAGTGAAAATAATGCCTGGTCCGGGTCTCGAACCCCGGATCTTTGACTTACAAGGTCAAGGCTCTACCAATTGAGCTATCCAGGCCGACACCCCGGTCAGCATTACTCACTCAGACATCCCTTAGGCAGAAACATCTCTGGTCTATCATGTAGATAGCTCAACAGAAAATAAGCCGCAGGAAAGGGAAAACACCATTAGATAATGGGAGAAAGAAATACAATTTTTATAAAAATCACAATCAACTGTGGAAGAAAATCATATTTATTGAAATTTTATTTTTCCGACTGAGTGAAAATAATGCCTGGACCGGGTCTCGAACCCCGGATCTTTGACTTACAAGGTCAAGGCTCTACCAATTGAGCTATCCAGGCCGACACCCCGGTCAGCATTACTCACTCAGACATCCCTTAGGCAGAAACATCTCTGGTCTATCATGTAGCTAGCTCAACAGAAAATAAGCCGCAGGAAAGGGAAAACACCATTAGATAATGGGAGAAAGAAATACAATTTTTATTAAAATCACAATCAACTGTGGAAGAAAATCATATTTATTGAAATTTTATTTTTCCGATTGAGTGAAAATAATGCCTGGACCGGGACTCGAACCCCGGATCTTTGACTTCAATAAATATGATTTTCTTCCACAGTTGATTGTGATTTTAATATAAAAATCAATTTCTGGAATTTTAGAAGTTCGGTCCCCAAGGGGGGAAAGGGGGCAAAACATGATTTCACATGCATAAAACGTAGTTTCACATACTTCTATATATCTCAAACAAATAAACACATATACGTGAAATGATTGCTCTAATATATAGCTAATGCAAATACCTAAAAATCAATTTCTGGAATTTTAGAAGTTCGGTCTCCAAGGGGAAAAGGGAGCAAAACGTGATTTCAGATGCACAAAACGTGGTTTCACATACTTCTATACATCTCAAACAAAAAAGCACATATACGTGAAATGATTGCTCTAATATATAGCTAATACAAATACCTAAAAACCAATTTCTGGAATTTCAGAAATTCAGTCCCCAAGAGGGGGGAAGAGGGGGCAAACTGATTTGAAATAATCCTTTATATCGCAAACAGAAATAAAGATATATGTGAGATTTTTTTTTCTAAAATATAGCTCCCACAAATACATAAAAACTAATTTTTTTAATTTTAGAAATTCATTCCAGGTGGGGCAAGAAAGGGGGCCATGGGACAAAAAAAAAAAAAAAAAAAAAAAAAAAAATAGAAATACAGTTAGACCGTTCAAAATTGTTACAGATAGGTTTTAGAGGCTTGCAAGTCGAATGAAGATATTTTCAAATGTGTAAAGTTATTAGGAGGGTGAGAAGGGGGGGGGGCGTAGGGGCAAAAATATAAAAATAGAGTTAGACCGTTCAAAATTGGTACATAGATTTTTTTTATACCTACAAATCGATTGCAGATATTTTCGAATTTGTAAAGATTTTAGGAGGGGCGGAAAGGAGGGGCAAAAAATAAAAATAGATGGTCGTTCAAAATTGGTACAAAGAGGTTTTTGATACTTACAAATCGACTGCGGATATTTTGAAATTGTATAGTTATTAAGACGGGATGGAAGGTGATGTAGATTATCACATATTATAAAATTCGCTTTTTTCTCTTTAAAAAATTGGTAAATTCTCTAAATAAGTAAAATTATAATTAAAATTATTTAATCTTAAACAACTAATTAAAAATATAACGATATAACTTTTTAACCTATAAATAATAAATTTACAATATACTTACTTTTTTTTTTAATTTTATATCTTTCCTTTCATATATTTTTCAGTTTAGCTGAAACAAAATCTTTGGTCCATTCCCAGTATTCATTTAACAATTTTAACGTAATGGAATCCTTTTCGCTCTGTAAAGGGTAACGTTTTGACTTATTTATATCCTTTTGTTTTGTGAATCCAGAAAATAATTAATTCGGCTTCTTTTAATCTTACATCGAAATATAACTCAAGTGCCCTCATGTCGCATAATTTACATCATCATCTAGATAAAATATTTGCTTATCTGGTTGTTTCCCGGGAACTAAAATACTAGGCGAAATCATGCAACATTCACTAACAACGGCCATTGAAGTGCTGGTTGCCTTTTCAAAAATTACATAAAAATAATCGTAACGGATCGCAGCCATTCACTATCTTAAACTTTGAAACTGGCATCTACAATTAAACGCCAAATGCATTGTTATTTTTTGTTGAAGTTTTGGAGCTCACTTTCTTACTGACTTTCGACCATGATATAACGCAAGAAATAATATGGCCTGGGACCCGGACTTGTGTCCGGTAGTATTTCCCCATTCCTCGCTTCACACTCCATTTTGCTATTGTCAAAATTCATTAAGTTTTTCTTGAATTCTATGGTCACTCTACAAAATATCTTATTTCAAGTAATCAATAAATTCGTCTAAACTGACCAACCAATGGCTTCTTGGATTCGTGCTTGGGTAATCTGCTTTCATATGTAATTTTTAACTTGACTATTTTACAGCTTATCCTGTGGGGCTAACGCAATAATATTATATTTTCGACAGCTAAAAAATCTTCATCAGAAGGGGGGGGGGGGACAAAAAAATAAAAATAGAGTTAGGTCTTCGTACATGGAGGTTTTTGATACCTACAAATCGATTGCGAATATTTTCGATTATGTAAAATTATTAGGATAGAGGGGAGGGGGGGTGTACAGGGGCAAAAATATATAAATAAGAGTTAAAGCGCTGAAAATTAGTGCTGTTAGGTTTTGAGGCCCGATAAATCGATTGCGGATATTTTCGAAAGTATAGTATTATTACGAGGGGCGGGAAGGGGGGCGGGCACAGGGGTAAAAATAAAGAAATTTAGATAGAATGTTGGAAATTAGTTTTATTAGGTTTAAATGCCCGACAGAACGATTGCGAATATTCTTTAAAGTCTAAAATAATTAGGACGGGCGGGAACGGTAGGTGAAGGAACATGCGCGCCGTTCGCGCGCACAGCGCACAATGTCCTGCATTGCCGAAGGCAGGGGGACCCGGTGCCACATTTTTTTCTAATCAGGATATTTCTCTCTCTCTCTCTTTTTTTTTTTTTTTTTTTTTTTCTCGCATGATAAAAATTAATGCAATTTTGAGAATTCCTTAACTATAGTGATTCATTTAAAAATAGTGACCAGCGAAGCGGGCGTAGCCTGCTAGTAAAAAATAAAAATCTAATTAATAAAGAATTATAAAGATAATAATTTATATTCTTATAACTAATCAGTGTAATAATACATTAAAATTAAAGACACTACTATTTGGTTTATATTTAAATTTAATTGTAAACAATAGGAAGTGTAAGAAATATTTTTTAAGCAACTCCCCCCCCCCCCCCCCCCAAAAAAAAAAAAAATAAATAAATAAATAAATAAATAATGTTGGCAACAATTGTTTTGGGCCAAAATAATTCCATACTTTTTTTTAGGTTTTCCTATTTTAAGATGCACCTGTGCGCTTTGTCTGATAGAGGATCGTGTGTAATTGCCGTAACCTGAAATATTTGTCGCAGATTTTTGTAATTTATAGTGTTCGTTGTAAAGTTTTCATTAATGGTTATTCTGTTCCTTCTAAGTTTCTGCTTGATTGGAAAACAGAAATTATGTCATTAATTATAACAAAAAGTTTTATTTCCACGTACTGGCGTTTAAAAATTAAAATAGCTACCAACTATGTATAATGCATGAAGAGCCATGATATTTCAGAAATATAAATTTAAATTCAACTCTCTGGATATCACGCATGCAGTTCATCAAATTTGTTATTTCAAATTATTTTATTTTTTTTAAAAAAAAGGAAAAGAGTATTTATATCAGCGTTTAAAAATAATAAGTATATATATCATACTCATCATCATTACTAATTCTCGATTTTTTCAATCCACTGCAGGAGGGGGGGATGGGGACTCAGGGATTCAATCTGTCCGTGTTTTATGGTTCATCTTCTTTCGGCTCATAGAATCTTGACAGTATCATCTCTCGCTATCCAAAATTGAACTTTCCTTGTCCAACTGTCATCATCCAATGTGCTCAGTCCTGCTCCGTTTTATATTCTTAACTGCACAAATGACATCAGTAACATTTATTTGCTCCCTGATCCATGTATTTCGATTTCTGTCCCTTTGAGTGAATCCCAACATGATTTCCTCATGTTTGTCTGGGTTCATTGAAACTTTCGTATATTTTTGCATGATAATGCTCAAAATTTCAAAAGCTTAAGTTAATACAGGCAAAATACACTGATTAGAATTTTTCTATTTAAACGAATTGGTAGGTCGATTTTAAATATAGCTCTATTTCTTCCAATACACTCAAAACAAGTTTTATTCTGTTGTTAATTTATTCTATGTTGTTTCTGTTCATTGTAATGACTTGTACCAGTTAAGTATAACAGCATACCGTTTCATCAACATGAAGAGTGATCTTCAGGGAAGAAAAATGGAATTACACATACATACATACATGCATCTATACATATATATATATATAGCTAATGTAAGTTAGAAATTGTTAAAAAATGCATTATTACATCACGTTGGTTAAAAAGAATGAAAGGACGGAACAAAACTAAAAATAGCTGTAATATAATCGCAGTTTGCATCATATTACGAAATGGTGATCAGTAAATACACAGTGACGCACTTTTGCAGTTTTGTAATGAAATATTTTAAAGGCAATGAAAATTTAAATTAAAAATTAAATAAATAAAAAACAAGTTGTTTATATTTTATTTTGACCCAGACAATCTGATACATAAACCATATAACGATACTTTGTGCAGTTAAAAAAAAGTTTAGATTTGAAACCGGTATTTAAACAATGACATGTTCAGGTTTTCAAAGATGCTGCCATAAAGTTATATGAGTAATTTCTCAAAAAAAAAAAAAAAGTTTGCAAGTATATATATATATATATATATTTATTTTTTTTAGACTGCTTTTCACTCACTCAAAATAGATCGTGAAACAGCAGTCATCTTTTTTCCTTTAAATAAGCAAGAAATAATGGGGGTTAAAATAACATGGTATTTTGAATCTCGAATTTCCTTTTGAAAAGGTGATATTTCTGGTTAAAATAAATTTATTGAAATTTGTGGGCGCTATTTTGAATGCAATTTATTTTTTTAAAATAATATACTAATTAAATACAAATTTTATATTTTATTATAACCTGTTTACTTTTAATACCATTAATTTAAATAAATTTTTATTTTTTAAGTAAGTCCTTATAAAACATAAAAAGGGTTTTTTATTTCAAACTTCAAAATGTCATAAAATATATAATCATAAAGTGTTTTTGATAAAAATTAAAAAGACCTTTAAAGTAAGAAAAATAATTATTTTAGTTAAAGGACATTAAATAATAAAATAATAATAAAAAAAAAAAAAGTAGCACTTGATAAAAAATTAAAGTTATGATGGGAGTTTAAAAAAGCATCTAGAAAAACTAGTATATCCATACGATTTTGTGTATTTTTCATGAAAGTTTTATCGAAAATAACCTGGATATATGTTCTTTGAAAGAAAAGTATTCAAAAAATCCTCAGTGAATTTTGTTGTAAACATAGATAAATGGCCTCGTTTTCTGGATCAACCTTTCTGAAGATTCGTTCTAAGGCGTGTATCCAAAATCGAAATGCGCCCATCAAAGTCAAATCGTTTTGAATTTGTAACACATATAAAAAGATTTTTTTTTTGATATTCCATTTTATGATTTAACTCGATTTCACATCTATGTATTTTATACCAAGATTTCAAAAGAGAATACAAATAGATTTTTCTTTTCTTTTCTTTTCTTTTTTCTTTTTGGAAAGTAGCATTAAAAGAGCATTGAGCTTATTGATGCCTTAAAGAAGTCCCACATAGTAATATTTTCTATTCGAATTAATTTCCAAGAACATTTTTTTTCTTAAATAAAGGAAGTTTTAAATATTTTTTGCCGTATACATCGGTATTTTTAAATTATATTAAAAACACTTTAAACACACGTAAAATGAAATTTTATTTAAAAGATGTAAAAAAAAAATATATATATATATATATATCCGAAGCTTTTCGCTTTAATAGTGAAGCGAAATGTATTTAAATATATTTCTTTTTAACTGAGTTTATACAACAAACAAAAACTGGTGAGTAACAAATGTTAAAAACTCAAAAAAAAAAAATAAAAAATAATAATAATAATAATTTAAGACCGAAAAATATTTGTTTTATGTATATATATATATATATATATATATATATATATATATATAAATGCATAAAAGTATTAGATTAATTGCGAAATATATATTCAAATATCATATACAATATAGGTTGCATGAATATGAAAAATGAATATGAAATTTAAATATGTTTAATTTTTTTTAACTAAGTTTATAAAGCAAAACAAAACAACTCTAATAAATAATAATATATGACAGAAAAATTATTCTTATTTGAATACCTTGCCCAGCATGTATACATATATACATGTATTAAAATATAAATGCATTGAAGTAAGTACTAAATTAATTTTGAAATATATATTCAAATATGAAATACAGTTTAGATTTAATATATTTATAAGAAGTGCACAAATATGAAAATCGCTTATTAAGCACACTTTTAAGAGAAGAAGAAATGAAATTTATCAGAGGCACATTTACAGTTGTGTTATACGTTATTTATATTTTCTGATTATACAACTATTAAAAAACAATTAGTTTATGTGCATTACGTTATTTCAGAAGCTCCATCTCTCTGTTTATCTCATTAAACACACACTCATTTAGTAGGCACATTTAGAGTATCTCAATATTAATATAATAAATTTTTATTATGAACTATGGTATTATTATGATATACTTTTATGGCAACATGATGGAGATGAAATGTTTCGTAGATTGAACAATGTAAATGTTTAGTACAGTTAGGAAGAATTCTATAACCGTTTCATAATTTTGTAATTTTGTAAACACAATAATTAATAAACAGTAAGTATTAGTTGCAATTTTTTATCAGTAATGTTGTAAAAAATAAATAATACAAGAAATTAAAAAGTGAATTTGCAAAACTTTACAATTTTGAAAGTTGGCATATGGATTTTATTTTAAACAAAATTTATTTTATAGCAACATTACTTAGGTTACGAACCAGTGGTTAAGTGCAGTAAGACAGAGTTTTATAATCAGTGTGAATAGAAATATTTTTCTTTCTATAATATTATTAAATATTAATCGATGAAACATAAGAAGAAAATATTTTTTTAAACATATCATTAATCAAAATGATATTAACTAAATATTGCACCTTTTATTTCTTGAAATTTGAACTCTTTACGCACAAAAATTATCCAGAACTTAGGTGTTCACTTTTTTTAAAAATCTAGCATGAAAAATCTAACCGAAAAAAGACATTTCATATATGATTACCAATTTATCAGGGTTCCCTATTCAAAATGCGCATATATAACAATCATATACGTTAATTCGTATGGCAGTCATACTTAAAATTTGCAGTATGAGATATTTAAACATTCATATATTAAGGTATATTAAAATTTAAATGATAAGATTCAGTTCAGTTTATGTTACTATATATATATATATGTATGTATATAAACTTTTATTGAGCAATAATAGCATAGTTGTTAACATTTAGATTTGTTAAAAGCATATTCAGCACTATTTTCTAATAGTATTTTTTAATGCAATTATCCCTAGATAATTAATATTTCTATTAAAAATTAGTTGCGGCACACTTTCCGGAAAAAACGGAAGCCCTAGTAACTATGGTGAGTTAATAAATTATCTATCAATCAATGTAAAAAAAATGTGAAGGTTTTCATAGAAATTTTGCTTATTCTTACTATGTATCAATACCTTTGACAATTTAAATAGTGAATGAAATTAATTATTATTATTTTTTTAACCTACATTTTTATTCGACATAATTTCATTTCTAGTATGTATTATTATTTTTAAGCTTGAACAAAATTTTCCTTACTTCAATGCAACATCCACATTTTGTTATTTAAAAATTGTAAATAAATAAGAAAGCCTTTTAAGAAATATTTATTTTTAATTGCCAAACAGTCGGAATCAAAAACAACTTAATGATAAATTTTATTTGAATAAATTTGTAAATCTACTAAAAGCTTTGGCGAAATTCCAAAGTGTTCATTACTTTACTTGTTTAACCATTTTAAAAGAAAAATATTCGAATTTTTATAGTTGGCAATTATTAAAGCATTTTTTTTTCCTAAACTTGCATTTTCATTTTCAAATTTACTGCCATCATAATAAAGTTAATATTATTATGATCTTTGTCTAGATAAACAATATAAAATTGTAAAATCTAAAGCACACATTATGAATTTATCTAAAACACATATACTTGTTTTTATGTAATCAGCTTTTAAAAAATAATAACTACCGGATGCCTTTTCGTAATGCTACATTTAAGTAGTTCGAATTTTTATTGCTATTTCTTTTACTAATTAATTTTAATTTTGTTCAGAATATTTGTGTTTTTCAAAAGCTAAAGTAAAAAGGACATATTATTCAGGACAGAATAAATAGGGACTTAAAAATATTCAGGACAGGATAAATATATAATAATACAGAAGTTATTTTTAAAATGTCGATTTTATCTAATGCATTTGAAAGGTAAGCATATGAAATTTAAATAAATACTTAACTGTTAATTTTGAATTTTTTAAAAAATTGATAACGTAAATGGAATCATTGATTTATTTGTGTAACTAACTTTCTCAATAAACTGTCAATGAACAGGTAGTATATATAAAAAGGAAACAAAATTTAAACTTCTCTTCCGAAAATTTATTAATACTGTTACGAAATTGTAAATAATTGTGTTTATTTTTGTATAAATTCTTTTAAAGAGGCTTAGTAAGTTGATAAAGTGCTAATTTTGTGCATTTCTAGTCGTCTTAGCGTTGAAATAGCCTTATTTTTCCTTAGAAACGCATTAAAAAGGCTCAATAAGGCAAGTAGTGGATTTGGCGCCAAATTTGGCGACCTTTTCCCACCTTGGCGATTTTTTTGGCGACCTTGGCGAGAAAATCCTTATATGGGATATACCAAATATGGTAGCTCTAATCTCATTGGTTGATGAGATACGGAAATTTCCGGAACATTCCACACTTTTCTACAGAGGTATATAAGGGTGCTTTCTCGCCAAGGCAAGTCAGAGTCAGTTCAGTTCAGTTTTCAGCCAGCTTCGCTAGTACTTGCATTGTTTGAGCCTCTTTGAAAGAGACTTGCTTCAAGTGTTATTGCTATAGAGTTTGTACTGTGGATTTGCTATTGACAGCTGTTGTTTAAGCTGTGATTACTGCTTGAATTGAAGCTGATAGTTGGTTTATTGACCTGTATTTTTCTGGAACTTTCTGTGAATAAATTACTGAATTTTTGTAAGTTTGGCCTTTCATTCTCGGACTACTCACGAACCCCCAAGTACGCAACAATACAATAATACTAAGAAGAATGCATTATTTTTAAATTGTTACTCATATGTATACATGGTAAAATATTTTTATCAATATCCATATTATTCTACAACATTTACAAAATACATATTTTCAAGAGAAAATTTATTAAGAAAAATGATATTATATTTGCAGCTTAATGCATTAATCAAAAGGAAAACTCAATTTACTACTTCAGTGACACGTTGAATAAATTTCTTTTAAAGAATGCTAAATAATATAAGTGTTTTTATGAAAAATTTAAATTACAAATGGTTTATAAACAAAAAACATTATTAAAAAAATTAAATTACAAAGATAAAATAAAATGCTAAAATATATTTTGATTTTCATATTAAAGAATATATATACATTTCTATATAACTTACAAAATATAGATTTTTTTTTTTTTAAAAGTCAAACTTTTAGAAAAAGTATGAAGAAAGAAACGAGAAAAGAATCTAATCTCTAAAGAAAAAAAAAGTAAGATATTTAGAGAAAGAAAGCTTTAAAAATTTAGAATTTATGGATTTAGAATGAAAATTTAATAGACACCAAAAATTGTTTTTCCAAGTTTATTATAAATAAGATATAGAAATGAAAAGAAAAAATAATTCAAGAATTAATTCTAGTACATTACATTTAATAAAAATAAAATTTATTTAAAAAATAATAATTTTTTTCATAATTATCAAGTAAATGTTCAGATTAAATAATTAAAAATTTATTGTAGAACGTTGTTTTATTATCTAATATTAAAAAAAATAAGTTTGAGACAACATGTCGTCGAAACTTATATAATCATGTTGATACAATAAGTGCTTCTATACAAAATATCATCATCAATCTTATTCCATGTCAAAAGCTTTAGATATGTAACATACTATGAATTATCTGAATGTTGAAAGATATTTTATGCTTTTAGGAAAAAGAAATAAAAAGTTTAGATATATCGACAAGCAGTACAAAAAGATAAAAGCTTTATAATGTCTACTTTTTATCAAAATAAGTTTTCTAACTTCTTCTACTCAAGTTTTTCATATAATTGAAAATAAAAAGTTTTTACTAGATGTTATAATTAAATTAAATGTAATGGCAATAAACTTTAATTCATTTCTAAAACCTACTCATGTGTTCTATTCCAGAAATTAAGTTAAATTTTATTGCTTAATATTGAAGGTATATATAGAACACAAAATATCTAGAAACAATTTTAAAAAAATGTGCATTTTTGTGTACATCAGTTTTATTTATTTCAATTTAATTACTATATTATTTTCTTAATTACCGAAAAAGGCTTATATTAACACAGAGAAAGATTTTTTGTAAAAATTTCTTAGTATTTAAAAAATAAAATATGCTAGTTAGAATAACGCAATAAAATATCACCACTTGTTCACACGAATATTAAAATCCAAATATTAGATGACGTATACATAACTCTAAAACAAAAATGATATTTAATCATTAAACATTTATTTATGAAAAAAAAAAGATATAATAAAATTTAATTTTTCATTAATTTTAAGCTTGTGAAATTTAATTAGATTTTTAGTATAACCTGTATTTAAAATGCAAAATTTAACGCTAAATTAAATTTGCATTATATTTTAGAATATTAAACATTCATATAAAAAAATTCCGTTTCAAAATATTTCAAGATTGATGTTTAGAGATTGCTACTGCGTACTACTTCAATAAAATTCAGTATAAAGAAAAATGTAGAATCATAATTTTATTTTATTTACCTTCGACAAAAATTTTATTTAAATTAATCTTTTATTTAAATAAATATTGCGTGAGAGAGTTATCACGCATATTCATTCTAAATTATTAATTTAAATCTTGCATAATTAAATATTTTATTTTTGAATAAAATAAATAATCTTTTTTTTAAATCTAATTAAAAATTAATTATCTTACTCAAGTTATTCAATTTAATCTATAGGTAATATGAAATTCTCATTTTTAATAATACTATTTTATTCTATTAAATAATTCAGTGATAATTGTTTTAACTTTTACTTCATATGCATCAGAAGTTTATTAAAATTGTGTCTTGTATTTAAAAAGCAGATGCGAATTGAATTTTAATGCATTAGTTTTATTTATTACTTCTTATACTTTAATAAATAGTCATTTAATTGTTCAATTATTTTCGTTTTCTAACGATATCTTGTTAGTATTGCTGGAACCACCGAATGACTATTGCTTTGCAAACATACCCTGCTAAGATTTCGAAACGCTTTCTTTATCGTAATTAAACGTTCATTTTTTTTTCGCAATTAAATAGCTTTCAAACAAGGAGTCGTCATTGTGGTGTATTTGCCCGAAGTTTATTATGTGTTTACCAGATTTCGTGACTAGCCAGTTCTTGGTGACCAGTCACCAGTCACCAAGTTTTCGTGACCAGTCACCAAGTCTGGTGACTCACCAGATTTATTGACTAGCAAGTGAATAGTCTAGAGATCAGTTCTAGACTATTCACTTACTCACGTCATCAGTGTTGCTACAGTATTATTTTTTAGCAGTTTTCTTCAGTATACTAGTCATAGTCATAGTATTTGCTAATGACTATTGCTTTGCAAACGCACCCTGCCAAGATTTTGAAATGCTTTCTTTATAGTCATTGAATGTTCATTTTTTTCGCAATGAAATAGTTTTTAAACAAGGAGTCATCATTGTGGTGTATTTCCACGAAGTTTATTATGTGTTTATCAGATTTCGTGACTAGCCAGTTCTTGGTGATCAGTCACCAGTCACCACGTTTTCATGACCAGTCACCAAATTTGGTGACTCACCAGATTTATTGACTAGCAAGTGAATAGTCTAGAGATCAGTTCTAGACTATTCACTTGCTCACGCCATCAGTGTTGCTACTGTATGATTTTTTTGCAGTTTTCTTCAGTATGTAGGCACAATATATAAAGCTGTTAAGGTACTTTTTAATTTCATTTGTGTGATAAATTAATTACTAATTCTATGCCCACACTTCTCCACTGAAATTTTTTTTTCTTAATTCTAATAAAATTTCACTATATTTAACGAGGAGTAAGCATGTTAAAATAGACTTTCAAGAAATACCGACTATAGACCGTAATAGTACGAAATACTTTTATGTATCGCAGAACAGGAGCTACAGTAGTTATATACACTAAAAAGAAAACACTTATTTAAATAATTATAACTCATAACTTAATTTGACATCATTTCGATGATTACAGTACGTGATCGGAATTTTTTTGTGGGGTCCTGTAAATAAATTGTTTAATCTATACATATGCCTTTTCTAGAGAAAACATGCTTTCAAGCATCTTTATAATGTATTTTAATTTCGTTATGTTGAATGTAGCATAAACGCATTAAAATGCGCTTAAATAAAAAAAATTTCATAGTTTCTAATATCACGAAGTTCTCCGGAAACGAACCATAAACATTGTACACACCAGTAAAAACTGTTCAGCTTATTATACATTTTTCATGAATAATTGTTCGACATTTGACATAATTTGGCTCATTACGTTACATTGACAGAAAACTTTTGTATTCAAACTTTTGTTTCAAATCAATAACGTGATTCTTGCGGCCGTTATCGAGCGATAGACAAACAAACAAACACTCAGACGGAACCCAAAACCTTTTGAGTCTCAAGAGTGAGCCTCCACTGACATGTCGAGACTTACTATTAAATTATTAATGTGATTGCACTTTTGCTAAAAAAATGTTTTCTGTTCTTTTACTTCAATTGTAAGAAACGCGTATCGAAGTGGAATCTTGGTAATTATTTAAAATATTTCAAAATACTTAAAAAAAAAAAAAAAAAAAAAAAAAAGTAAAAAAAAAGAAAAAAAATTTAGAGACAGACAAAATTTTAACACAAACAGGAAAATATTTTCTTTAATATACTGCTAAATTCGGTTATAGTGTCTTTGGTTGTATCGTCAAACTGCTGAAGAATATTTACCAGCTGTTAAGAATATTTGCCAGCTCAATTAAAGATTTCATTGTTAATTTACCTTGATTATGGCTTTTCTTTAACTTTTAACTTGATTTTAATTGTCTTTTGATCTTGGTTTTAACACCAAAAATATGAGCACCATTAATCCCTTATATTCTCTTGCGAGAAGAAAACAGAAAAAAACGACTAGAAATTGAAATTGTTTTCAAAAGTTACTTTTGTGACCTATTGAGTATTTTACAAACAATACATAATACATTCCAACTCTCCTGTTTTTAATTATTATTGTATTTTATTTGTATTTATCTTTTTTATGTTTTAATGTATATTTTTCATGTTTTTTCATACATTTGAAAATACATTTAAAAATTAGTCTTCCGTCTTTAAATAGTAAAAAAACTTAATTTTCAAATTAAAGTGTAAGATTATTCGTTAATAACACAAGAATAGTGTTTTGTTTATTTTGTTTTTTACACATAACTGTTTTACACATTCTGTAGAATAAATCAAAGGAATAGATACAAGGTGTAATCAACTTCAGTCTAACAAAACTGATAATTTCTCTCTATTAATAACACAAAAGAAACGTTTTGCTTTGAGGGTATATATCTGCATACAAATCACAGATATTGAAAACAAAATGTGTATATCTAGTATATATATATATATTAAAAAAAAACACTTTCTCATATTTAAAAAGTAAATGCGATTTAATGGCATTTATTTAATTTCAAGATTGATACAAACAAAATGTTTTACGTTGTAAATTAAGGTTACATTGAATACAAAATATACATTTATGAAAACAAAAAGTTTTAATCGCTTAAAAAATTAGTGTATGCGTATTAAGTATACTTCTAAGCTTTAAAAGCTTTACACGTTGCTATGAATGCCCTCATATGTTTAGCTACACATTTAAATATGCAAACTTATATGTGCAAATTGTTTTATGTTTTATTCTATTTTGAAAAACAAAATTACTCTTTTTTTCGCTTCTATGTATCACATATGTCAAAACGGTGATGTAATTTATGATATTATACGTTAAATTTTAAGATAAATAAAATCAAAAGCAAGCGATAGTGTGTAACAACTACATGTTATGCTAGTTTTCTGCTTACCGTGTTTTAACTTTTAAGAAGAAGAAACCTCCAAACATTTTTTTTTTTTTTTCAGTATGAATAAATCGAAATAAAAATAAATTATAATAATATTTTACACCTTTATAAAAAGCGTGCCAAAATTACAAAAAAAAAAAAAAAAAAAAAAAAAAGACTGAAATTTAAAGAAAGACTTTCTATTATTAAATAGATTTTGATATGTATTATTTGTATGTAATAGATTTTGATATCTATTCCCAGCAGTTTTCCTTCAAAAAATTCTATTTTAGTTGAAAGTGAGTGTGAGAATAATGGCCATATCACACGGGAGCATATATACTCAACACAACATTATACGCAACATGTTCACTGAGCGTCGTAAAAAGTTGAGGAAGCTGAGCGAACGAGAAACCGGTCAGCTGTCCGTAGAGTTCCCCCCGAATTGATAGCGTGATGTATTCCCTTCTCTAAAGGTATTCCAAGAAAAAATCCTGTTTATTCCTCCTATTGGTCAATTTTGATCAGCACACTCAACATACACAACTTTTTCTAAACGGTCTCGTAAAAGTTGATCATCCGAAAACTGGGTGTCCTTGAACAAAATCAGGCTGAGTATGTTGGGTATAATGCTGAGTTTAGTAAAATGCTGAACGAAAGTGTCCCGTGTGATATGGCCATAACTTTGAAACGAAGATTTAAAATGTAAACATAGAAAGGAAAATTAATATTCAATATTATAAATATTTTATATAACCAATCTATTTTTCTTTCACCCAATGAATGCTTTGTAAATATTTAGACTAAAGACATCGTCCCTGTTTATTTTTTGCTTATACATGTATGCTTGACTCGGAGTCCTCTTGTAAATCTTTGTTATGATGAAGACAGGTATAGTACTTATCCGGATTACAATACGAGTAACTGGAATCCAACACACTCTCTTAAATTTGCAGGTAGTGGCACAGGCACGGAGTCTTACCAGCTGATATTTTGTCAATGATTAAAATATATGAAGAGAGTAAGCTACATTTCTCTCTTCATATATTATCTGACAAAACGTATTATAGCAGATTTTTACATAATTGTTTGAACAATATATATTTAATTCTGCAATTTGGTATGAAACTTTTAATACATCAAAACATGAAAGTAACATCATAGTTATGTTTATTTAAATCATTTTTAAGTTAAAAGGATGGTGTATTTATCACATACTTTAACAGAACTTATAAAAAAAATGAATTGTAACGAATAAATGTTTTGTTAAAAGAGCGGAAAACATAAATCTTCTTCAATGTCAGATATTTCTATTTATGATGCTATCACCAAAGAATATGATATGAAATCTACGTATATATATTTTTCAAAGTACTTTTTTCCGTATGGTAAGTTTCTACACATTTCCTTTTTAATAAAAGAGTAAATATTGAGAAATAAACTGAAAATCTTATTTTCTATAATTATAATATAAAAATTAATAACTGAGTAATAGCATTATTATTATTATTATTATAAATATGTGTTTTTTTTTATTGTTTCATTTATTTTTGAATTATCAATAATAATTTGGTTATATATACGAAATGTTTTTAAAAATATATTTCATTTAAAAATATACATTGTAATATATATTTACATATTAAAGCTGTAGATTAGCGGTCTCCAGTCGGGAACTGACGACCATTACATTCAAAATGCCTACGAAAAATTCAAACTGTAGTTTCAGTAAAGGAACGTATTTGTCATCTAAAGTTGAAAAAATTGTCTCATTGCCAAAGAACGCATCATTTTACATTTAGATCAACATAAGCATACATTTTCCAAAATTTTACTGAAAGAAGAAAATATTTTTAGTTTTGATTAAACATTTCTAGTTAACAACAATGTTTTAAATTAGTGACATCGCAAACTTGCCAAAAATTAATTCAAAATCTGGCGTACAGACAATAGCAAGAAATTAAAACACCATAAATTTTAAATCAGCACAACCGGTTTCGAAAGGACGTAGCCTTTCTTCATCAGGTGCAAACACGTGCAACTGCCTTGGAGGCAAAAGCAAGACAGCTTTGCCTCCAAGTGTCTTGCTTTGGGGGCTGACGGGGCAAGGTGCTGATTAGATTTGGGGATCAATCGTCCAGCAGGTGGCGCTGTGATCGCAAAGTTTCGTATTTTTCACCGTATCTCACGAACCGATAAATGAAATTGAACCAAACGTGGTGTATAAATGGACCCTGACATGGAAAGTATCTGATTAGATTTTGGGATCAATCGCCCAGCAGATGGCGCTGTGATCGCATTTTATGTAAACTTTTAACATGGCAGTATAGGACAAAATTTCGTATAAATGTACATAATGAGCGTTATTTTAAACTTGTGATTGTAAAATTAATATGAATTATTGATAATAGTAGTAGTTAACTACGAAAAAAATTTTGTGCATGTGGGGACACCGGTTCCCCCCCTGGGGAAAGAACTCGTTAATACCTTTAAAACGAATGGTTGAACTATAAATCTGTGACAATTTGAAACAAAGTTATCGATTTTTTTACTTTTAACGTAAAAAAACTTTTTTTTTTTTTTAACGAAATTTAACCAAACTTGGTATTTAGTTGGTCCCCGACGTAAAGTGGTGCTGATTACATTTGGGGATCAATAGCTCAACAGGTGGCGCTGTGATCGCATTTTTTCTAAATTTTTAACATGGCAGTATAGGACAAAATTTCGTATAAATGTACATAATGAGAGATATTTTTAACTTGTGATTGTAAAATTAATATGAATTATTGATAATAATAGTAGTTAACTACGAAAAAAATTTTGTGCATGTGGGGACACCGGTTCCCCCCCTGGGGAAAGAACTCGTTAATACCTTTAAAACGAATGGTTGAACTATAAATCTGTGACAATTTGAAACAAAGTTATCGATTTTTTTACTTTTAACGTAAAAAAACTTTTTTTTTTTTTAACGAAATTTAACCAAACTTGGTATTTAGTTGGTCCCCGACGTAAAGTGGTGCTGATTACATTTGGGGATCAATAGCTCAACAGGTGGCGCTGTATCGCATTTTTTCTAAATTTTTAACATGGCAGTATAGGACAAAATTTCGTATAAATGTACATAATGAGAGATATTTTTAACTTGTGATTGTAAAATTAATATGAATTATTGATAATAATAGTAGTTAACTACGAAAAAAATTTTGTGCATATGGGGACACCGGTTTCCCTCCTGGGGGGGAAGTCCCCCCTCGAGGGGAGTAAATTTTCAAGATGGGTATCTTTCGAAAGATCTCGTCAATACCTTTAAAACGAATGATTGAACTATAAATCTGTGATAATTTTAAACAAAGTTATCGACTTTGTTTACTTTTAACAAAAAAAAAAAAAAAAAACTTTTTTTTTTTTTTTTTAAATATTTTTACTGATTGAATATGTATATAGGAAAATATAGAAGAAAGTCTTGTGGTGGCAGCAACATACTAGTTTTAAATAGATTTTGTCTTGTTTTAATGGATTTTTAAGTTCATTTTCTTCTTGTTAGATGAAACCACTGCTCCAAAATTTAACAATTTCTTGTTTCAGAGGAAGCAAAATTAAATTTAAAATTCTTTACAAAAGCAACTGTGTATTGATGCTTTGATGATACTCTCGTGAAGAGTTTATTAAGCTGTTTAAGGACCATGTTAATATTTTATATCTATAAATAATTAAAGTAAAACAGCGTTTGCGAGTTTTCGCAAATTATAGTGTTTATTTCGATAGTTGTATATTTATTAAAATGATTATTATTTGAATTTAATCAGATTAACATGTACATGTTTCATGTAGAGATTTCCACAAAAACAAAAATGATTTTTTTTCTCTCTTTGTTTACATGTTTATAGTCAACTATACGTCAAAAAGTGAAAGGGTTCACTCATTTTACATTCAGATAAAAATGAAACGCACTTTATTTTTTTATTTTTTTAGCTCCAAAATAAAATGTTAAATATATATAATATCATCTTAAAAAAAAAAAAAAAAAAAAAAACTAATTTAGCATTTGTAAATTTTTGGAATGTAATAAAACAGAAATTAAAAAATACATTAGGTAACGAGTAGTTCTATAAATAGATTTCTTCATGGAATAAAATGGGGTTTGGCTGTCGGCAAGAAAAGTTTTGTGCCTCTTGATCTTTTAGTACTATTATTACTATTATTATTAACGATAAGGTTTCGTAAACAGAGGTTTACAAATAAAATAAGTCTACATTTTGGAATGTCATTATAAAACATAAAAAAAATGCATTTATTTTATATATATACGTGTATATTTTATATAAAATATGTATGTATTTATATATATATATATATATATTTATATTATTGCTTCTTTTATTTTGATTTCATATCATTTTTACGTAAAGGCAAAATTTTTTAAATAGCAGCTGACTATCTACGTATAATATTAAGGTAAATTTGATGTTAAATTTAATTAAAGAAAAAGATTAATAAGTAAAATTTGTTTTTCAAAAAACAGAAAGTAAAATTAATTGTTTAAATGATTAACAAAAAGGCTTAATAGATAAATTTAATTTGATGAAATTTTATTCTTATTGGTCTTTGTAGCCCAGGACTCTTAAATCCTCTGTTACTCTGCTTTCGCTACGTTTAAAAATAAATTATATATATATATATATATATATTCTTATATAAATCTGTAACAAATTTTACTTCTGTGTACTAATGTCAACATGGATACATTAAAGAAGTTCTTTTACAATATTCATTAGCAAAAGTCTTAAAATAAAACTTAAAATAAATACTTTGAAATTTACATAAAATTTATTAAAAAGTATTTAATACATTTCTTGGTGCACTTGAGAATTTGAAGCTAATAAATATTTAATGAAACTGTTTTTTAATAGTTTTTTTTTCTTTGAAAGTTTGAAAAAAGTATTTAAATAATGTTATATTTTATGAGACTTTACTGTAAATTAAAAATATAAATAATTTTTGAAAATATTTTATGTAAAATTCAAAAGCCTGTTGATTGACATTATATTCTAGAGTTAGACTTCAATACTATTCTTCAATTTATTCCAGCCATTATTCATTCACATTAATGTATCCTTCTTAAAAATTATATTTTATCTACACGGTGTTTAAAATATATACATTATTGACCAACAATAGGAAATCAAGAAAACTTTTTTAAATAATAGGATACTTTTGCATTAATAGTTGAATACTTTCCATTTCAGACATTTTATTTTTTATTTTATTTATTTATTTTTTTTTTTTAAATATCGTAAAATGTACTTGGCAAGTTATCTTGAAATTTCATGAGTGTAAAGTGCATGTTTTATGTTCTCTATATTAGCAAAAGTTTTTCACCATGAAGAAAAAAAGACCTGCAAAATTTAAAGAAAAAACTAAATGTTTGAGATCACTCTGTAAAAGGTAATGTTTGAAATGCTTTGTAGCGGAGCCATGTGATTATGATGCTTGATTTACATATTAGTATTTATTTCTCTGAAAGCATACACCTTCATTACATTTCTACTTTCTCTTACTCATATAGAGAATGGTATTTACCAGTGGCAGAGAAAGTATTATTTTAGGGTCAAATTTTTGAAATCGAGATTATGTTATTTTTATACACTTTGAGGTCCCTTGGATCTGAAAAACGTGTTTTTAGGGTCTGTGTGTGTGTCTTTGTGTCTGTATATCTCTGTGTCTGTTATCAGCATACCTTAAGAACAAATAGTAGCAGGAGGTTTAAACTTGGTATTTTATATCCATATCATATAGAGATGCTACATTAAACTTTTCGTTGAGGTCAAGCAAGTGGTTAGTGTACAATGCCATTTTAGAGAATTCAAATACATTACGTAGCTGGGCGAAATTTCTGGTAAACACTGTGTAATATCTAGAGGATGCCCTAAACAAAATGAAATTAACGTTTTTTTTTTTTTTTTAACATGGATGAAACAGTCTTTTCTGTAGATTGTAGTATGTAAATCGTCCATCATTCGTTTACAGAGCTACCCAAAGCATTTGGATATATTGGGGCTATGCTTAGAAATTGCTGGAAGCTGGAAGTTTACTTCATTTTGTGTTACGTGTTTTTAATATCAGACTAAATTTAAGTACACAATTTAATGTGCATATGGTTTGTAAGCAATATACAGGGCTACCCAAAATTAAGCTAACCATTTTTTTCTACTGAATGTAATTGATAGAAGTGTTTTGTTACATTTCCCTATGTCGAAGAACGCTGATCAGGAATGAAAACAAATTTTTCATGCCCATACTGTAAATAAAGTTTTTTTTTTTTTTTTCGATTTCCGACTCTCATTTTTTGTATAGTATCACGTTTTGAGGTACTCTGAATACGAAAGTAACTTTTTTAGCGTTTGGTCTCCATGTATATCAGTTATCAACATAACTTAAAAACAAATAGTTGATGAAGATTCAAATTCGGTATTTTAAAATCGGTGTGTGATTGCCACTTGAAAAGTTGATAAAAATTGGCAAGTTTCGGGGCAAATTAATAGCATCCATGATTTTTATTTATTTATTTTTTAAATATGTGTAGTCACTATAATTTAATGGGGTTTGAGGGAGCCTGTACCCTCCCCCTCCCCCCACACACACACTCAAAATTGTTTGTCAAAAAAATCTGTCTGTAAACCTATTTTAGTTTATTTTAAAACTAAATTATACTTTATTATTTTACTTTTTCATTTTACGTCTAAATCTGAAATGTGGCTATATAGCATTAAAATGCAAAGTAAGAGAAAGTCCTGTAAGTGACACGCCAGATTATTATTATTTTTTTTTAAATCATGTAGAGTTTCAAAATGAAAACAATATATATTTTTTTTTCACTTGACATATTGCAGTAGAAAACTTGACATACTGCAATCAGCATATGAAAATGTAAAATATCTCATGTCAGTTAGACCTTTAAGATGATATATAACATATTAAAATACCTTTTGGACAATTGGTGACCAACTCTTTTTAGGCAAAAAACAGCAAATTTCAAGGAAAAATATTTTATTGTACCAAAACTTTTTATTTTAATAATATTTGAACATTTTCGTTTAATTTATACATAGTACACATAGTATTTTATACATAAATGTAACAGCATATATTTTGTTCATACATTTCATACATTTTTGCTTAAACGTTTGAACAAATAATAAATTCATCAAATAAAATAAATTGCGATTTAGTTCAAGGGCCAAGAGCTGCTTTCATTCAGGTTCATTTGTCAAGTCACGCAACTAAGTGAATTTTTGCACATGGGTTTACCATGGTATTTCTTTTAAAAATTTGCAATATTCCCCAATCGACACTTGCACATTAATTTTTAATGGTTTGTGGACAGGGACCCCTAAAAGCAAACCAAAGCATTACTTTCCATAAGAAGTAGGGGTGGGAATCTATTAAGAGTTTTAACTGGGTTAATCGTAGTTCATTAATCGATTAATCGGATTTTTAATCGGTTTTCATTTTTCTTTGTATAATTTTATTTCAATGATGTATAAACTCTCATATTATGTATATATATATATATATATAACCAGATGAAACTTTAATCCCCAAACACATGAGGGCCTTCATAAGGGGCAAGAGCTGCTCCTGAAACTTTGTTCTAGTTCTATTTATTTAATTATTCAGGTTTTACTCCCTCCTATATTTAAATTTTATCATATATATATATATATATATATATATATTATTCATAAGTGTTAATTTTATATAAATATTTTCACTTATTCAATTTTATTTATTTATTATTATTATTTTTTTAAATAAATTAATTTTTCGATTCATTTTGAAAGAAACATTAAATGAATTTACACATATTTTAGTTTTATATACGCAGGCCTTGTCCATCTCGCTTGTGACTATCTTTATATGAATTCTCAAAATTCCATATCATTATCATAAATATTTCAAATTCGTATATTTTAGTTCTTCTTTGTCACTTCGAACTAGAACACAGAATGTTATTGTCTGTTTCTACTTCAATGGTTACTATCAGCAATTCTTAACAGAAAATAAACGCTTGAAGATTCTGTGAAACTCTGTTGACAATTCTCACAGCAAAGGGATAGTGAAAATCTCATTTTTTTTTTTTCTTTAGCATTTCTATTTTTTGAAATCTTCTTGTTTCTGAGAATACTATTACCCTAGCCAACATTACAGTGTAGAGAGGACACAGTTACGAATTGTTCTCCATGAGAGCAGAGTTACAAAGTCTGAAATCACTAGAAGCTACAACAGTGGATACTCAGACGGCGTGTCACAATATACAGCATAGCATACATTTTTTGCGTATGGCCGTACACATCTAACGTCAAAATCACATCTCATTGCTGGCAGAACGTCATCCCTAACAGCGCTTGAAATGAGCCAAAAAACATCGGTATTCGACCTTAGAAGGATAGAAGAAAATCATCTGGTCAGATAAATCACATTGACAAGCTAGTTCGAGGACGTCAATTACCAACGCGCATGTGGTCAGATAAAAGGCGATGGTGACGGTGTTATGATGCGGGTAATGTTTTCATGGCATACGCGGATAAGGCACACTATTAAGCTGACCAGACGAAATGATCAAGAATTTCTAGTCTATAGATTTCTAGATAATGAAACAATATTCTCAATGTTCTGAATATTCTGAATCCTTTATATTTCGAAAATGTTTGCTTGATTTTTAAGAATTGGGTCATAAACTAAGATTATAGTTTCTAAAACTTACCTCTTATATTCGCATTTATTTTCAAAGGTTTTTAAATAAAATTGACCTCGATAATATAGAAAAACGCTCTAGAATTTTAAAAGAAGTTTCTAGAACTCGCATTCAAAGAAGACTAGAATTTATAAGTATGGCATGGAACTATTTTTACTAGAGGTGCAATTTAGATTCTAGATGTTAGCTATAGAATTGCAGGTGTTAGCGATATTGAAGAAGAAAGTGTTCTTACTTCATTTTAAACAGTTGCCCATAATTTAATGGCCCTTCTGTTCATATACATATGTATAGATAGATAGATAGATAGATGTGTATGTATGTATTGTATGCATAAATTTATTTAAATGTAAAATTAAGTGTGATTCATTTTTATGAAAATAAAAGAAAGTATTATAATTTAATTATACAGTGAAAAATTAGATATGAGCAATATTTTATTTTCTATGGAATATTTTATCTTAGTTTCATGCTTCGCAATGTATGATCTATGTCTATGCTGAAATTTTATCTTAACGGCATAAAATATATTCTGGCTTTGAGCTACTTTTTGAAATACGGTGCTTCTTATGCTTTTGACACAGAATAAGATTGATGAAGATTTTTCTTTAAAATACTTCTTTATTTTTATAACTGAATAAAATCTTCCAACAACATATTGTCTCGATCTTCTTGCGTCCTCAACGCAAAAGTATATATTGATTAGAATTTTTGAAGGATAGATATAAATTTTAAAACAACAATGTACTTCCAAATAGAAATAAATAAATAATCAATATATATATTTATGTGTGTGAAGTATATTTGGGTATTTAAATTGTTATTTAAAAGTTATAATTGGTAATTGTGTAAATAAAAAAATGATATATAAGTCGGAAAGGTATAGAAAATTATATGCTAGTTTAAAATAAGGTAAAAAATGATAATATGCCAAATGCAGGTAATATGATCAACCCGCTATAATGTTATTAATTTAAGTGAAATCAGAAGATGGCGCTTGATCTAGTCGCTCGAAATCAGAAAAATATAGTTTGGTGCTGCCTCGCTCACAATCATTAATCACGGGCATAAGCGGACAACCATTCTTGATTTGTGGTTAGTTGAGTTTGCATATTATAAATTTGTATATGGTATGTTTGTTACATTTGTGGTTGAAACAAAATATTTGTATTTATTATTATACATAATATTTTAGCTAGTTTGGTAGTCTTTTGAACAGTGTAAATTAATTTTTACAATCGAGTTTTCAGACGGAATTATAAACGCTTTTTAAAAGTACATTATTCTTGGTAATATGCCCAATGGGCATATTACTTAAACGAATGGCTATATTGCATTCATAAAAATAAATTTCTCTAATTTTGATTATATATTTTATTTATTTACTGCTACTATTCTTTTATGATTTAAATGTAAAGTATTAAAACCCGAGTGTGTAGATAATTTTCTTCTAGTATGTGATTTGACACGAAAACAAAGCATGACAACACAGACCTTTAATAGATCGAGTGTCATTTTGCAAAATTTAACCACAAGGATGCTGAATTCTAATCTCAAGTCCCACCTTGATTACACAATTGTGCATGAGGCTAAAAAAAAGGACAACCTTCTACTTTTTCTACCTTTTAATACAACCTATGAACAATGGCATTTGGAAAGTTTTGTTTTGAGCCGTTTGAATAATTTAGGAACCAAAACGTTATTTTGTTTTTGGAACAAACCAATCATAAAACATTATAAAAGTTCGATTTGGAAGAAAAATAGCTTCAGTTTGGGACAGTGTTATGACACGTTCCAACGTTAAAGGTGCCTTCAAAGGAACAGAAGAAGAATAGTGCCAAAAGTGGAAAAAAATTGCTATCCCAGGTACATTTTGTTATAAACAGGAACGTAATACGTCCTTCAAGTACTCCTTGCTCTTCTTCGGACTCCATCTGTGATTCTTCATCTTCTGAAGATAATGACAAAAATGATGCGTCTATTCGGACTCGTGATTTCAAGAATTACTGCCATCTCCACAAAAAATAAAAAAATAAATAAAAAGAACAAAGCGTAAAACTACTTGCGATATAAAAGCTGTAATGAACTATCGTGTTATGATAAAAAAAAAAAAAAAGACCTCTTCCCCAAAGCTTTTCAAGTAATACTAAAGACATACATCACATACATCACAACAGCGATTAAATAAACGAAAACGTCAGTTTTTGAAGAATGACGGAAAATAATTTTTCAAGCAAAGAAAAGTCATGAAGGAAGTTTGTTTTGTGGCTTTTGCAACAAGTAAAAAGTTGTGGATATAAGATTATGGGTTTACGCCTTAATTATGTGCACGAGAAACATGTTGGACCAACCAAAAAAGATAACGAAGTTTTTTCGTACTTTGTTCACGAAGTTAAAAAAATCAAAAGTATTTTTTAGAGAAGAAAACAATGCAAAAATGCGATTTTCTATTCAGAGAATGAAAAAGAAAATGATGGGGTGGAAAAATCGGTTTAAATTAAATTTTTACGTTTTAATTTTAATATGTTAAGTCAATATTTTAGTTTATTTTGGTCATCACTTTTAGGTTTAACTACATCAGACAGCATTTGAAAATTTAATATTAATTTGAAATTTGAACTCAATTGAGACATTGTAATGCATAATTTAAATATTTAAACTGTAATTTTGTACGTAATAAATTTGTATAATGTATAGAATATCGCCAGTAAACTTTAATAACATTTAGAATAATGCTCAAATACATGACGATAAGTACGAGGTTTGACAATACGTCTTTTATCAAAATATGTCAGGTTTTGTTTTTTAATAACAAAATACTAGAAGACCAAGGGCAAGTCATTTTTATGTATAAAGTCTATGTTTAGTGCTACAAACAATTCTGGAAGTAACACACTTGAATAGAGAAGAAAAAAAAAACAATCGCCTTTACAAAATATTTGAAAAATATTTTTTTGAACAAATTTTAGTTTGAATTAATATCATGCTTGTTAGCCATATAAACCTCCATAATTTTTAATGAAATTCAGTCACTTTCTTGCTTTATCACGTAAAGATAACATGTCTCATTTATGTCTATTCCTCAGACGTTATGTAGGTTATGTATGAGATTTTCACTTCATAGGTGACAATACACATGCGAATACATAGTCAGTTAAAAAGTTCTTGACGAATGAGTCTATTTAACGCATGGATTAACCTGCAAAGTTTACATACTGTACATGTATGCGAGTCACATTCAATGCATGTTTAGAAGAAACATGTAAAATGCCGCTGGCAATAATAACAAAAGTGCGGTTGTTGCTATAAAATATCACCTTATAATTTTAATAAATCATATTTGTAATATGAACAAACGCTATAAATTCAGCATGACACTCAGATGCATTTTAGTCCGTTACAAAAGACAGAACTTCTCATTATAACGAAGGAAAAGAGAAGAAATTTAATACTATAGTTTTAAAAAATTAAAGAACACGCTTTTATAGAAATGTGAACTAAAAAAGCACAAAATATCTATCTTACTATTAAAATGCAGGGTAAGAGAAAATCGTGTGAGTGACACACCATAATATTTACATACATTTAAATCTTTAATTAAAATAATTTAGAACTAAACAAAAACCATTTTTAAAAAATCTCCCCTGAGTGGGATCGAACGCTGGACCTTTTGGTTCGTAGCGCGGCGCCTTACCTCAACGTCACATCGTTCACGTAGGTAAAGCATATTTTTACAATATAAATTCTTTGTTTGCTCCCAGAGCAGTTACAAACAAACAAACATACATACAAACATACATACATACTGGTGAAGCTAATAAAAGCGTGTTAATGAAATATAACATGGGAAATATTACTTCAAAGGTTCAATTTTTAGATCTATGCAAAGATCTGAAGAAACAAAAAAATTAGAAGACACCAGGAGATTTAGAGTAGATTATCCAGCAATACACTGAAAGAATAAATGTTTAAAGACTGAAAAAAGACATTTGATGCAAGGTACAAAAAGAATTCTAGCTCTGAAGACAAAAAGTGGAAATATCACTCAGAATCAAGAGTAAATTCTAAAAGAGTCAGCAATTTATTTTTCAGAATAGTACAGCTCACCAGAACAACACAGCGGTTCACCTGTACCATCAAATACAAACGACGCTATACCAGCAATATTCAATGAAAAAGTAGCTATGACAGTAAAAGTAATGATAAGCTTTAGGAAAAAACAGAATGACTGTGGATATTTTAAAATAAGCAGGGAATGAAGCCATTGATGTTCTTAATGAACTATTCAGTAAATGTATAGCATTATGTAATGCTTCAAATGATTAGAAGAATGTTATAATAATTTTACTTATTAAGAAAGGAAAAAATGAAGCTATTAGAAACTATCATCGAATCAGCCTGTTCTCAGTCCTGAATAAAATTCTGTTTGAAAGTTCTGACAAATTGCTTACAGAAATAATTAGATGCAGCACCACATAAAGAACAAACAGGATTTTGAAATGGTTTTAGTAAGAACGATCATATTAATACAGTTAGAGAAATTATTGAAAGAAATAACTAATACGAACTAATTCGATGTGGCTTTTGGGGATTATAAAAAAGCTTATGACTCTATACCATCACTAGCAGTTATGGATGCATTAGGAAATACTAATATTAGAAAAGAAAGTATTTACCTTATAAAAAACAATTATAACGAAGCAACAGCCAAATTAAAACTCCGCAAAACAAATAATTCATTGAAAATGAGAAAGGGTGTAAGACAAGGGGATGCAATTTCACCTAACCTTTACAATTTAGTACTTAAAGAATATTTTAAGAAACTAAATTGTTAAAAAAAAGACATAAAAATTGAAGGAGAATTTATCAATCATGTGAGATTTACAGATGATATTGTACTGCTTGGTTCCTCATTTAAGTATTTGGAAAAAAAGCTTAAAGAATTAAATAAGGAAAGCAAGCTCGTTGAATTGAAAATGAAACTTAGTAAGGCAAAATTATGTCTAATTCCTTTGTTTTTCCACTGACGATCACTATTTATTTGGATTAATTAAAAAAAGTTATGAAAATATTCTTATCTGGGACAAGCCGTTACGATGAAGAGAACCATCATGAAAGAAAATAACAAACGAGTTAAATTTACACGAAGAGAATTCGGAAGAAATAGCGCTATTTTCAAATGCGACCTCTCAGTTTGTTTGAAAAGAAAAGTTTTTCATCAGTATATTTTTCTGTATTAACTTATGCTTCAGAAACTTGATCATTAACATGAAAATTATTAAAAAAAATTCACAAATAACCCAGAGAATCAGGGATAGTCAGATGTTAGGATTCACCAAAAGAGTCAGAATGCGAAACACATAAATTAGGGAGCAAACCAAATTTACTGACCTCATTTTTAGAAATAAGAAGCTAAAATTTTCCTGGGCTTGGTAACTTGCCAGAAAAATAATGATAGATGAACCACCAAAGTCCTATTTTGGATCTCAAGTGGTAAGAAAAAATCAAAAAAGAGACCACAATGTCGTTAAAAAGATGAAATTTGAAGTTTAAAAGAGCAGAATAGAGAAGAATAACGGAAAACTGGGCAGATTGGAATAACCTAGGAAAGGCCTTCATTCTTCAGTGGACTGATAATGGCTCAAATTGATGATGATGATTATGATAAAATACATAAATTACAATCATATGTTAGCTAAAGATACGCAATAAAAATTTCTAGCGTGCTGGCAATACCCCGAAAGATTACAATCGTTCGTAACTATGGGTCTTTAAATGTTCGAGGGTTGATTCAGAAATAAGGTTCCCACCAATTTTACAAATAGGCAACATTGTTTATTCTCATAGAAATGTACATCGGTGGAAGGAAGAAACTTTGCTCTATTTTTCGCCATACAGTGGGTTGCCAAATTAATGTGGACACTTGACATTTTTTACATTTTTGCATTTTTATGCCATTTATAATTCCTAAAACTCATTCTTATGTTACTGGAACGCATTTTCATTGAGTTTTGCAATGCTACACATTATTTTAAGTGATTTAAACAAACAATATTGAGCTTAGGGACATTTTTGTGACAGTCACTTCAAAATATGCTGTAGAGTGCTTTCAACGTGTAATAGTGAACGTGCCCTTTAGATCCTTAGAACTGAGATTTAGTGTGCTTTCTGACGCATATTCAATGACGTAAGTAAAGCAAATGCATTTGATATGCAATTACATTCATTTGACTACATTTTTATAACACAATTACTTTTTTTTCAATATGGTCCAGGAAGAGACATTTCTCCGAGAAAAAAAAATCCGAAATTAAAACACTCTAACAGCATACACAACATTCGCACATAAAAAAAAAGTCGCACATATTGTTGAGTTTTCTAAATCTGCTGTAAATAAAATAAAAGGAAAATTTGACAGAAACCTGTACCTTTCGCCAAAAAGAAAAGGGAAGTGTGGTAGAAAACGTATAATGTGCCAAGAACAGACAGAAATATTAGAGACATTTGCTTACCAAACAGAATAAAAAGTGCTCTTACACAGACTCAGACTGTTTGGGGGTCAGGTATTGCCATTTAGAAGAGAACTGTGCTGTGAAAATTGGCAGCAGCAGAACTGACAGGACACTGTCCAGTTCGTAAGCCTAAGCTCACAGAGGCTGTGGAAAAGAAATTACTCGTCTGGGCTCGAGACTTTCGCCACATGACTGTGAAAAAATGGAGCAAGGTTATATATGAGTTTATTAATAGTACTAATGATTTCTATGTCTTTTTTTTTCAGTTAAGCCATAATTTATTTCAATTTCAGATATGTTTCACAAATGAGTCAACTTTAGAAATTTTAGCCAATGAAAGCAGTTTCATGTTGTGGCTTCCTAGAGATCCGTTCTTTCCTGAAGGCATAATAGAAAATGTTAAACATGCGCTGAAGGTCATGGTTTCGTCTATTACAAATACCAAGTGTGTAAGGCGTTTACACACTGTTCAAGGAACCATGAAACAAGACCAATATAAGGAAGTTCTACGAATTCGCCTTCTTCCGTAGCGGGAAGAATGGTTCCTGGAAGGTGAGCATAGCGTTTTAAAGCAAGTTTCTAGCCCTTGCTATCAAGCCGAAAGTGTAATGGAATTTTTACGGGCCAAGAATATGGAAGTATTACCTTGGCCTAGCAATTCACACGATACGAATCCTATAGAAAACTTACTGGATATTACAAAAAGGGAAATCGCAAAGAGAATGGTCATAAACAAGAGGCAATTGATCGAAAAACTTATAAATGCGTGGCATCCCAATCCTTCAATTAAAGAATGTGCAAAATTTTCTATAAAAAGCATGCCGTGACTTATTGAAGCACTAATATCAGCCAAAGGAAATGTCACCAAATATTAATCCCTTACATAATGTTACATTTTTTTCGTTTCCATTATACATATTCTTTTTATTATATAGCTATTAAATATGTACATCAACATTAAATAAAGTAATAAATACAAATTGTAGAATACAACTTGTTTTTATTTAGAAAAAAACCACAATAACTTAATTTTTATGAGTATCCACATTAATTTGGCAACCCACTGTAATCGTTATCTTTTTCTACGCATTTTTGTAGATGGTGTTCCAATTTCTATATTTCAATGTCATAGAACTCCGCCGCCAACCCGTTGAGGATGCGTGATACCCCAATTTTCCAGTCAAAGCTCTTTTCACTGTACCGTAAGAACTCACAAGAATCTGAGCAACAGGCTCACGGACGGTGATCCACCTCTTTTGAACTTCGTGTTGCAATATCTCGACAATCGCCTCCGAAACTATCAGTGTTCCACTCTGTTCTTCATCGTGGACGTCCTTCCGACGGGCATTAAACTCCCTGCACCACTTTCGGACGTGTTGAATGGACATACACTTTTCGCCATACACCTCTGTCAACTGACAATGAATATCCACTGGTAGAGTCCTTTTGGTGTACAGAAAGCGAAATACGGAACGAATCTAGCACATGGCGTGAGCAACAATGGGCATTTCCATCTCGGATGGCTGCTGATCCAAGACTGAGTGGCGCAGCGAAGCGTGGCCGGGCAGAATGGAGAGTGGGGGAATGGTCGTGCACAGCGGTGTTGCCGGATTTCGCCTCGCACCTACCCGTGCGACTGGAGCTTTTTGTGAACCGTTTTTCTGGATCAACCCTCGTATGTTATGGAAATGGTGGCGTAATGGAATTATGAAGTGATATATAAAATCTACGGTGCAATTAATTACAAGTTATAAGACACCGCTATATGACAAATAATTGCAAAAACAATAACCCTGACAAAGGAATCCTCCTATTGGAGTTAGGTAAAAATATTTTAGAATAAAGAATAGAAATCAAATAAATTAATTTTTAATTGAACTATTTCTTGGTTGTGCCTGTATAAAATGACCTTGGGCCTTGCATATTCGAACAGATGTATTTTTCAATTGACAATATACGTAATCAATTCAAAATATAGCACTATATTTTAATGTGTTTTGCTTATATGTAATTTAATATTAATCGATTATAATATTGTATATCTCTGTTGAATCTAATAAAAATGCACGTCTCAAAACATTTGGAAGATATTGTTATGTATTCTGTTTGGAAAATGTATAATCAGAATTTTATTATCAAAATAAAAACGTAGTTTAAAAAACACAAATTTTCAAAATCGGAAAATGTAAGATATTAAAAGTTTAGCTGCATCGAATATTTTGTGTAAACGAGAACAAGTAAAAATAGAACATGAAGGAAATGGAAAAGAGGAAAATAAATGCTCGGGTTACTTTGTGTGCTTGGTAGTAGTGAGAACAGTATTTCAACAAAATCATTTACCTGAATCAGGCATTTGGAGTCACTTAGAAAAAAACAAAAAGTTGCAGAATGTCGTTAAATTACGGAATCCATTTGTAGTATCTCAAATTGTGATTTCCTGATAGGGAGATATAACTCCCGATGACAGACACATTCGGACTTTTTCGAGGTGTTCTCTAAAACTCATGTGAATGCAATCTAGGTCTCCTCAGAAAGTCACCACCTACAGCATTCCTCCCAAGAATAGGACCCTACCATAGTCAATTGGACTTAACATATACAACCACAACAACCTAATCTAGAATAATTTTTTGAAGACTGTATAAGTACTCCGACGATGAGACATAGTTCACAGAAGAATAATAAAGCTACACTAGAAACTAGACGAAAGGCTAACAGCTAAGAAATTCTTAATGATGGAAATCGGACGTCAACCATTTTTACCCAAGAACAGTTTTGCTCAGCTTTTCGTACCACAGTTTCAAGTTAAACTGTCCACAAGTTTGTTCTGAATTATTGAAATCGAACTGAAAAAATAAAAAAAGAATCTTTTGACAAATCTGCAAGGGTTTAAAATTTCCTCTTTTCCTTTAAATTATAAAACATAATAAGAGAAGGAAAACAACATTTCTTAAAAAAAAAAAACGTCATTGTACTTTTGTTTAAATTACTTGGGTTTTCCTTTATCAAGTGCTTGAAATATCTAATTTTTAAGAAATGGACTTAATACAAAAATATATTTCTTATACTTTTCCTTTCACTCTTTATTTCTTTCCACGCGCCAAGATGAGTTACGATTTGCAGTATGGCTTACGAATTTTATGATAGATATGAAAAATAATCAAATGTATACTACCAAATATCTTCTACTATAAGATGTCATATATTTCAGAAAGTGCTGACGTGTAAAAAGATATATCTTGACATGCTTTTACAATGGAGTCTTATATCAGAAAAATGTTTAAGCCGCATGACAGGTAAGCATTGTTTCGTTATCTTTATGAATTATTTTACGTTTCGTGTAATGAAAATATATAGTTCGGCTTAACTTTTTAGATTTGATACATTAATAACACTGAATTTCTTTAAGTGTTAAATATATTTATGTACTTTTGAATTTTTGTTTGAACGAAAACATGCCTACATATCGTAATGGCTATCAAATATGTAAATCACGTATTACTTTTTTTTATTTAGGTATTAATAAAGACGCATTTTCTGCATAATAATTAATGAATATTTTTAAACAGTTCGAAGAATATAATTAGGTGCTTAATGGAGTTGGCTTAGTTTCAGTTTTAAATTTTAAAACAGGAATTTAAAACAAGAATTTAATTTTCGAAAGAATGGATATTGTTTTTTTTTTACATTGTAATAGGTCACATATTGTTTAATTAAATTTTACTATTTTTTTTTTATATTGCGGTATATGCTGATAAATTAATTAACAAAATAGTAAAAAAAAAATGGAGGGTAACAAAAATGAAATTAGCTATTTTCAACTAATTTTGTATTGCAGAATTCAAAAATAATAGCGAAAAATCTGTAACACGTACAGATTTTTTTTACGATTATTTAATCTGTATTGGAAGCAATAATCCCTGTCTAAAAAAAGTGACTATAAAAAGTACTGCTTTGTTAAATAAATCCTTGTCGAGTCATGTTCTTAGTTAGTCTAAGAAAATGATTCGATAATGATTTATTTAACAAAGTATTATTAAGTGTACTTTTTTAATATCGGAATTATTTGCTAGTGCTCGGATACTTTTGTTGTTGACTGTATTGTAAAAATAAAAAAAATAATAATGAAATTTGCCATTTTCTGATATTTTAACAAAAACAAAAGGAACAAACATGGTTGCCGAGACTCTGATTTGCCAGTACTCTGGATTGCCAGCAGGGATGGTTACAACCTGTGATACTGTGAAAATGATAAAAATTCGTGAAAATTGCCATTTTCTAATACTCTAACAGAAAAATGTGACATGGTGGGACTTTTTTGCTTGCAGATATTTAAATAAAAATTGGAATTAATAATAAAAATAATAATTTGACCGTTGTTACCGAACCACTGTAGACCAGTGTTATTAACGTAAATATTGAATAAACATAAAACACCTTACTTAAGGCTTCCAGAGGCCTTCTATAAGGTTTTTTAAGCATTTTAAAATTTGTAAGTAAGCTTCATAATTAAATGTTTAAGTATAAATACCTATTACGTTATAAAATTTTATTAAATGTTTCAAAAACTCCCTTTTACGGAATAAATTTTAAAGTATCTGTTTAATAGAAAGAAAAAGGAAGAATAATCTCATACATTAAATTTTGAACATATATTTTTCCTTTACAATTCTTAACATCCATTTCATGTGAGGCAAAGCTGTTTTTAGGTGTAAGCATTTTGCACACCGTTTCATTATCTGTAATATATGCAAAACGCATTTTAGTTAAAGGAGACAGCATTAGTTACAGTTAATTATCTTTTCTTTTGAATTTTAATGCTTCTTAAATCATATACTGCTACGAAATTTAGCATTTTTAGTTTCTTCTATATGCATTTTAGTATTCTTGTTATACAAAAGTATTGGATTCGTAACAATTTTTAAAGTCCGGTTTTCTATGAGTTTTACGCATTTTGAGATGTCCTAAGCACGATTTGACCATTTTGTGAGAATATCTGTTTTTCTTTGTGTGCGACCTTATGAGTGTGTGCACATCCAAAATTTTGCGGACGCTGCATCTCATGAACCAATGAAGGGAATTTAAACACGTTTGATATTCAATAGAAACTTGACTTGAATTTAAGCTGATTAAACTTAATAGCCAATAGTACAACAGGTGACTCTGTCAACGCATTTTTTTTTTTTTTTTTAGTAATTTTTAATATGCCAGTGGTAGAGAAAATTTCGTATAAATGTATATAATGTAAACTATTTTTAATTTTTGAATGTGAAATAAATTATAAATTAAAAAAGTATTCATTACAGACAGAAAGAAAAAAAGGAATATGCGCGGGAATACTTCCCCTTACCGTAAAAGTGAGCACTGGTGTAAATTTTGAATAGAGTTATATTTCAAAATAAATCGTTACTATTTATAAAACGAGAAGATGAGCCTTTGATCTCTGTTAATTTACCGAATTTTTTTATTAAAAAAAAATTTTAGAAAAGAAAAGCATTTCCTCAGATATCATCTATAGTGCATAAAATTGACTTTATTTCAATATTTAGTATTATACATGTCTGAGATAAAAACCTACTAAATTATAGTGGAAAATAGTTTTAATAAATATTTTGCACTGTTTAAGTGTTATTGATACTTGGTAGCACATATATACATCAGATTTGTATGCTTGACTCCGCTTGTAAATCTTCGCCTGATAAAGACATATAGCACATGACACAATTACAATTCGAAGAACTGGATAAGTACTCATGGCCAGCGCGGGAATCGAACCCGTTCTACTACGCTCGAAGGCGATTAGCGGTATGGTGACATAGCCAATCGGTCACAGAGGGGCCTCTCATTAAGTGTTTATAGAAAAATGTAGAAACAATTGTGATGGCCATAAGAAAATGGTTAATCATCTATTGTTTTTTAAAGGTTAAAAATCAGTTTTCGAACAAAAAAATCTTTTACAGGGAAATGCACGCAAAACAAATTTAGAATTCAAATTTATCAATGCAAATTCCAAACTGTTTTACCATGAATTTTGTGCATGTGTGTTGGACCATTCTTAAGGGTGCATCTCCCACTGTAGCCATTTGGGCATTGCGCGATACTAGTGCTAATTTAAACCCAACCAACTAACAAACTTTTGAATGAATCTGAACATATCTGAGAATTCTCTTTTGAATTAAGTGCTCGAAAACGCACTGAGTTGTCCATGCAGTGTTAGGCTGGAAGAAGTAATATTTCCAATCGAATCTAATTTTACGTGGCGATGACCTTGGAGAAAATTCTCCACAGAAGAGTCGCGTTAGTGTAAGATAATCTTCACTATCAACATAATTTAGCTTAGCCATTAGTTCCAGTGAAACGTTGGGAAGTGTTAAATGAAGCTTTGAAGTTCTTGATGTTCATTTGGATGTTGACACCTTTAGGATATATATTTTAAGGAAAATAAAGTGAATTGTTTCTCCAGTTTACACATTAGAAAATATTTTCTGAAATTAGGAAAGTGTGTTTTTGGACTGTGGGTTTTGAGCATGCTATTATATCCTGATTTTTAAATTGAGATTTTCAAAAAACATTTCTAAAGGTAATGTCAGGCACCATACAGCTGATCTAGCTTCTTCTGATTATTTTCATTGAGCACTTTGAAAGGTCTACGTTTAGAGGACATTTCTAACTTCCAAGATTCTGATGAAAGCTGGTTTCAGGAACACCCAAATGGATTTTTGTCTACAAATTTCAGGTCAACACATAGTCTCGAGGGAGACTATGCTGAGTAAATAAATAATTTTATAACTGTAACTGTTTTTTTTTTTTTTTTTTTTTTTTTTTTTTCTGGGAAAAGCCGGGAACTTTTCAGCTTCCCCTCATACACGTACAATATTATAAATTAATAAATACACAACAGAATGTTTCACATCAAAATGCAGGATATTTCTGGTATACGTAGAAAAAATATTTCATGTAAATTTATAGAAAAAATCCAGTGAAAAAATATCTGTAAAATAAATTTGTATATTTTTTAAATAATGCTAGATTTTTCGCTATTTATATATTTTTTGTACTGCAATAATAAAAAAAAAAAAATTTATAATTCACCGTTATATTTGTAAACTACCAGGCTACGCCCGCTTCGCTGATAACTAAATTTAAATGAATTTTAAAAAGAATTGAATCCCTATTTTTGTTTTATATCACATTTTGGGCTTTGTGTAAATTACTTTTAAGATCAAAATGTCAACATGTATTACAAATTACATTAAATTAAATATTTCTTCCGTTTTGCAACAATGCTCTAGGGTCATAAGTGAATTTATTCTCAAGAATAAATCAACAATTGTTTACAAATTTAATGGATTATGTATGTGAAATAAGTACGCTGTAATTTATAAATTGCAGCTCTTAGAACTTCAAAGCTGATAATTTTTTAAAAAATATTCATTATTCTATAATATTATACTGTTTTTTGTTTAATATTACATTCTTATTTTAAGATAAAAGCAATCGACTGATATCGCGTTGTGAAACTTTGCAACGCAATATCTTTATATCTAATAACTTGATATATATAGAGTTCTCACAAAAAATAAACAATTTTTAAAGCCTTTTTTTTTTTTTTTTTTTTTTAAGTACAAAATTTATGCATTATGCAGTACCTTTAAAAAAAAAAAAAAAAAACCATCAGTTTTTACTAAAAAAATGGCCGACCTTCATCAAAAGCAATTGAATGATATCGCGTTGTGAAACTTTGCAACGTAATATATTTAAATCTAATGACTGGATGTATATAGTGTCCTCACAGAAAAATGAACCGTTTTTAGAGCTCTTTTAAAAAAGTATAACATATATGCAGTATCTTTTAAAAAAATTATCTGTCTTCACTAACAAAAAATGGTCGACTTTCCTCACCAAAGTAGTTGAACCTAGACCAAACAAAAATAGGACTGGTCCACCCGGATGTGTTTAGCCGACAAACTCCTTGCTTTATTTATATATATTTCCATTTACTTAAATAGAATTGTGTATTTAAAGCAGCTTATATAATGATGAAGCATCATGAAATAAAAATTTATACAACATTTATTTTACTATTTATAACATAGCATAATGATTTTCCTGACGTAAGTGAGGCGAAGCTAAGACATATTGATATATTCAGGGTGCTATTTTTCATGCATTTTTTTACTGGTGTTAGCTGTTTTTCCTCACTTGTGAACATGCGTTTCCTTTCATGCTATTTCCTTTTAACCTTTCGAGACGCTAGGAAAATGCGCCTAAATAATTTAGACTGTCACCCAAATTTACAAACGGAACTAAAATAAAAGAAGTGAATGACTTTTGCTGCTATGTTATAAAAGTAAATTTTTTCTAGAAATATCCAGGATGAATTTTGTAGTTGGAATTTATTAATAACGTCCTTGCAGAGAAGACACTGCGCCACAAAGTGTTATTTTTTTACTTTCCCCCGCCGTTTTTATTCATTCTGAAATGCAGTGGTACTACGGCAGTTTAGAATGTAGAAAACATTGAGGGGGGCGGGGGGATCTAAAATCCACAGAAAATAGCATACTATTTGAAAAAGTTCACAATAGCAAATGCATAAAAAAATAAAAATGCTTTCTAAGGACTATTGTAATGATTATCATTAAGATTTATAGGACCACAAAAAAAAAATATATATATATATATATATATATATATATATATATATTTACAGGACCACAAGTGCTTTAACTGGAAACTGCTGTAATTGTACTTTTGTTTGATTAATCGTTTTTAACATTTTCGAATGATGTTTACGAGTAGTTATGACTTGAATTTGTTTGTCATCTTTCTGACTGTCTGATTGTCTTATGTCTATAAGCCTCTCCGCATCTAGTGACCATGTCTATATTTAGAATGTCTTCAATGCTCATTATGTCATTTTTCCTATTGTAAAGGATATGAATAGCGTAATTTGTTTGTTTACAGAGATATCGAAAATATGCCAATGCATTGTTGTTTCATGAGAGGCATTTTTATAAATCGTATTTAAGTAACTTCGTTCTGCGAAAATCATAATAAAATCGACATCTATTATTCCTTTATTTATTCCTTTATTTTATTTATTTATATTTTTTATTCAGAATATAGTATATTTAATGTTAAGATTTACAGGGATGCACTACAATATTCAGGTACATTAAAAGCTGCAATTGCAAATTGCTGGAATTGCATTTCCGTTTAAACTAAACGTTTTTATCATCATTCGAAAACAATGTTTACGATTTATTGTGAATTCAGTTAGTTTTGCCTGTATCTTAGACCTTCTATATGTTGTATGACCACGTAGGCAAAGTACGGTGAAAACAACCAGTAGTATGAGTAGGCAAATACACGATGCAACGAGTCCTTAAAGTTGGAAAATGTTAATCATCTGTTCAAACTGCATGATTTTTTGTTCTTGCTTGTAATAAATTATTTTAATAATTTTTTTAAAAAATATGAAAATTAAACACTAATTCATAAAATTTCCATTATAAAATTGGAAAAATCAGCTGATTTGACAGGGTTTCCGGAGACCATCCTCAAAAGAATTAATAATAATAATAATAATAATAAAATGTTTTAATAATTTAACAGAATATTTATTTTTACGTATAAAAAATTACACAATTAAAAGCAGACGATCAGCGTTTCCTACTAGCGGCTTTGGCGTAAAATATTAATAAAATATAAACATTTTGACCTTCTCACCTTTCCTGCCTCCATTAAAAAAATTGATACTGTCCGTTTCGATACTGATTGTTATTATTTTTTTTTCTTAAAAAAAAAAAAAAAAAAAAATAATAATAATAATAATAATAATAAAGGGTTTTGATGAAATTCTGGCGAAAAGCAGAATTTAGTTTGGTATGGAAGGCTATTAGTTTTTTTTTTTTTTTTTTTTTTTTTTTTTCAAACTATAACATAGCTTTCAAATTATTCAATTTTATTTTCGATAAATTTCCGATGTCGATAAATGCCCAACTATCGTAAAACTGGTATCGTAAAAATCCGTACATTGAGATTAATAGTCTACCGTACTAGTACTACTACTACTAATAATAATAACAATAATAACATCATGCTTCACATAATATAGGAACAATAGAGGAAAACCAGAATGTTACTATCTGGACTTAAGAATGTAAAGATAAGGGAAAAACTAAAATGCATAAAAAAAACGCAAGGAAAAAGCGCAGGGGCACAATGTTACGAAAGAATAAACTAACATTTATCAGATTTTCTATAATTATTATAATATTCCTATACGTATTTGAATACATCTCGTTATATTTATGAATTTCTGTTTAATTAAAGTGGAAAAGATCTCTTGAAGCAGCTTTCATAATAATGAAGAGTAATCAAATTAGTAACGAATTACACATTTCAAGAGTAGCGATAAGAGACCTAATAAGCATTATATATAATTTGATAAAATAGAGTAAACATATGTTTAGTATCCAATATAATGATAACAGTATTCCTTTCATTATTTATTAAAATGAAATAATGAAATAAAATATGACTGGATTTCATGTGCATGGTGTTGTGAAAGGAAAGCAAAATATTTAATTAAAATTTCTGAAAGAATAATTTTTCTTTGAAGATCAGGGTGCTCTATGGTATTATATATATGAACATATACGATATATTTATAGCCATATTACCAACTAGCAGGCTTTACCCGCTTCGCTGGTTTACTATATTTAAAGGAATTGAAAACAGAATCACTCTTTTATATCACTTTATATATATATATATATATATATATATATCAGAAATTAATAATAATAAGAAAATTTGTTGAAATTGCTCAAAAGCTCGCTTTGGGTCCCCATTGTTTTCGACAGTGTCTATCTCATGTGCAAATCCTCGGATACATGTCTCTGTTGCCTGCAACAATGTTTTACCCTTGGGCTACAATTAAGTGGTCATCGGATGACAGTTTCAAACTGGACAGTATCGAAAAAATTCTAAGTAGCCCTTTTATATTTGAAACCCAATTACACGTGAACAACACTTTTTCCGAATCGTCTTGATCCCAGAAATTCGAATACGAGATGAGAAATAAAGGTTGCCACTGTAAAAATATGAAGTTGATGCCGGTCTTAATATGTAGATGACCCCTAAAGTAATCTTAACTGCACCCTTAACTGCACCTGCAACCAAGAAAAAAGAACTTTTTTTTTTTTTCGTAAGGGCCGCGGCTCATACACCGGTTTATAAGGAAATTATAATTTTCAGTAACTAGAATTTCCTTTTAGAACTTCATTATAATTTAATCATAATTAAATTAAAAATAACAATTTGAAATTAGTTCTTTTTATTAATTTTTAAATAATTTATATCATATTAAAAGTATTAAAAAAAAAAAAAAAAAAAAAAACAGGAAAATATTATTTAAAATGAAAATAGAATTCTTTTTTACACCTGTTTTTCTTGATATGTGAAAAACCCATTAACACATTAAAGCACAAACAAATTTTTTTTTAAACGAAATCAACATTTTCAGAATTATACAGAGAAAAATGTGATACAAACAACGCATTTCAAGCATTGTATCACCCATTGTTTTCTCTGACATCTTTAATAGAGAACGATCAATGATAAATTAAAATGGAATTTCCGAAGCAATTAACTAAAACTTCTTCAACCGTAACGGGTGTAGAGAGAATGATCTATGAAGAGTAACTGATGCGTATTAATTGATTTCTGGCTTTCAATAGTTCGAATTGAACTCAGAACACAGAATAGTTTAAGAGATAACAGGCTAAATATTTATTTAAATTCGAAAATTAATTAATTATTTTAATAAAAATATCCATTTAAAGCATACTAATTACATAATAAATAATTTATCATTTAATTTATTTAAATAGATAAGGATTATTAATAAGAAAAAATAAATATCTCAGTATCTATTTATCACTAAATATAAATAATTCCGCATTTAAGTTCTGTTTTCACCCATTATGTGCAGCATATTTATATGCATTATGTCTGTAAATATAAATGCCATAGTTAAAATATAAGCTTTCTTTTAATTTTAATGCGATAAGTAAGAAATAAATAAATAAAATTTTAATTAAAATTTAATAGAAGAACGTCCATGTACAATGCCTATTGTTATTTCATGTTTACATTTGTTTACAACTAATGACATAAGTAAAAACTTCATTGTTATTAAAAAAATAGGCAGTTTAAATTAAATTGGTAAAGCAAGGCTTTGTGCTAATTAGTCAATATTTGTTACATCGATATATTTTTTAAACCATTGTTAAAAATGAGTTTTAAAATTTTTAAAAACGTTTCTTTATTTCTGAAAAGACTTTTATTTACTCGAAGTAATTTACTCGTAATTTATATAATTAAACATCATTATGTTTACTTAATATGTATATTTATCTATTTACGTGTTCTAATATTTACCCCAAATACTCTTTTTAAATAATTTTTCGTTAATTTGCATTTAAGTTCACCATAAAAATCCTATTTATACCTAGTTTTTTTTTTTTTTTTTTTTTTTTTTTCCTTTATACTAATAAACAAAATATTAGCATATTTATTTTGGAATTTTATGAGATTTATTATACGTTTGCATATGTATGTATATATAATTTATCTCGGAAAACAGAAAATGGTAAGATATTTTATCCATATTTCTTATCAATTAACGTACAATGTATTAAAAAAAGAAAAGAAAAAAACTTGGGTAAAACTTTTAATAGTTTTCTTTTTCTTTTTTAGGTGAACTAAAAAGCAGTTCATTCTATCGATGATAACCTTTTCAATATTTACGCTATTATCTTGCATTTTTATGTAAGTAGTAGACTTGCGATAATATTAATCGTGGTCTATTGGAGTTGTGCCACGATTAATATTGTCACTTGATATAGCTGCGTTTGCAGACTCGGTGACCTTGACAATGAATATTATGTGAGAAATACCTAGCTAGTTATCACCCAGGCAGCTCAGTAGTAGAGAATCAGCGCGTTAAGCGGAAGGCTCGGGTTCGATTCCCGGCTTTGGTATTTTTAACATAGTTGTTATACAAATCAGCCTTCAACTCTAAATTATCTAAAATGAATTGAGGTTGATGAATGAAGAATTTCTAAATCGTACATATCTTTTTTAGAATTTTTTTATTATGTGTCTGTTATAATCTGTATCACAAATTTATAGAAATATATTTACAAAGTAATTCTGATTTTAAAAGAAATTCAGGAACCATTTTATTGCAAGCATAAAAAAAGTAATTTAATATTATGTTATTTTGTTTATATAGTAAAAAGGTGTTATTAAATAGAATGTTCTTTTTAAGTTAAAGAAATGTAACAGGGTAACACAGCAAAGAAAATAATCTTCGAATGCACTCATTGGTGACATATATTGTTATTTAAATAAATCTTTAGTACATGAAAAAAATAAGCTTATCATATTCGAAATGTATCTTTGTGTATTTCAATATACCCTTAAAATTGAATTAGGCATAAGAAGTTTACATTATAAATTTTTGCAAAAATATCTCAGACACTAATTATTAAAAGATGTTAATTATTAAGCGGAAAAAAAAAAAAAACTATTACTTTAATGGAATGTATTGATAAATAAAATCGAGTTAAATTTATTAAAAAATAAATTTTAATTTAAGATTGAATTTTATTCTTTGATCAGTAAATTGATAATGGGTAAATACTTTGTAAAAACATATTATATATATATATATATATATATATATATATATATATATATATATAGATAGATAGATAGATAGATATATGCCGTTCTAATACTAATATGGTATCCTCTAATTAGAACATCGTATCTTTATATAAATTAATGACTGAATGGTGCAGTTGAACACTGAGAAAAAAATATATATATCGCATTCATCTAGAATGAATAAGTGGTAGCTTTTTAAATCCCTAAACTAGAAATATAGATTTCCGAGCTATGCGCATAAAGAACACCATTAAACTGAATAGACGAACTGATCGAGAATTTCTTATACACGCATTTCTAGATAGTGAAACAATATTCTGAATATTCTGAATCTTTTGTATTGCGTGAAATTCTCGCTTGATTTTCTAGAATTGGGTAACAAACCAAGATTATAGTGGCTGAAACTCGCCTCTTGCATTCTCATTTATTTGCAGAGATTTTTAAATAACTTTGCCCTCGAGAATATAGGCAAACGCTCTAGAATTCTAATGGGGTTTCTAGAACTCGCTTTCAAAGGGGACTAGAATTTATAAGGATGACATGGAACTATTTTTCTCTAGAGCCACAATTTAGATACTAGACGTCAGTTACAGAATTTTTTCTCAGTGAAGGCAATTAATTGTTTTAATTTTGCACCAATTCCAACTGGTCATAGAACTGAAATCACTGATGACATGTTTTTCTTTTCCTTCTTGCTTGTGTGCATTTTCTCTCTCTGTCTTACATATAGCGAGATGATCGATATTTCCTTTTTATATGCAATTAATTTATGTTTTATTAAAATATAGGGCTAGAATTTTATTGGAATTTATTCTTCACACCCCTACATAGAAGATCGCCAGTTTAGCAGATAACCAGCATAAGATACTCTAGTGGAGATCCGATTTCGAATACGTGTCTATACGATCTTTCGAATTCGAAAATCGGAAAAAGTACTCTAGTGGTGCCATCAATGCGTTTTTCTTGGATAGATTATCAGAATATACAAATGAATAACGGGCTACGTATTTCTCCAGAGATATGTTGTTTGATTTCTAATCCTGAGGTCCCAGGATCAAATCCAGCTTCCCGCACGCATTGCTACACTAACTATATAAAATAATGTATAATATTCATTGATTGTTATATATATAACCAATAACTGTAAAAAGTAATAATTATTTTAAAACCAAAACATTTCAATGGTAAACAACAATCAGATTAAGGTAGCTGTACCTGTTAAACATTCTAAGGCTATTTCTTGTGTAGTATTCTTAGCTTTACTAAATGCAATAGAAACGAATTTAATATTTCAAGTAACTATTTATTCACCTAACTGTATTATTTACATTATTGATAATTAAAGCCTTTTAATACAAACTAATAAATACACTACCCACCAAACAGTATTTGGACACTTTCGAATTTAGACATTTTGTCAAAAATCTAGAAAAGTTCTTTTAGAATCATCTTGAAACTTTCGTAGCGTAAAGAACACGTATACCTCATTTATCTCAGCAAAAGTTGTGTCCTGAAAAGGAAAAGGGAAACAGCAAAAATTAAATAAAAATAAAAATGTTTTGGATCACCCTGTAAAAATAATGCTTGGAATGCATTCTGGATGTAGCTTGTGATTAAGAGGAATTCTCTCATTATTTGTGTTAATTTTTAAGAGGCTACCACATATGTTCATGGAGATATAACTTTTTTTTTTTTGAAGCATTGCAAAAAATAATTCCATCTTTTTAATTATAATGCGTAGGGTATTAGATCCAGATCAAAGATATTTTCAGATAATTTGGCATACTTTATTAGATACAGTATACTGCAATCAAAATGCAAATCTCTTAAATATCTTACGAAAGATGAGCATTTTTACTAAAAATTTTTATCTATCCATGCGCTAGCTTTTAAAAAATTTCATTTGCATAATTTAATAGCCAAATGTGTTCAACAACTTGTATAAAAATCCCAAACAAATATCGGATAAATTTTAAGTGTTATGAGAGGTAGAATAAACATAATTTCCGTTCTCTTAAAATAAAAGATAAACAATAAGGGAGTTTACTCACATTTTTATTTTGATTCAATCAATGTCCAATGGTAATACAGTGTGTAAATAAATATTGATAAAACCTCCTATAATCTTCCTTTTTTTTAGAAGAACTTAAATTCTGTTCATTCTATCTCTCATAATTCTTTAATTTTACACAATATTTGTTTGAGGTTTTCATATGCGTTGCTCAATAATTTCGGCTATTAAATTATAAAAAAGAATTTTTTTTAAAGCAATCGCATGCGTAGATAAAATGTATTTAGTGAAAATGCTCATATTTCGGAAGATATTTAACATTTTTGCATTCTGATTGCAGTATACTGTGTCTACTGAAGTATGCCAAATTATCTCTAAATATCTTTGCACTGGGTTTAATACCCTACGTGTTATAATTTCAAAAGTGGATTTTATTTTTTCATTGTTTAAAATATATATATATATATATATATATATATATATATATACCTTCATGAATATATGGGGTAGCATCTTAAAATTTCATGCAGATGATGAGAAAATTCCTCTTAATAACATACTACAACATAATGCATTTCATGCATTAGTTTTTACAATGTGATCCAAAACATTTTGATTTTTCTTTAATTTTTTACTGGTCCCCTTTTTGCTTTTAAGGGCACAACTTTTTCTGAAATATATGAGGTATAACGTGTTCTTTACGCAACCAAAGTTCAAGATCATGCCAAAAGAAATCTTTTCTGGATATTTATTTAACAAAATGTCTGAATTCGAAAGTGTCCAAATACTTATTGGTAGGTACTGTATAAAGTTTTACCCGGATCCTTAAAATACGCTGTAATAGATGCAAAGTAACCCAGTTTTAAAGAAATTAAAATTCTGAACCTATAGTGCAATTATTTGATTTTTGCAGGAAAAAGGAAAAAATAAATAAAAAGACGAAATGGTTGTTTTGGGTCGAAATAACTAAGCGCAACGTTTTATCAGGCACGCATGCGGCAAGATACCAAAAACCAAATCTTTTAAAATGGGCAGGAGAAAATAAAATAATAATAGATGAAGCGTGAAAGTATAAATGGCAGAAATGTACCCTAAAACACTTTGTTTTATTTATTTATTTATTTATTTATTCACTTTTCAATTTATAGCCACTGCTTATTTAACTGTTTTTGGATATTATTTTATTTGTAATATTTGTTCATGCTGTATGAAGCTTCTTCCTAACCATATTATTTTTTTGTCATTAAAATTCCATAAAATATTAAAATGACTTCTCTGAAAAAATTAAGCATAACTGATTTTCTGCAGTAAATTTACTTAATTAAAATGTTTATTCTATGCTTTCTCAAATATAAGCAAACATTTGAAAAAAAAAAAAAAAAAGAAAAAAGAACAAAAGAAAAAAGAAAACATTTGTCATTTAAGCAAATAAAGTAACATATTAAAAATTTAAAGCAGTATTATTCAGTTCTGTCTGTAATACTTGAATATTTTACATATGTAGTTTTTTTTTTTCTAATTAGAACATCATAATATATCTTTCAAAACAAACTTAATACTTTTATGTAAGATATTTTTTACGTAGAGTTTTAATGCAATCAATTATTAAATTATAAATGAGATTGAAAATTACATTTTGATTAAATATATATTTAAAAAAATAAGTATTCATATCTTATGTTAGTTTCAATTATTTCAGAAATGTCGCTTGGAAGGATTTTTATTAGATTAAAATACATATATACATCTATACTATTTTAAATCTCACTTAAGGCAGCAAAAAATATTCCGTAATGTTAATAATATTTGCATTTACGTATCGTTCTTTTGCAGTAGTTCATAATATATTAATTAAAAAATATGAAATAAGAAATTTTTATTTATTCATTTTTACCCCTTTTAATTAAGCATGGTATTTTACTTTACAAAGATAAAATTGAAAACATGTAATATATATATATATATATATATATATATATATATATATATATATGTATATGTATGTATATATGTATATAGTAACATGCCCAATGTGAAATTTTTTTCCAAATAAAAATAAAATATTATATTTATTTGTAATATTATTAAGCACTGAAGAAATGATACATATTATATATATATGTGTGTGTGTGTGTGTGTGTGAATGTCCGTGTAGCATCTAAGAATCATTGTACTCTAACTTACTACGTTTAAGGGATAGGAATACTAACTATTTAAATGATGAATGAATTCAACAGAACAGAAGAGATTACAGCAAAATCTTGAATAAATTCCATTTGACCATTTTTGCGGTAGCTCTGAGACACAAAAAATTTATATTGTTGCTTTTTTAAGTATCAGTCAATCACGTTAAGTTTACATAACTTGATTTTTATGTTTATACTTTTTGTACTATAGATAATCAATTTTTGTTACCAGAATAAGCTAATGAATAAATGGGTAAGTGTAGTTTTTAAAAATATTTTTACTATTAAATAAAGTTAATTTTAATTAGGCATTATTTATAATGTTACATCTTCTTTCTAAGTGGTTATTGAGTCAACTATGTTTGACTATAGTATAGTGTTCTATATAACAAATTTTAACACGACTTTTGTGTTCACTCAAAGGAAATTTAAAAGCGTATTGCGTTAGGCCGATATGAAAAAAAAAATAATAATAATATGTTTATCATGATTTTATAAAGTAACAATCTTTTATAATTAAATAGCAGTTATGAATACATTGATACATTAAATGGCTGAAAAAATATTTTTATATTATTTACTTATGAATTTGAAGGTCTGTATAACAGTATTATTTTATTTTTTTATACATTTAATAAAGTAGAGAGCTTTGTTTATGCGAAACATATATTGGATATTGATAAAGATGAGTGAAATCCTAATTGGGGACAAAATATCGCGGGACAAAATATCGCGAAGACAAAATATCGCCTACAGAGATGAATGGAAAGCAAAAAGGAGTTGGTAATTATTAATAAGGTTGTATAAAATTTCATGAAAACACATACCTTAGTCAGAACACTGACATACAGACAAACCCACCGCAAAAATTATTATAAATTTTGCTTAAAAGAATTTAAAACTATGTTTATTAATTTCGCCAAGATTAATCATAATGTATTCAATCCTGCTTATCAATTTTAAATTTTTGAATTTAGATTTGTGAACAGTGTTCATCTTTGATGTCAACAGTGATGTACAATATTTTTAAAGTGTATTTTGAATGGTGAAAAGCAAATGATAAAACAACTTAAATATAGATAAAATAATGAAATCCACTCTATGATATATATATATGTATATATTTACTTATTTATTTTAATCAATTAATTTATATTTTTTAGGCCTTTGTCCCCCTCCAGGGATCCTATGTGACACAAATTCAAATTTTTAAATAGATCATATGATTTTTTGGTGCGATATTTTGTCCGGCGATATTTTGTCCCGCGAGATTTTGCACGGATCTCCCTATTTAGGATTTCCCCGTCAATGCGATACGTGTTAATTTTATCCCAAAGTGCTGATATTTTGCTAAAAAATGTTCAGTGTCAAATAGAGAAAAAGTAGAGGGTATGCGTATCGGATTTCAAAAAAAAAAAAAAAAAAAAAAAAAAAAAAAAATCCCCCCTCATTTAATGAACACCCTATTGCGCAATATACGTCTTGACTCTATGCCAAATAGATGCAACAAAATAAATTTAAATCAGTGTTAAAAACACTAAAATAAAAAATTCAAATTCTTACTCTGCAGTTTCGGTAGCGTTGAGAATACCGTCATCAGTGCATAATCTGAAGAATGGTTTATTGCTTCTAACAAGTTATTGGATTACAGCGTCAGAATATGAACCAAAAGAATTGTAAGCATAAGTCAGTAGGAAATTAAGAAATACAGTATCTGCAGAAAATTTTAACTGAATAAAATTTATAAGTGTGGATATTCTGCCATGAATGCTTAGAAATGGTCCATTTGCTGAGTTCTTGTTTCTGAACTCAGCAAATGGACTCACCCGTACTTTTGGACTGAACTTGTGTCATAAGTTTTCGTTGTTCAATATATGATAGTCCATACGGACAAAATATACTGTAAATATGCCAAGAAATATGAATACCAATACAGTCTTTTAACACAGAAAGTGATGGTTTTTTCGTGGGAGATAAAATTATTTTGAAAACATATTCTTTTAAAACTTTAGCGATAGCAAAACGAAATTTAGGAGTAAAAAAAGGCTAAATAATACTGACATTAAAAGGAGAAATACGTCTAGAACGAGAAGCCGTAATTTTAAAAGAGTTTTATAAATTGTGGAAAAGTTTTAATTTTTGTCAAAATGATAGATTTAGACATTTTATTTCAGAATTGGGATGGATGGATGGTTGGGTTTTACGTTGCACTAGTGCTGTGCAGATAGGCAATTGACGACGGTCTGGGACACACCCCTAGATGTGGTCCGGAGACATGCCATCACAATTTAGATTTTACATGGAAGGGATGGCTCTCCCGTTTCGGTAACCCCCAGAGGTACAATTTTTGATGGGAGCATTGAGGACATTGTGGCCACGACAGATTTTACGTGCACCAGCCACCATTAGTGTACACGACGGTCTTTGGCCGGCTCGAGTACCGTACCCGCAATCTTCCAATTATGAGGCCGGCACTCTACCACGACCCCCAGAATTGGGAAGTTTGGAATTTAAAAAAATAATCGAGGACACGTTTGACAATATTATAATATTATTTTCGTGGTATATGGATGACATGAACGAGCATGGACAGGCGATGAAACTGCACAAAAATTTCAATAAATAGTAAAGGAAAAGCCTTTTACAGTGCAAGGGACAAGGATATCGCCTCTCGTTTTAAGATACTCATGTCTTAAAGTGTATCTTTAAAAAACATTTCTTTGCGTTAAGGGTATCTCATCCCTTCATACCATTTTCTGTCGCACTGAAAAAAAAAATACTAGGGGAAAGGAAAACATTAAAACGGGCTTAAATTACATCTTTACTATATGTTGTAATTTTTGACATTCTTAAAATTTTCTAAACACTTCGCTAAGAAAAGGTATATTCAATATTTTAAAGATATTTCTACAGTTTTAAACACGTACTTAAACTATTTAAGCACTTATTTTATTTAAATTAATTAATTATTTTTCATTAATACAATTGGAGATCAAGATCGGTTAGTTAAATTTAGTTTTTGTTATTTTTCATTTTTCATGTTTTCGAGAAAATTATTTAAACTGTTATCATTCTGATAATTTTGTTTTACTGTAGAAAACCAATTTATGTGTCAAACCCATTAAGTTCTTCATCGCCTCTAGCAGTTGTTTCGAAATAGCATTCATTAGATAAATTGTTGTCATTTAATAAAATGACTGTCTATATGCTTAAAATTCTAATCAATTCAACTAAATGTTGCATACATGAAAACTTTAACTTTTTTCATAAATTTTATTTAGTTAAAAGAAAAACACTATAAGTTATCATTTAGTAACAATTACATATATTAAAAAAAAAAGAAAATCATACTTGTTTTAATTGTCCTTTTAAACTATTTTCTCTGTTCTTTTAAAGAAATTTATGAATAAGAACTTTCCGTATAATGTATTTAAATGTTTTATCTTCTCAATACCTTTGTAAGAATAAAATACTTAATTTAAACAATCGCAAAATATTATATTTAATGTTATTTCCATGGTGAAATTATTATATGCATCGAATGGGCAAAAGTAAATAACACAAGATCTTAATACTGTTTTAGTTAAAACAATTATTTTGTTTTTCTTTTGACATTTTATGCTAAATTAAAGAAATACTGATAAGATAAAAAAATATTTCACATTTTAACTTTTTAAAAGGAGACTTACATATTAGTAATAAGTACAAAACTTTGAATAAACACCATAAAATGCAAGAAATCGCAGCAATTATTTCAGGTCGAAAGAAAACACGACCCTCCTCACACGATCATAGTAGGCAAGAGAGCTGCAATATTCATTAATTTATAAAAATACCTCTCGTAGAACGCAATGCATTGGCTTTCCTTTGGTCTCCATGTGCCCAATTATATGTGTTATTTATTCCATTTAAAATCGGCGTCTTATATACACATTGAATTTGATAAAATTAGATAGTTTGAAGAAATTTAAAAAATATTTACAAATGCTAGAGCGTAAACAGTTGGATAGATATACAGACGTACAGAAAGACAGACAAGTATACAAATTAAATTTACAATCACTCTAAAACATTGCTAGAAACTGTTAATAAGGCTCAATGAAAACGAAAAGAAAATTTCAGCATTTGTTTGGTATAGCCGTATAAATTTCAATGCTAATCAGCTAAAATTTATAAAAATCCTTTTCTTTTATGCATACGAATAGTAAATTTTAATTTCATTATGAATTGCGCAAAATAAATATATTAAAATAGGGTTTAAGTAATTATATCTCAAGGAATGGCAATTCTTTGGAGGTCTTTCGGGTGTCCTTGTACACAAAACAGTAGTCTTATTTATCTCATTTACAACTATGAACTTCAATAACATATATCAGTTAAAAAAAAAATACATGATTATTTATGATTCCATTTAATATATTATTAATTTAAACATATCTAACCAACATTTTAATTTGCCTTTAAGTAAAAAATGTGTTCAAGAAAACTTAGAAGAATGAACTTGGCATTAATTTCTAACTTGCATATTTACATTTCCTTCTAAAATTTAAAGTGCATCCGATCATATAATGCTCCAAGTTTCATCTTTCTAAAGAAATCATACTCAGCCATCTTTATATTTTATAGCTGGTTTTATACTTTCCTGTATAAAATGTTCAATTTCCGTAAGATCCTAAAATAAAATTTTAGAGAATTCCTCTTGAAAATAACGGAAGAAATTTAAAGCTATTAAATATTATTAAATATATAAATATACATAAAGACGTTGAAACGAAATTCCCATTTTACTTATAAATAAATATTGCGCTAATGTTTCATATAAATTAATAAAATTTATATATATATATATATATATATATACAAACTTTGTATTCCTGATAAATATGAAGGTAACGAAATAATTTAAATACTTTTAAAAATAAAGCCTTTTCAGTACAAATATAATGCATAAAAAAAAAAAAAAACCTTTCGAGTTCAAATTAATTTTTGTCTTGCACAAAATATTAGTCATTAATATATATATATATATATATATACAGGGTGATTAGAAAAAAAAACTACCCCGATATATGAGACCATAGCTACCATACCGTTCCGAGAAACTGAATAAAAATTTGGTGGAACATATTTTGAGGTATGCGCTCAAGAATTATTTAAAAAAAATAGTTAAACTCTAACAGTTACGGTTACAGTGAGAAAATTTCGAAAATTTCAAATGGCAACACCTGCTTTTTTTTATTGAAATGTAATCTCCATAGCAAAAAACCATATATATATATATATATATATATATATATATACATATATATATATATAATTGACCTGCATTTATTGAATTTTTTTCAATATAAATTTATCCTTTTGACCATTTAAAACTTTTTTATATATAACTACTAGCAGGATTTACCTGCTTCGCTCGTCATTATATTTAAATAAATGGAAAAACTGAATAGTCTACTATATAACGCATTATATAGAAAACATAATAAAGAAAAACCATTGAAATTATTTAAAGTCTCATTCTGGATCCGATCTGCCTTTGGCAGCGTCTTCCTTTAGCTGAAAATTTTAGGGTACTTGTCTCTAATGCCTGCAACAATGCCTTAATCATGGACTTCAATTTGGGTAATTATCAGATGAGACTTTTGAAACAAGGAATATCAAAAAAATCGAAGTACTCCTGTTACATTTAAATCCAAATTACTTATGAAAAACACTATATGCCTACTATACATAATAATTACTTTCAGGCCATTTCCTATATTGTATCCGGTCTACCATAAAATGCATCAATTTAACACCAAATATAATATTAAATTTGCACTAATTCTACCGTATGATGCAACTAATAGTTTTGTATTTATATATATTCTGCATTTTAAATATTTTATGGTTAGCTAGTAAAGGTTGGTATGTAGAAAAATAAATAAATAAATATTTAAGCCTATTCAGAGTACAACTTTATTATAGCTCCCCTCGGCAACTTTGAAATTTTGTCGCCATTTTGAATGATTCTGTAAAATGGTATTGTTAGACAAAGAAAATGATAATATTTGTGATTATATTTTCTGTTTTTTTCTTTCTTTTCTTTTCTTTTGCAATATTTTATAATTTATTCATATTTTTAATGCGCTTCTTAATATGGCGGTCGCAAAAGTAAAATCCTTGGCAGAATATGTCCGGTCTACTTCAGCGACAAAATCTAAAAAAAAAAAAAAAAAAAAAAAAAAAAAATCAAGTAAAACTCTATTTTTAAGATTAATTAGCTTTCAAGCCAAGTTTTTTGTACCAAAAAATATTATTTATATATATATATATATATATATATATATATATATAATGTTAAAATTGAGGCTCATTAAAAAATTTCTGAAACAAAATTCCTAAATTATTATTATTATTATTATTATTATTATTATTATTATTTTAATTTTATTAAATATTTATTATTTTTAAAGTTATAATGATATTATTTTATTACATGGCAAAGCAAATGTAAGTTCGGCTATGTTTTTATTAATCACATGAAAATATATTTCTTTTTATGTCGAAAAAAAAATGAATTCGCACATTTCATTTATAACAACTCAAATTTAAAGCTGATATTTAAATGGTTAATTTTAAATTCGTTATAAGGTTGTTATTTTCATATTTTAATTAATATTAAACAATTTAATCAAAAGTTTGAAAATCGCGTTCCGAGGTGCACTTGGACACCTCGAATGGTATCTTCGTAGCAAATCATGTGACGGTCAGAGCTACCATCTTCTCGCTACGTTGTCTACAGTCACACACATAAAATCACACACAGACACTGCCTGTTTTATATATATATATATATATACATATGAAGATAACAAGATTATGTATATCATACATAACATTTAAATTTATGAAAAAAAAAATGCTAAATTTATTAAATAAATGTCAATACATTTCAAATATTGAAACGTAAATCGTAAGTATGAATTAGTTTTGTATTCAATTTAAATTAACTTTAAATTAAAAATATAATAATAATAATAATAATAATAATAAAGAAAAATGTTTTTTTTCTTCTTATTACAGACATTTACGTCTTTTTTATCTTTTTCCCATATAGTATAAATAATATCTCTGTGTGTATATAAAAAATCTTTCACTGAAAAACTAATCAACCGTATAAAAGTCCTTATGTGATTTATTTATTTTACAATTTATGTTCCCCTTTTTAACACTATATTACGAAAAACTTATTTATTTCTATTACGAAAAACTTATTTATTTCAAATGTCCTTTGAATATATCTGTTTTCTTCAGTTTCAAGCTTGATATTTCATTAAAAGAAAAAAAAAAAAAAAAAAAAAAAAACCAGCGTTTTGATTGTGTAACTGCATGGTGTAAGCAAAACATAAATGAGGAGCAAACATTCAAACCATGTTTTCTCCAAAAATGAAAAAAAGGAGTTAGTGATTTACCTTTTAACTTAACATAAATATTGTATGTCTACATATCTTCTTAGATATGGCTACATATTTTCCTAGTATTAAGTAATAATTCTAAATAAACGATAATTAGGTTTTGATTTTGGTTATTTTTTTAATTTATTAGTTTTTGTGTTGTCTGAAAAATTGTATCCAAAGGCGAAAACAAGGTTTGAATGTTTGCTCCTCAAATACTGTCTGGAAAGAAAAAAAAAAAAAAAAAAAAAAAAAAAAAGGTTGTGTTACAATTATATGTACATATATTTATAAATATATAAAATTTATAAAATTAATTAAGCTTTTTCTCAAAGCCTCAAAACATTCTGCTTTCTTTACACCGTACATGGTTTAAAGCATTTATCTTTTCTGCCTCTTTTTCGATGAGTCCTGTCCCTATATCTAGCATATTTACTAGTGCAGTTTTATTCTACCTAGTTTCGAAGAACTTGTCCTCTTTCAACTTCTTCCCTTACACGACTTCATGCCTATTATATCTTTCCTGAAATATAAATAGAAAAACCTGTAAATTTCAAAAGAAACATTTCAATTGGTTATTTAAACTGAATTAAAAAAAAAAAAAAAAAAAAAAAAAAAGCTTTTATCAATATTCAACTCCACTTTAAATACATGTGTAAAAGTAAATAAATGAATAAATAAAACTGAGTTTTAAGCATTTCTAAAAGTTATTAGAACCTATTGTATCACGTGTAAAAGAAAAAACATCCCACAGCCAATTATGACTTAATACTTTAATGAAAATTACTCCTTTTAGTAAAAAAAAAAAAAAAAAAAAAAAACTACTCAAGCCAAAAAGAAAATGTAAAACAAAGAAACTTATTGATGTTCTGTAATTAACAAATACTTATTCAAATGGAATACTGACATCATTAATTTAACAATGCTTAAATAATTTAAAATAAAATCGTAGACACGTTGTTGTAGATTAGTGTATAATACTGCTAGAGTAGTCTTTTATCGTAATCTTATGCTGAATAATGTGATGTTAAAAACATCACTTCTTTTTAAATTTTAAATAAGATCGTTTTCTGCACTTAAATGCATTGTTTCTCTCAGCTGGCTCAACTCACCCTGTTGTGTTTGCTTTACTGCAACACACACACAGGAGAAAAATTGGTTCTTCTTTACTAGTGGTGATGTCATCTCACACCATTCTAAGAACCAATAGGGTGATGGTTCTGACCCCACCTTCTGTGATCCCGGCAGTTTTAAATTCAGTTGGGTTTCAGCAGCTCTCAAGAGAAGAACATGGGGTGAGAAAGATTTGTTTTGCTTCTGTTTTAAAATAATGACCATTTTATCATTTGGAGAGAGAGTGCCTACTTATTAATAATAAATATATATAGATTAATTTATATGAATACATATTCAAATTTTAAAAACCATTAATTTTTATATCCTACTTAATTTGGAATTACTAGTGTGGTTGTGAAAATAAAAATAATTAATTTTGATGCAGCAGTTAGTTTTATTACAAACATTATTTTTGTATGCATTTTTCTTTTTACAGCATTCTAGCCAATAAGTAAATTTATTCCTCTTTTCTCTTAAGTAAATAAAAATATTTGACATTCTGACCCAAAGAACAAAAGGGTTAGCGGTCAAAATGCAATGTACGCCATGAGGTTTTTGATTCCTCAATAACGAAATTCTTTGATAATTAAAATTAAAAATATTAATAAAATAAATTAAAATATGAAAACATAAAAAGTAAATGAAGTATTTACATCACATTTGGTGCCGGTTGTGTCAAATTGTGATCAGATGGGAAAAGATTGAGAAATAAAAGGAAAATGAAAGGAATACTTAATTATTGTTCTTAAGAATAAATGATACTGTAGAGATTGTTTATTTTGAATAAGTTATTTTATTTTTATTGCTAGAATTACTGAAATTATTTTTAAAGTCACATAACCAATAACATTTTTTGGTGATTGAATATGATTGATACCAAGTGACCTATAAGACAATTCCCTGTTTCAAAAATTGTGATATGCTGGAACTTTGTACAAATGAAAAATTTTTTTTGGTTCAATATATTTTGAATAACTGATTAAATAAATAATAACCAACAGAACTTTGTATTGTTGGCTTAAAAAAAAAAAAAAAAAAAAAAAAAAAATTGTAGGTATCTCTCTCTCTCCTCAACTACGTGAATTTATTATATGCAAATAGCTATCAACACATGTAAAAATCAAGAAATTTAAATAACAAGTTTCATACATCTGTGTTGTTTTTTTTTAAACCAATATAGTAGTTTCATATATATACAAAAAAATAATGGCTTCTAACAAAGGATTGACAAGAGGTTTACCATTCAAAACTTTAGTAACGCCATTTTCTGGAGACCCTCATTTATTGGATTTTTTTATTGAACAAGTGAAATTTAAAATTGAGAACAGCAAATGGGAAGAATCCCATGCTTTGGCTTTTGTGAAATCAAAATTGGCAGATACTGCTCTTAAGTTTTATGTCTCCTCCCCAGCTTGCCAAAAAGCCAAAAATACAAAAGAGTTATTTAATATATTTAAGAAATATTTTAAGGTAGAGTCGGCAACTGCAATAGCACAACAATTTAACGAATTTAAGTTTGAGTCCGATGTCAATATTAATATTTTTGCTAATAAGCTTGAAAATTTAGTGAGAAAACGATTTCCTGATATGGAAGAAAAAGCCCTTGAACAAATACTAATCGCAAAATTCAATGATCTCATTCCGCCCCACTTTAGAATTCATCTACTATCACAAAAAGCCACAACCTTTTATCAGATGGTGGAATGTCTCGAAAAATTCCAGGAAATTTATAACTTGCAAGTAAACCCTGTCTTACCAGGAACATCTTTTGCTACTATTCAGAACTTCAATCATAAAATAGATAGTGAAGTGATAGGTACAAACTCAGAAAACAATTTGACTAAGATTAACAATTCATCTTATAGCAAGCGGCCATACAATAAATTTCCACAAAATAAAGGTTCGCACACGATTAAATGCCAATGGTGTGAAAGACCTGGACATTCTGCTCAGAGGTGCTTTGCACTCAGAAAATTACAAAATAATAAGTTTTCTCACAGATATCGTAATGGGCAAACTTTCTCTAGACCTTATAGAGACATGTCACGGAGAGCCAGGGCCCCTAAAACATTTAAATCCAACTCCCCTCAAACCAAAAGTAGTCATTCACAATGACTAGAAGTGGAGAATGGTAGAGGTGACACTAAACTCCTAAATACAAAGAGTTCCTCATATAGGTCAGGTTTGAATAAAGTCAATTACCATAACAACTTTTCACAGACTAACTCAACATATTCTAATCTACCTAATAATTTTTTTGTAAATAACAATGAAATCATTCTGAGATCTCCAGACACACAGGCAAAGTTCCCTTTGTCATTAGAACGCAAAGTCAAATCTGTTGCGATACAGACAACATCTCCTGTACTGGTAACGTCCCCGAGTGTGGAGGAAAATGGAGACTGCATATTAGTTAATTCACTGGAATTCTTGTTACACACAGACAATGATCTGCCCAATCTCCCCATCATACAATTACTATTAAACAAAACATTAGAGAATTTTCTTCTCGACTCAGGAGCTTCTGTGTCATTACTCTCAAAACATTACTTCTTACAAAATCAAAACAAATTATATTACAAAAGAATTGCTTCAAGAGTCAAGATATCTACAGTAAACTCTATAGTCCAATGTGACGGATGTGTTTGCATTTCCTTTAAAATAGGGAAAACTTTTTACAAACACACCTTTTTTCTTATTGAAATACCAACTGAATCTAAATTTATTGGTATACTTGGCTTTGATTTTTTAAAGTCCCATCACGTAGTTATCAATTTACACAATAACAAAATACAAATTAATGAAAATGCTTTAGATATTCTAGACACTGTACCCTCTTGCAGTCTTCTATCATCTGAATCTGATATGAATCGGGCATCACATAAGATAGCTACTCATATGGATTTTCCCCAAACTGGATATAAAAAATCTAAAATTGATGTTCATAAAGAGAACTTACCCTCTTATCAAAAATGTTGGCTTACCCAGAAGATTATGATTGATCCACAGGATACTATATATGTGCCTGTGCGGTCCACGCTTATTCCAGAAAATCAGTTAGTAATGTTTACATCGTCTAACAAGCATTGTCCACTTGTGTCCTATCCTTCTCTTATGGAGGTACAACATATCAAGGAAAATTCTACTAAACAAGAATTAATTCAATTTTTTATTCCTATGTATAACAATTCGAGCAAGAAACTGCATATAAATAAAAATACCGTTTGCGGATACATTTCAGAGATAGATAAAATAGAAGAAAATACCTTAGATCTTGCAACAAATACACCTGATCACATGTGTAATCTAATTAAGGCTACACCAGAAGTTTTATCCTTAAGACAGAAAGAATTTAATGTAAATAATTTTTCTATTCAGCATTTAAAACCTACAGAAAGGGTAATAATACAAGATATTCTTCAGAAATTTAACTCTGTATTTTCATGTTCACTAAAGTCGATTGGACACACCGATCATATCACTCCACATATAAAATTCATTTCAGATATTCCCTTAAAAACTTACCCTTTTCCTATTCCACAAGCTATTCAAGAAGAGGCAAAAGATCAACTTGACAAATTACTGGATGCAGGGATCATTGAGAGAAATATCTCTGAATGGGCATGCCCAATGCTCATGGTTAAAAAGAAAGCTGTGTCTAAGGAGGATAAACCTTCCTTTAGACTGGCCCTAGATTTAAGGTTAATCAACTCTATGATTCGATGCTCCACTTATCCTCTTCCAAGAATTGATACGATAATAAATAACATCTCAAAATTTAAATATTTTACAACATTAGACTTTCCCTCAGCGTATCATCAAATTTCATTACCTAAAGAATACAGACGACGTCTCTCATTTACTACACAATGGGGAACTTATTCATTTAAAAGATTAATGTTTGGGCTGAGATCAGCCGCATCAACATTCCAAATGCTTATTGACACAATTATACAAGAGTGCAATTGTTCAGGCATATATGCTTACCAGGATGACATTATTATAGGAAGTGACTCTTTCCATGAAACAACAGAAAAATTACAAACACTTTTAGCTACTCTACAAAAGTACAATCTGACATTGTCTCCAAAGAAATGTAAATTCCATCAGTCATCTATTGAATATCTCGGTTTCAGCATTCAAAATCAGAAAATACATCCTATTTCTTCCAACATTACAAAAATTACTCAATTTCCTATCCCAGCAACCAGAAAACAACTAAAAAGATTTATAGGATTGTGTGGATTCTACAGAAAACTCATTCCCTGCTACTCGCGATTAATTGATCCTTTGATAAAATTAACATCTCCGAAAACTACATTTAAATGGACAGAGGAACATGCTGAAGTCTTTAAACAAATACAGAAAGTTTTTTTCTCTAAACCTTTTCTTTCTTTACCCGATTGGTCAAAACAATTTTTTCTTAATACAGATGCTAGCAAAATTGCTATTTCAGGGGTTCTTCTACAAGAAAAGGAAGGCATTCTGCTTCCGGTTAGTTACTTTAGTAAAACACTATCTAAATCAGAACAGCGATATTCAGCCATTAAGCTTGAGCTGATGGCCATAGCTAAGTCAGTTAGTGCATTTAAATTTTTCCTTTTCAACCGACCTTTCACCATTCTCAGCGATAGCAGACCACTCGAACACTATAAGAAAATTTCCTCTCCTGCTGATCTAACTACTAAATGGCTAATTGAATTATCAAACTATCAATACACATTCAGATATGTAAAAGGTAAAACAAATGTTTTGGCAGACTATTTTTCAAGAGAAGACTTTTCTGCATACACTCAAGATCTTAACTCAAACCCAGAATTAATTAAAGAGGCTAACAATTTACCCATTTCTTCAGCTTCTCCAACAATTGAACTCCATCATTTCAATGTCACACAAAAATCTGATAAGTCACTCACCTCATCAGAGCCTCATCGTTCTTCCTTACCTCAGTTGTTAAGCAACGATGCTGCTCCACTCAGTCGTTCCTTAAACAGCTCTGACGCAGATAATCTTATGATGGAAATCTCGGAAGAATGTTTTTTTAAAGAGCAAAGAGAAGATGACTTTCTGCTAAAAATTATTGTCGATATCACTTCGGAGAAACCTTCTCCTAAATATAAAAATTATTTTGTCCATCCGGACACTGGTCTGTTAATGATCAAACGAAAGTTTCACCAGCCTGAAAACTCTCCAAAAACAAAAATTGTAGTACCACAAAAGTTAAAACCTAAAGTATTAAAAATTTGTCACATGCCTCACTTTGGAATTAGAAATACATACAGAAGAATACTTAAACACTTTTATTGGACAGGATTATTTGAAGATGTGAAAAACTTTGTTCTGTCCTGTACATTATGTATTCAATATAAACCGCACAGAATTCCACCTGCTCCACTGCAGGAAATGTTTGTTCCTTCTGCGCCGAGTATGTTAGTTTCCATGGACTTTTTGGGTCCTTTCTCTAATGGCTTCCATGTGTTAACATTCCTCGATCATTTTTCTAAACATATTGAATTGGTACCAGTAAAAAATGCAACAGCACAAGCTGTAGTTAAAGCCATTACGGGATACATTACTACCTTTGGTCGACCCTCTGCGATACTCTCAGACTTAGGCCCACAGTTCACAGCAAACATCTTTAACAACTTGGCACAGACATTGAAAATTACAATCTCCCATTCATCATCAGGACACCCGCAAACACAAGGCTCATCAGAAAGAATTAATACCAGCATTAAATCCTCAATTTCCACTCTTACCAAGGAAGGATTTGATTTTCATCAGGCTTTGATGATACACAAGAACCTGTATAACACCACCGTTCATTCTTCAACTGGATATTCTCCAGCCTTTCTGCATTTTGGCAGGTCAATAACAAGCATCTTTGACTTGTTTGAAGCTCCTCAGTTAGAAACACTGGAATTTCCATATGAATACCATAAATACATGGAATCAATGAAACAGATCTTTAGGCAAGTGCATCATAACATGAAGTTTTACCAAAACCAACGTAATACTAGACAACATAAAAAAGCAGTTCTCCGGAAATTCAAAGAAAATGATATGGTCTTTATAAAAACCAAAGATACATTTAAACCAAGATTCATAGGCCCATATTCAGTTCAAAAAGTAATATCTGACGTGTTACTCTCCGTCAGAGAATTCGAAAATGAAGGGGCTGAACCATTCACTATTAACATAGACCGTGTCATCCTGGCGCATAAAAGAAAGCAACATCTCATTCCACAAACAATTCTGACAGGTCAACCAGCTGGGATTGTTCAATCGCAGTCTCATTATGATCTCAGACCAAGATGCAAAACTTAATTTTTTTGTTTTTTTTGTTTTTTTTGTTTCCATTTTCACAAATGTTCTTTTAACATGTTTTTTTTTTAAGTTTTTTTTAGGGGACTTAATCAGGTGATTCGCCAAAGTTGCCTGTTCTAAACAAAGGTGATTTTGTACAGGTATATTTTATAAGTTGTGTTATATATATTGTCCTGTTATATATTGTGTAATTATATATATATATTTTTTTTTTCCTGTGGCAAATGTTGAGTATCTACAACTTAGGCAGTGTGTATTGTATTTAATATGAATATAAACCTTCTGTTATGCTGATTTATTTATATATTGTCTTATTTGTTAAATTTGATAAATATACTATAAGTAATTTCTGCTCAAAATGTACAGTATGTGTGTGTTATATGTATCGGAAACTTGCATATTTATATGTGTATACATAATTTTTCTTCTTTCTTTTCATATATTAATTACTACACATTGTCATGTTTATGGATATATTGGGTTATAAAATACAATTTCTGGAAGCTTCCACACCATTTTCACAGACACAAACATCACTTATACAACACAAGTATACACTACATCCACACTATTACACAATCAAATTAACACACAATCCACACATGATATGTATATAAATGTGTATAATGTTTGATAAAATTTTTTGTTTATTGTGATTATTGACATTGCAGTTTTGTTTTGGTTATATCTGATAGTATGTTTATTTGAGTATTACTTGACGTTTATATTAAGTGCATTTTTGATTTTGTTTAGTAATCTAACTTGGTGGCCTCAGTAGCCACTCACATTTATTATTTCCATTTATAATATGTATATTCTTTAAATAATAATAATAATAATGGTAATGATAAAATTTAAAAAAATCTTATTCGAATATTATACTCGAGTACTTTGAATGCCTTTTCCGTAATGTAATATTTATCTGTAAGATTATTTTGACATTTGTATTGATACTTATTTTGATTTTTTTCTCCTTCATAATAATGCTTCAAGAGGTCATCTGTAAATATTTTATACTGAAATATAACTGATTTTGTTTTATCAGTTGTTAACAAGATTTCTTTGACATTTATTTAGTATAGTTGTTCTTTCATGTGTATATACATTGATTAATCGGTAGATGGTATTTAATATCAAGACTATTGGTTAAATATTTTTGTTGATATTGCACATCCACTGAAATTCTTTTGTCATGTCATACATTTTTTTATTCTCGTTAACTAATTATTTTTACAAATTTATAAGAAAGCAAATTTTACAGCAATTAACATGCTTTTCAATATTTCTGTTATAATACTATTTTCTTTAAAAGGTATCAATGTTTTTTTACTCATGTCACTTGTTGATAAAAGCTGTGTCTGTTTGCATTTATAGATATATTTTATTAGTTGTCAATATCCTAATAAATATTGTTAGATATGTCACTGACCACTTTTGTATCAATAAAATCTTTTATTTGAGAATGTCTGTAACCACAGTGCTGAAATAGTATTGTTTTTGATGAAATGGTGTATTCCTCACCTATTTTTGTAGAATTGATCACCTACAAGGGTAGGCGTTGATATTAGGTTGTTTGTCGGAATTTTATTGTTTCAGCTTTACTTATCGATTTTGTATTGGTTTGGTTCAGATTTTGTGTCACATGTACATTGTTCTCAAAATTTCCAAATTTTTTTATCAAGTGCATGTTATTAAGAGTATTGTAAGACCTTTCAGTTGCTTAAAAATTTGCTTTGTTACATTCATGCCTTTAATGGCCGTCCCTACAATATTATGTAGTCAATATGTATATTTTTTTTTCACATGTAAGTAAAAAAAAAAAAAAAAAAAATTGTAATCCTTCATGTAAATGTAGGTATGCACTCTCCATTCACATTTTTAGTCTTCCAAATTTTTTTAATGGTCGTTAGGGGTAATGTGATGTTAAAAACATCACTTCTTTTTAAATTTTAAATAAGATCGTTTTCTGCACTTAAATGCATTGTTTCTCTCAGCTGGCTCAACTCACCCTGTTGTGTTTGCTTTACTGCAACACACACACAGGAGAAAAATTGGTTCTTCTTTACTAGTGGTGATGTCATCTCACACCATTCTAAGAGCCAATAGGGTGATGGTTCTGACCCCACCTTCTGTGATCCCGGCAGTTTTAAATTCAGTTGGGTTTCAGCAGCTCTCAAGAGAAGAACATGGGGTGAGAAAGATTTGTTTTGCTTCTGTTTTAAAATAATGACCATTTTATCATTTGGAGAGAGAGTGCCTACTTATTAATAATAAATATATATAGATTAGTTTATATGAATACATATTCAAATTTTAAAAACCATTAATTTTTATATCCTACTTAATTTGGAATTACTAGTGTGGTTGTGAAAATAAAAATAATTAATTTTGATGCAGCAGTTAGTTTTATTACAAACATTATTTTTGTATGCATTTTTCTTTTTACAGCATTCTAGCCAATAAGTAAATTTATTCCTCTTTTCTCTTAAGTAAATAAAAATATTTGACATTCTGACCCAAAGAACAAAAGGGTTAGCGGTCAAAATGCAATGTACGCCATGAGGTTTTTGATTCCTCAATAACGAAATTCTTTGATAATTAAAATTAAAAATATTAATAAAAAAAATTAAAATATGAAAACATAAAAAGTAAATGAAGTATTTACATCACAAATAAGATGACAAATTGTGGTATTTATCTTGTTAGCACTTGTGATAAAATAGGCTTAAGCTGATGGTAGATGCTAAATATATATATATATATATATATACATATATATGAAAGGAATAAAAATAAATAGTTTTAAATTATTAAAAAACCCAATTTAAAAGTGTGAAAATCGCTAATCGAAATTAAAATCGCGAATAATTCGTAATTGCTCCTTTAAAATTGTTTTCTAGCAGAAGACTTTATAACTCAGAAATCAAAAAAGGAACGAAATTATAAGTCGAAATTCGCTGACGCTAGTGCAATTTGCAACTGTCGCTGCATTGAGCTGCATATTAATTAATCCCATAAATTCCTTTTAAGAGCCCAGACGATCTAATGAACCAATCAGCAGCTCCGATTTTAGGTATAAAAGCCCAAACATTAAACAAACGCACACTTCTTGCCCCGAATTTTAATTGTTAAACATTTCCACGCTGCAATCTTCCTCTGAAATTACATAAGTCCTACAGGCCTCCCCAATAGATTCGGCGTCCCGGGCGCCGCGTGAACCGCCCGTGGATCGGCACAGTGTCGGACTAGACTCCTTTCGCCTTACCCTGTCCCGACTTTGAAATGCTGAAGCAATAAAGATGTTTCCTGAAAGAAAGCCTAGTCGTCATTGTGTGCTGCGCCTGTCATCTCTCTTTTATCCAGCAATTAATACGTCATATATATATCCACATCCATTGAAATCCAGCAGCATTGGACAGTAAATTTTAAACACGTATGAATAACAGTATAATACTGACATTAACATTTAACATTTTTAATGCATATAATAATAAAATAGAACAATACTAAACATATTAAAATTTCTGGAAAACTATTAAAAAAATAAAATTCAGAATTTATTTTTATTTTTACTTTAAAATGCTCCCCGAAAACTACTCCTCCCCATCGATTTTACATTGTTCTATTTTAACAACAATTTCAACATATATAGGTATATATTGTACATTATAAATTAATTTGTAAATTGATAAATTATTTTTTAATGTTATTTTTAGGTTTAAATGCTAAAATTTCATGCAAATTTGCAATATTCAGACATAAAAATAATATTTACGAAAGTAACTTATGAAACATAATAATACTCAATTATTTTCAGAATATATTGTTCAAATAAAAATAAAATATAAAATTCAATGAAATAGTTAAAAGTAGTTAACATGAAACTTTTTAAAGTTTTAAACAATCTAAAAAGATTTTTAACGTCCTTCATTTCCTTAATATTATTTTTTGCTGTAAAGTTAAAAAATAAATAAATAAATAAAGGAACGTTTGTATTTGATGATCAAGGTAATTTACCCTGATAAACGTATTAAACACCGAGATAAATGTACACCCAAATACATGTATTTAACGTTAAAAAAAAAAAAAAAAAAATGTGAAGAAAAAGATCACACGTGAGTATCAATCCAGCATAAAAAATGAAAATTGTTGATACTTAACTGATTTAATCTTTTTGTTTATTATACTCAGTACACACACACACACCCACACACACACACAGAGAGAGAGAGAGAGAGAACTTTATATATATATGTGTGTTTGTGCGCGTGTATTTATTTTAAAAAATAATAAGATCATATAAACTGTATGTTTTATTAGGTAAATTAGCTAATTTGGGAATACATTTTAATAAACAGCTATCTATTTGTATATATATACATACATCAACATAAAATTTACATTTACTCTGTTAAATTTTTACTGACCAGGAAACATTCAAGAAGTGCCGTCTTCAAAAAATATTGAAAAAAATATATGTAATTCTACTCTTAATAAAACACCAGAAAGTGAAAAAAATATCGGCTGAAATGAATTACAGCGACAGCAAAAAATTGTCAAAATTAAGCATATTTGGAGATTTCACTCTGTTAAGCGATCGATTTTAAATACTTGGCGGAGAAGCAGAACACGGCTCTGTTCGTACGCGGCAATCTTGGTGCTAGTGAACTTATCGCCTAAATCGCCAAAAAGGCTTAAATTTGATTTTTTTTTTTTTTTTTTTTTTTTTTTTTTTGGTCGTTGTAATTCATTTCAACAGATAATTTTTTCACTTTCTGGTGTTTTATGAAGGGTAGAATCACATATATTTTTTCAATATTTTTTGAAGACGACACCTTTTGAATGTTTCCTTGTGAACTACTACATTATTAAGATATCTTAAAAAATAAGAAAATAAATAAAATTATATATATATATATTAAATCTACATTTATATTCAAGCAATTGAAAAAAAAATATTTATATATAAAATACATTTAATAAAAATAGCTGCATATTATAAAATCTTTTATTTTATAATAATTGCAAATAAATATAAACATAATATAATGTGATAATGCTTTCTCCGATATCCACATATCACTTATCAAATATTAAGTCAGGTGAAATATATTTTTTTCTAAGTAATATCTTATAGAAAAATAATGAAAACTAATTATCTAAAGGATTATTAATAAAAGAGTTTCATAATATTATTCAAATCAAATGACATGAAATGGAAATTTTTACTTCCTTTAACTGTAAGCGATAGGCTTTTCCTTTTTTAGCTTGTCATTGCTTTCCTTTTAAAAATATTCATAGAAATTCTCGATGATATGCAATTTACTTAAATAACATAGCTGAGTGTCACTTCAATTAAGAATTTTTAATCTTAGTTTCTTTCAAATTTTAAAATAAACCCGACTAGATAATTAGGAGTTTATTTAGGAATATTTTAAATGTTTATGTTTAAAAGTAATATTTATACTTTGCTGAATTTCCAATGAACTTTTAAACCAATTATATACATTTTGTTTTAAAAATGTTCTTAAAAGCATTTCTCTACATATTTCTTATGTTTTAAGTGTGTTAAACGTATTGAATTTTATAATTACGATATTGTATACGGTTTCTACAGTTCTTTATGTTGTTATTTTCTGTCAAACGTAGTCGTAAATATGTTCTCCATTTATAATCATAACATTTACTATCAACATTATAATAAAAGAAATATTTTCACTAATGTCATAATTTAAATCATGTAGGATTCTGATACAAAAAAAAGTGTGTTTTCTTACATGTAAGGTTTCTTAATTTTAAAATTTGTGAATAATAAACACAACGTTTCACGAGTTTATAATTTATATATAAATCGTTGTATTCCACCAAAAATATTAACTTAATACAGAATGGTATTTACATGTTGGTTTTGTATTGAAACGTCAACTGTTATTTAGATGTTAAAATTACTGAGGTACAAATTTAATTTCATTTAAAGCATTACTAAGTTAAACTAATAAAAAAGTTTAGAAAAATTTGGTATTTTTTAGGTAATATAAAATTTACAAATAAATATCCGAAAAAAAAAAATTGTCCAAGTTTAAAAATGTAGATTAGGTCCTTTTAAATTACATGTGATAGTAAAAATGTGTTAATGTTAATACAATGCGTGAAATCTATTAAATTTGTATTATCTACCAGGCTTGTTGGTCCCTGTATTTTTTCCTTGCTCTTCTGCAATTATATTTATATAGTAATCTTATATAGTATATTTCAACGATCTTTTAATTGAAAAATTGCTATATCAATATAATGTATACGTCTATAAATTTGTACTTATCTAATTTAATTATTCAAAATAAAGTTGCATTGCCATTCAAATTGTTTAATACGAAATGTATTCGAAATATACAAAATTGTAATACGTAAAAAAAAAAAAAAAAAAAAAAAAAAAAAAAAAAAGGGAAATCTTGCATTTAACAGATTCACCTGTCAAATTGAAATTGAAACTGCAGAGCAGAAAGCTACTGAATCCAGAACGGGGGGGGGGGGGGGGGGGGAGAATCACGTACACTACAAAGTAGCAGTTCAGAATCTGATACTGATAAACCAATTTTGTCAAGTACATATGATGACAATATTGAATATGATCAAACTACAGACATATCAAAAAATAGATACAGAAAAATTATTTTTTTACAAACGTATCTGAAATAATAGCAATAATAATAATAATAATATAAATATATTAACTTCTATGTTTGAGCCTCCATAAACACCCAGTGTTTACGACCTTAATCTGAAGTACTGGATGTCATTAACAATGAGATTTTTAAAGCGCACAGGGGACAGCAACAAATTTATTTATGGATATGAAAAATTATGGTATTTTATTATACATTGAGTATTAAACTCCCACTAAGGTCTGTACAAGAAATCTCACGGTTCACATTACATCATATAAAGTTAAAATAGAGACTTTATCAATACTTGCTGAATTTACAAATAATATTTGAACTTTTAAATTTATTATTATTTTTGTAATGCATCTCCGAGTGTTTTTTTTTTTTTTTTTTTTTTTTTTTTTTTTTTTTAATTTAATGCCTTAAAAAATATTTTTTTTTTCAATTATATGTATGAAACAGGTTTAGGCTAAGACTATTGCAGGAATTTTGAAGCCTGTCGTACAACTAAGTACGTCCCAAGGTACAATATAGTGTTGTACCTTGAGACAGTTCACACTTCCTATTTAAGATGACTGGCAAAGTTTTATTTTCAAACTGCTAGAAGTAAAAAATATAAAAAGCGTCCCAAAGTGCAACGCTCTCCCCTACAGTCAACAACAACAACAGCAATAAAAAAAAAAAAAAATCTTCTAATTAATTTCGTTACAAATCGTTCTATAAATATGCGACTGCTGCCAATCAATTAGTAATAACGTGAAATTTATAACGGTATAGTTAGATTTGTCTACATATTAAAACTGGCATCAGTTTTTTTTTTTTTTTTTTTAAATGTAAAACCCTATTTTTGACCTCATATTAAAATTTCTGAGATCAAGGAGGTCCGTAAAAATGTTCTATTTATATACTTTGAATTAGTTCATGATACAGTTTCAAGCGAAAATGTATTAGGAGTCCGTCGATACATTTAAAAAAAAAAAATATGTAAATAAATAAAATTATGATCTCGCATAAAAAAATAAATTATTCATTAAGATGTATAACGGTATTTTGTTAACTACAATGGATGGACTAACGCGCTATCTACTACGAAACTCGACAAAAAAAAGAGCGATTAGTACTCATACAGCGCGATAAACAATCCCATGTAACGGGTAATATAAATTTAACATTTTCACACAATTAATCAAATCTTGGATTTTACTAACACGTAAATGATTTATATATATATATATATTTTTTTTTTAAAATAAAGTTTATGTTTTTTTTTTTTTTTCTTAGGAATTTTATTATGAATTATTTTTTAGTTATTATTAAATAGTTTATTAGGTCAAATTTAAATAGCTTGAGGTGTACGAAACCTAAAATATTCAATTACAAAAATGTACATAGCAGGATAAAATGATAATAGTAATGATAATAATGATAATAATTATTATTACTATTATTATATCAATAATAATAGCGGCAAAAATTAAGAAATGTGTTTAATATTTAAGAAAAAAAATTATCTATTTCTGTTGGGTATATTTTTATAATGTACAGTAAACCCCACATGAAAGTGTTTCTATAAAACATGACATTTAATTTGAGGCATACAAAACCAATAATATACAATATACAAAAATATAGATTAAAAGATTTAAACAAAAATTGATGGTGAAAATCAAGGAAAGGATATTTAATAGTTAAGAAACAAGAAAGAAAAATCATGCAGTACGCATCGATTAGTAACACTTTCCAACTGTACGTAATTGTTGTATCGAATAACTTTTAATATTCTTTGCCTATGTTATCACACAACAGACAGAAGGACTGAAAAGTATACAGATAGACTAATTCATTTTAAAATTACTCTTAGGCATTTTGGAAAGAGTTAAAAAGGCTTAACGCAAAAGAAAATGCAGACGTTACATTATAATTGCAGCTTTTGATCTCTCTAAATGATTTAGTGTAGCCCTGTAAATCAGAGAGGTAATCATATCATATTCCATACAAAGCATTATTTTAGATTATTAACCATATGTTTCAATATTTTTATGATTTTTTACAGTAGAAAGATTTTTAAATATAACTTTCAAAAAATTCTATCCTAAAACGTAATGCAGTTTTTTTTTTTTTTTTTTTTTTTTTTTTTTTGTCCCTGTAAACAAACTAGTTAAACAGGACCTATTAATGTCATTTTACATGGGGAACATTCTATAGGGAAAATATTTATAAAAAAACCACTCATAGAACACAATGCTTTCAAATGCTTTTGGGTATCCCTGTACACAAATCAGAAGAGATATTCACTCAATTTTGAATATGGAACATCCGATAGTGAACTTCAATAAAACATATCAGTTTCGAGAAATTCAATAAATATTTACAGGAGTTAGAGCGCGGGCAGAAAGACAGACAGACAGATGGACAGATACACAAACTGAAAACATATTCACACTTAAAAATGTTAGAAAGTGTTAAAAACGCTTAATGTAAACGAAAGTACAATTCTAGCAATTTTTTATTAATAGCTCTTAATATAAATGGATATTTTTGTATCACCCTGTAAATCTAATGCTAATCATGCTATATTCTATGCAAAGCATTTTTCTTTGTACATATAAAGAACATATTTCAATTTCCTAAAACTTCGTGGAAAGTAAAGATATTAAAATTTGATTTATGGAAATATCTCTCATAGAGCGCAATGCTTTAGAATACTTTTAAGTGTCTCTGTACATAAACCAGTAAAGGTATTTCCTCCCTTTTATACAGGAAACATCCAATAGTGAACCTGAATAACATATTTCAATTTAATTGAGATATGTCTACAATAAAGGTATGAATATATGGTTTATCGAAATACCTCTCATAGAACACAATGCTTTGAAATACTTTCGGGTGTACTTGTACACAAACCAGTAGAGGTACAAACTCCATTTTCAATAGGGAACATCCAATCGTAAACGTGAATAACATATATCAGTTTCAAGAATTTCCATAAATATTTACGGGAGTTAGAGCTCGGACAAACAGACAGGCAGACAGGCAGACAGACAGACGGACAGGAAAACTGAAATCATATTCACACTTAAAAAAATGTTAGAAAGTGTTAAAAACGCTTAACGTAAACGAAAGTACAATTCTAGCAATTGTTTATTAATAGCTCTTAATGTAACTCTTTTTAACTGTATTTTTGTGCCACCCTGTAAATCTAATGCTAATCATACTATATTCTGTACAAAGCATTCTTTTGTGCATATAAATAACATACTTCAATTTCCAAAAACTTCGTGGAAAGTAAAGTTATTAAAATTTGATTTATAGAATATTTCTCATAGAACACAATGCTTTAAAATACTTTTGAGTATTCCTGTACATAAACCGATGGTGGTAATTCTTCCATTTTATACAGGAAACATCCAATAGTGAACTTGAATAACATATTTCAATTTCATTCAGATATGTCTACAGTAAAGGTATGAAAATATGGTTTATAGAAATACCTCTCATAGAACACAATGCTTTGAGATACTTTCGGGTGACCCTGTATACAAACTAATACAGGTATAAACTCCATTTTCAATAGGGAAGATCCGATAGTGAACTTGAATAACATATATCAGTTTCAAGAAATTCCATAAATATTTACGGGAGTTAGAGCGCGGACAGACAGACGGACAGACAGACAGACAGACAAAACGAAGTCATAAATACTTTTCAATCTTGTTGGAAAGTGTTAAAAATGTTAGAAAGTGTTAAAAACGCTTAATGTAAACGAGAGTACATATCTAGCAATTTTTTTAATAATAGCTCTTAATTTAACTGGGTATTTTTGTGGCACCCTGTAAATCTAATGCTAATTATGCTATATTCTACTCAAAGCATTCTTTTTTGCATATAAATAACATATTTCAATTTCCTAATATTTCGTGGAAACTAAAGTTCTTAAAATTTCATTTATAGTAATATCTTTCATAGAACACAATGCTTTGGAATACTTTTGAGTGTCCCTGTGTGGTGTGTCCCAATGGTGGCATTGCCTCCATTTTATGCAGGAAACATCCAATAGTGAACTTGAATAACATATTTCAATTTCATTAAGACATGTCTACACTAAAGGTATGAAAATATGGTTTATAGAAATACCTCTCATAGAACACAATGCTTTGAGATACTTTCGGGTGACCCTGTATACAAACTAATACACGTATAAACTCCATTTTCAATAGGGAAGATCCGATAGTGAACTTGAATAACATATATCAGTTTCAAGAAATTCCATAAATATTTACGGGAGTTAGAGCGCGCACAGACAGACGGACAGACAGACAGACAGACAAAACGAAGTCATAAATACTTTTCAATCTTGTTGGAAAGTGTTAAAAATGTTAGAAAGTGTTAAAAACGCTTAATGTAAACGAGAGTACATATCTAGCAATTTTTTTAATAATAGCTCTTAATTTAACTGGATATTTTTGTGGCACCCTGTAAATCTAATGCTAATTATGCTATATTCTACTCAAAGCATTCTTTTTTGCATATAAATAACATATTTCAATTTCCTAAAATTTCGTGGAAACTAAAGTTCTTAAAATTTCATTTATAGTAATATCTTTCATAGAACACAATGCTTTGGAATACTTTTGAGTGTCCCTGTGTGGTGTGTCCCAATGGTGGCATTGCCTCCATTTTATGCAGGAAACATCCAATAGTGAACTTGAATAACATATTTCAATTTCATTAAGACATGTCTACACTAAAGGTATGAAAATATGGTTTATAGAAATACCTCTCATAGAACACAATGCTTTGAAATACTTTCGGGTGTCCCTGTACACAAACCAGTAGAGGTACAAACTCCATTTTCAATAGGGAACGTCCGATAGTGAACTTGAATAACATATTTCAATTTCATTAAGACATGTCTAGAGTAAAGGTATGTAAATATGGTTTATAGAAATACCTCTCATAGAACACAATGCTTTGAAATACTTTCGGGTGCCCTGTACACAAACCAGTACAGGTATAAACTCTATTTTCAATAGGGACCGTCCGACAGTGAACTTGAATAACATATGTCAGTTTCGAGAAATTCCATAAATATTTACGGGAGTTAGAGCGCGGACAGACAGACAGACAGACGGACAGACGGACAGACAGACAGACAGACAGACAGACGGACAGACAGACAGACAGACAAACCGAAGTCATAAACACTTTTCAACCTTGTTGGAAAGTGTTAAAAAGGTATACAAAAAGCATTTTATTTTGAGTAGTAAGTCCCACTTTTATACATTTCTCTAAAACAATTCGTGATTAAATAACTGAAATTCCGTCTTCAACACTCGGAACAGTAAACATCATAAGTTTATATAAGTGGCCTATATAAGAGTCAAATAAAATAAAATTAAAGAAAAGAGTTCATTTCTATAAGTAAAATATTGTTTCAGAAAAAGCCAGAGGGCGGGGCCTGTTATTCTTTTGGAATGCCTTCAAAATTACATGCCTGCAATGCGTAAATTTTACAATAATAAGCTAATTTGTATAATAAACATCGAAACCTTACTTAGAAAGCAATAAAAATCACACAAAATAAATAAATAAATAAGGTAAACTAATATTTTTCAGGATTGGACTGAACTAGCATAAATTGGTCTGATCATGTATGTTCCATATAACGCAATTTCTTATTGTGAAGAACGTTATACGGAAGTCTACTCTACTTAAATTCCTAATTATGGAAAGTGTAAGATCAGTATCTTTATTTTTAAAAACGATAAGACATATTATTTTGTTTAAAAAACTTTTTTAATAATATGTATGAGTTTTACGCCGCGATTACAATTAATTAAATATTAAAAAAAAGTATATATATATATATGCTTTTATTTGAATAATATATTTGATTAAAAAAAAAAAAAAAGATTTCGATCAGAGTGAAAGTATCAGTTTGTAGATGATACTTTCAGTCTGATCGACACTTCTGGGCACATATATTAATAAATATTCATGATCATAAATTCACTTGATCATAACTCAATGGTCATAAATTCACTTGACAATTACATACGAAATTGAAAATAATGGTTCACTCCCTTTCCTTGATACACTAGTCTCTATCGTTGAAAAAGGTTTTTGCACTACTGTTTGTCATAAAAATTTTGCAGTTTCATTACCTCCCCATGCTTGTTCATTTCATCCCCCTACCCAGAAAATGGCCACATTTTACACATTTATCAATCGAGCCCTTAAAATTTGTTTAGATCATGAATCCCTTCTGTTCTGAAATCAAGAGCAGTCTTAAAGCAGTTGCTATTGTCAGAGTTTACAACCCTTCCATTATTGATAAATCCCCATATTTCTCCTACCTCTACGTGTAAGTCCACTTCCAACATCAGTATTTTTTGTATTTTTTCCTAAACCTAGTTTTGCCATAGCTAAATTTCTTAAACTATATAACTTCAAAATAATTTTCTCACCCATAAATAAATTAGCCCTTTCTAGAATAAAAGATCCTATTAATACACATAACTCTTGGAGTATATAGTATTTCTTGTCTGTCAATGCGGTCAGACAAAACACAAACAGAAGTTTCGCCTTAGAGAACAAATGAGTAATATTGAGAAACAAGAAATTTAAAAAAAACGGCTATTTCTAACCATTGTTAGGAAAATAACTATAATTTCAACTTTAATTCAGCTAAAACAATTTGTGAGCCTAAAAACTTACATGAAATCGATTTTCTAGATGCTTTCCATATGTATGAAAATCATAAAAATATCATTAATTGCGAATTTGTTGTGACCCCTCTCTCGGTTTGTTGGAAAAATTATTTAAAATCCACATTTTCTTATATTTTTTATATAGCTTTCTTCATCCCAAATTCCCATGGGCTTGCAGCTCCAGCTTTCTGAATTCCTATTGGTTGCTTCTCTGACTCTGTAATCCGCGTCTCTATATACGAGCTATAATCCACTTCGTCCTTCTGCACTGATGAGGGTACGCTTTACGCTACCGAAACTGCAGTTAGATCTTAATAAATTTTTACATTGGCGTTTTTAACGTCGTGTAAATATTGATATTTCTACTTTTTAAACTATTTCATTTAAATTTTCCTAATGATTTTAAGGTATACGTACATCTTTCCTACGGTATATTCGTCAAAAACGTATTTTTCAGTTTTCATCTAGAAATAATATTTAAACATTTAGTTTTAATTATCTGTTTGAATTTCGTTTCTAGAGATGATGTAATTAGTAAATTTAGTTCCTATTTATGGTGTTTTAAAATGTACACGACAGCACAAAACAGAAATTATTTTGAGTCAAAACTTAGCATAAAACATGATATCTCCTGTACTCTAATTTCAAAAATTACAAAAATTTGGTATACATTTTTACAGTGTTATTATCCAGGTTTCAAACTCTTTTTATAAAAATATCCTAAAATCTGTTCATTTTATGGGGTTAAGAAATTATAAATGTTTCGAAATTTTTCGAAGTTTTTAAATACAATTATTTTGATAGCACATAACTCTTAAACTATTATATACAAACCAATAATAGTAGTTTAAATCCTAAAACATGCTTTTCTAAGAAAAATGCTTTTATTTTTTATTTATTTATTTATTTTTTTCATATTAATTATTTTGTATTATTGTACTTTTCGCGTAATTGTCACTTTTAGATAAATCGTAGGTATTTTTACTCTTTCTTTAATAAAAAATATTTTTTCGAGCTTTTTTATGTATCATAATACTTTTTATTCAAATGAAGAAATTCGAAAAAATAAATGTTAAAAAAATGTAAGTATTTTAAAAAAAATTACCTCTGAATGTGTACGTACGCCTTAAATAACAGTGTGTGTTTTTAAGATAAAAAAATATTATTATTTAAATCGTAATATATGGTTTAGTTGTTTTATTTATTTATTTATTTATTATAATATTCAATTTAAGAAAAACTCTAACAGTTTATTAATATTTGTAAGCAATTTCTGTTTTAATATTTAAAAAAAAAAAAATACATTACTAATTAAAATATTAAATTACATTCTACTTAAAAAGTAAATAAATAAATAAATAAATAAGCTTAGAGAACTAATCAGTTTATTAATTAACTAAAAACGGAGCGGACTTCCTTATATATTTCTAAGTATTTCTAAAAAGTTACAACTATTCTTTTTTAAATCAATTCAATTAGAATACGTTATATGTTGTCATAAATAAAAATAATAAAATTTATAACTTTCCATAATTATATTAAACATTACCCTAGAGTGCTTACATAAATTTATTTAAACTCTTATAAGGTAAACTCATTAATCATTTACTTCATTTTATTTCATTAAGTCAAACATTATATTTTAATAATTTAATTAAAGAAACTTTATATTATGCTAGGCTAGTTTATTGCATAAAAATGTTATTAAAATTTCTTAAATATTTCTTTAAAAAAATTAATTAAGGAATATTTTTGTATATGCAAAAAGAAAATAAAAATAAAAATAATTAGTAGGTAGGCAATATGAAAACAAAACTAAGGAACCATCTAATGCAGTTTTGTGTGTTCTTTCAACATTACATGACTTGAGCATACTCTTTAATCTGTGATAGTACTATTGAGTAAATGTAGTGTCTCAAAATCTATTAAGGAAAAAAGTCGGTGTTTTATGAAGATTAATGATCGTTTTTATCCTTGAACAACAGACGTTAAAAAATTATATTGTTTGCACATTCTGTACATTTTTCTTTAAAAAAAAGCTGTAAAATATATATATATATATATATATATGAGGATTTGGATATAGAAAAGCGTCTGGAATGATAGAGTATATATTCATATGAATAAGAAATTGCAAGAGCACTTTAAGATATACAATTTTATTTTTGAAGATTTTATTTTATTTATTTTTTATTTTTTTACAGTTACCAGTTTGCATTAATTAAATTATTTAAATATCTTCGAATTTAATATCTTTACAATGGAAAACTCATATTCTTCTTTTGTATTTTTACTTCCATTACCCGACTACCGTAGGTAATGGTAGTATTATATTAGGGAAAAAATTCTATATCAAGTTCACACGTGATTTACATGTTTTAAGGTCTCCTGAGTCCAAAAAAAGTGGTTTTCAGCCACTGGCCAGTGTTTTTTTTTTTTTTTTTTTTTTTTTTGTGTGTGTGTGTGTCTGCGTGTGTGTATGTGTTTGTGAGTATGAGTAGGGAATTTTCTGACTATCATATCTACAGAACTAATAAGGATAGAACAACAAAACTTCAGAAAGACAAGCGATTTTTCCATCATTTGGTGAAAATTGGAAAAACGGAAGTTTGACATTGGATAACGGAAATGTAACCATTAGTTTACATCTAAAAAACATCTGTAACGATTTACTTCAAAAATGATATATGAACACCTTACTAAATGTTCTTTCGTATGTATTAGTTGGTTAGTACAGGAAAATTGAATGGAGTTTTGTCCAATTAGCTCAATTTGAATTCTCCCAAATGCGTTCCTTTAAAAACGGCTGTACGGATTTTTGTTTAATTAAACTTGTTATATTAACTTCCTTTTAGATATCCTTTCGTATGTAATTAATTGTTGTTTTCCGGTCAACAATTGAGTTTGAAGTATTTCGGTGAAAGGTAGTTTCTCGAAAACGGCTCTAACTATTTTCTTGAAAATTATTAGAGCCGTTTTTGAGATCCATGTGTTACGTGGTTATTCCAGAAAAATTAACAATTATCCTGATTAGGCAGATCAATTTTAGATCTTGGGGTGTTTCAAAGTATAACTATATCAATTATTTTAAAACTCGCTATGTAAACATTTACATGTATTTACACATGTATCAGTTTTCTCTTAAAGAAAAATTGTTTGGTGTCTAATTAATTAGGTCAATTTTATATCTTCTGACCACATTATCTCCGAAACGTACATATAATATGTGTAATAGTGGTCAGTGGAAGCCGCCTGGTTGTTACACGCCATTTTTTTTTTTTTTTTAATATTATTGATTGTCCATAATTATCACAGAAATATCTTTCTATGTTAGGGTAGGATGGGATAAATCAGTGGAAAATTTAGTTTTCCTTAAGTAATCATCATGCTCTCTGCAGTTTCCGAATTGTAAAAATTGCTATGGCATGGGAGTTCATCAATGGATCACGCAGAGAGGATTTTATTTAAAAAAAAGTTTTACTCCAATAAAAAATAAATAAATAAATAAATAAATAAATACAAGTTGCCTACAATTTACCCTAAGTAGTGTAATTTGGAGATATGGTTATGAACCCTATTCAAATTTATGTTAAAAATGTGGGATAAAGTAATGCTCAAAAAACAAACAAACAAACAAACAAAAAACTTTGCAGAAAAGATACTTTCATTCGTAAAAAAAGTGTTAGGGCTTCAAAAAATGCAGTTGAAAATTATGACGAATTTTGTTTTATGAAAAACATAAAATCAGTAATTGATATTGCTTTAAGTTGCTAACTAGTAGAATTAGATTAAGAAAAACTTTTTTTTTACTTTTACAAAATTTTTATTAGAAATGTATGAAATATGATAAAAACCGATGTTTTTGGACTTAAACAAACGAAGTAAATTTATTATTTTAAAATTAGGAAGCGTCCCTATAAGAATTGCAGTTCTTTTTTTAAAGGTTTTTGAAATTATATTTTTACATTTACGACGTTGAGCGCACTAACGTAACAAATTCTACAAATCAGTTATGATACATAAATTATTTAATTCAATAATTAAAAAAAAAAAAAAAAAAAAAAAGATTTCTGTTACATGATTTGTTAAATGATTTCAAAGATCTATCGAAAGAATATAAGAATTTTTCCATGGTGTTTTAAAAGTATTTAGACGGATGTGGCACATGAAACTCCTAACAAAAACACACAAAATCCTGTTTTAAATTTCTGTTTTAGAGCTACGCTTAATGGCGACACTCATTTTTCTTAACTCAATGACATTAGAGTTAAAAAGCTTACTTGCTGAATTTGATTTAATTACCATACTAATTAGCATTTTAAAATTTTGTCGGAGCATTTTTAGACCAGCATTTTTCTTCCACCATTTCTAAAGAATATTTTTTTACTTGAAAGAACTCATTCAGAAAATATCCTGTTCATCTGCTATTAACTACAAACATACAAACTCTTTTTTTTTTTTTAACGAGCATACGCAAAAGATAGAATTTTTTTATTTTTATTACGTAGGCTGAAAGATTGATATATAAGGTAACCTATTTCAAAATTTCATTTTAATAGAGTTACAATTGAGAAAATTATCGGCAAAAGAATGATCAAGATTTTAGATATTTTGTGTGAAAGTTTTTTTGTCAAAAAAATGCGTGCTTATAGAAGGAACGCTCCTTTCTGAAAATAAGGACCCCTTGTTGCGTAAATTTTAAATGACTAATTTTTAAAGGAACTCATCGCGAATGGTTGAAGCACAGATCTGTGATAATTTAAAACAATGTTATAGAATTTTACTTTCTCTTACTCATATGTATGATAGAGAAAGTATTATTTTTGGATCAAATTTTCGAAATTGTGTTTTTGTTATATTTACAAGCTTCCATACATTACGTCTAAAAGCAAAATATCTGGCAAGTATAGTGTAATATATATAGGACAATCTAAACAAAATGAAATGTTTTTTTTTTTTTTTTTTTTTTTTTTTTTATGTACAAAAACATGTCTTATGTAGATTATGGTGTTGAAATCATTCATTATTCGCTTACACAGCTAACCAAAGTATTTGGATATATTGAGTTATAACTGGAAATTACTATTCATGTATTTCATGTTGTGTTAGGCAGTTTTCATATCGGGTTAAATTTAAGTACGCAATGTGATATATGTATAGCTTATAGATAATAAACATTACAACTAAAAAATCTGGCTGAACATTCATTCCTATTGAACAGAATTGATGGAAGTCCATTGCCATATTTTACTATGTCGACGAACATTGCTCAGGAAAAAAATTAATTTTTCATACACATACAGTAAAAAAAAAACATTTTTTGAAGTTTAAAATTTAAATCTGATATTGTGTATAATATCACGTTTTCAGATCCCATGAATGCGAAAGCGAAATGAGTAGCAATTAGTCTGTATGTATGTCTATTATCAGCATAAGTTAAAAATGAATGGCTGCAAATAATTCAAATTTGGTATTCTTAAGTTCGTATCACGTTGCAATTTGAAAAGCTTGATGATTTCGAAAGCATATTGCCTGCGAAAATTGTCTGAAAAATGTGGAATAAACATTTTAATTTAAATTAAATTTATTTTTTTATAAATGTGCGGACTTTTATTGAACGGGGGAATAGCTTCCCCTCTCCCAGATTTACATGTCAAAGACAAAAAATACTCGTAAACATATTTTACATTTTTTAAAAAGTAGATTGAAAATTATTATTTTACCTGACTGATCTTACGCTATAATATGCAATATGTCTTTATAGCATTGAAAAACAGGGTAAGAAAACGTTGTGTGTGTAACACATAAGATTATTTTCATTTTTAAATTATTAAAAAAAAAATCTTAGTCTACGGAACAAAATTTACTTCCTTTTTATATTTAATGTTATGTTTCTGTGAGATAAAAATCGTTGGTACTCCTCATAGAAATAAAAGAAAATATATATATAAACATTATATAATGCGTAATTTTGTATGGAAATTATAGAAGAAAATCTTTTGGTGGCCACACCGGACACCAGTTTAAAATTTATTTTCCGGTTAACACTTGAACATTTTGCATGTCTCAACTATATGAATAATTCACTAACAAAAGAAATCTTAATCCATTAATTTAAAGTTAACGTATTTTCGCAGCACTCTTAACTAAACTGTTGAAGAATATTTTTTCTGGAAATTAAATTACGAAAGATAATCTTAATTTCTTTTTAAAAGATGTTGAAAGTATCCTGAAACACAAAACTTTGGGATAATGCAAAATACTTTTAAATTTTTAAATGCAAAATATTTCATATATTATGTCTTGAATTTTTAAAAATTACAAATGAATACACATTACACCCCTTTGCATTTATTATAATTAATTGTAAAATTATAGGAATAAAGTATTGAAATATATTAGACAATAATTTATAATTATAATCTCCCGAACATTCCTGTAAATTTTTGCTAGATTTATCTCCAGTAAGTTTCCTAATTAGTATTTCAATATATATAATGAATATTCACGTATTATTGCTAACATGTTTTAGAAGCATTTCAACGTAATTCTTTAGGAAATAAAAATTAAATAACAATAATCTATAAAGATATTAAAATTATATATATATATATATATATATATATATATTACTGATGATAAAGGAACTATCTTTAAAAGGCAAACATAATAAAATTTCAGTTAATTTCCATAAGAAACCCCAATATTAGAAAACTTTCTTTGCGTAATTTGTAAAATATACCAAAATATAAATTTTAAATTCCTAAGATCTAAATCGTCTAAAAATAAAATATAATCTTGAATGAAATTTATTAATGCAAATTTTGTATTTATGCACTAAAATTTTTATATTGCAAAATTTATTTCTATGTAACTTTCAACAAGCATAATATTTAGGGCTAATAAACACAGAGTTTACTTTACTTTAATGTCCTCCTTGGATTAATACTATAATGCAGTGTAAACATATTAATCATTGTATTAAAAAAATGCTAAGTCATAAGGGAAAGGTGGGTAAGAGTAGATATTTCGTTATAAGTGTAAGAAATGAAAAGATAGAGTCTCGAAAATATACAGAAACTTTAGTTTATTACTATAGAAAAGTGTGAAAAAAAAATACAGCTTAAAGAAAATACTTTTAAAAATGCAAGGGAAAGAAAATTCCAAAATGCGTACTTTTACCCGCCACGTCGTCTAAGAGTACAAAATTAAAAAAAAAAAAAAAAAAAAAAAAAAAAAATTAGCAGTAATCGCAACATATGCTCTATGCCTTCACAACTGCTACACTCTTCATGCCACAACTCCTTGTATAATCCACACTGGATCCAATCTTCATCATATGACTGTTTACAGCCCGAGCATATTGACACTTCATCATTTGCATCATTTGCTAAACTTGTTGAGGGAACAGGGTTTTCTTTAAAAAACTGAATAAGTTTTATCTTTCCTGTCAGGCTAATAATAATGATAAAATAAATTATTATTATTATTATTATTATTATTATTATTATTTTAAGCTGCTTCAAATTACCGAGCGGATAAGAGTATGCATAAAAGGTCTGTGCGTACTCTTAGCCGCTCATGTATTACTTCTCTAAATCATCCACAGATGGCAGTAGTATTCATTACAGTTTAATTCTAACGTGGCCATGTTGTTCTGAAGGAAACAAACTTCATAATAGTGTTTATTTAAAAAGCAGAAATTTGTCTTTTATTTACAAAAAAATTATGATTTCTTCACAGAAAACTTACATGCTAACACAACGAAATCATATCTTACCTGATAAATAAAAGATAAAAAAGATGAAAATAATGATGATGATCTCTTTAGAGATGGGAGAACACACGTGTTGATTAAAATCACACTCGCTTCTGCTTACAATGTTGCAAACAGGGGAAAAAATCCCTACATACTCTAAGCCGACTGCGTACTCTTACCCACACTCACCCTACATTCATATAATAATCCTTTTATATGCTTACATCGACAAATGACATTGTTTAATTTATTCTATCTACTTGTTCCATTATTTTACTCAAGTGCAGCATCTAAGCGGAGTTACTCATTTTATGCTACACTTTTCATTTGATGAAGTATCGTGCAAGTATTTACGTTTGAAACTGTCTTTGCGTCATACTGTAATTTGCAGTGCCTGCTTGCAAAGTTTTATATTTATTAATTTTTAATAAAAGTTAATCGGTCTTCATACCTCAATAATGTTTATTTGGAATTATGATTATTTATGCAATACATTTCCTGCAAATTCGTGTAATGCGAAATAGGTACTGTAACTGTACAAGTTGTGTCAAAATTGTAACAAATCAAAATTTGTTAGTAGAAAAACAGGAAAATGTTAGCGATCATAATTGTATATGTGTATGCGTATGAAAAAAAAAAATAATAAAGAAAAAATAAAAGAGAAAGAAAGAAAAATAAAAGAAATATACATCGAATTGTCTTCATTTAGTGTTGCCACTTTTAGGGACTTTTTTATTCAATAGCTCTCATTAATTTTTAACTGTAATTTTTTCTAATTTCATCGAAGGTTAATCGTTTATCAGGTATATCAATCATCATTCCTGAAAACTATTGATACTACTGATAAAAATAGTCCCTAAATTTTGCAACACTTATAAAATTTATATTAATCATTGTATGAAAAAAAGTTAAATCATACATTCATGTAATATTAATTTTATATGTTTACATTGACAAATGGCATTGTTTAATTTATTTTATCTATTTATTCTATTATTTAATTCGAGTGCAGCATATAAGCGGAGTTACTCATTTTGTGATGCACTTTTGTCTACACTTTTCATCTGATGAAGTATCGTGCAATTATTTACGCTTGAAACTGTCTTTGCGTCATACCATAATTTGCAGTGCCTGCTTACAAAGTTTTATGTTTATTAAATTTCAATAAAAGTGAATCGGTGTTCATACCTCAATAATGTTTATTTAGAATTATGTTTGTTTATGCAATACATTTCCTGAAAATTCGTGTAATGCGAAATAGGTACTGTACAAGTAGTGTCGAAATTGTAACAAATCTAAATTTGTAAGTAGAAAAACAGGAAAATGTTAGCGATCATAATTTTATAAGTGTATGCGCATGGAAAAAAAAAAAAAGAAAAAAGAAAGAAAGAAAAGAAATATACATCGAATTGTCTTCATCTAGTGTTGCCAATTTTAGGAACTTTTTTATTTAATAGCTATCATCAATTTTTAACTGTAATTTTTTCCTAATTCCATCGAAAATTAATCGTCTGTCAGGTATATCAAACATCACTCCTCAAAACTATTGATAATATTGACAAAAAAGTCCCTAAATTTCACAACACTTATAAAATTTATAATAATAATTTTGGAGAGCTCAAATTACTCATCAGAATGTCTTAAAATATAATTTTAGAGATGCTGTGCAATTTATGGTGTTTGCTTACAAAGTTTTCGGTTTTAAACACCAGTCCATTGGTCTATTTACTGAAATAATACGGTTTTTGAAAATAATATTAATGCGAAATATTTATTACACAAATAGTGTCTAAACTTTGATTTATAAAAACTTGTAAGAAGAAAAACATGGGAATAATTGTTATTGTAATTGCATAAGTGTTCATATAAAAATATATATATAAAGAATTTTATAAAACATTGTAACAAATTTATAGTAAATATTGTGCAGAGGCTAAATTACTCAGGAAATTGCTTTTAGATAAATATTAAGATAATCCTGAATATATAGTTTATATGTTTAAAAAAAAAAAAAAAAAAAAAAAAAGAAGAAGAAGAATGTAAAGTTAAAGCATTTAGTATGTACTATATGCTTATAAAACATAATAGTTTATTAAACCTATACAGGGTCCGCCAAAATTCCCACATCCCCTGTTATCTCAAAAATGCATGGGAATTTTGAAATAAATAAATAAATAAATAAATAAAACACGTTTTCAGTGAATTCGAAGGTAACCTCTTTTGGTGAAAAAAAATTGGACTCGGTCCCGAGAGTATAAGGGGGCCACAAGGGAGGTCCTACTTACATCAAATATTAACTAATTAAACTACTTACATCAAATTGATTGTCTTGAAAAAATGTTTTCAGGTGTTTATCGCTAGAGATACCTTCCCAGTTCGAAATTTTTTCCTACCGGCCAAACATATTTTCAGTCTTCGAATTCATTGAACGTATGTTTCGAAATCTTATAAAAATCTACCGCATATCCGAGATAGCAGAGGGGTATAAGACATTTCGTGGACCTTGTATAATTAACGTATATACAAGAACATGAAAATCTATTTTATTTAATTACTCCTATCTTTGAAATATTCTTGTTTATTATCCAAAAAATTAAAAAGAAAATTTTTTGTATGTATTACTTTTGCAGTTCATTATTTAAGATGATTTGGATAGATAAAAAAAATAATAATAAATAAATAAATAAAATATAGCTTTATCTAGAATTTCCCTGTTGATTTTTAAATATTAAATTCTAAAGGATTAATGATCATTAATCTTCATTGAATCTTTTTTATAGAATGGACATGATTATGAAGCGCGTAATTAACTTAAGAAAGATTTTGACGTGTTACACAACTGCTTCGTGTCTTTTCGTTTTAAAGAAATAAGATAAACCCATTATTTATTGTAATATTCTCCATTTTTTTTTTTTTTTTTTTTTTTTTCAAATCGTTACTTAATAAAAACATTTTCATGATTTAAAAAGTGGATTAAATTTTCTTTTGCCACACTAGTTATCTTTTGTAAGTAAAATAACTAATTTAATAAATTAAACGAACGAATATTTATTCTTGTAAAACTTTTATTTTCTAAACTTTTTTTACATATTTTAAGCAGATATATTTTAGCATAAATAAATTAGTTTTTCGAAAAAAAAAATAGCATTATTATTAAACAAACATTAAAGAATTTGGATCATGTAACAGTACTAAGAGCAAAAAAGAGTCTTATTTTTTCCAAAATTTTGTCCAATTTAAATTAAAATTTATTAAAATTTTTTACACGAAATTAGCTGTATAATCAAATTAATTTATTCTACTTGCATAGTATTAGAAAACTACTCATTCAATATATTTTTTTTTTTTTTAAAATAAAAGCAATCGGTAAAATTCCATACTTTAGAAAACATAAAATCTATAAGGTAAAGAAAGTTAGGAGAGATTGTGCGGTAAGAGAGACTGCGCACATAGGGGATAGGCAGGATAATGGGCACTCTGAAACTCCAGGTAATTCTACAATATCGATAGACGAGGGCCCACTTAAATGTGCATGCTCATTGCTTGAACAGTCTAAGATAAAACATGATTATTTTGTATCGTTTTCAAAAATGTTTGCTTAAATTTTCAAAACTCTTTCTAGGAATTTGTATAGAATGGTAGTATTAGAAAATATTTTTTTTAATTTAACAATTTCCCATGGACTCGTTTATAAATTTTACGGCGGTTGCATGGAAGTTCCATTATTTATAACAACGAGAGCAACGATTATAGACAACGACAGATTAGGTCAACAAACAAGAAACCATTCAAACTGAATCACTTATATCAATGTCATCTAAGAGCAATTATCATTTTTAACAATTTAATTGTAGTTAAAATTAAACACAATCTCTCCTACTCTATAATGAGAGATGGCGCAAAATATCTTTTTTGATTTTATTACAGCTGTTGCTTTAAATCATAGTATAACAACAAAATAGTAATGGAAATGCGTAGAAAGATCACTTCAAAGCTATGCACCAACAGTTTAGCAAAAAATTAAAATTTAGATTTTTTATAACATTTTGTTGAATTGTGCGCAAAGTCTTCTAGCATTACCTTATATCTTTTAAACACTTAAAGTTATAAGTTTTTGATTTGGTTATAATTATTTATGTCAACAAGTACTCACCAAGGAAAAATACACAATCTGACAATAAGTATTTGGACACTTTGGAACCAAGACGTTTTGTCAAATATCTGGAAAAAGTCTTTAAGAATTATCGAAAAATTAAGAGTATAAAACGCATGTTATACCTCATATATTTTAGTAAAAGTTTTGTCTTAAAGACGAATAGGGGACCAGTAAAAATTAAACAAGGATCAAAATATTTTGGATTACCCTGTAAAAATAATGTTTAAAATACGTTTTGGCGGTAGCACGTGACTATGGGGGTTCTTTCAATTTCCTGTATACAATTTTATGAGGCTACAATATATATTCATTGAGATATAACGATTTATTTTAAATATTGCAATGAAAATGCCAAATTTTTTAAATTGTAACACACGTGGTATTAGACCCACCGGAAAGCCGAAATCTTGGCGTACTATATTAGACACACTGTAAAAAGAATGCAAAAATGTTAAATATCTTATAAAATATGAGCATTTTTAATAAATACTTTTTAACTAACATGCTACGCAAGCTTTAAAATTTTAATTTGCATAATTTCATAGCCAATTATATAGAGCAACTTATATGAACTACTTATTATATGAAAACCCCAAACAAATACCGTGTAAATTCAAAAGTTATAAGAGATAGAATGAAAAATTTCAGTTTCACTTAAAAAAAAAAAAAAAGAGACGGATGATAAGGGGTTTTATTAATATTAATTTAAAGTCAGCGAATACAGCATTACCATTCATTAAATAAAACTAGAAATGTGAGTAAAACCCCATTGTAGTTTAGTCATCTGTCTCTCATTACTTTGCGCAAGTTGGAAGTTTGATGTAATGTGCCACTTATGCTAACATTTCATTTGAATAGAACATAATTTAAGCACTTTATCGGCAAAAGAATAATCTAGAATTTAGATACTTTCGAGAATTGCAATTTCACAAGGAATTTTTCTCACTTATTTAATTTAGAGATTCAATTTTTAAAGCCATGTTTCTTTTCTTCTTTTTTCTTTTTTTTTTTTTTTTTTTTTTTTTTTGTGAGTGCGTGTATGATAAAAACCCTTTATGGTCTTGTAACTAAAACGTATTTTTCTTTTTAACCATAATTTCTGAGTTTAAATGGGAATTTTCACGAATAAAAGCTTTTGCAACTTGGGTGAAATAAGGGGATTTTCAAATTAATTACGCGAAATGTTAAAATCATCTTATGAAATTTCAATACTAAAAAATATAAAAAATCCTGCTTATACTTTTGTCGTCAATTTGCTTAATTTTTACTCCATACAGTAAAAATTAAGCAAATGATATTTTAAGATACTTTGCCCAATATATCATGGTTTTGAGTAATAATTTAAAAAAATTCTACCTTTCGCGCCTGCTCAATAAAGCAATATTTGCTGCAAATACTCATATCTCTGCAAAAAATTACACGTGTGCATTTTATGTTTCAGAATAATCATTCTCTAACATTTTGTCTTTGTAAAATTTTGTTGAAATCCATTCTTGTTAGAAGCAAAAAACTTGCCAAAAAAATTAATAATTTTTGAATAAATTTTTGTCTGTCTAAATAACCACGCGATAACCACAAAAAACATAAGAGTATTACACATAGTGTTTGAAATTATGTGTTAAGGTTAAAAATCATTTGTGGCATTTTATGTTACAGGGTAATACAAAGTATTCGTGTCTTTCTTCAATCTATGGCTTGTCGTTTAATTGCACTCGTGACTAAATTTATAATGGAAAATATGAGTTTGTAAATGTTCCTTGCATGTCTGAAGTTCAAGGGAATTTCGCTCTCTAGTATTTTAGAAAAATCCCTAATAATTTGGTCAACAGTATAAAAACTGATTTCCTAAATTTCCCACGATATGTCATCTTTACTTACATAATTTAAATACGTCTGTCTTTTAATTCCTTTTGATGAATGGCTGTTAAAATAAAAACAAGTTAATAATAAAAGTTTGCACCCTGTATATAAATATACATTAGAGCAACTGATTCTATTTTATATAAAGTGAAAACGTGTGATTGCTACGTATTAATCATTATATACTTTACTAATGTAAATGTTTAATTAAAAAAGAAATTTTAATATTTTCAACTTAATTAATTTATAGAGAGACAATTTATTGTCGTATTTTTTTTTTGCCATTTAAAATACGAGGTTAAATGGTTTCTTTTTTAATTATGGAGCGTAAAATATAAATATCTCATATATATTTTCCATTAATTAAAAAAGTCTCGAGCGGGGTATCCAGTAATTTATTTATCACATAAGTTAAATATTTACGATAAATAAAGTGTTTATATTGTATAAATTTACATTATATATAACTATCAAAAAATATAAGAAAATTGTATTATGTTAACTTTGTACGCAAAGCATAAAATTAACATATTCCTTTAAAATGTTTTCCAAGTAAATAAATTTCAAAGCAATAATTAGGAAAAGTATTTGATTATATTAAATAAGTTCATTTTATAAACACACTAAGTAAATATATTAAAATGCAGTTTTATCATTTTAAATTGTTTTTTATATGTTTTCAGCAAACAACATAAAATGCAACTATTGATCTTTAAGGATATAAAGTTTATTAAGTATTTTTAAATAAATATAATGAAACATTTTTTTTGCCAATTTGTGTTTATCAGTTTAAAGTTTGTGTTTATATAAGAAAATATGGCAAATAACCATTGTTAGATTACGCAGTATGTACTTGAAATTCTATTTTAAATCCTTCTTCTGTAGAAAAAAAAATTCTTTAATTATTTTAACTGAAAATATTAATTATGTATATTTTTTCCTTATATAATGAAAGTTGAAACCATATTTTTTGTAAAAAAAAAAAAAAAAAAAAAAAAAAAAAAACGGTGATTTAAGTCAAACACAGCAAAAAATTTATTTTAAACAACATTTTAATATAAAGCATTAAATATATACCGGATGATTCAAAATAGATGTTACAACGATTATCTAGTAAACTAAGAAAGGTAGAAACATACTTCCAATTACAAAATTGGTGCAAATTAAGGGTAGATTTCAAATATGGCATTTTTTTGTACAAGAAACTCTCTATATATATTAAAATGCGAAATTAAATTTTTATACGCTCCCTCCTATCATATTACTTATATTTAGAAAAATATTCTCCTCGATTTAAGAAGGAAAAAAAAACATCTGTCTAATTCAAAATCTCGCTGAGTTATTGCAATTTGAAAATGATAACTTATACCACTTTACTTTCAATTTTGACATCTATTCTTCGACGCCAAAGGGCTCACTTTAGGGGGTTATCTATGAAATGAGAAAAATTAAAATAAGATACTTCATTTTAAAAAAGCAACTAAAATCATTCAAACACATGAAATCAACAGTTTTAAGAACTTAATACAAATTTACATTATTCCGTATTGTTAAAAATGTATTAATAGTTAAATTTCTTAGGGGGTCACCTGCAAATTAAAACACGTTAAGAGAGGAAGAAAATTAAAAGACTAGCAAAACCATGTGAAATTTTCGCACTTTATGTCTTTTTACCATTTTCCATCATGGCTGAAAAATTTTAATGACTTCGGCTCTTTACCAATTCCAATAAGGTTGAAAAGTGTTAATAGTTTCGGTTTGTCTGTCTGCCCATCCGTCTTTCTGCTGTCCGCGCTCTAACTCCTGTGAATATATATGGAATATTCTGAAACTGATATATGTTATTTGAGTTCGCTATCGGATGTTCCTTATTGAAAATGGAGTGAATACCTCTGTTAGATTGTGAACAGGAACACACGAAAGTATTACAAAGCATCGTGTTCTATGAGAGGTATTTTTATAAACCATATTTTAATACATTCAATTTACGCATATACTAATAAAATTGAAATATGTTATTCAATTTCACTATTGGATATTTTCTATACAAAATGGAGTAAATACCATCACTGGTTTGTATACAGGGACACCCGAAAGTATTCCAAAGCATTACGTTCTATGAAAGATATCTCTATAAACCAAATTTTAATTACTTTGCATAAATCTTAATGAAATAGAAATATGTTATTCATATACACAAAAGAATGCATTCTATAGTGTACAGTACGATTAGCATTAGATTTACAGGGCACACAAAAACATTCAGTTACGCTAAAGGTTATTATTGGACATTTTCTTTACTTGCATTTTCATTTTCATTAAACGTTTTCTAACAATTTTTAACTGTGAATATGATTTCAATTTGCATATTTTTTGTCTGACTGTCCATCTGTCTATCTGTCCGTCTGCCTGCTCCCAGCGTCCGTAAATATTTTCAGAAATTAAAAAAAAAAATGATATATTTTTTCAGGTTTACTATGGAATATTCCCTATTTAAAATGGCATTAATAGGTCCTCTACAATTCGCTTATGTCCAGGAACGCACAAAAATGCCAATGCATTCCGTGTTTGGTCAGACACTCTTATTAATTATATTTAAATAACTTTCTACTGTAAAAATCATAAAGAAATTCATATTTATTGTTAATAATATATATATATATATATATATATATATATATATATATATATATATTGCGTAGAATATGATATGGCATTGATGTATAATTCCATGTAAGCGGGGTTACAGCCCTTCTGTTTAACTATAGTACATTTATTTAAAAAAATTCAAATCTGGTCAACTTTTCAAGTGGCAACTAGATATGGAAACCAAATTTGAATTTCCTACAGTTGTTTGTTGTTAAATTACGCTGAAAATTCATATATATATATATATATATACAGATCAACCACTGAAAATTTGACTTTCGTATTCACGAGGCCTCAAAACATGATATTATACAGAAAAAAACGATCTAAAAAAACTGCTTTATTTATAGTATGGATGTGAGAAATTAAATTTCTGTTCTGTGTCATCAGTGTTCTTCGAGATAAAAAAAAAAGCAGCAAAGCACTTATGTCAATTACATTTAATAGGAAAAAAAAGGTTTACCTTAATTTTGGGTAGCCCTGTATATTGTCTATAAACTATATACACATGACTTTGTGTACGTAAATTTAGTGTTACATGTAAAACACGTAACACAAAATGAAATTCATTTCAAGCACTTCCTATGTATAGCTCCAAAATATCCAAATACTCTGAGTAACTCTGTAAATGAAGGATGAATGATTGCTATACCACAATGTACATGCTTTTATGCGTATAAAAAATCTGTTATTTTCATTTTGTTTTGGGAAGCCTATAGATGTCCCACTGTACATAAGAGAAATTTCGTTCACAAACGTAATGCATTTGAATTCTCTTGGATGACCCTGTAGATAAAAATTTGTCTGATCGCAACGAAATTTTAGTGTAGCATCGCAATATGATACGAACTTAGAATATCGAATTTGGACTTCCTGCTACTATTTGTTCTTGAGATATGCAAATAACACACAGAGAGATAGAAAGAGAGACAAACCGCTAAAAACCTGATTTTTGAATTTAGAGGATCTGAAAACGTGCAAATATAACAAAAGCTAATTTTTGGAAATTTGACTCAAAAACAATATTTTCTCTACATACATACCTGCCGAAAATCTCATTAATATAAAGAAAAATTTTAGTACCTGCCGTCTTTTCACACCAATATTTTTTAGAGTAATTTTGTACTTATTTAATCGTAACTACGTTTGGCGATAATTACTCTAAATGTAAGGTAGTGTGGAAAAAGGATTGTGCACAAAAAATCTTCCGATTCATAATTAAGATGCTGGCAGGTATAGATATATACTGGGTGATCCAAAAGTCAGGACGAACTTTAAAAATGAATAATTCGCAAACGAATCAAGATACAAAGATACGGTTTGCACCAAACGGATGAAAAAGAAACCGGGTTTTGTGTGGCAACGAAAAAAAAATAGTTCTGTTGGCGACCAACAGATGGCGCTATAGTGTTTTATTTCACGAAAAAATGATTTACAAATGAAACAAATGTTGACAACTTACAAGTCAGATTAATTACAGTTAATTAGTAATACTACAGTAACTGTTCAGTGTGCTGTCCATCATTCAGAAGTACAGCTGTGAGACGATTCACCACACCGCACCGTTCACAGGATTTAGTAGCATTTCTTGCGTTATGGCAGACACATTATGGTGGATGGCATCTTTCAGTGCTGCTAGTGATTCCGGTTGGTTGCGGTACACTTTCGACTTCAAGAATCCCCACAGCCAAAAGTCACAGGGTGTCAGATCGGGAGATCTTGGAAACCATGCGTGATTAAAGTAGCGACTGAGAATGCTATATTTCGATGCATATAAGCTTCGACTACCATTACCTGCCGCAGTTGTTCATTTTTATATCTTTTGTTGCTTTGCATAATCCTACATCAGAAATCCGACAGAGCCATCTATTGGTCGCCACCAGAACTATTTTTTTTTTCTTTGCCACTCAAAACCCGGATTCTTTTCCATACGTTTGGTGCAAACCGTATCTTTGTATCTTGATTCGTTTTCGAATTATTCATTTTTAAAGTTCGTCCTGACTTTTGGATCACCCGGTATATAACGGTCAATGATAAATGACAAGTTTAATATTGTACTCCATACAAATAAGAAAACATATATAACACATTATCGAGCATACATACAGAAATGTATACCTTTTACTAATGTCCAATGTGCATACACGTACCTGGGAAAATTGCGTAAAAGACATACATTTAAGAGTAAATTTATATATATATATATATATATATATATATATATATAATTCATTTTTTTAAATTAACTAATTTTAATACGAAAATTAGAAATACAAGCATATCATGATATTAAAATCTGATAATTAAATTCATCCGTAAAAAATTAATTTACATAGACTCAGAAACCTTTTTTGGTGTAAATAGTATGCAAGTTAAGTTTATTAAGTCAGAAATGTGCAAATAATAAAATAATTTAATATATTTTACAAATATTCCACTAATTTAGCAATATCTGTAAAGCATTTCTTTTAGCTAGATTTGATAAATTACCGACATATATCATACATGTGTTATACCAATCAAATCTATTTGAAATAAAAACCTCAAACATGCAATTATTTTTATCTATTCCATAATGGCGTAAAAGATAATAAGAGCCTAGTTCATTGTTAATCAATGTTATTTTGAATGACACTACGACAGGTTATTTCCGAAACTAAGAAGTTGTTTCATTAAACCAAACTTTTCAACATTTTCTTATTAATTAAATTATAATCTTCAAAAACGTCTTCTTTAAAGTAGAATATTGAATAGAAGTTTTGATGAGTAAATGATACACTAATTATAAGTCTATCTCAAAATGTTATTACTTGCAACTTTAAATATTTTTAGCTATGACGGAAAATCACATTTATAAGTTTGAAAATTTTAAAATACAGGTACTGACAAAAATAAAGTTATTTTGTAAAACTGAATAGTAGAGTAATGAATAAAAATTTAATTTTTAATTTACAATAAACACAAAAAATTTCAATTAACCAACAAAATTGTGTTAAGTCTATATTGAGAAAAACATTTGACTGATTTGAGAAATTGTTTTATTGTTTTATCAAAATGTCTTGTTGAAAAAAAAATAATAATAAAATAAAAAACATTCTTTAACCATTTATATATATATATATATATATATATATATATATATAGGTAACTACTGTAACGAATTTATGATTTTAAAGGTAAGATAATAATAAAATAATAAAATAATAATGGCTTATTGGTTTATACGATAAAAGGAAAGAGTTTGATTTTAAAGTAAACATTCTCACCAATTGGTTTTCAAATATTAGTAAAAAAGTTTTGAAAAATATCATGTTCACACAGTTAAGAAGAATTCGCAATATTTGCAATAATGATGATGATTTAAAATATGCTCTTGAAGATTTAAGAAAACTTTGCAAGTTTACTGCTACCCACCCGTTTCAATTTTTAACCGAGTGTTTCCACTTTTTTCCTCTTTCGGTTTGTTCTAGTTCCTCAGAAGAGGGTTAGTTTATCAGGTAGGGGGTTTCATTATATTGTATTTCATTTATATACTTTCTTGCTTTCATTTCGTAATTTATTGTATTCTTGTATATTATATGTATATATTAATTGATGTAATTGTACTACATTTGTAATTTTGGTAATTTTATAATTGTTTTGGAACTTTTAAATTATGTGTATGTCAGATTTATGTTTATCTCAGTTAATGGTGGTATTCTGTTTGGTGAGAACTTGGGGGCTAAGGATAGTTATTAGCTAATTGCTACTGTCCTTTCAGAAACTTCTCTTTCACCCCTACACTGAGGAGCTCCCTCATGAAGACCTCAGTGTTTTTGGGGATTTTATTTAATTTTATTCCTATATATATATATATATATATACATATATTAGAGTATGTATATATATATATATACATACTCTAGAGTATGTATATATATGTATGTATATATATGTATGTATATATATATATATACATACTCTAGAGTATGTATATATATATATGTTATTTCAACAAACCACTTTTTTTCGTTTTTTTGTGTAAATCTTTAATTTATATAATTGATTCGTAAATAATTTTTGAATTAAGAGAGTTGTATTCGCTTTTATTATTTGATTTATAACGCTACAAAAGCAGTTATTTTAATTTCATTGTGTTTGCAACTAATTTTAATAAAATCTCTTCTTTACTACTTATGTAAACATATATTAACAAGTGTGCATCACTCAATAGACTAATTTATTTTCGAAAATCGTCTAAAGAGTTTAAATATTCATACGAAATTAGATTCTTTATGTTTATAGCTATGAATAATTTTATTGGTTAATTTCGAGTAAAATCTATCTAAACATAAAATTCAGGCTTTAATCCCTTCCTTCTCGCTCCCGGGATATTCAGGGGCTGTGACCACGCCCCTCACGTATTTTTCCTTTAACATTTTAGGGTACATGAAAGCACCAGCAAGTACTAAACTATATATAATGTATTTGAAAATATGTACAGAATAACTTTATATATTATTCATATACTTTTTTTTTCAATCTATTTTTTTAATTATACAAAAATTTGGATTTTTTGGACGTGTCTTTGAAAAATATGCGACCGTTAAGGGGTTAAGCGATCTAAATAAATCCATTAACCAAAAAACAAATTTCGTTTTTTTTTTTTTTTTTTTCAATAAAGGACAGAAAATCTTTTGTTTTTATTTTATTACTGCTTAGTTATGAGAAAGTCTTTATGATACTGAAAGTTCACATTGCGATTTTATTTTTCAACTTAGAACAAGGATTAAATGCGTATTAATTTTTTAGACCAGTATATTCGAAGCGTGTCCAAAACTAAATAGGCTGGTCATTTAAATATATAATGAATTACTACATGACGATTTTGAGAAAAACTATAACATATTTTCTCAAAACTGTGTTTGATTTATTGCAGTTAATACCAAAAATAATTTTGTAAGCTTGTAAATACTTGAGTGATAACTTGAATTAAAATATTGAAGTATTTTCATAAGGAAACTAGTAGGTTTAGAAAACTGCATTGCTTAACATATATCGCATAGTTTAGTTTCCATATGTTGTTAAATTTAAATATGATTACTTTGCAAACTGAAAAAAATCAACAATTAATAAAATAGTTAATGAAATAATAGTGGTTAGATACGGGAAGATAGTGAAATCATAAAAGTATTTGCTAATTTCAAACAAAGAAAAGAGTATAACTCGATACTTTTGTTAATTATTTTCGCATAAATAATTCTATTGTTATTTTATAAAGGATAGATTTTATTTAGAAATGTAATGTAATAAATGAAAAACGTATTGATTATACAGTGATTTTAGGGCCAGCATTCTTTAAATAAAGGTCGCTATATTAAGGCTGATAGTTTTTAATGATACATTGTTTATTGCTTTTTATACATATATCTATGAATGGTTAACTCGATATACGCTTGTGAATTTTTTTTTTTTTTTAGATTGATGCAGATAGCACACATTACGATTGCAACACAAAAAGATGAACATTGCAATCACAGTGTAACCGGTATCTCTATACTGTTAAAAATTTCAACCGAAAACTCTGTGTAATGTATTATCTTAAGTTTTACGTAAGATTACAGAGAAAAATAAACGGAAATGTTGAAAAACTTATATTATATATTCACTTTAATAACTAATATTAATTCAATTAATTATTGGTGAGAATATATTTCGGACTTATATTTTTTCTAAAGTAGAAACAGTCATTTTTAAATTAAATTAAAAAATTAAATAATAAGATTAGGTAAAAATACAGAATTAAGATTGAGAATCTCGATTATTCACTTTTAACTAAGAATTACTGTATATTTACAGAGATTCTGGATAAATATTTTAATTAAATTTACAGAAATTTTTAACAGTGTAATCGAACCAAGTACCACGGAATACCAAGTACTCCGGCGAAAAGCGGACTTGCCTTTGTCCATCGGACACCCGAGAGCTTTCAAAATTTTAAAATATCCTTTTAAGGTAATTTATTCAATTATTGTAAGTTAATCATTTCATATTTCAAAGTTTAATCATTTTGCCGAGTAAAATCATTAAACATAGTTTCGTCTCAGAAAGAACAAGCCCTTCAAAAGTTAAAAGGAATTCATATTGAAATTTAATTTATTATATTCTATGTGTGTGTTTTTTTTTTTTTATTCTAAACATAAATATAGTACTATATATAACAAGGACATGATAGAAAATAATACCTTTCAAATTTAACTTTCATGATATTGTTATTTTTAATTGTTAATTATTTGAAAATAAGAGTAACTTAAAAAATGAATAAAAAGATAACAACATAGTTAAAGCTTTCCTTTTACTTAGATCAGATATATTCATAGATACCGACCATACCGATTTTTATATACAATTATTTCCGTACAGTTATTTTTTAATTAATTAGAATTCTGCTATTAAATAAGATGAAAATAAACTTTTTTGAAATAAAGGCAGGAATAAAACGGGAGAGTTGACATCTATATGTATGTTCGACAACATTTGATGATCTAAGTAAACGTCTTTATTTCAAAGCTAATAAAAGAAATGTGTGTTCATTTACAAATTTTTAAAAATATATTTTATACTATGTTGTTTTAAACAGCATAATATAAAATTCTTATTCTAAAGAACTTAAGTATTTTTGGTATAACGCATCTTATAGCAAACAGTTATTTAAAAAAAAGTATCACATTTAATATCAAGCATTTTTGAAGGATCAGGCACAATTAGAATTAAAGACTATTCTGTATCTTAGGAAAACTAGAAATTAAATTACAGAACAGGCATTGACAATCCATAAAATCAGATTTAAATTTGCAATATTACTAATAATCAAAGATTAACTGTGCCGCTACGAATTTCCAGCAAATTGTATTGAAAATAGGGAGCAATAAGGAAAATGGCCGATTTTAGCCACTCTATCTAACAATATTTTTATAAAAATAATGACTGTAATATAAAAATAATGTTTTAATATAAAAAAAATGTAAAAAATAATATATAATATAAAAAATAATGTTTTATATGATTTTTTCAGATATTTAACTGGCATGAGGTTTCTGTAAAATTTGACTTTTTAATGAAATGTCCCTTTTGTGTTTTTCTGAAACTTTGTTTACGCTTTTATGTACTGATTTCTTCTGCAACTTATATGTACAAAACAAGTAAAATCTTACAGGCTCCACCCGTGAATCCCTACAAAGTTGTTACGGAGAAATTTCATGGTCAACTGTACTACGGAAGGACCTACAGATTATTTCTATGTATTTAGTTTTGACTCACAATTTTCTTAGCAAACAGATTTAAAAACTATTTTTAAAATGAATTATTTATCATCACTCTATCAGTAAAAAGAAATGCTGTCACTACTTTAAATGCCTCAATATAAACAATTTTTTTTTTTTTTTTAACTAACATGATTATTCTTATTTTTATTAACCCTTTGTGGCGCAAGACAATTGGGACCCTTTAAATTATACTGCCACCGGAATTCATGAACTAAATTAATCTAAAAGAAATTTTAAATTTTAAGGTTAAAAAAACTGGCCTGTTCCGCTATGTTATAAATGTAAATTTTTGCTAAAAAATGTCCGGGATGAATTTTTTGCAGGTGGATCTTAAGTTTTGCGTCCTCGCAGCGAGGACAGCGCGCGTTAAGGGGTTAACATTTTTTCTTCCATCGACCACCAGTCAAATAAAAAGCACTTTTGCATTTCATGATATATACACAAAATTTGATTTCCTTTTAAAAATTTTGATAAATTTTGATAAAAATCATGCGGTGTATAATTCATTAAATACCTCAATTCTTCTTCAGTAACAAAATAAGCGAACAATCTTTCTAATGTCTGTGCTATTATTTTCGGAATCACAAAAACCGTTAAAGAATTTATAAATACTAAAGTATTTTAATTAAACTGCTTCACAAGAAATCCAAATTTTTATTCACATTATCTATGTTCTTATTTTATGATACCACAAAATCTAGAACCGTGATTGCCATAAATTTAAATAATTCTCACATGGCTACTTAATGTAAAGAATTAGGAACGAAAAGAAAAAAGGACTAGTCGATTTTATATATCTCTAGGGTGAAATGAAGCTCTTTTCCTTATTTCTTAAGTTTATGTGCATGATTTTGATTTTCTCAAAAAAGCATCAATGTCGAAAATTACCTCCCACATGAATATGAATGGCAAAATTTATTATAGAAAACTACTTGTTTTATAAACTTAAATTTTTGGAATTACAACCACATTATTGAGCTCTATATGGTCTTTTATACAATTAATCATAATTCTAACTAAATTGAGTTAGACCGTTCAAAATTGGTATACGTAGGTTAATCAGGAGGGGCTGAAAGGGTGGGGATAAAAAAGGTGTGCACCTCGCGCGTATCCCCTAACTTGTACCTAATACATTTTTCGTTCAGATATATGATTACTGTTTTTATAGAGCATTTAATAATTATTCTACTTAATTATCGATTAGACACAAATGTAAAAATATAAGTTAAAAATTTAAACATATTGTTTCTTTAGAAAAGTTTTGCATACTTCAGAAGAAATAAAAGGGGCCGCGGTAGCCCAGTCGGTAGAGCGCCGAGCTCGTAATTGGAAGATTGCAGGTTCGATACTCAAACTGGCCAAAGACCTTCAGGTACACTAATGGTGGCTGGTGCACGTAAAATACGTCGTGGCCGCAATGTCCTCCTTGTTTCCTTCCGAATTCCACCTCTGCGGGTCACAAAAGTGGGAGAGCCATCCCTTCCGTGGAGAATCAAAATTGTGATGGCAGGTCTCCGGAGCATCCTTAGGGGTGAGTCCAAACCGTCGCCAATTACCCATAGTGCAGCACTAGCGCGACGTTAAACTCAACAAACCAGAAGAGATAAAGTTGTTAAAAATAAAAAGAAAATTATTACTTTACTTAAAAATTTCGATTATTCTATTTAAAAAGACCCCCACGAAGGTATTCCACCTATAGGTCTAGGACGCTAGTGTAGTCAATCGGCCTTAAACCCTAGAACCAACCAACCATTGATTACTCTATTAAAATATATAAATAACAGAAATATGATGAAACACAAAGAGAAAGGGGGATTATAAAGTTACACCCAATACAACTTTCTGCAGAAAACGATATATTGAAGGATTTGGTAAATATTATTAAGCAAGGTCATCGAAAATGGTTGGACACATTTTGAATGCTCATAATTCTGAAAGGAATTGAGCAAACGTAATAATATTCTTTTTAAACTACTTGTCAAGTTCCAAGATTTAAAATGTAATTGATACGCAACTTTGAGTATGAAGCAGCGATGCAAAGTGGAAGTGGTCTTCATTCAGCTTTCAGCCAGTGCAATGGCAACCGTTTAACAGAACGCTCACAATTGTTGTGGTTAGCCTGTGAGAAGTCTCAGTTTAATACCTACTGACTACTTTTTCTGTTGTTGTGTCAAAAACATCGTATACAGCAGAAAGGTACAGGATTTGACTCATTTACGGGAGTGAATTGTTCATGCAATTGCCACAGTGACATCGGACATGCTCCATATCACGTATGGTTGCAAACTGATTATTAGACACTAGAGATGATATGTGCAGAGAAATCAATGGCGCTCATATTGAAACGTATAGAGGTAAAATTGTAAGGTGTGAGATCTTACGCAGTCTCTTTAGGATGGAAGAATCAAACTCACCAGTTGGATCCATAGTTACATGGATATAGTCTCGGTGATAGTATCAAGTTGAGCATAGTAGTGTCGGGTTGGAAGAGTCATGGTCACCAGTCGAATCAAGCATTAGATGGCAATAAATTTGGTGAAGTGTCAGATTAAGCATAGAAGTGTTGATTTGAGGTAAAAGAAAGTTGGTGAAACGAAGTTTGCCAGCTAATCACAAGTAATTCTTCTTTCGGTTCCAGTAAAGTTGTACAACCAGTTTAAAAGAAGTTGTGAATGTGTGTGTGAGTGGTGTTCAGTTAATATAAATATTTTGAGGATGAATATTTTACGAAAAATGAAGTGAATCTTTCTGTATCTATTTACTTTAAAATGGGACTTCCGAGGTATAGAAGAACGTATTTTTGAGGATGCTTTTGCTCGTGTACTTTTGCGAGTGTTTTTGGTGGTTCATGTTCATGACGATGGAAAAGTTAAATGTACCAGACGCCGCTGAGTAACTCCAAGTGGCGATATAATTTTATTATAGACATTTGAGCGTTTAAATCTATTTAATTAATTAAGTACATATCTTTAAAGTACTTAGTGTCCTCCTCACTAAAAGTTAAAGTAAAAAGATTTAGTTTTTATATGAGTTGTCCTCATTACAACATTTAGACGTTGCCTACTAACTATGATGGGAAAAAACAATGAAAATGCTGTTACAAACCAGGGTGTTACAAACCAGCCGTTACAAAATTGCCTTTTTATGCAGTACATTACACCGAATGAACATTACACCTGTTTGTTTATGTCAAGTATTCCCTTCAATATGATTGTTTGAAATGTGTTCTACCTTTTTCGATGCATTGAAATATATAGTTAGTATTATTACAATGATGTATATGGTGAACATTATTATACAGAGCCGCATTACAAAAAAGTTTAGGAAACTGCAATAGATTTGTGTATCTGTCTTCTTTATGTTTTACTTAAGACTCCTTTACCAAATTATACCTCTGAGGGTCACTGAAGCGGGGGAGGATGAAAATTGTGATGGCATACATCTGGACCTTCTTTTTAGGTATCAATTACCCAAGCCTTTCTGGTTCTTAAGAAAACTGGCTCTTAAATTTAAAATAATCAGATTATACATTTTTTTTTATAAAGCCACAATTTATAAAAGAATCCACTTTAAGACACGTATAAAAATTTTAATTAAAAACATTGAAAGGTATACATTGCGTCAAGGCCTTTCACCCTGAGCTTTAGGGCATCATCAGGACATAGCCATTTTTTAACAAACAAGTACAGCAACAATATATATATACAAAAGATTAATTTTCGGTTACAGTTATTAACATAGATGCAACAGTCTAACTAAAATGAAAACACTACGAGGTTGAAGATTCGAGTACTATTTGGTTCACCACGGGGACACATTTCTGTAGAGCAGTTGAGGTCATTTATTCGTCTGTGTTGAAGTACATGCTGAGGAACTTGTATTAATTTAAATCTTTATACGAGAAGTTGGCTGATTGGGTTTCACGTCACACCAGTTCTGCATTGGTGGAAAAATTAGCGACACAAGACGTAAAAACTTGTTTCAGAATTGCTACTTTTAAAACAAACTTGCAAAAAAACTGTCGGAATTATGTGGAAAAAATTTTGTTTTCATCGTAAACGATCGTTAGCACTAAGGCACTGTTGAAATCAGATTATATTAGATATCTGGTTAGAAAATACCAAATTTTAGGCAGAAAAGCAGCATCTTTAAAATTGATTGCATTATATTTAATTATATTTACAGCTTCCGAAACTGTTAATTCTGAGTTAGTTGCTGGAGAAGAGATGATTTCCGCTTGGTCAAAAAGAGGTGAAGCTGAGGTTTCGTAAATAAAATTGACTAAAGCTGAACTTTTTTCTTCTTTAACATTACGGATATGTTCTTGAATTCTTACGTTTAAAGTTCTTTTTGTTTTTCCAATGTAAAAGAAAATATCTTGATTGAGTTTTAAAGGAATTTTATATACACCTCCAGTGGGTCTAGTTAAATCTCGATCATTTAAGCCTAGATTTTTAATTGTTACAGGAGAACTAAAAGGAATTAATGTATTAAACTTACGGAAAATATAATGTTTAAAATTAATAAATTCGTAACAAAAAGGCAAACTATTACTATATTTAATTTTAGGGGTTGAGGTAGAAGAATTTATTGTAGAAGGATTAAATTTATTTTTAATTTATTGATAATTTTGATAATAGTAGTTTTTTTTATAGCCAGCAGCCATACCAATTTGTATAATTTTGTTTAGTTGTCTAGTTTAGCTAAAATAAGTGGTATATTTAAGAGCCCTAGTAATGTAAGAGTTAAAAAACGAAAATTTATAATTAGTAGGATGGGCAGAAGTAGCAGGAATTGGGAGGGGTACAAACGAATTTTTATAATAAACATCAAACCATATAACTATATTATCATTACTACGATGGATAGCGAGATCTAAAAAAGGTAGAGTTTGATTAGTTTCACATTCATAAGTAAAATTGATTGACGGAAATTGTTTATTACAGGAATCAATAAAGTCATGTAGGGAGGTTTTAGAATAGGGCCAAGCCAGAAAAATGTCATCCACATATCGTAGATAAACAGTTGGTTTAAGAACAGAGGCGGCAAAAACACGTTATTCAAGTTCTATTAGTAAAACATCGGCAAGTATAGGGCTAAGAGGGGAACCCATCGGAGCTCCGAACGTCTGTATATAATACCATCAAAAATAAAATAATTATTGTTTTTGGTTAGATGAAAAGCTTCGTAAATAAAGTTAAGCAAAGGGGATAAAGTAGGAATATTGCTGCATTTTTTAAGATAATGGATAACACAGTATCTAAAAGAATATTAGGGAAGAGGGAAACAACATCTAGACTGTAAAATTTATCAGAGGGGTTGAAAGTAGTGTTAAGGATTTTATTTTTCACTTCTAAACCAGATTTTACATATATGGGTTGCTAAGAATTAGAGGTTTAAGTAAATTAGCGAGAAAAGTTTCTAAAAAATAAGAGGGACTATTACATTTTGAAACGATAGGCCGAAAGGGGTGATTAGTTTTATGAGTTTTAATTTTGAAAAATAATTTTTGAATAGCGGGATATAACGGAATTTTTATACAAAATGGGGAAATTAAATTGCTAAAAGAATTAATAAGTTTTTGAATTTTACGAGTAAAGTTTTCGGTAGGATTAGAGTTAACTACAATACAAGCTAAGTCATTGATAGCCGCACGGGCTTTAGAGTTAAAATCATTTGTATTAAGAGCAACAATTTGTTTAGATTTATCATCTAGCAGGAGGCGAAAGTTTTTATTAGTTTTAATCTGCTTAAGTGTTGAAAAATTACGATTCTTTGATCCACTATTGAGGTTAACATGTTTATTTAGGGCAAATGCAGCATAAGCACGAACTTGTTCATGAATTTGAACGGGAACCTGTTTAATAATATTTTCAAGTTTTGGTATAACATAATCAGCCTTAAATTCAGGTTTAAAAGCAAAGTTCGGTCCTTTATTCAAAATTTGCAGTTCATTTGGTGAAAAAACATGGTCAGACAAATAATCGAATTTATTAATTTTAAACATTATATTTTACGTAAGTTTAATATATTAATTCCTTTTAGTTCTCCTGTAACAATTAAAAATCTAAGCTTAAATGATCGAGATTTAACTAGACCCACTGGAGGTGTATATTAAAATCCTTTAAAACTCAATCAAGATATTTTCTTTTAAATTGGAAAAACAAAAAGAACTTTAAACGTAAGAATTAAAGAACATATCCGTAATGTTAAAGAAGAAAAAAGTTCAGCTTTAGTCAATTTTATTTACGAAACCTCAGCTTCACCTCTTTTTGACCAAGCGGAAATCATCTCTTCTCCAGCAACTAACTCAGAATTAACAGTTTCGGAAGCTGTAAATATAATTAAATATAATGCAATCAATTTTAAAGATGCTGCTTTTCTGCCTAAAATTTGGTATATTCTAATCAGATATCTAATATAATCTGATTTCAACAGTGCCTTAGTGCTAATGATCGTTTACGATGAAGAAAAAAAAAATTTCTACATAATTCTGACAGTTTTTTTGCAAGTTTGTTTTAAAAGTGGCAGAACAGGTTTTTTCGTCTTGTGTCGCTAATTTTCCCACCAATGCAGCACTGGTGTGACGTGAAACCCAATCAGCCAACTTCTCCTATAATGATTTAAATTAATACAAGTTCCTCAGCATGTACCTCAACACAGACAAATGAATGACCTCAACTGCTCTACAGAAATGTGTCTCCGTGGTGTACCAAATAGTACTCGAATCTTCAACCTCGTAGTGTTTTCATTTTAATTAGACTGTTGCATCTATGTTAATAACTGTAACCAAAAATTAATCTTTTGTATATACATATATTGTTGCTGTACTTGTTTGTTAAAAAATGGCTATGTCCTCATGATGCCCTGAAGCTCAGGGTGAAAGGGCTTGACGCAATGTATACCTTTAAATGTTTTTAATTAAAATTTTTATACGTGTCTTAAAGTGGATTCTTTTATAAATTGTGGCTTTATACAAAATACACGTGGTATAACATGTCTCTATATGAGAGATTATTTTGTATATTTTTTTCATTGAACGAGAAAATAATGAAAAATGCTACAGTTTTTAGAAGTTTTGATTTGAAAAAACAATTAATGCTACCCAGTAAAATTATTCAAATTATCACCAAAAAGCTTTTAAAGTTTTGTACTTGAAAATTAATTATAAAATGAATTTTTTGGGATATTATCGATTACAAATAGGTAGAGAACAATTTGTATCGTAATGAAAATAAAACGTCATCTCTGAATATGTAATTTTTATAAGCAAAATAGTAAATAACAATAAAGTTAATGACAATTATAAAATATATGATTCCAAATTATAATGTGCTTGACCTTAAAATGATAAGAATTATCTCATTGTAAGTAAAATATTTACAATGCGTAAATGGCATACATTTTTGTGATCTTATTTGCGTTTTATATTGTATCATACCATCCATGAAAATCCATTCGTGATTGTTTTCTAATGTACCACATGTTCATTCCTAATCGTTACTCAGGGTAAAATCTGTAGACATCCTATAATTATCATACAGATCGTATATTTGCCATGTTGTATGAACGCTATAAAATGAATTCGCGGAGGATGCTGTAAATGGATTATGCAATCATTCTTTTTCGCCGTGAAGCCAGTGCATTTTTCGGATCGGAAAATCCAATAAAATTATCCTCCGAAAATATGGTAGCTTTTCTGATCGGACACAACCTTGCATGAGAGAATGAGATAGGTATTAAGTTTGGCCACCATTACGTTTCAAGATAGAAGATAGAAAGTTGATGCACGCCTTATTTTTTTTTTTATCTAAAATGTTGATAGATAGTGTTTTCATTTTTATTTTGTGCTGTACAGTCATATAAACTTAAATTCACTACATTAGCATTAATAAAACTTGGCCTCGTGTTAGTCGTAAAATTTAAGCAATGTGAAATTTAGCCGTGTGTATTGAAATATTTAAAGTTTGTAGCCTTTCTGTATAGTCACGACGCCTAATAAGAAAACATTTTTTGGTAATCTGTTGGACATTTTTTGTCATCCACAGAATGTCATGTTATAATAGATATGTTACCCTCTCGATGGTTTAAGGATATCAGTAGTAGTTATTCATAGAATGTCTAAATTCCTTCTACAGCTGTCTGATAAAAATAAAAAATATATATGAAAAGTACATTCCTAGGATGTCTAGAAATGTAACATTTTGACATCAAGAAAACATCCTGAAAAAAAAAAAAAAGACAATTTTTGTTGTCTACAGGATATCAGGTTACCCTGAAAAAAAACATCCTCAGTACTTTTTTAGGTTGTCATTGTGTCGTCTGGGTATAACCTTTCGAATTTTCAAGATATTTGTGTGCTGGAAGGCTTTATATAAGCCCCTGAATATATTTGGTTCATGTCCCCGATACATTTAAAAGTGTCTCAAAAGTTCAGTTATTATATAATTTACTTATATTTCTCGTAATTTCTCATTTTGTATTTTTTATTCATGTCGTAAAATCAATACGTTGAACAAATTTTAGTTATTTTTTGATAATTTGGCAACATATTTTAATGTAAAATAGGATCATATAAAACAACAATGTGATACATACGTCAATATTTTATTTAAGTGTGTATGGGAAAAAAAAAAGGAAGTGGAAACATTTACAAAAGTACAACCAACGAAGAAACAAGCGTATACAATGCCTAGGGATGATTGAGGGAAAATGACGTAATTTTGTTTACTACTTCTGTAAAATCTGCTGTTATGGTTATATTTGTAATTTATAGATCTCTTGCGAAAACACATACTTTTAAGTGCATATTAAAAGTATTTTAATTTAAAAAATATTATAAAACTTTCAAATAAAGGATTTCCTTAGCGCTTTCGCTTCTTGGCATCTTATCCCAGTTTTGCTATACGATGCCAGTGTATGTTGGGGGTAAGATAACTGTCTGTTTAGGAGCTTTATGTGATTTTAGTGTAAAAATTATACATTTAAGGAACCTTACATATTTATTTTAAAACCTATGACTGGCATATATAAATTTTAAAACGAAATATTATCTGTTATCTTATTTAAAACGTTCAGCGCCATGTCAGCCATCAGTGGCTGACACTTAACTTTCCGTTTAGGCCACGCAAGCCACCGGTGGCCGACAGTGTGAAATATGTTATAAAACTAAAAATATATGTATATAGTTTTAAGTAATTACTGACAATTTATTTAAAATTCACTTAATTTTTATTTATTATAGGATTTTATCATTAAGACATTTTAATGGATTTTATTGAAACACGTAAACAAGACACGGTAAAAGTAACACGCTTCTAAGCAGTGTGTGTGGCCTTAATGGTATTTCCTTAAGAATTCGCGTGGCTCTCAACGTGTTAATGTCTTATTAAAATTAATTCCCATATGTAACATAAAACAACAAAGAAGACAACCTGGCATCTTTCTCAATGTAAAAATACAGGAATCTTACCTTCAAAAATTCTTGTAATCTTACCCTAAAAGGTTGAAGAAAACATGAGTCCGCTTATTAACCATACAAATGAGGGAGGGGGTGGATTTTATTATACATAAGACAAGAAAGCCAGATACGGTGCAATTAAATATACTCAATATATATATATATATATATATATATATTTTTTTTTTTTTCATTAGAAACTTCTTAAAAATATTTGCAAATCAATATTAAATATGTATATATGCAAATAATTATTTGATAAACATTTTAATTAGTACATAGTTTCTCTAAGATTTTTTTTTTTTTTTTTTAGTAATACAAAAAACAATATATATATATATATACAGTAGAGAACCAATCATCCGCGAAATTGGGTGGCAGACACGGATAACCTGAAAAAACAGAGTAAAATGGTGTGCAAACATGAAAAAATACACGGTAGAACAGTATCCCTATTTCTGATGTAAAAAAAAAAAAAAAAAAAAAAAATTCTCCTAGAACTGTCAAAAAAAAAAAAAAAAAAAAAAAAAAAAAATCCAAGTAGGCCTATAGAATCACGATGCACAATAAACATGTCGGTAATTTTCGACCATCGCACTGTAGAACCAATTGTATTTTCCTTGATGTTGGCTTGAATTAAAATTGCTTTTTTTTTCTTTTTTGGAGGTTAATAATTTCAATTTGTTTTCGAGACTCTCGCACTCACGGATATTCCGCACCGCGGATATTCCGCACCGCGGATGATCGTTGCTCTACTCTACTGTATTCATATGCGAATCGTTGTGAAAGTATTTAAGTTGTCCCTCACTGAATTAATTGAAAAAAAAAAAATCTAAAGAATTTCACAAGTTGCACTGAAACACGTAGTTGGAGATAAATAATGAAAAATAATAAATAACGTATACTAATAATAAATTGCAAGCGACATAACTGCAATAAAACTGTCTTGAACTATGTAGCAGCAAACTCAAAATTTGCAACTTCACTGAAATTAAGTAAAAAATCTATTTTTAAAATCTATTTTTACTTTTATTTATTTTTATCCTCAGCACTACAAATATAGAATATTGTGTATATTTAAGTTCATCTATAATAGACATTTACTTGATATATATATTAATTATTTAAGAATTGTCTCTGCATGTATTAAGAACATACCTTTGTTAAGATAGGTAATAAAAAAAATGTAAATCCATTGCAGCATATTTTAAAATATTTTTTCCTCATTTATAGTTGTTATTGCATATAGGGCTTAAGAAAAGAAAAGAAAACAAAATTATAAATTATAACTTACATTGATTCGATAGTATATATTCTTTTTATTGCTTAAAAAATATTTTTAAGTTATAATAAATATGTATTGTTTAATATAACATATTTGGCGTGCATTTAAATGTAAATAAATTTAACGTGACTAGTTTTGTAAGGCAATTTAATGGAATCAATTTGTAATTTTAAATACAAGTGTTACGTATTTAAAACATAATCAATTTTGAAAAATTACCTAATAATAGGCGAACATATAAAAAAAAATTGCTTTAAAACGACATGAATGAAAACTTTTATTAATTCTTGAAATGAAAATTACCTTCATATCGTTTACATCTAAAAAATTCAGAAATGTTTCTGTTATTTCATTTTTCTGTTTTATTATTATTATTATTATTATTATTATTATTTTACTTTTTTCCCCATAAATAAAATGAAATATTTTGTTCAAGTTTCGGATTTATGAATATGAAACCTGGTATTTTTCTATCAGCATAAAAAATGTATTTCCAATATTTTCTGCATTATAGCTTTATCTCAAAATATAAAAATCATCGAAAACTTATGTGGATTATATTTTATCCACCATTTCAACCAAAAATCTTCGTCTAAAATAGAAATATAGATGATCTTTTTAGAGGAGGGCAATATTTCAAAATAGACTGTTACTGGATGTAGTATTATCTTGCCAAATGATAAAAATAGTTGGAATATACTTTAGTGTCTTGACTTTATTTATCATCTATAAAAAATATTTATTATCAAGATTTTTTTTGAATAGTAAAAAAAAAAAAAAAAATCATTTTAAAAGGAATTTTATATTTTTACTAATATATATGAGACATTTAACAAAGAAAGCACTGCAAATTAATTCAATATTATAGTTATTACAGTTTTTGTACTTAAAATGAAAACAATCTTATTATCTTTAAAATTTCTTATAACTTTAATTTTTTAATATTTAATTTTTTTAAATTTCGGAATTTTAAATTAAATATTTTGAAGCATTTTCTTTTGTTATTTATCACAACTAAAATGATAAAACAAGGTTTTAAATAAGTATAGACTGTATATGTTATGTATGAAAACTTTGCAAAATTAAATTAAAAAAATAAAATAAATAAAATAAAAAATAAAAACCGGGTATTTGGATGGCATCAGATGAAGAAAATTGTTACTATTTTTTCCTAATATTTTTCCTACTATTTTTTACTAATTTTATGCAAACAGATTCTAAACTAACCAAGATACCAAAAATATAAGTTTGTTTTTAGCAGAAGCACTGACGGGGCTCAATTCCTTAATTCAATTTCAGATTTAAACAGCTTCATTATTTTGTTTTGTTTTGTATTTTATGTGGGATTGCATGAAAAATGTCTTTCTTTTTAAATTATCCAACAATTCTAAAAAAAAAAAAAAACGTACGTATATTTCATCATTATTTTCCTCTTTATTCAATAGAAGAAAGTATCGAATTCCTGCTTTCTACGTATTTACACGTTTTGAGAGATTCAGAACACGATTTGACAATTCTCAGAAAATCTCTGTTTTTTTGTTTTTTTTGTCTCTGTGAGAGACAAATATCTTTGGCTCCTCTATTTAAAAGACTAATGCAAGGTATTTCATACAAATTTATATGTATTTGCACCGTGACCCCTATCAACTTTTCTGTGCAAATCGCAAAATAGGTAGCTTTGATTTGTTGTGATTTTTCCGTTTAAGGGAAGGCTATTAAGCTTCGATGGCGCACAATTTCACAAAACTTAACATATATGAACATTATGAAAACGATGCTGATTCAATTAGAGGGTATATCGACAAGCAGATGGCACTTCTATGCTGTAATTTTCTCTGTGTACCGAAAGGCTTGTATTTTGACCTTTTAGTATTAAATGTAACAAGCATTATTTGCGAAAGGCTCATTAATAAAAAGAATTCTTGTTCAATTTGAATGTATATCGGCTGACATATTGCACTGATGTATTGCAATTTTCTCCTGGTGCGGGAAGGCCATCATATTTCAACTTCTGCAACAAATAAATGCACTAAATGTGATATATGATATTGCGATTATGAAAAAAGAGCATTGACTAAATTTGGGTATATAAAGAACTAAACTAAAAGTGTACTAAAAGTACATTGACTAAATTTGGGTATCAAAAGCTGGTGCTGTTATTAATCACCTGATTGCGATTGTTTATATGTTAAGATATCGGTTGGCATCTATTGACTTCTGTTATCAAACATAGTTCTAATTTAGATTTTAATTGACTTTCTTTCCATACGGCCTGATAAGGAGAAATAAATAGATTTTTAAAACTCCTTTTCCGTTGCATGTTTTGATCTAAATAATTACGAATAATTTCACGATACTGTTTATATAATTCAGAATCATGAAGAAAATGCTCTAAAAATTTTGAAAACATTGTTTCTGTAACAAATATTTAATGTGGGCAACCTAAGATAGTCCATTTCAGAAACATTTGGAGTTCCATAGCCTTCTGCCGAATCTTTTTCTGAACCGTGATGTATTAGTGATGTGCATATGTCATTTGTACATAAAAATAAATTCAACATTAAGCATATTTGAAAATAGAGAAAAATATGTATTCACTTAAACATTTATATTACATTAAAATACACATACATTTATATTACATTTTCTTTCTTATATTTTTCTTGGCCCTACACAATTATATATTTCTCGAGTGTGAGACCTTTTTTTAAAAAAAAAAAAAAAAATCAATATTTAAAAAAAAAAAAAAAAGGTTGCGCCCTTAGTTGAACCGAACCGGGGTACTGTAACTAGAAGCTTTTAAACTAAGTCTAATTCAGCTATGAGCTATTAATAAATAAATATGGATTATTTATTAATAAATAAATATGAGTTAGTTATAAATTATTATATTGTACCATCCTTGAGATTATGTCGTTACAAATCTTAAATTTTAAATGAATAGTTTACACGCTCTTATTTGAAAATTACACCTTTTAGTACACAGAAATCTTTGGACAGGCCCTGCCTGCCTGGATTCGGCCAAGCGTAACGGGTTTGGAATGCTGTCTTCCTAAATGACTAATCACCAGATCACCGCATAACGACTGCCTGCTACCAGACAGTAATCTAGTTGCTACATAGAAGTGAATTGCGTCCGGGGTTCATTTGTCAACGACAATTATGACGCTGAGACTGGAGAATTCTGCAAATCTTCTATTATTAACTTGAGTAACTCTAAGCTAGAATTTAAAAGTTAGTGATATTGTCATGGTTAACGTAGGAAAAATGAGTAAAAAAAAAATTTTTGAATTAAATTATAGGTTAGAGATTAAATAGCAAGTTTTATTACAATTATTTTTATTAGAGGAGAACAAAATAATAATAATAATAATAATAATAAGATCAAACTCTTAAGTAATTAATTAGTTGACTTTGCTAGAGTTAGCTCTTAATAATCATGAAAAGAAATATAAGGTAATAGTAGTTAATTCTAGACTAATATTATTAAGTCAGCTGAATTTGAGTTTGATCGTACATTTCATACCTTAAAAAAAAAAAAAAAAAAAAAAAAGAAAAGAAAAGAACCATTGATGCACAGTCAAGATCGTGGTACGGGCTTACAGACCAATGTTAGCCGAAGACCATTTACATGTTTTAAAATTTTTTATACGTTTTAGTTTTTTATTTTATTTTTACATTTTTCTTTTATAATTTTTTTATGCATTTTGGTTTTTTTATTTATTTTATTGATTTATTTAATTTTTTTTTTTAATTTCAATTTTTATTCAGTAGATTTTCAAGTATTACAATTTTTATTTTAACCGAAGCTTAAAACTAAATCAGAGCCTATCGCTTTAACGACATGGACCACGATCTTGACCAAAAAATAAACAAAAAATTGATTATCCATTCTTATGCTTTTTTAAGCTTTATTGATCCCTTTGGTTTCTTTTCCTGCTGATTGAGTTTTCTGAGTTGTCCTTTGGTAAATCTTTGGCTGCCACTTTGTCACTGGCGGATGTCATCTATGTTGTTCGTGATCCATCTGACTATGTGTTTGCTAATTTTTTTTTTGGTTTGGTTTTCGAATTTCGTGTTCTTACTATGTTTTGTTTCTAATCTGTCTGTGGTAGCTATGATTACTGTAGTCTAGTGTGTATCTTATGAATTTATAATTGCTACTAGAGTGATAGTCACTTACTTCCCAGTCCTTGATGTTTGCGAGGAGGCTTGCCGTTGTGATCGTAAGGTCTGGCCAACACCTGCTTCAATTGGCTTGGAATAATGGTGTCGCGCTTATGTTATTTCTAACTAAGAATGAATGTTGGACCAGGAAGTCTGTCAATTGTCTACCCCTAGTGTCTATCTCGCTGTACACTCAATGGGTGGAATGAGCGTTGAAGTCCCCTGCCAGAAGGATGCTGCCCTGTGTATTTTGTATGATTAGATCTATCTCTTGGAGAACTTCCGTGGAGCTAGAGCTCGGGAGGAGGGGGCGTATGCGTTAATTAGCGTTATTTTTTATTTTGTGTTTTCAATGAGGAATGCGCCCACGTGATCCTAGTTTTTAAGTTCTAGGGGTTGGTGCCCATAGCCGCTCTGTTGTTGGGGTCCTGAAGGCTTGCCAACCTAACCCCAAGCCCGAGATCTTCCCTCTGTGCTTATTCACACGGAGGTCCTGAATTAAGGCAATTTGGATTTTATGTTTCTATAATTATCCAAAGAGGTCTTTAGTCGCTATTGAGCTAGAGTGGAGATTATTTATCATCTGGTATATTTATTTTAATGACGTCTTGCCCCTGTGTTGCGTTGCTGTTGTGTTGTGACTGTGACAGCTGGTTTACTTTCCATAGTTGTTCTTTAGTGGAGGGTGCCTTTTTTGGCCGCGGTAGATTCTTTGTTGTTGGTTTTTTTTACAGGTCGTCCTCCTGCATGTAACTCTTTGGAAGCCGTCTTCTTCTTGCTTTAACTGGCCGTAGTTGATCTGTGGTCTTCCATTTTCTGCTTAGTAGATAGAAACACTTCCTGTTAACACGTCCGCTGTTGTAGTTAGTTCCTGTTTTCCCCCTTCGACCTCTGCCTTACGCATCGTCAATATTTAGCGGTAGACGTAACAGTGGCTTGAGTAGGAGGTATGGTCAATTGCAAGTTTTGACTTGTTCCTGACGGCGTTTTCATTATTATGCAGTGTACATGGATAACAACATGTCCTTTCAGATGCCCAATCTGCCATGTTGTGTCGTGCATAGCGGGTTTCCCACCTGCACCATTAAGCCGTGTGATCATAACCCTGGCAGTTGTATCACCTGGTTACAATGACTTTCGGCTTGATTTGGCAATGTTTGAAGCCGAGGCAGATTGTTTTCTTTTTAAGCAGTGCTTCTGCTAAGAAAAGAATACAATCAACAAGTAGTTGTACTAACAAGTAGTTGTAGTTGTACAACAAGTAGTTGTACTGTAAAGTTCTGTATCTTTAAATCTCTCTTCTGTAGACAGTCTGCGAATTTAATTGCAGGGTCATCTGTGCCATCCGTCTTTAGATTTAACGATCTGAGGATCTTGATTTTGACTGGTTCTATTTCCGACCTTTCTAGAACATCCTTTATGACTAGTTTTCTTTTCCTCAGACATGTCGTCTCAACGCTTGTGTTGTTAGTTATTTCTTCTGAGACACTTTGGTTAGTTTTGACAAACCAGTTTGATACCATTTTTAACACTCCTGACAGCCTTAATTTTATCCTCAGTAATGTTCACCTGTTCTACTTGTCTTGCTATTTCTTCAGAGTTTCTGTTATATTTGGCTTTTATGATTATGGAGGCAGTGGCTTCTTGAATCGCTGCTGCATAGTTAACTGGGGCTGCTTTGCTAGGTGAGGTGTTATTGTTGTTCAGTGCATAACTGTTTGTGCCTCCCAGAAGGGTTTCGAGGGTTTCTGCTTTAGCTTCAGAATGCTGGACCCGTGCTTCTAGTTTCAGCAAGGACTGTTCAAGATGTTGAAGTGCATCTGAAATGGCCATTTGGGCAAGTTTTGGAAGCTTTATTGATTTCTCCGTTAGTTTCTGAATATATTGTTTGGCCATTAAGGCTTTCTTAGTTGCCGTAGTTTGTTCCCTCATATTTTGCTCTTCTCTAGGTTTGCTCATTTTTTTCCATTAAATCGTGACACTCTTTATCTTTCAGAAGTTCTTTTGACTCAGCCAGCGTTTGGGCTTTCTTGCTGATTTTCCTCTCTTATTGTTTAGTATCTGTAGATTCCGCATAAGTGCTGTTTTCTTCTCCTTCGATCCCTATTTCATTATCTTCTTTCGCCCATGAGGTTGATTGCTCAGCTGGTCTCTTCACTAGCTTCTTCTTGAGAACCTTAATCTTCCCTGTGCTGTGGTCTTGGCTTGCCCTTGAATTTGATTGCTTTGCTGGTTTCTCTTGCTTTTTATGTGATCATTAATCTTCTCATTGCTGTTGTCTTGGCTTGCCCTTGTAGTTGATTTCTCTGCTGGCTTCTTTTCCTGCTTCATAAAGTCTGTGATCTTCGCAATACTTTTGTCTTGGTTTTTCAACGAAGTTACACTACTTGATTTTCTCTTGTTAAGATTGGTGCAGTCGCTTACCAAATCTTCTAGCATATGATGTGGGGGCGACACACTTGCATTCTTCTTATCATCACTTCTTGTCTTCATACTTATCCCTAGAACTGGGAAGGCCCCAGGAGTTTTTCCCCAGGAGAGACCGCTTGCCGCAGCCGATCGTTAATCACTAAGAAACTGAAGAAAAAAGAATTGAAAGGAGTACCCGAAGACGAAGCATTGCAAATGACGAGGGACCTGCGTGGAGTGCTATGCAAAGGTCTACTTATTATGTATCACTATTTAATTTAAGAAATTTCCATAAGCCCAAGTCCATTTAATAATTAAGCAAAAGTCCCTCGAAATTAAACAATGACCAAACATCAGGGTAATTTTAATTTAAAAAAAAAAGGGGGGGGGATTAAAGTTAGTTTTTAGAAATTCTGCTCAGTTAATTGATTTGAAATTTACTGCTGCTTTAAATTATTTAAATAAAAAGTAAAAGCTGTGTTAATAATAATAATAATTAAAAAAAAAAAAAAAAAAAAAAAAAAAAAAGATGTAAACATTGAGAGCTAAAATCGAAGAATCCTGAGAAATTCTGTGATTAGGCATAATTAGACAAAACGCTCAGAATTTCAATTTCAATTTAATGAAAAATATTGAAAATAATGAAAATTAAAGGGACTTACGAGGCTTCTGGCAAAATCTCCGCTAAGGTTATGCCCCTAGGGGCTAATCCATTAAAACTTAGCCTGACATGGCTAAATAGACACAAGAAAAAATAAATTATAAAGTGCTGCACGCTTCCAACTAGCACTGAAAATTCAGCTTTTTAGTACTCAACATTTCATGCTTTATTTTTTATTTATTCATTATTCCTTAACATTGGACTATATTTTGATTAAACTTAAACTTGTTCATCTGAGGACACAGCAGCTGATTTTTCATAGGTTGTGATAGTAAGCTAACGCTTATAAAACTATTACATTGATGTAAGTATTTAAAAAAGAGACTAACTGTTGTGGCAGGTTTTTTTTTTTTTTCAGATGGTCAACTTTTATTGAAGAATGGTTGTGCCTGAAATTCTTCTATTTGTTTATCGATAACTCTGGTTTATTATACATAGAATATAAAATAAACCAATATATATTAATATACCACATCACTTCAAAAATATAAATACAAAAATTAAGTAAATAATAAAGAATACTCAATCGATATTAATTTACTATATTATTTAATACAAGTACTTATATATATCATGTTTTAAAAGAAAACAGTAATTTTTACTTCATCTGTAAAATAATAATAACGATAAATATAATAATAATAAAATATCTTCAATATAAAAACATTTTTTTCTTTTAATATAAAATTTAAACATTCATTTACTATTTTGTTGCTATTATTTACTCAATCGATATTCCTTTACTATTTTGTTTAATACAAGTACTTATATATATCTTGTTTTAAAAGAACATTGCAATTTTTACTTCTGTATAAATATTTATCCTCACAATGATAACAAAATTTTTTAATATAAAATTTAGATGGGAAGTCATGTATTTTATTGAAGTAGTCAATATATGTATAAATTAAAGATTTTTAAAACTACCCATGACTCATGCATACATCTATTAAAACCAAAAGAAAAACTGTTTAGATTATTAAAAAAAAAAAAAAAAAAAAAAGTAAGTTTATATCATGGTCTAAGTTAAGTGAAAAATCCTATTTCATGTTATTTGATTTAAAAAATAATTAAATCTTCTACTAATAATCCATTAGAAAATAAGTTATCTTTATTTTTATGCACTGCCCCTTAAATAAAGGATATTTAAAATCGAAAAATTTTTGAAAAAAGTTTAAAACTGTATTGATACTTTTCTTAAGAAATAGATTATTATAATCAAAGACTTTAAACGAATAAAATAATACTTATCTCCAACTGATCATTGATTTATTAAGCTGTTTTTGAAAATGTAGTGATTCTGTGTGAAATACAGAACTGAAATTTTTAATTTGTATTTTTTTATACATTATTATTTTTCAAAGAAAAAAAAATCTGTAATCTACAAGTTATTAATTGAAAAAAAAATATTTTTTTAGGGACCTAATAGCTATTTATTGAAAAAAAATATTTTTATGGAGCTACTCAAAACCACTTTATATAATCTTATTATTTTACCATGTTTTTATTAACTCCGATTCTTGTTTGTTTGTTTGTTTGTCCAGTACAAATTTTGCAATCGATCTTTAACTAACTTCCCGACTAGCTAGACATTTGGAACTTTCAGGATAGCTCAGAACACGGTGACAATACATTATTTAATACTTTTAGTCAACTGTTACAGGTCCCTACTGCCTTCGGCAGCGTTTATATGATTCAACAGAAAATTTATTTAACTAACTTCCCGACTAGCTGGACATTTGAAACTTTCAGAATAGTCCAGAACACGGTGAAAATGTAATTTTTAAACTCTTTTAGTCAACTGTTTCGGGTTCCTGCTGCCTTCGGCAGCGTTACCAGTACAAAGCTTGCAATCGATTTTTCACTAGCTTCCCGACAAGCTTTGAAACTTTCAGGATACCTCAGAACACGGTGACAATACATTTTTTTAATACTTTTAGTCAACTGTTTCAGGTCCCTACTGCTTTCAGCAGCGTTTATATGATTCAACAGAAAATTTATTTAAATAACGTACCGACCAGCTAGACATTTGAAACTTTCAGAATAGTTCAGAACACGGTGAAAATGCATTTTTTAAGTATTTTTAAGCAACTGCTTTGGGACCATGCTGCCTTTGGCAGCGTTACCAGTACAAAGCTTGCAATCGATTTTTAACTAACTTCCATATTAGCTAGCCATTTGAAACTCTTATAATAGCTAAAAACAAGATAGCAATGAATTTTTTTAATACTTTTAGCCAATTGTTCCAGGATCCCACTGCCTTCGGTAGCGTTTATATGATTCAACAGAAAATTTAAAAACATGGTATATCAAAAGTTCTTTTTATCTTGTAATTATTTATGAACTACAATTTATATTCATGATAATCATTTCTTAGAAGCAGAAGTCATTTTTAACTTCACATATCCTTTTAGATTTTCAATTTTGAAAACTAATACATACGCTGAAGTTCAATGATGATTTAAGCAAAGTATTTGAAAAAATTCTTTTATTAAAAACAAATCTAACAACTAACCAGATATCTATAAAAAATAATCCATAATGATAAACGCAATCTCAAAATTTAAGAAAAATAAGTGTTACATTAAAAAAGTTTTCTTTTCGAAGCGCATTTATCAGTATATTAAACTAGCTTCATATTTTTGTTACACTCTGTATGCATATGTCTCAATAATTAAATTAAATGTATAATTTTTTAATTGTTGATTTTTAGTATTCCTCATTCTATTAGTCATTATTTTAAAATAAAAATTACGAAATAAAAAAGACTTTGCTTATAAGAAATTATTATCATGAATATAAATTGTAGTTTATACAAGCAATAAGACCAAATAAAGTGATATTGAGTAGGACCCTGATATAATAAACAGCGAGTAAGTCCTTGAAAAAAATATTTTTTTCAAATAAATAGCTGCTAGGGCCCTAAAAAAATATCTTTTCAATAAATAGCTAGTAGGTCACAAATTTCTTTCTTTCTTTTTCTTTTTTCTTTTTCTTTTCTTTTTTTTTTTTTCTTTATTTAATAAATAGCAATGTACGGAAAATCACAAATTTAAATTTTCAGTTTTGTATTTTACACAGAATTACTACATTTTCAAATACATCTTAATAACGAGTAATTGCTACTCTTTTAGTACGCCTCGCTCTATTAGTCTTCATTTTAAAAATAAAAATTGTGGAATAAAAATGGCTTCTGCTTATAAGAAATGATTATCATGAATATAAATAATAGTTTATAAAAATAATAAGACCATATAAAGTGATATTGTGTAGGACCCTGATGAAATATTTTTTTTCAATAAATAGCTAGTAAGTCCCTGAAAAAATATTTTTTCTATAAACAGCGTGCAGGTCCCAGAAAAAATATTTTTTGAAGAAATAACTAGTAGCAAGAAATTAAAACTTCTTCACACACTATAAATTTTAAATCAGCACAACCGGTTTCGAAAGGACGTAGCCTTTCTTCATCAGGTGCAAACACGTGATACTGCCTTGGAGGCAAAAGCAAGATTGCTCAGTCTTGCTTTTGCCTCCAAGGCAGTTGCACGTGTTTGCACCTGATGAAGAAAGGCTACGTCCTTTCGAAACCGGTTGTGCTGATTTAAAATTTACGGTGTGTGAAGAAGTTTTAATTTCTTGCGATTGACTGTACGCCAGTTTTTGAATTCATTTTTGGAAATAACTAGTAGGTCACAGATTTTGTTTTTCTTTTAATATATACCAATGTATACCAAATCACAAATTTAAATTTTCAGTTTTGTATTTTACACAGGTTTACTACATTTTCAAATGCATCTTAATTACGAAATGGCTAATTGGAGATAAATATTACTTTTATTTTGTTTAAAATCTTTGATTATATTCATTCACTATAAAAAAAATACAGTTCACTTTTTTCTTTTTTTTTTTTTTTTTTTTTTTTTGTTTCTGCCACTTTAAATATCCTTTATATAAAGGGCAACCAATAAAAATAATGACAATTATTTTCTAATGGATTATTAGTAGAAGAGTTAATTATTATTTAAATCAAGTAACATGAAAAGGGAATTTTTTTACTTCACTTAAGAGAAAGGTATTTTTACACTTGTCACATCTTGCACTTCAGAAATATTCATTGGAAATTTCAACTACATTCATTTTAATTAAATAACGTAGTTAAGCGTCACTTCAATTAAGGAATTTTTAATTTCTTTTCTTTTAAATTTTAGAACAAACTGAACTTGATAATTACAATTTTTGTTCTGAATATGTTAAATATGTTTGTACTTAAAAATAATTTTTATGCTTTGCTGAATTTCAAATGTACTTTTAAGCTAATTATTTACATTATATTTCAAAAGTACTTCTAAAGTCATTCTTGTACATTTCTTATGAGTTAAAAGCTGTGAAGCGTAATGAGTGTTCAAATATCAACTTAGGACAATATTTTTATCTTCCTTAAAACTTTTATTTTCTGTCAAAGGTAATTCTAAGTAAAATCTTTATATATTATCATAAGACAGACGTATTTCCATAAAAGAAATTTTCTTACAAATATAATAATTTAAATGTAATTTCAGATAAGTGCACCTTAAAATATCTTATGTATATTCACAAATGTAATATTATTAACCGAAAAATGTAAACCTATTTCATATTAAAGATAAAATCATAAAAGGAAATAATAAAATGTTACATAATTTTAACTTTCATGATACTAATTAGAAAATAAATTTTTCTATTTTTGAACCGTAAAAAGTTAAAAATCTTAGAAATGCCATATATGTTAATAAAAATTATCATCTTAAGATGTATGGAGATGTATAATTTTGAAGATAGATAAATAATTATTTTAATTAAAATATGGTTTTAAACGCTATTGCTTTTAAAGTAAATGCTTTTATTTATTTATTTATTTACTTATTTATTTTTGCATTAAATATAGTAAAAAGTAAGTTTTTAGAATACTTGATAACACCATGTTTTTTTTTTTTTTTGTCTTTTATATTGATTTTAGTATAGTGAAACCTGGTTCGCAATCTAAAAATTCTGGTGTGGCATGCGCCATCTTTTGCTAATTTTGAGTTTGAATAATATAAAGACAGGTTACAGATTAATGTGTAAGATACAAAGATAATGTATATGATTTTACTTTAAAAACAGTTCAAAGCAGTTTTTGAGATAGTGTCATTAGTCACATATTTTGTGTGAGCGGCTGCCTTCTCCTCCAAACCCTGTATGAATATAGTACAAGCATTCGTAAATAAATAAATAATAAATAAATAATTAAAAAAAAGACTGTTATTAAATTTAACAATTGTTTCAAAGTATTCAGATAACTTTTACACATACAATAGATTAAAAATTTATTTCAAATATTCAAATAACTTTTACACACACACTACCCTTTCAATCTTACCAATCGTGATCAAACTGTTCATGTGGTAACCTCATTTGACCTTTAAAATATCAAATTTAATTTTCTCACAATCATTTATTTTGAAATTATGCAGATAAAATAGTATTATCAGATTTTAAACTATGCAGATTAATAAAAACTAGTATCACCCAGTGGTCGAATCTCGACCATTATTTATTTATTTATTTATTTATTGCAAAGCAAAGTAATTGCATTCTCGTAAACGGAATTAAATTGCAACACAGCTGCACCAATTGTTTTTCGATATGCATTCAAAGTTGATCCACATAGTTTTACTTAATATATTTCTCTAAGTTTGTTAGTACTAAGTTTGCTGAGCCTTTCCTGAAATTAGAGGAAATCGGAAATCGGAACGTGGAAGCGCCCCCTGCTTTGTGATATAGCCCAAACGCTGATTGGCACCAATTCAAACCAAAGTCCAACTATCACGTTCCGTTAAATTCAGTCTATTGCTTCATAACGTATAGTGTTCGAACTCAATTAGACAGATATTTAAAAAAAAATGCTCGAACTGAGTTTAGATAATCAAAAAATGTGTAACTTCATTGAAACGGAAATTCTAAAATTTTTCAAAATCTTATACCTTTTCTTATATATGCAGAGGATAGAATAATAAGTCCACTTTTTTTAAAAAATAAGTTCTGAGTTTCAGTTAATTCAAATGCAAGGTGATCTCAAAACGTGTAAATTCATCGAAAATCGGAAATAATTTTTTTTTTTCTGTCTCTTTTACTTTCTTCTTATACGTGCAGAAGATAGTAATATATCCACTTTCTTTAAAAATAACAAGTCAATTTCAGTTAACTGAAGTGCAAAAAATTCTCAGAACGTGTAAATTGATCGAAAACCGGAAATCGATTTTTTTTTACGTATCATCTACTTTTTGCTTATACATGTATAAGCTAGTAATGAATCCAATTTTATAAAAATAAATAGTCAATTTCAGTTAATTAAAATACAAGAAAATCCCAAAATGTGTAAATTTATCGAAAACCGGAAATCGAAATTTTTTCTATATGTTTTACTTTCTTCTTATACATGTAGTAGTCTTATACATACTAGTAATAAATCCACTTTTTTAAAAATAACTAGTCAATTTCAGTTAACTGAAATGCAGGGAAATCTGAAAACGTGTAAATTCGTCGAAAACCGGACACCGAAATTTTTACCAAATCTTTTACTTTCTTATTATAGATGCATAAGATGTGTGCAAGCTGTGAAGTCACTGACCGTCGTTGGGGCCAAGTAAAAGATTTCCTATGTTAATCCTCCATTGGATTTTTTGTAAAAGATTAGTAAAAATTGAGGAAAATTATTTCCCGATTTTAATCCCCACATGTGTGTATAATTACAAATAAGTTCTCGTGCACACGTGTTAGATTAAGTTATTTTGCTGTCAAACTGACAAAATTTTAATGTTAAATTTCAAAACTCTAGAAACAAAATGGACATAGATTTGATATCTGTTCGTCCTTAGTGTTTTGTGTATTTGGCGATCAAAAACGTAATACGAAAACATACATGCCAGATGTTTATTTTCTTAATGCATATATATTGTACGAAATATTATTTCATATTATCGATTTCTCTCTTAATATACATTATTAAAATAACCATGATGTTTGAAAGCATTAAATATGTTCGCCAGATAATATGGCGATCTTTTATTATTATTATTACTTTATTATTACTTTATTATTATATTTTTCCCGCCAAGGGCGACATATATAAAATTGTTCCTTTGAAACGAATCTCATTCCTTTCAAATGAAATATTTATGTTTATATTCGAAAATGTAAGTCTGCCACTTTATTTTGCTAGAGTTTTGAAGTTTAAAATTGAAATTTTCTGAATGTTACAGAAGAAATAACCCAATCTAACTCTCGCAGACAGTAACTTTTATACAACTGTACCCAATTATAGAGATTAAAATCGGGAGATAATTTTCCTTAAGGTTTAAGAAAAAAAAAAATCCAATGAACTATTAATATAGGAAATCTTTTGCTTTTCCCCGTGGATGATTAGTGACGTCATCACTCCGCTTGCGTATAGTAATAAATCCTTTTTTTTTTTCTTTTCTTTCTTTTTAAGTTGTCAGTTTCAGTTAATTGGAATGGATTATGTTTTTGCTTAAAAATATGTCTAGAAATTAGATCTTGAAAAAGTAAAAAAAAAAAAAAAAAAGAAAAAAAAATTAGAAGTTTCATAAAACAAATCTTTTTTTAATTTGCGCATATTTTCAACAGTATAAAATTTAGATCTACCACACATACACTCAAATTTCTACCGTTCTAAAGGCTATTTTCTCTTAGAATAAAAAAATCTGTAGTCGAGAGTATAGTGATGCTACATCTATACAAATTACTGTATGTATGGCTTTATTTGAGTTTTAAGAAATTGTAAGGATGGAACTCAGGTGCAGAATTCACATCGGAATTTGTTTTAGAAATTTCTGTACATATTATATCGTTGATTAAAGAAATAAAAAATGTTGCTTCATTGATAGTCTATGAGTTTGTGCCCATGTACCATCTCTGAAATTGCCATTTTTAACAACTTTCTACTTTAGGTATTTTTTAAAATAAAAGAATATGTGTATAAAATGGAAAAAAATGCGTAAAAAATAAAAGTGTTTTTAAATACATTCGTCATATCGTGAGAAAAAAAAGTTTTGTGTTCTGCAAATCTGGCTTATCATAGCTTTCAATGATACCATTTTCAACTCTCTACTCCCATAATTAATATGTTAAAGTGTACCACAAATTTCATGCTTGCCTATATACTCGAATTGTAAATAATGAAATTTAACCCTTAAATGTCCGATTATTTTTTAAACCAAAATTTAAATGTGTTTCATTCTTATCGTTATTAAATAAATAACGGTTAAAATACTTTAAAAAATCATACTTTATTTTAACTATGATTTACAGCTAAAAAGCAATTTGTTGTCAATCGGCAAACATGAGGCATTAGAGCTTCAATATTATTCTAATAATACTTCAGAAGATCAAATTGTGTACGTTGCCTGCAGGCAACACATGACATTTAAAGATTAATCCAAATGTATACATAATAAAATCTTTTTGTAAAAAAATAGAACCGACTCCAAAAAGCAACTACTATTCAAACAACTAAAAAAAAAAAAAAAAAAAAAAAAAAATGGACGGAAATGAGACTGAAATTGACTTGAAATCTGCTCAGTAATTTAATAGATCGTAAAGTTTTGAAAAAAAAAATATATACAGACACGACATTATTTCATTATTTAAAACATGAAAATCTGACATTGACAGATTTTAATTTAGTGCCAGAGGCCTACTGCTAAACTTGTTAATATCGACAAATTCATCTTTAGTTAATTCGTGACGATCTAAATTCTATAATAAAGTTTTCATTAAATCAAACCAATGTGTTTCAGCTGCAGATACTGTAACAAATAACGTTGGAAGTCAAAACAGTCTTATAGCCGCAAAACAAAGTTTTTTCTCTTTTTCGCAATGAGGGGGAGGGGTGCCTTGTGGGGGACTCATGTCAAAGGTGTGCCTTGGGGGGGGGGACTCATGTCAAAGTTGTACCTTGTGGGATTCATGTCAAAGTTGGGCCTTGGGGGAATCATGTCAAAGTTGGGCCTGGGGGGACTCATGTCAAAGTTGTGCCTTGGGGGGGGACTCATGTCAAAGTTGGAACTGCGGGGGGGACTCATGTCAAAGTTGGGCCTTGGAGGGACTTCATTCAATAAATCCCCATTCAATAAACCGACTGAAATAGGCCCTTAGCACTATTAAGAGTGACGTATAAAAATTCGACAACGCTGTACCGACTGAAATAGGGGTACCTTGGGGGGGACTCATGTCAAAGTTGGGCCTTGGGGGGACTTCATTCAATAAATCCCCATTCAATAAACCGACTGAAATAGGCCCTTAGCACTATTAAGAGTGACGTATAAAAATTCGACAACGCTGAACCGACTGAAATGGGGGTACCTTGGGGGGGGACTCATGTCAAAGTTGGGCCTGGGGGGGACTCATGTCAAAGTTGTGCCTTGGGGGGACTTCATTCAATAAATCCCCATTCAATAAACCGACTGAAATAGCCCCTTAGCACTATTAAGAGTGTATTATAAAAATTCGACAACGCTGCACCGACTGAAATAGGGGTACCTTGGGGGGGGACTCATGTCAAAGTTGGGCCTGGGGGGGACTCATGTCAAAGTTGTTCCTTGGGGGACTTCATTCAATAAATCCCCATTCAATAAACCGACTGAAATAGGCCCTTAGCACTATTAAGAGTGACGTATAAAAATTCGACAACGCTGTACCGACTGAAGTAGGGGTACCTTGGGGGGGTACTCATGTCAAAGTTGGGCCTGGGGGGGGACTCATGTCAAAGTTGTGCCTTGGGGGGACTTCATTCAATAAATCCCCATTCAATAAACCGACTGAAATAGGCCCTTAGCACTATTAAGAGTGTATTACAAAAATTCGACAACTGTACCGACTGAAATAGGCCTCTAGCACTAAAAAAATGGATATGAAATGAAACTGTAAATTGCGCCTAAAATTATAAAATAATTTCCTTCGCGAAACAACCTATAACACTACAATTAATCATAACTTTTGAAGTCGGCGCAAAATTAAGTAAAATTTAGTTTTTAAAGGTTTGTTTTTAGATCGGTAGCAGCAAATGCTATTGTCTCAAATGATCCATTTTCATGTTTCCTTTCTTATTTTATCACTGTATACAAATGGTCCATTAGTAGCATCTACATAGAACAGTGAACATTCTTCACAATGCGGTATTTATGTTTCTACGAAGTTAGAGTTTCCTTTGCAAATTTCGTATAACTTTGATAATTACCATCCTTGGTGGCTTTTAGATTTGTCGGACAAAACGTAATGCAAAAATATACACGCAAGATGTATATTTTAATAATATTTATTTTACGAAGTATTGTTTCATATCCTTGATATACCTTATCAAAATTATCACGATATACCAAAGAAATTAAATATGCTTGCCAGATAATTTTGCGATTTCTCTTTCACCAAGGACATCAGACACCAGCATTTTCGCGAACTTTTACTGCTTACGAAATCTTATTTGTTTTCTTGAATCAAGGTAGTTTTCGGCTGCGTTTTCCAGGTGACAATGTGAGATGTGTATTTTGAATAGGATTTGATTTTTGTATTGAATAAAGGTATCAATTTTTATTTAATTTTGCGCCGACTTCAAAAGTTATGATTAATTGTAGTGTTATAGGTTGTTTGGCGAAGGAAATTATTTTATACTTTTAGGCGCAATTTATAGTTTCATTTCACATCCTTTTTTTTTTTTTTTTTTTTTTTTTTTTTAGTTGTTTGAATAGTAGTTGCTTTTTGGAGTCGGTTCTATTTTTTTTACAAAAATATTTTATTTTTCTTTTTTCAGTGAAAACTTATTCATATAGTAGAACATCAAAAGACACTCGACGGCAATTTCACAAATCACAACTTCCAAGAAAAGTGACATAACTCAAAAAATGTTTTATGTCACTGAAAAATACATGAAATGCACACAATGTGAACAAAAATGTTACATCTCTAACTAGAAAGTTAGCCACTCGAGGAACAGTTGTGCCAGTTTTATTCCAGTCAAGTTATTTTTCGGTTGATTTTTCTCAAATGCTGCATTGTTGTGTCTTTTTTCTTGCCTTTATTGGATATGAGCTAAAAACTATCTATTGAATGAACATACGTTAAGTTAAAAAGTCTTTAGAAATGTAAAGAACGGATGCGCTGTATTCGTAACCAAAAATTCTTTTAGGCATATTTATTGAACTTTACAGTGATTACGTGTCACTCGCTGCGCTGGAAATTACGCAGCGTAAAAATCAAACAAAAACAAAATATGCATTGCACTTGACGGACAGAAGTTTCAACATCGATACTTACATACTGCTTTTACCAGTGTAGCTGCATGCGTTCAGCTGTTAGAGTGAGAACAGACTTTTGTGAGTATCCTGCAATTTCTTTACATCTTAATGAAATCATAATGAAACCTATTTCAGGCCAAGATCATTACGACAACAAAAAAAGTATTAAAATTAAATCATCTCTTACGAAGTTATAAGCTAACAAATTTCAACAACAACAACGAGAAACATGGTTTGTATTGAGAACCTCTTCCTTTATGAAGTCGGTTTAAAACGTCTATGAGTTAATTGATGTGAACGCTTACAATAACCATACTTTGAATTTTACATAGCATGAATGTCACCCGCTACGCTACAACATATGCAATGTCGTTCAAGTGTGTACAAACTAGGAAATTGTGAACAAACATATGCACGTTTTAAGCTTTCTGTTTTTACCATTAATGTCTAAACTATCTTTTCGTGCTAAATCGATGATACTCTGCAATTTTAAAATTCACTTTTTCCCCTGTCCTGAACCGTTCCCGAGATAGGAACGCTAACTCCCCTGTTTTCCATCAGGTGGCGCTGTAGGCGGTTGAATCGCGTAGCACAGGTCCACTTTACTATACATACATAACACTTTTATGACTATAGCTGCAGCTGTTCAACAGTTAAAAGAGTTGGGACTGACTTTTTGGGGCACCCTGTATTTTCTTTTGATCGTAAAGATATTTTCAATGGGACCTATTTCAGACCAAGACCATTACAATAAAACAAAAAGTATCAAAATCGGATCTTACGTTCAAAAGTTATAAGCTAACAGATAAAAAAACAAAACATGCGGTTTGAATTGAGAATATCCTCCTTTTTGAAGTCAGTTAGTTAGAGCGTCTCTTACGAAGTTATAAGTTTACAAACACCAACAACAACACATAGCCCAATTTAAGAACACCCTCCTTTCCGAAGTTGGTTGAAAACGATTTTGTGCTAATTAATGTGACCGCTTACAGTAACAGTACTTTGAACCACAGAGTATACGTGTCATCCTTTACGCTGCAAAATGTGCAACGTAGTTCAAGTGTGCACAGTGTAGGAAATTGCGGACAAACAACTGCACGTTTTAAGCGTTCTATTTTTAGCAATAATGTCTAAAAAATGTTTTTTAGTAGTAAATCGATGATGCTCTACAACTTCGTAATTAACTTTTATCCCATCTTGAACCGTTTTTGAGATAGGAGCGCTAATTTTCACTTCCTCTGTGCATTCTTATACCTTGGTATCCAAAACAGGTGTTTGGTAGCTCATCTATCATCGTTTCGTCTGGCAAGATGCCCATTTCAGCTCCATTTTAATTTCTTTACAAATGGCATGAGTAACTTTGCTTTGCTCCATAATCCATATGTATCGTTGTCTGTCTCTTCGAGTAAATCCTGACATTCATAACTCTATGCATTTGAAGCTTTTGTATAGTTTGAAGTCTGTTGTTGAAGCTTTTAAATATTTTTACACTTTAATGTCCAAGTTTCTGAAACATATGTTAATACAGGTAAAATGCACTGATCAAAAAATTTTATTTTCAATTAAATTGGGAGGTCACTTTTGAATATAGAGCTATTTTTTCCGAGTTCCCTCCATGCAAGTTTAATTCTGCTGCTAATTTATTCCATGATGTTACAGTTCATCGTAATGGCTTGTCCCAGAGAAGTATATCTGCATGACGTTTCTAACGCAACCATATCAAGAGTCACCTTCAATGGAGAGACCAAGGAATTAGACATAAATTTTGTCTGACTTGGATTCATTTTCAATCCAACGAGCTTGTTTTCTTTGTTTAATTCTCGAAGCATTTACTGTAAATATTCAAATAATGAAGCAAACAGTACAATGCTATTCGCAAATCACAAATTGTTCATAAATTCTCCATCAATTTTATGCCTTTTTCTTTTTAATCCTTAAATGCCGTGTGATGCCTTTCGGAAACGAATCCAATTTGGTCTTCTAATGTATTATTAGAATAATATTGAAACTCTAATGCCTCATGTTTGCCAATTGACAACAATTTGCTTTTTAGCTGTAAACCATAGTTAAAATAAAGTATGATTTTTTAAAGTATTTTTCCCGTGGTTTATTTAATAGAGATAATAAAACATTTTTAAATTGATTTAAAAAATAATCAGGCGTTTAAGGGTTAATATAGTTTCTTTGAAACTTCTTGAAGCACTGCATTGAGCAGTTTAGGTGAAATTGTATGTATATATATATATATATATATCATATTTCTCACAACTCACAACAATGCAGAGAAAACAGAAAAAAAAAACAGATCACAGTAAAAGTTATTAAAATACAACTACAGCAATTGAATATTATACATAGAAAATGCATAAATTTAAACAATAAGTACAATGAATATGTAAATCTGTGGCCAAGAAAGTTATCCAAAATCCGCGGAGTAATTGAGAAAATAGATGTAGAATAAGTAACAAAATCTTGTGGATTATAATTTTTTAAGCAGATACAAATAAATGTAGCTGATACGATATTTATAGCCTAATAATGATAAAACAAATATTTATGATCTAAACAGGTTTTATTGTTTTTCGAAATATTCACCATGAAGATCAATACACATTTACATGCGTTTAAACCAATTTTCGAACATTTTTTCCACTCCGATTGAGATGACTCCAAAATATGCGTTTTGAATGCATCAACCGCTTCGTCGGGTGTCGAAAATCGTTAACCACTTAATTTATTTTTGATGTGTGGGGATGAAAATCAGCGGATGACCCATCAATTCATTGTTTTGGCCGGTCAAAAATTCGTTTGTTTGAGCTGATGGCGATGTGTGAGAGCTCTCATTGTCACGATGAAGAATGATTCGTCTCTTCTTCTGCTTTTTTCGAATTCCCCAGATGCCTTCTGGCAAATAAAAAGTCGTATGCCATTCAGAATTCACCGTTCTGCATTTCTCTAATGCCATTGTCACCACGTGACCGGTAATTCCGAAGAAACAGGCAACCATTAGCTACGATGTGCTTCTTCCACGAACTTTTGTTGGATTTGGCTCGTCTCGGAAAACCCATACAGTCAATTTTTGTTTTGTTTCGGGCTCATATGCATATATTCATGATTCGTCACCTTTGCAGATGTTAGACACAGCGTTTTTTATGCACCTTGAACTTTTTTTTTTTCAACATTTCCTTGCACCAATCGTCACGAGCCTTCTTTTGAGCGTTTGTCAGATTATGCGGGATCCGAACAAATCTTTTGTACGGCCAAATGTGCATGTAATATCATATTGATGCTTGTCATACTAAAATCCAAACATGGCTACATCTCATGATCATGACCATTTTGCTTTATTAGTTCACGCACAACCTGTATATTTTCTGGCACAATAACCGATTTTGAACGACCTTCACAGAATTTGTCCTGGAGCGAACATTGTCCACGATTGAATTCATTATACCAGTTTTTTTACAGTGCTGTAGGATTGTCCTTTATCTCTGTATAAAAAACTAAGTTCATCGACGCACTCTTGTCTTGATAACTCAGGTCGAAAGTTATGAAAAATAATTGCACGAAAATGTTCACGAGTCAATTTCATTTTTTGTCCAAGATGAATTTTTCAATTTACTGTAATAACACAAATTGCGTTTCATTTTAACGTTCCATTGCGTTAAAATGGAAAAACGTTCTGAAGAACTTACAGTTAAAAATATTAAACTTTCGATTGGAGCATCAGTGGTCGCCTAGCAACACTTACTGTTTCCAAGGCCAGAAATATAAACAGCAACCCTTGTATATAAGTAAAACTAAATAAATCATGTATTAACCAGATATTAGCAAGTACTACTTTGATGTCATTGATAAATTGGTCTGAGAAGTCGCGATTACATTTAAAATTTTCATATTTGAAAAATAAGTTTTCAAATATGAACCTTTATATATATATAGAGAGAGAGAGAGTAATAAGTTTTGAAAAGTTCCTCAGAGCTTTAAGTTTAAAAACTCAAAAGTAAGTTTTTAAAGTGAAAATCAGTTTAATAAAATCAGTTTTCAAAATGAAAATCATTCGCAGAAAATTATTAATAAAAAAATAAAAAACCATTTTCAAACTAATAGCGCAAATGCAGCATGATTCATTCATGTATTTACTTATACAGAAATTATATTTTTTAATGTATTCAGTATATAACAATTCTTCAGTTTAAATTGAATATAACTGACGATTTAAATTATATATATATATATATATATATATATCATCTTTTAAAAAAAAAATGTATTTCTTAAGTTGTTCTTGTAATTTCTTGTTTACCTGAACTACACTTTACTTTGTCCTCCCAGACATTTTTCCATTGTAAAACACTCTTAAATATTAAGGTTTATTTTCTTTCAGTCTTTTTTTTTCAACGGGAAGAAACTGCAAACATTATTATTTTTTAACGTCTTATGTTGAAGGATTTATTTCTAAAAGAAAAATTATCATTAATCTTCATAATATAACAACTTTTTTTTTTTCTTAATAGATTTTGAGACACTATATTTACCAAACAATACTTTCACAGATTAAAGAGTATGCTCAAGTCATGTACTATTGAAAAAACACACAAAACTTCATTAGCTACTACATTAGTTTTGTTTTCCAGAATATATATATATATATATATATATATATATATTTAATATTGTTTTTTGTATGAATTAAGGATTACTTTATTTTCTATTTTCCGTATAATATATATTAATATTGGATAATTTTTTTGTAATGAAGCGATTAATAATAATAATAATAATAAACTACTGTATACTTAAAATATTAAACCCAATAAAATAATTAAAGTTTTCATAAGATTATTTTATAGTTTTTTAAAACATGCAAAATATGCATTTTAATGTTCAACATACATACAATATTCGTAAAAATGTATTGTTTTAAATATTCTTATTTAAGATGAGGTATAACATAAAAAATGTTTAATAAAAAAAAAAAATATATATATATACATATATTATTACTATTAATATATTTTATGGATGTGGATTTGACAATGTATGTTTTTACATTAAAAACATTATTAATTAAAAATATAAATGTATAAAAATTAAAATTAATAACAGTGCTGTATTTAATAAGATATTTAATAATTTATTAACTTAACTATAGAGGCTGCCGACTTCAAATTTTATTAACTATGCACTTTTAAGTCTACTGCCTCGATAGTTAATATGCTGTTGTAATATCTTTTTAAACAAAGTACTGTTATTAATTACGTTACATATTTTCGATTAATATTTTTTTTAACCTAAAAAACACACATAGTTACTGAAGATTATATAACAAATTTCAATAAGATTAACTTCCTTGATAAAAAAAAAATAATAAAAAAAAAAAAAAAAAAAAACCAGAAAAATCTGCAACCAATGTGAAGATATTTGCAACAAAAATCATAAAATCTGCAGAATAAATGCAATTTAAAAACAAAAAATTTACAGTTTGGGAGCAAGTAATATTTTTTTTTCCTCTTAAACTTGTTATTGTTACAAATACCTTCAGATTAAATGCAGTTTTCTGCTTCAATAATTTTTCTGCCGACTGTATATACCCGTAAAAAATGAATGCTTTGTCCACTGTAATCATAGGTCTACGAATTTGCCGAGGGTGTCCTATAATAAAGCTGTGCGAAAAATAGTCGCCAATCAAAATGTCTATATAAATATTTCTCTAACCTGGGTTAGTTATGATTAAATTTTGTCGAAACGATACGATAGTAAAATACGCGATTATAAAAAAAAATAATCATGGGTAATATTTAAGCACGAGGACTCAGTTCATTCGCTATTTGATCATTTTATAGAAAAAGTGTGTTATTAGAAGTTCCACCTGTACAGTTTTTGCAATCATAATTTTTAACATAGTAACATTTTAAAAACATAAACAAAATAAGAACTGTTATCATATTTAATAACAAAAAAGATAATCAAAATAGATAAGGTATTATTTTTAAACCAAAAAAATAAGTCAAAATAAATTAATTAATTAACAAGAATGGCCAACATGGCGAAGTCAGTATGGGGATCCTATGTTAAATCTGTACTGCCTGACGAAGTATGAAAACTGGGTAGACAAACATGAATTTTATTTTGAAACTTTCTTTGGGTGATTTTGTTTAACATCATTACCGTTTCATGGCACAATGTTAATTTGGTTTTCACAATAACTTGGCTACTAATGAATTAAAATGAAAATTGGATGGAAAAATTGGTTTAAGATTCATGAGTTTGAAATTTTGAAGGTAAATAAGAAAAGAAATAAAGTGCAAATTTTTCTCACGGTTTTGCTAATAAATATCTAAATAATGCAACAGCCGTTGCTATGCGACGCAGATGATTGAAATGAGATTTTTTTGTTTTTAACAATGGATAAAATAGAAAAAAAAATAATTAAAAATTTGAAATTTGAAAATCGAAATTTCTCGATAATGAGCACTCATGTATCGCCCATGTTATCCCTCTGCCAAGTGTTGTAGCTCTGTGATCAGTAATTTGATCGCAGCCCCAGATTGCAAACAGACATACACACAGGCACACATACACTTCTCTACAGATAAAACTTCTTTTCTGTTTCTTATATATATATATATATATATATAGGTCAAAAATAGTCTTCAAAAATAGATGCAAGGGGATAGATTGCAAGGTATACATACTTCCCAACATACTAATTAATATTCAGTAGTATTGCAAGCCACGCCTTCTTTTTCACACCAGTATCTTTTTAGAGTATTTTTCTTCTTTTTTAATCGTAACTGCATTTGAAGAATATTACTATAAAAAATTACTGGTGTGAAAAGAAAGGGCTGTACTAACAACACTACGGAATATTAATTAGGATGTTGGCAAGTATGGGTATACTTAAACTAATTTGACAGACAATGTAACTCTACTGCAAAATACTTAAAAAGAATTACCCAGAACCTTCTAACTTATTTATTTATTTATTTATTTTTATTCCGTTTTCACATTTAAAAAATTCACAACCATTAAAATATTATTCGTTTTCCAAAAATTGATTTTGTAAATATTTACTTATTTATTTATTTATTTATTATTATTATTATTATTTTGTCAATGATAAATATTTTCTGAATGTAAAAATGGAATAAAAAAAGAGTATATATATATATATATATATATATATATATATATAATATTATATTACTACTGAACCTTCTGTTTCTCTCTCTCTCTCTCTCTCTATATATATATATATATATATATATATATCATTCAGTAATAAGTGATTTATGAAACAAATTTCTCAATAAACAAACACAGGATTAGACTGCCATTCAAATTGGGTGCAGCATCTCCCCTTGTGAAATGTTTGCGGGGACATCAATTGAATTTGTACATTGCTTTTTTCTACACATTTCCTAGTACCGTTTCTAATCCCCAATTTATTGGAATAGTTGACATTGACAGCATAATTTTTTCTCAAAAAATTATATATATTTAATAATCTGAGAAAATGATTCATAAACATATCCAGCATCAATATCTACTGCAGATTTTATATAGGTCCCATTAACCTTTAAATGCTTTACGCACAAAAATAAATAAACAAAGAAATACCTTCATCAAAACTATGGATAAACTGTTATAGGTAATCAAATATCTTTGAAAATTTTATCAATTAATACTTTCATAAGTTTTTTTTAAATAAAAATGTTTATTTATTCATATATAAACCCATAAGATAAAATTGTACATACACGTTATACCTCGTGGTTTCCTTTTCTGTAGATCCATCACATATAAAAAATATCATTGATGGAAGAGTTCCGTATTTTTTTTTTTTTTTTTTTTTTTTCTGCCAGCGGTACTCTTTTTACAGTGATTTTTAATACGTTTTTACACATATTTTTTTTTTTTTTTTTTTTTTTTTTTAATAGGCTAGAAAATTTTGTAAAAAAGTACGGGTAGCAAAAAAATCTGAATCCTTTCATCCCTAAATAACACTTTAATCAATTTTTAATCTTTATTTTGCGTACATATATGCACCAATTTTGATAAACTATTGGATATGAACGTTAATATAGGAACATGAACTATTTTCCAATGTTATTATTATGCCATTAATTTTAAAATCATACTTAATTTCAAGACATAGAGATTTTACAAGGTTTAAGTATATGAATAATTGAATAACAAAATAAATCTTAATCTATTAATACAAGATTAAGTAAATTTTCGTGACACTAGATAGCTAAAAAAGAAAGAAAATTTTGTATTTAAAGTAACAAGAAATTTCTTAATTTCTTTTTAAAAGATGCTAAGCATATTTCAAGTTAAAAATGTGTTTAAAAAAATAGAAAAAAAAAATTGTTCAAGCATTAAAAAAAAAAAAAAAAAAAAAAAAAAAAAAAAAAAAAAACTACTTTCTCATCTTATCATTAGCTCCTTTAAATTACGCAAAATTCTATCCATTATTAATATCTTTAGTAAATAATTTAAAATAATTTTTTGTTCACACATAACAAATACAAAAATAAATGAAATATAAAGTAGCATCGTTTGTGCTATTTTATATTTACTACTATTCCCTATAGTTTTAACATAAGAAATTATTCCTACGATAGATATTACTTCTATAAAATTCAAAAACTCAAACGATATTACAAAATGCAACCAACATCGCTGCTTTCTTTATTCTATTCTATTTCTTAAAACAATTTTTATAGATGCCACACCCACAACATAAACTTTAAATTTTACATCTACTTTTTAGGATAGCACGCGGTCATGTTTTATATAAAAATTAAATTATTTAATTCATTTTTTTACTTATTCTTATTTCATTTTGCACGCGCACTTTTTATTTCCTAATTCAAAATTATATATATATATATATATTAAAAAAAAAAAAAAAAAAAAATCGATAGTGTTTGTTTCGAAACTGATTATTATTAGGACTGAGGACTATTAATCTCAATCTGGGATTTTTGCGGCGTCATTTTTCGATAGTTGGACATTTATCGAAACCTGTTGGACAATTATCGAAATAAGGACTGTACAAATACCGACTACATAGCTACCAACGTTTCTAATTTTTTAATCAGATTCATCAAAACAATTTTTTTAAAGGAATACATCACATATGCTTTTGCCGATTCTATAAGCTGAAAACAAATATAAAAGTTTTCAGGTATTGAGTCTCCCTTGAAAAACCGGAGACTTGGCACCTATGCGACTCTAAGAATAAGCATAGCAACACTATCGCGCCGATTACACTGATCGGTATGAAAATTGCCTCTGACACCATTTCAGCATATTCTTATGTAAAATACGTCCTGGATCCGAATATGACACCCATTTTGCCCTATCACCCACCGTTTTTTAGGAATGACCCCTATTTTTATCATTTTTCGGTGCTTTTATGGCTATAAATTTGGGCTTTAAGAAGGGAGAAGATTATTTTAACCGTTTAATATCTTCTGAGGGGCTGCAGAGTTGGAAAATTCTAAAACATGAGCATTTGCGACAAGGGAAAAAAAATAGGGTGGGGGGATTTGCCACTGAAATTATCCATTACATATCTTATATTTTTTTTTAATCTGTTATTAATGTTATTTCTAAAACTTTATATTTTTTTGTTTTTAGGTGTTAAATTAATTCTTTTTCATTCTTCAAATCAAATTTATGGTCTTAAAATTATCGAACAGTGAAAGAAATTGAGAGAGGGGTGGTGTATCTAGAAAACGGTGGATGTCTGGACAAAATGGGAGTCATATTAGGATTCAGGAGGTCCTTTTACCTAAGAATCAGCAAGAATGGTATATCTGGATTTTTTTTTTTTTTTTCTTTTTTTTGCAGAGCAGTGTTATTATTCTAACAGTCAATCTTAGAATTCTTTGCGTACAATTAATTGAAAATTAAATGTCTTCATCAAAACTATGATTACGCAGGACTGCAACCAAAAAAGTGCTTAATAACCAATAACTGATACTGATATTATTTGGTGCTCTAATTTCAAATATGACATCTATTTTTTCAATCACGTAAGAATTCTTCACAAAAGGGGCTTAAATAGATTAGATCCAAAAATAATAGAACGATCACTATATATTGCAAGAAGCATTTCATGTAACAAGTAAGGAAACAGCGTTTTTAGGTTAATTCGACCCCACTGAATACGAATCTGCCTGTTGCCGAAGCGAAATTTGTTCCGGAAATTTGGTATCCAAGATGGTGGCTAAAACTTTGTGGCCCTATATTTCCCATGTCCATAGGATTAAAATAATGGTTTAAAGTCTACTTAGGGGTATTTTGCACTGTAACACACTGCAATACTCAAAGGTTACTTACTTTGAGTTTGGAGAGCATGGTTTCTAAGATAACGCCCAAAATGGCCGCCGAAACTTTGTTGCTCGGATGTAAGCAAGAAAGTTGTGAAAATGACAATTTTAGTGTTTAAACATTGTTTATTGCAACACACACAATATTTAATACAGAACACATTCAATTACTAAAGACCATATATCTGACGGATTTTAGATTCTAAATACAACAAGACGCACGGAGCACACATACACACAACAATGTTTCGGCGGCCATCTTGAGTATCATTTTGGTACCCATGCATTCTAAAGTAAATACGTTTTGAGCATTGCAGTGTGTTTAGCATCCGAAAAATCTCATAAGTAGACGTTTAAATTATTGTTTTAAGTCAACGGACAAGGGGGATATAGGCATATATGCCAAAATTTCAATTTAATCCAGAGTATTTTTAACCCTGCCTTTATTTCGCACCACTTTATTTATACAAAAAAATTATCCAATATATAACTCCAACAAAACAAGAATAAACTACTCTTACAAAAATAAGTGGTATGAAATAAGGGCGGGGCTTAAAATACTCCGGAATAAATAAAACTATTAGTCTCTATGATATATAGGGCAACAGTGTTCTAACCACGTTCTTGGATACCGGACTTCCGGTACAAATTTCACTGTAGCAACAGGCAGATTAATATTCAGCGGGGTCGAAACACCTCAAAAAAGCTGTTACCTCAATTGTTACATGAAATGCTTTTGGCCTTGTCTAATATATTTAAGCCCATTTTGTTAAAAATCCTTACGTGATAAAAAAAAAAAAAAAAAGATGCTATATTTGAAATCTGAGCACCAAATAATATAAAAATCAGTCATTACACAGCAAACACTTTTTCATGACTCAAATTTTGCAGGCCTGTGTAATCCATCAACTGTAATAGGTAAACACATAACCTTTATTAATGTTTTATTTATTTTTTTTTTCTAAAATTCTGAAGACCAAGAAATACATAACTTTTTATAAATATCTTTTTTATGTAAATGATGCCAATCTTTTTAACCGCTGTATTTTACAGTTTTTTTTCTTCTAAGGCGTCATGCATACATAGGGAATTGTTTGGCATTTATATATATATATATATATATATACACACATATATATATATATTTTTTTTTTTTTTTCATTTTAATGTTTCTATAATATTCATATAAGAAACAATTCTGCTAAACATTTTGGTATGAGCGTTTCGGTAGAGCCTAGGACCATTTTTAAAATCAACTAAATTAATGCAATTAATTTTATAATAAATTCGACTCAGAAAAATCCAACTTAAATAATAATAATAATAATAATAATAATAATAATAATAATAATAATAACAAATCTTCATGTTGAAATATATACCTAAATATGAAATTTCTTGTCTAGTGTTCTTGGTCTTAAAAATAAAAATATAATTTTGTCTCGATTCTCTACATAAAATTTACATTCTTGTGCATTACTTTAAAGTTTACATCATTTTAAATGATATTTTAATAGAAATGCAGTTACCATTAATATTTTTAATCAACATATGATAAGATAAAATAAAGGAAGATTTAATTTTGTAGAAAATAAAAAAGTTTCTTTAGAACAAATTAAATAGTTTGTTGCATTCCTCTAAGTTCCCTTTTTTAATAGTATATATCTGCGATATATATATATATATATATATATATATATATATATATATATATATATATATATATATATTCAGGGTGATTCGACGATGATGGGATAGACTTTGAGGGGAGGTAGGAAACATCATTAGGACTCAGAATTGCATAGGAACCTATGTCCCTAAACGTCATTTTAACCCTTTATGGACCATGAGTTTTCTGTGTTTTTTACCAGTAAGCCCCACCGACTGCTGTTCCTTTATAATGATGATAAGAGAAATGTTCTGTCTTTTATTGTTAATTTTACAAAATACATGATAAAAATGTTGTTTCCGAATACTTTACGCGGATCGAATAAATGCTTGTATTGTGAATATTTTTTTTTATGTACTGTAACACATAAAATGTAAAACTTACGCAGTAGGCGGAGTTTCAAATATATCGTACAATGTTTCTTTGCAGTAATATTGACAATAAATGATTAAAATTATAATCAAGACAAGTAATACAACTAAGGAAAATTTTGGGTGATTGTTTGGTAATGCAGAAAGTAGAGAGCTTTAGTGGACCTGGTTTTTCGTTATCTGCATCTGCTGTAAAGTATAATTTTAAACTGTGTTTTTCGACGGTGGTGGAAGGTTTTACCATTAATGGAAAGCAAACATTCATCTAATGTACGGTGCTGCTAATGAAAACAGTAAAGCAGCGCCACGACTATATCGGGAACGATTTCCAAACAGGCGCATGTCGAATCACAAAAAACTTTGTGAAAATGGTACATTTTTTCGCTAATTCTGGCGCATAGACTAGAAAAAAAACTGCTCGACATCCAGACATGGAAGAAACCATTTTAAGTACTGTGGATGAAACATCCGAAACAAGTACAAGAGATATTACACGTCGTGTACATGCGAGCTAGTCCACTGTTTGGAGAGTCTTACATCAAGAACCCATTCCATATTCAGAAAGTCAAAGCATTGCAATGAAGTGATTACCCTCTACGTGTAGAATTCTGCCAATGGTTCTTGCAGTAGTGTGCGTTGCAGCAGGATTTTACAACTTTTGTTCTGTTCTCAGATGAGGCAATTTTTACATAGGAAAGCGTTTTCAATGTGCACAATACTCATCTGTGGACAACAGAAAATCCACACGCTACACGCCCACATTCATTCCAAAAACGTTTATATATTAATGTTTGGCAGGTATTGTGAACGATTACCTCATACGCCCTATCTTTTACCAACGCCGCTCAATGACTCATGTTATGCTATTTTTCTAAAAGAGGTTTTACCAGAATTACTGCAAGATGTTCCAGTTGTTGTGCTCAACCAAATGTAGTTTCAGCATGATGGTGCGCCAACACATTTCGGTATGGAAGTGCGCAATCATTTGGATACCAGTTTTGCAGGACGATGGATTGAACGGGGCGTACCAGTACGAGATTCCTGTTAATTCACCAGAGGACCTCGTTGTTCGACAGTTCATTGCGGCTGCATAAGTGCGTGAAACACCCGGCAATTTTGGAGCTGTTCGACAATCCAGACTTCGACGCTATCAAGCGTGCATTTCGGCTGGTGGTCGCAATTTTGAACACTTATTGAAAATATTGATGCGAAGAAACACTTTGTTTTTATTATTTGTTTTTACACGTTTTTACATTCGTTTTTTGCAAAATATTTTTTATATCATATTTAATTTTTTGTGTTATGCCCATACTTGCCAACATCGTAATTAATATTCCGTAGTATTGTTAGTCCCACCCTTTTTTTCACACCAGAAAATTTTTAGAGTAATATTCTGTAAATGCAATTACGATTAAATAAGAAAAAAAATACTCTAAAAATATACTGGTGTGAAAAAGAAGGCGGAGCTAACAGCATACTTGCCAACCATCTCATTAATAACCGTACAATTGTTAACGATCTCTGAAAAAACGCCCTTTTTCTCACACCTCTATATTTTTAGAGTAATTCTCTCCAAATGTTGTTACGATTAAATAAGACTAAAATTACTCTAAAAAATTATTGGTGTGAAGAAAAAGGTGGGTACTAAAAATAGTACGGTTCATAATGAGATGGTTGGCAAGTATGTAATAGTACTACGGAATATTAATTAGTATGTTGACAAGTAGGGTTATGAATATACAAAAGATGTATGATTTAGTAAATTGTTCAACCCCTTAATGTTTGTTTCATGACCGCAGAAATACTCGTATTTGAAACTCCACCTACGTTGTAACTTTTAAATTTTTGTATTACAGTATATCTAAAAATTGTTCACAATATTAATAATTATTCAAGCAATGTGCTTTATTCGGAAACAAAATTTTATTATGTATAGCCTTTAGTATGATAAACAATTATAAATAGAATCTTTCTGTTAAATAATACACCATTCAAGAGAAACGGCAGTTGACGGAGCTTACTGGTAAAAAACACAGAAAACACGTGGTCCGTAAAGGGTTAAAATGACGTTTAGGGACATGGGTTTCCTATGCAATTATGAGTCCTAGTCATGTGTCCTACGTCCCCTCAAAGTTTGTCCAATCATCCTTGAATTACCATATATATATATATATGTATATATTTTATTTAAACATTTTTTATATTTTTCTAGGTTATATTTTTTTTTAATTTATTATCTCAAAATTTTAAAAGAAACTTGATTGTACGCAAAAATAAATTGCACATTCATTATTTGGAAAAAAATCACACACGTTATATCATGCTTCAACTACAGTACCTGACTTTTAAATATTAACTTTTAATGATCATTAATCTTCACTGAATAGCATTTTTTTTTCAGGGATGGATTTGATTATGAAGCATGTAATTAACTTAAGAAAGATTTCACGTGTTACGCAACATCTTCATGTCATGTTGTGTTAAAGAAATAAGAAAGTTTCACTATTAACTGTGACATTCTCAATATTTTATATATATACCATATCATTACTTAAAAAATTCTTTACAATTTCAAGAAAACAGATAGTTTTCTTTGCCTATACGTATTAGTTTTGTATTTTTCTTATAGTATTTGTAAGTTATAAAATTAATTAATTTAAATAATTTTTAATGAGCAATTATTTCCTTATAGATTTTTCTTTTGTTTTTTACTACCTTCTATATATATATAGAAAAAGTACTGGATTCGTGAAAATTTTCGAACTCCAGTTTTCAATGGATTTACATGTTTTAGGATGTCTTGAATACGATTTGACTGTTTTAAGAAAATATCTGTCAATCTGTCTGTCTGTGTGCCTGTGTGTGTGTATCACAAATTTTTTGCGCTGTATCTCACGAACCAATGAACGAAATTTAACCTAACTTGGTATTTGGTTGGACCCTGACATAAACTGGTGCTGATTAGATTTGCAGATCCATCGCTCAACAGGTGGCGCTGTGATCCCATTTTTTTTTCTAAAATTTTAACATGGCAGTGTAGGACAAAATTTCTTATAAATGAACATATATTGAGTTAATTTTAACGTGTAGTTATAAAATTGATATAAATTATTTATAACAGTATTAGTATACAAGAGAAAAATGTTTGTGAACGTGAGAGCATCGCTTCCTCCCCTGGGGGGAGGACCCCCTTCCCTCTGGGGTGTTTAAATTTTCAATATGTGTATCTTTCGAAAGATCTCGTAAATATCTTTAAAACGAATGGTTGAACCATGGATCTATGATGATTTAAAACAAAGTTCTGACGTAGGCAAAAGTTGTCTTTCGTTCAGCACTTAGTGATGTATAATTCTGTCAGATAAAAATCGTCTGCAATTATCATGGAAAATAATTCAATAATTTAATAAATAATTTTTATTACGTGAATTTTGAGGAAAATTATATAGAAGAAAGTCTTGTGGTGGCCACATCATACTAGTTTTATACGTTTTTTAAAGAAATAATTTAGTTTAACATAAGTACAATGGTTGTACACTCCACCTTTTTAGTTCCCCATCATAGTATAGGTATTGGGAACTTAGGTAATCGTAAAAATTTTGGACCTCGATTTTTTTACTTTTTTACACGTTTTCAGGTGTGAGGAATCCGAAAATGACAAAATTTGTATGGTGTCTGTCTGTAGGGTGTCTGTTAGTCTGTTAGTCAGTTAGTTTGTTGGTCTGTGTGCACGATATCTCAAGAACAAATTGTCGCAGAGAGGTCAGATCAGTTTTAAAATATTACTCTCGACACTGGCAAGAACCCTATTCATTTGCAACATTCGATTTTAAAAACTTCGTAGGTTATTAGAAATTTACAATTTCCTTAATATGGGGGAATAGGACAAAAATTCACTTAAACGTGCATTAAATGGAAACTTTTTACTTTACAAATGTCAGACCATTTTTAAAATATCCGTTTTGATGCCGGAATGAACATCAGTAACTATAAATATGCTACTTTGAAAATTTCGCAGGTTATTGGAAATTTACGAATTTCTTAACATGGCAGTATAGGGCAAAATTTCACATAAACGTCAATTTTGAGCGATATTTTCATCGTAAAGATGTCAGACTACTTTTGAAATATTATTTAGGACACTGGCATGAATATTAATGACTATGAATTTTCAAATATAAAAATTTCGTAAGTTATTGGAAATTTACGAATTTCTTAACATGGCAGAATAGAGCAAAATTTCACATAAACGTCAATTTTTAGGGATATTTTCATCGTAAACATGTCAAACCACTTTCGAAATATTATTTAGGTTACTGGCATGAATAACATAGACTATGATTTTTCCAATTTAAAAAATTCGTAAGTTATTTTGAATTTACGATTTACTTAACATGTCAGAATAAGGCAAAATTGAGCATAAACTTCCATTTTGAGGATCATAATACATTAGACAACTTCAAAATTACATTTATGATATTTTTTTGAACATTATTGAATATAAATATTCTAATAGGAAAATTTCGTAATTTATTCGTAATTTACGATTTTATCAACATAGCAAAATTGTAATTTTTTCATATAAATATGAATTTTGAGGATTATTCCATTGGAAATAGTAACATGAAACATAAACAACGGAATTGACCCTGATAAAATAAATTAATAGATTAGAATAAGATAAATATATCGAAGTGAACGATGGATAGCTTATTGGGCGGGGATTTCTTTCTGTCACAGTATCAAGCTTTGGTCAAATTCATTTTTTTTAACATGATTATAATATGTCTCGCACTAGAAATTTATGAGACCATAAATATGGTGGGGAACTGAGTAGAGTCCACCTATGCCAACTAGTTTTTTAGGGTAAGGGGACGGATCTCAAAAATGAGAATAAAACTATTTAATCACGACATACATTTAAAATAAAGATATTAATATCTAATTTATACTTATAATAAATTATTGAATATTATTTTTTTTTTTCAGAAATAAACTCTTCCAACATGGAATGCGATCTAAAATGTTAGTAGTAGCTCGTAGAGATAAAAAAAAAAAAAAAAAGAAGAAGAAGAAAAAGAAAAAGAAAAAAATAGCTACAAATATGTAAGGAATAATAAAAATACATCGCAATGATTCAGCGAATTACAATAATAACAATAATAATAAACGTAACATATAAAGAAAAGACACCCCTTTTTCTTTCAATTTTTGAATATTAATTTTAAAGGATTTTATTGTAAAATGATATTTATTTTACTGAGATTAACTCTTTGCTGGCCCTAACGCTCGAGAATGCTCTAAACAGTGTTGCCAAATTTACCTGAAAATACCCTTTGCACAAATTCAGTTTTTCCACGCTAATTTCTTCTTGGTGTTAAGACTTTATTTTCACGCCAGTGTACATGAATAATAAATTGTTATGCATAAAATGAAACTCTTTCATTTAATATATATATATATATATATATATATATTGATCAAATGAGAATTATTCAGACAAAAGATTACATTCATTAGAGATAGATTATTTTATTTATTTATTTTTAATAAATGTAATTTTAATAAATTTTATTATTTTTAGTATACTTATACTAGGGGAGGCGTTTTAAACCCTCGACAATAGGTTTAAATTCCCCAACCCTCGTCTTTTTCTAGTCAATTTTGTCCTCTTATTCTTTACAGTGTCAGTCGCCTTTTTTTTTCTTTTTCTTAAACAAACTTAACATTGTGAGTTTTTTTTCATTTCTCCCCCATGCTTTTTTGATGGATTTTTGACTGATTTTTTTTTTTTTTTTTTTTTTTTTTTTTTTTTCCAGAGATGTTACAAAATTCATGCGTAACACATTAGAATGGATTAAATTTTCAGTAGCACTATATATTCATGTGAGGAAAAAAAAAAAGAATTTAAATTGGATTAAAAATTTAAAATAGTCATGCGAAATTAGGTCCACTACTTTTATAGCTATACATAAACGTTTATGTCGTCGACATATGTCTTCTTTTGGTAAATAATTGGAAAATATCACATATTCGTATTTTATAAATCAAAGCTATTTTAATTAAAAAATAATAATAATAAATAAAATAAAAAAATCAATTACGTAAACTGTTTTATTTTGATCGATCCCAAAATAGTGTAAAAGACAGTTAGAACCTAATATTTATAAATATTTTTTTCAATGATAAGACGACATGTTATTTAAAAATCTAAAAAGTTATTTAATTAAACAAAACTTTTTCATATTTCCTTATTAGTGAAATCAAGTTCCTTAAAAAGGACTTGTTCTTTTAAAAGTTTAAAACTAAATAAAACGTTCGTAATGTGAATGATATAATAATAATAATATATTTAAAACTGTTATTATTTCAAACTTTAGAGATTCTTTATGATAACAGAAATTCACATTCGTATGTTTGAAAAAAATTAAGGCTTATGTACTCTCTATAATAAAGTTTCCTTAGAAAACTAAATCATCAAAGTAAGACAAGATATTTAATGTTGATTTTAAAGTTTAATAAGAGTAAATTAAAAATAAAATAATTTAATCTGCCTCATTGATTTGTACAGATGATTATTGTGTTTAAGAAATTGCACTTACGTTATCACATTTCAAAAATAAATTTTAGATCAACCCTTAATTTTCTACTAAAATGTTTCATATGTTTATGATTTCTATCATAATATGTCATACATTTTTAAAAGTAGGTCCGGTGTATATCATATTATGTAAGAATTTTTTTTAAAAAAAAACATGCAGTGATGTTATAAAATTCATGCGTCACGCAATAGAATAAATTAAAATTTTAGTAGCACTATATATTCATGGGAAAAGGAAAAAAAAAGATTCGAATTGGATTAAAAATTAAAAATAGTCATGCGAAATTAGGTCCGCTACTTTTATACATAAATTTTATCATTATGTCAGGCACATTGTTCAACGTGACATAAATGTCATTTGTGCCAAAAATTAAATAATATCACTAACTTAGAATACAATACATCCAGAGAGAAAATTTAACACTTTTGGTGTTTTTTTTTTTTTTTTTTTTTTTTTTTTGCAAAAAATAGTTACAAAGGTTGTTATTATCTTTAGATTTTTTTATTGATATTATGACTAAAACAAAATCTCTTGCTCGAATTATTTTTAAATTATCAGTTTATATATAATATATATCACCAAATAAACAATTGAAGTACTAGTACATTAAAATACATAACGGATTCTTATATAACGATATTATAAGAAAGGCTACAGAATATTTTCACAAGACATTGCAGCATGATAATAAATTCTCAAGAAATTGAAAAAAAAATGTATAATTAAAAAAAAAAATTAAGTTAATGATTTTTGGATAATTCTATTGTCATTTTGTGAAGATTATTTTTGAATTAGATGTGGAAGGGGATAAATGAAAAATAGGTTCGTTTACTAGTAATTTTTAACACAAGTGTCCTTAGAAGGTAAATATTGTGGACGCTGAAATCTGTCAACTTTTAATATTATTATTACATATATAGACGACATGCTTGCGTAATTCAGGATCCACTTTTAAGTTTTTATCGCTATGGGAACAAATATCACAGAATATTGCTACAACGCGAAAAGTAATTACCAAGGTGTATCATCAAAGAATGGAATAATGCCTGGACCGGGAGTCGAACCCCAGATCTTTGACTTACAAGGTCAAGGCTCTACCAATTGAGTTGTCTGATTGAGTCACCTTATAAGTCAAAGATCCGGGGTTCAACTCCCGGTCCAGGCATTATTTTCACTCAGTCGGAAAAATAAATTTTCAAAATATGATTTTCTTCCAATCAGTTTATTGTGTGATTTTAATAAAAATTGTTAAAACACAGTCTGAATAATAATAAGCATATTTAAATGACCAGACACGAATCGGTTAAGCACACATTGTACATCTTATACGTAAGCTAATTACATATCAAGAATTTACAATCCAATGAAACAAATGGTAAATATGTTACATTATCAAATAAAAAAGTTCAACGGCATTGGTTCAACGGCTTTTAGAAAATCATTTTGAAAATCGGACACATATCTTAGTAGCCACTAAACTAAATAATATTTATATATAAATAAATATTACGTTTTGAAGCTCTGGTACAGTTTTGCTCGTAAGTGAAACCTCGCATAAGGTTTCATACTGTTTAAAATAAAAGCAGATTTGACTGTTTTTTCATGAAACGTCTCTTTAATTGTCTTTTATGTGATTTTGAAACCATTTTTTTTAAGCGTTTATGTATGAACTACTTCAATCATTCCTAAGCCCAATGCCGCCAAGATTGACTTGTTTTTAATGTCAATCAATTTTTTCAAAGTTATTCCAGCAAATAAATTATTCTAGTAAAATTTTGGTCAATTTTACAAAAAGGATCAATGAATGATATCTATGCAGCTCTGACGTACTATATGCCTTCGAAAAATAACTCAAAACATTTTTTAAAAATATATATGAGAACACAGCTATCATACCGTTCACAGAAACTGAATAAAAATTTTATGTAAGGTATTTTGAGGTATGCGCTCAAGAATCATATAAAAACAACAGTTAAACTCTAACTGTTACCGTTACAGTGACGAAATTTCAAAAATTTCAAATGGCAACACCTACTTTTTTTTATTGGAATCGGATCTCCATAGCAAAAAAGCATAAATAGCGTTGGAACGATACTTGTTGCTCGAAAATCGCCTGCGACGTCACGTTTCATACTGAGTCTTCGGCTCTGACTAAAATCTACTGATTCTGTTTCAAAACGGGAAGAAGAGACCATTGTATCCTTAATTTCGGTTAGGCTACTGAATAAGGGCTATAATTTCGTGGTTAATCGTAAGACACCGTCATGACTGACGTCATAACACTAGGAAAAAAAAAGCATTGTGAAATGAATGATGTGTATATCTTGCTTTCTCGCTCTGTGAACAATAATGGACAACATGGACTTACAGGGAAACAACGTGGGGAAATTGTAAAGATTTATTACCTGAACGGATAAAGTGCCGCAGAGACATTGAGTCTTTGGGTGTGTAGTGTATCGCAGACACTATAGGCAACGCTAAAGCCCGTGCACTGTAAAAGCTGTACGGGACTTGATACGTAAATATCAAGAAATTAGTTGATCGATCTCGCCCTGAACGACCGTCCGTTCCTGTCGAGACTTGCAGAAATCTATCAGACGATAAGCGAAGTTCCCCGTGCAAGTGCGCGCAATGTTTCACACTTTCCACAGAATTTTACGATACGCAAGATTCTGCGCTCTGTTCTCCAAATGTTTACGTATCGGTTCCAACGTGTCCAACGTTGCAACTTTTAGTTACAAGCGTGTGATAACCAACTACGGATAGATTTTTTGAAAGAATTTTTTATCAGGTATGACGAGAATAACAGTTGGCTTTCACGTATTATGTGGACGGACGAGGCTCACTTTTCGTTAACTGGAAACGTGAATTTGAAATTAAACAAACCTTGGACTCTTTTTCTCTTTTCGATTTAGTCAGAGCCGAAGACTCAGTGTGAAATCTGACGTCATTAAAAATAAAAGTCGTGCTCTGGTAGGCACATCACATTTTTTTCTTTTCTTTTTAGCCAGCCTAGATCTGGCGTTTTTCTTGCTACAGGTACCGTTCCAATGCTATTTATGGTTTTTTGCTAAGGTGATCCCATTCCAATAATAAAAAAAAAGTAGGTGTTGCTATTTAAAATTTTTGAAATTTTGTCATTGTAATCTTATATGTTAGAGTTTAACTGTTGTGTTTTATATGATTTTTGAGCGCATAGCTCAAAATACCTTGCACCAAACTTTTATTCAGTTTATGTGAACGGTATAATAGCTACGGTCTCAGTTATCGGGCTAGATTTTTTTTATAATCACCCTCTATATATATAGTTGTTTAGTATCACTATATCTTGTACAATTCGAGCTAATATATTTAATATTGTTGTCTCTCAATCAATTCTTCTTCTTTTTTTCAGTTCATAATATATACAAAAATAGATCTATATATATATATATATATATATATATATGTATTTACAATTCAATTAAATTTTATAGTTACCGACCAAAAAAGTGAGGTATTATAAGTTAAAATCCTTTATCTTTTCCTGACTATGGCACTGAACCTACAAAAGGGTAATCTGATTTCAATATAGCTTTACATGCTTATACATGTATGTGTTATAACTGAGCCATTTTCAATTTCAGTGTATAAATTTGTTTATTATTTATCCTCTATTTTTTGTAAGTTCACGTGCTGAACAATATGTCAAAGAAAAAAAGAGTTAAATGAATTTAATGCTTTTAATTTTTATGTATAATATGAGCGCGTGCTAACTTCAAAATTTGTTAAAATGTAAAGATTATGTGATGCGTGTGGCATCCATTGTTTTTGTTTTTTTTAATTCAAGAAATAGAATAGAATAAAGTTAGCAACGATGTTAGTTGCATTTTTTCATATAGTTTGAGTTTTTAATTTTAGTGAACTACTTTTTACCGTAGGAATAATTTTACTATGTTTAATGTTATAGGGAATTATTATACGAGCATAAGATATGCTACTTTAATAATTTTAAAGTGTAAATAAGTAGTATTGGCGTCCGCTTTTATACAGTTTAATTTAGTAAGAGAAAAGCTAGGAATTTGCGGTGCTTATTCCGTTGCTTTACATAAAAATACTGGAGTCACTGCGACAGGATCCTTCAAGTGAAGTAAAATTATTTTGATTATATTAAGATTAAAAAGATGTTTAAAACCGTTAAAGGATTTTAAAAAGAAGATTTGAAATGGGTAGCCGAAGAAATTGGAGAGACTTTGCCTTCGACGTTCACAATAGCAAGCTTAAAAGAGCTGATTTTAAATAGTAAAGAGTATGAAAAGGATCCCGAATTTGTGAAAGATATCTTAGAAAATGCTATAACGGAAAGAAAATTGAAAGAAGAAAAACAAGATTTGAAAGAAGAAAAACAAGCTTTGAAAGAAGCTGGGGCATTAAAACTGGAAAAAGAAGCAGAACTGGAGAAAGAGAAATTAAGATTGAATCTTGATTTAGAATTGGCGAGAATACAATCATCTGGGCAAATTCAAACTGATGCTATTTTAAGTAATTATGAAAATAGTACTATGAGACGAAAATTTACTTTACCTAAGCTGGAATTCAGGAAATTTGGCGGGGAAATTAAGGATTGGTTGCCTTTTTGAAGCCAATTTGAACAAATCGATAAAGATGATGAAATTGCCCCAGAGGACAAGTTCCAGTATTTAGTACAAGCAACAATCGCTGGTTCACGCGCAAGAGAAGTTGTTGAAAGTTTCCCGCCAACTGGCGCCAATTATTCAGAGGCAGTGGAAAGTTTAAAGGCTCGTTTTGGCAGGGAAGATATTCTAGTAGAAGTGTATGTACGAGAGTTATTGAAATTGATAATATCTGTGCAAACAAAAGGTAGATTTGCATTAACTTCTTTACATGATAAGCTTGAGTCATATTTACGGGCGCTAGAAACATTAGGTGTTACCACTGATAAATATGCCTCCATTTTATACCCTATGGTTGAGTCTTGTTTCCCAGCAGACTTTTTGAAGGCCTGGAATCGCTCGAATCTCTCTTCTTCTAATACGGATGCTAAAGGAAGGTTGAATAATCTGATGCATTTTTTGAAAACGGAAGTAGAAGGTGAAGAGAGAATATCTTTAGCTGTAGCGGGCTTCGGTTTGACAAAGCGTGAAGATAATAAATATTCTAAAAGGAAAAACAGTGCAAGTGCAGACTATATGCGAAATAAGATATCGACAGCTGCAGGTTTATTGACAACGTCTTCTGCTTTAGATTTCAAAAGGGTATGCATTTTTTGCCAAGGCAAACATTTAAGCTCTGAATGCTTTTCAGCTCGAAAATTGAGTTTATCTGAGATACAAAAGATTATAAAGGATAAAAATTGCTGCTTCGCTTGTTTGTTACCTAATTATCATACAGGTAAAAAATGTCGAGCAGTTTTAAGATGCATTATCTGTTCTAAGAAGCATGCGCCTTTGATGTGCGATTTGCGTGATTCTCAAGGTAAAACTGCACAAGAAAAGGTTGAAGAAAATTCAGTCAGTAGTGAAGTAAACATGACAAATTTTAATAAGCAAAGTGCTAAAGTATTCCTTCAAACCTTAAAAGTGAAACTCATCTCCGAAAACAAGCAGAAAACAGTTCGTTTATTGTTAGATTCAGCATCCCAAAAATCTTATATTTTGAAAAGTATAGCAGAAGAGATGAATTATACTCCCATTCGTCAAGAAAAAATGATGCATTCATTGTTTGGCGGAGTTACAACAAAGGAATGCCAACATAATTGTTATAGAATAAAGGTTAAGGATATGAAGGAGAAGTTCACCTGTAATTTTGAAGTGATGGATCAAATTACTATATGTGAAAACATTCAACCGGTCACTAATGGTCCGTGGATTAAAGAGTTGAAAGAATATGGAATCGAATTATCTGATGTAAGTCATTGCAGTGAAGTTATCGAAATATTGATTGGTGCTGATATTATGGGAAAGATGTTAACTGGCAAAAGAAAAGTATTGACATCTGGTCTTGTTGCCATAGAAACATACCTTGGTTGGACATTGATGGGCAAAGCGCCTCACACCGAAGTCTCAACAGATAATTTAGCAATGATGGTGACGTCTTTGCTTGTAAATGAAGCTGATATCTCAAACTTATGGAGATTGGACTTGATCGGAATAACAGATACTATAGAAAAGAAATCTAAAAGTGAGATTGACCGTCAAACAAAGGAACATTTCTTAGAGACAGTAAAAATTAACAAGGATGGTCGTTACGAAATTTGTCTTCCTTGGGCTGACGACACATCTGCATTACCAGATAACTTGAGTTTGGCTGTAAGACGTTTGGAAAGTACAACTTCTAAGTTATTATCTAAGAACATGTACGGAAAATATGAAAATATATTTATGGACTGGTTGAATGAGGGGATCATAGAAGAAGTTCCTGCTACCAAAGTGAACTCTTATGGTAATTACTTACCTCATCACCCAGTTATTAAAGAGACCAGTAGTACAACACCTATCCGTCCGGTTTTCGATGCTTCAGCAAAGTTGACTAACCATCCATCTTTAAATCAGTGTCTGCAGTGTGGCCCAAATTTGATTGAGCTTATTCCAGATATTCTCCTACGTTCCAGAGAAAGAAAATTTGGTGTAACCGCCGATATTAGAAAAGCGTTTCTTCAAATTAGCATTTGTGAAAAGGATAGAGATTTCCTACGATTTCTATGGTGGAAAGATCTAAAAGAGAAGAAACTTAAAGTATTTAGGCATGCACGATTCGTTTTCGGTGTAAAGTGTAGCCCTTTTCTTTTATCATCAGTAATTGAATATCACATCAAAAATAGTGCAAATTTTGAGGAAAGTTTCAAGCAAAGGCTTTTGCATAGTTTTTATGTAGACAATGTCGCCACTAGTGTGCACAGTGAAGAAGATCTAAAGAAATTTATCTCGGACTCAAAGAAAATAATGGCAAATGCTGGTTTTGATTTAAGGCGGTGGGAATACACTGGTGATCACGCTGTAACATCGAACCAGAAGGAAACTCAAGTATTGGGTCTGATTTGGGATAAGGCTTCCGATACATTAAAAGTCAACATGAAATGGCTAAACGATTTCAACACAGAAAGGATTACCAAGCGAAGTATGTTATCGGCAGTTCATAAAATTTTTGATCCTTTTGGTTTTACTGCTCCGGTGATGCTTTATCCTAAATTGATGTTACAGAAAGCTTGGAAATTAGGAATTAATTGGGATGACGAAATAACTGGTGATTTACAAAAAGAATTCCTATTATGGTTTCAAGAACTTAAATATTTAAATGATGTTAAGATACCAAGACATATCCAGATCACTCCAGAAAACTTACATGCATGCACAATTCATACTTTCGTTGATGGAAGTAAAGATGCTTATGCAGCAGTAGTATTCTTAAGGATAGAAAAAGAAGATCAAGGGGAAATAATTCTGCTTGCTGCCAAGTCCCGAGTTGCGCCTTTAAAAAATACGACTGTACCAAGAATGGAGCTTTTAGCGGCTACTATTGGCGCTCGTTTGGCGAAAACTGTTGTGGATGCTTTGGGTTGGCAGGAAATGAAGCGATATTACTGGAGCGATTCCTCAACAGTGCTTGCTTGGATATCAAGAAATGAGAGCTGGTCTGTGTTTGTCAGAAATCGGGTTCAAGAGATTCAGAAATTAAGCAGTCCTTCATCATGGAAACATATACCAAGTGAGAAGAATCCAGCAGACTTGCCGTCTAGAGGCTGTAAGGCTAAGCAATTAGCTTTAATCAGATGGTGGGAGGGCCCACATTGGATGAAAGATTCAGCAGAATTTAGAAACCATATGAACACTTCCGATGAAGATTGGAATGAGGAAGAAATTCAGAAAGAAAGGTCAAAGTCTACTTGTATGTTGACGAAACCTGAATTTCCATCCAACAATAACTGGTATTACAGCTACTTTTCAAGTTATGAAAAAATCATACGTTTAGTTGCTTGGATTCTTCGCTTTAAGCATAATTGTTTAAATCCTGATAAGAAGAGTAAAGGCGAATTGACGGCTACTGAATTTCGGGAAGCTGAGATAAAAATTCTACGTATGGTTCAAAAAGAATCTTTCTCTTCGGAAAGTGATGAAAGATTGAAGACATTACAAACCTGTAAGGATGAGCAAGATGTCATTCGTTTGAAAACTAAAATAACTTACAGGAAAGATAGTGAAGATTTTCTCCATCCCATAATTCTCCCTTCAAGGCATGAAGTTGTTCAGCGACTTATTTTTTATATTCATGTAAAGAACTGTCATGCGGGGTTACAAATCCTCTTAAATTTGCTTAGAGAAAGGTATTGGATCCTCAACGGAAGAAAGAGTGTAAAGCTTGTGTTAGCCAGCTGTGTGATTTGTAAAAGGTTTAATTCAAGGGCTTTATGGACATCTAGTGCTCCTCTACCTGAAAACCGAGTAAAAGATTCTGCCGTATTTCAAGTTACAGGCATAGATATGGCTGGTCCTTTGTATCTTAAGAACGATAAGAAGAGTTGGATTTTGATTTTCACATGTGCTATATATATAGCTGTTCATCTAGAGCTAGTGACCTCTGCTTCCACAGATGCATTTTTGATGGGTTTGAGAAGATTTGTGGCTCGCAGAGGAAGATGTTCTGTTATCTACTGTGATAACGGAACAAATTTTGTTGGCGCAGCTAATTTATTGAGAAGCTTAGATTGACAACGTATACAAAAATATGGGTCTGTCAACTCCATAGACTGGAAGTTTAACCCGCCAACGGCGGCTTGGTGGGGTGGCTTCTGGGAGAGGCTGATTAGGGTAATAAAAGATCTTCTTAAAAGAGTCTTAGGACGCGCCTGTCTTACGTACGAAGAAATGACAACTCTTTTAGCTGATGTTGAAAGTGTAGTGAATTCAAGGCCTCTAACATACCTTTCTGAAGATGCGACTGTAAAGCCTATCTCCCCATCTATGTTTCTTCAAGATGTTCACGAAATTCAGCTTCCAGATGTTGATGCAGTTGAACAAAATTCTCTATCAAAGAGGCTCAGATACAGGCAGTCCTACTCAGAGCTTTGAGAGATCGATTCAGATCCGAATATTTGGGTGCTCTCATACAGCGAGCAAATAGAAAACAGCCAGAAAAGGGTATCGCTGTCGGAGATATTGTATTAATTGGATCTGACAACAAGAAACAAATCCACTGGCCACTAGGCCGTATCACAGAACTTATTCCTGGCAAAGATAAGAAAGTTCGACTTGTAAAGGTTCAAACTTCGCAACATGAACTTTTACGACCTATTCAAAGATTATATCCTTTAGAAGTAACATCATCAAATAATAGTTCAAAATTGAAAGAAGCATACCATTCAAAGGAAACCTCTGCTCAAACTGTTAAACCCGTTGTAACTTCAGAAGAGGAACCAGTCAGATATAGCAAAGCAAGAAGGAGAATTAAAGTCCCTGAAAGACTAATGTATTGAGAACTACACCTGCAACATTTGGTTTTGATTATAACCTATAATCAAAAGGTGGGAGGATGTTATAACTGAGCCATTTTCAATTTCAGTGTATAAATTTGTTTATTATTTATCCTCTATTTTTTGTAAGTTCACGTGCTGAACAGTATGTCAAAGAAAAAAAGAGTTAAATGAATTTAATGCTTTTAATTTTTATGTAAAATATTAGCGCGTGCTAACCTCAAAATTTGTTAAAATGTAAAGATTATGTGATGCGTGTGGCATCCATCGTTTTTGTTTTTTTTTAATTCAAGAAATCGAATAGAATAAAGTTAGCAACGATGTTAGTTGCATTTTTTCATATAGTTTGAGTTTTTAATTTTAGTGAACTACTTTTTACCGTAGGAATAATTTTACTATGTTTAATGTTATAGGGAATTATTATACGAGCATAAGATATGCTACTTTAATAATTTTAAAGTGTAAATAAGTAGTATTGGCGTCCGCTTTTATACAGTTTAATTTAGTAAGAGAAAAGCTAGGAATTTGCGGTGCTTATTCCGTTGCTTTACAGTATGAAAACGTTCGGGATGGTTGGTTATTACTTACATTTAGTAAAAATATATCTGGTTTCAGACACTTTAATTAATTTAATTTTTTTAATTAATTTAATTGTGACTTTTTAGGTCACTTTTTATTGATATTTTAAAATTTGCAATTTTGCAATTTTCAAATTTTTAAGCGTTGTTAGATTGTATATCTAGTTTGGCATATGTTAAAAATTGGCTACAAATATATATTACCATTTTACTCTTTAAAATTTCTTAGTTCTGTTGCAATTTGGAGATTTTATAAACATTTATAAAAATTACTCATAATGTGTGTGTTTTTTTAGACCACTTTGCACATATGTATTTAAATTTGCAAGCTGTTATACATTACAATTTCAAATTATACTAGTTAATACCCGTCAATATTTGATGGATGATCTGCAACTAAAATCTTCTCGCGGCATACAGTTTAAAACACTCTTGCTTTAATATTTCGAATTGCTCTTAACCGGTTTAAACCCCCCTGCTTTAATCAATTATCTTTTGGTTGGAGGGAGAAGGGATAAATTTCATGAAATTTCAATATACAAAATTTAAGCATACTCCATATAATAAAAATTAAATCCCAAGGTTTTTCTAATTTTACTCTAAATATGATCAAAAGAATGTTAGGAGTAATTAAAAGAAATCCAGAATTTATATAAATTATCGAAAGAATCAGTATTTCTTAATCATAAAGCACAGTATTTGTGATAATACTTACCAAAGCATCAAGCATGTAAATTAATACCACAATGGAATTCCTCCCTGTCACACCAAATCGACTAATAATCTATAGAACTGCACTCGTTTTATGTTTACTGTGAAATTTATTCGTTGCTTTTCACGCAAAATGAATGAATACAAAGATTTACTACTAAATTATGATTATATTAACTCACTATCAACGATAACAGGTCACAGTTTTTTAATAAAAGACATACATGAAAGACAAAGATTTCATTCACTTGTTAAATATATCATTAATTTTAATTTACCTAGACAATAAGTGCATTTTAAGTGTAAAATAATAGTTTTGATTCTGATTTCTCCTTCCAATATTTGTAAAACTACTTGGATATAATCCAAAATATTAATTTATTGTATTCTAAAAGTAAACTACAAATCGGAATAAAGTTAAAATTTGTTTTTATTGGAATAGTATTATAACACTTTATTCTATCGAAATAGTATATTTCAACAAAAGTATACTGATAAAAATAAATAAATTAATAAGAATGAATTTAATATTTTACTAAATTCATTTGCTCATTAAATTTTTAATAATAAATTATACTATGTAAATTTTTACTTGTATAAAATATCAATATTTTAATGTTATTCTTTTTAAATTACTTATACTGTAATATGGTATTGAAATGAAGTATCAGAGATAGAGATTATAATAATATCAGTAAAAAAAAAAAAAAAAATAAATAAAAAAATCTTTGATTTTAAATATCTATCTCCATCTTTTCTAAACAAAGTTTTCAACTGATAAAAGTTAACTTTTGAAGAACAATAAACTCTGACAATTTATTAATTTTAAAAGACTTTTTTTTCTTTTAAGAAGTATAATATATTTACATGGCGACAGATGGAGCCACATCTTGTATAAAGAAATTTTCGGCGAAACTGTACACCTATCATAAGTAAATGTAACCGATAAGTATTCGCGAATTGCTTTGTTTTTAATATACTGCTTTGGAAAGTATGAATCAATGAATTAATCGTGTGAATTATTTTTATGATTGAGCTTTAATTAGGCGTCTGCCATATAATAGACATATGAAATATTAATGTCGTCAGCTCGTATTTTATCATCGGTATTCGTATTGCGCTGCATAAAGATAAAGGAATATTCACGTTTCGAATTGGTTCAAAATTATTTTGCGCATGCCCAGATCGTACACTTTTGGTCTTACAGAAAATGCTTTGTGTTTTAATATTATAGATTATATGATAAGCCAAACGCCCTTATATAGTATAAAAGAGCTGTTTTAAAAAATTGCAAGTTTTTAAACGATTTTCAATAAAATTAAGCATTTTCTCAAAATAGTAATTATGATTTCACAAAAACAACAACAACATTGATTTAGTTGGAAATTAGAAATTTAAAGAGAAATCAATATTTAAATGACTTTAAGACCAGACCTATTTTGACATTTTATAAATTGTTTGCCAACGCTTTTCTAAATGTTAATGCTTTTAAATTTATAGAGCCCACCAGCGGCCGAGTGGTTCTGCGCTCAAAGCTGGTAGTCGTTAGGTGCCGGGTTCGATCCCAGGTCGCGCTCGCCGACTTAGCCGTTCGTAGTTTTCCCAAAAACATGCTTAAATACGGGCTAGGACCCCTTAGAAAGACCTCCACGGAAGATACTCTCCCTCAGGCCTGGGATCCTAGTGCACTCAATCGGCCTTATTTCCAAACATCAACATCCACAGCAACACAAGATTTATAGAAAAATAATGTTCGTTGAGAACCAACGCCAGGGATGTCTATAAATTTACACTTATTAGTAAAATGCAGCTACAAAGTATATTTCATTAAGTATTTTAATTCTTGTTACATGTCGCGGAAGAGGAGGAGTAGACTACAATATGTTTAAATAATATGGAGATAAATATCAGTAATTTGTGCTTAGAAATCTAGTTCTTTTAATAGGGGACACATTTTTTAAGACGAAGATCTTTATAATAATTCAGATGAACAAATAATGTTAAAGGAACTAAAAAGACTGAATCCGAATTTATATATTGAGCAAGATATTTTATGTCTTTTTCCGAAGAATACCTTTCTCCTTACAAAGACAATTGTGCGGGTGGAAGTATTTTTCTTTATCACAGAATTCAAAGTTGATTGCACTATACTTATTGGATAATGAAAGCTGTTTTAATTACGATATCTTTAGTATTTAGCAGTTTCAAGATTATTTGTATGTGAATAGGGTCGAAATATATCTAAATAATAATATGCTATGGTGAAATCTCGACTCTGTGCATTGCTGCTTTGTTACTGCACTTTTGACATAATTCCTTCGTTTGAGGAAGTAGCATACTAAATTTTTAGATATGAAATTTTTCAAAGTTCTTTTTTTCTGCTATATTATTATTTATCTTAGGTTCTTTAATAGTAGGAATAAAAGTGCAATTATTGGTTTTATCATAACTTCTATTTATTGTTTATTCTCATTAAAGTAGATTAAGAAATAATAAATATTCACAAAAATTAATTTTTCGTTCAGTCTTTTCTAAGAAATATTTAACGTGTAATGCTTACTAATATGTAATATGATAAAAAAAAAAAAAAAAAAAAAAAGTGAAAGAAATTAAAATCATTTTCAAAAGTAAAAAAATATTCACATTTATGTAAGAAAAATTAATTAATCTCCCATTAAATAGCGTGTTATAGTCATTTTCCTATAGACAGCAGTGATAATAAAAATAGTTAGAGTAGCAAATTAATGCAGGAAAATTTCAAATGTTTACACAGTTGTTTTATGATTCAAGAAAACTGTTGAAATAATTATAAAATCCAAAGTACTTCATTTAAACTGAGAAAGTCCCAAAGAAATCTAAATTTTATTTATATATTATGTGCGCACTGATTTTATCAAACCACAAAATCAAGAATCGTGTCTGTCATTAATTTAAATAATTCCCACGTAGCTTATTAACATAAAGAATTTAGGCAGTAAAGGGAAACTCTAGTCGATATCACATATCTCTAGGGTGAAATAAAGTTCTATTCCTTATTCCTTAAGTTATACGAATAAGGAAGGATACATAAATTTCTATTTTTTCGAAAAAGCATTAATATCGAAAATTATCTCCCACATGGATATTAACAATATGTATTTTTTTTTTTTTAACTAATTCTTTTACGAACTTAGAATATTCAAATAACAATTGTATACTGACGGTTCTTGTGAGGGTTTATAAAATATTTTATAATACTAAAAATATGTAACTTTGCCTTTCATATATATTTTTCGCAATATTAAATAGTAACTTATAACTTTCATGTAACAGTAACTTAAAACTTTCGTTTTAATTAACTAGACTTAAAAAATAATTCTTAAACTAAAAAATAGAATTCATATATTTTTAGAAAATCTTGTCTATTTCAGCAAGAGATGAATGATTCATATAAAATGAAAATTTATTGTTTTCTAGAAATGTGATTATTTTATTATTAGCTATTGATAAGAGAAATTAAGTAAGATGAAGAAAGTGATAAATAGATAACTAAAAATACATAGGAATAATATTAAGTGCAGTTTTTACTTCAGAAACAAAAATAATTATGTTTTTTACAATTTTTTGTACGAAACAATATAAAAATATACATTGCGAGTGCTTCGGTTAAAATTTCTAAATATATGCAATATAACTGAAATGATTCGAAAATATACATTTATATAACAAAAATTTGGTGTGGCACCGTCACTACTTTCTCTTTTCTTGCTAGATTTAGAAACAGTTTTAGAAATATTACATTTCCGTGTGAGCCACTCCTCTAAACCCTATTAGTTCATTATTAAAATATTAAAGGCTTTAATTAAATAATAATAATAATAATAGTAAAACATTTCAACTTCGTCAGAGAACTTTCACTACATAATTTTGGAAATTCACAGATATTAGACAAAGTTTTGAATAGTAGTCCAATACGATCTTCATAATACTAAACATAAAAATCATTTATTTATTCTTTTAAAGTTATGCCGGTAAAAGATGGGGAAAAAATATCATTATCCTACGTAAAAATTTCAAAACGCATAAACGTAACGTATAAAATGTCTCAAAACAACATTTTGCATGCCATATGACTAAGAAATTTTTTTTTAACCTTATAATTAAACAATTTATTAGGACAAAAAGTAGTTTGCTAAAGCATTTTCCTTAATTACATTGAATAAAAAAGAACGTATTCTCCTAATTTTGGGTACACCTATATATATACGCGTCAAAAATGCATATGCATAAAATGTATACGCACCACTTAAAAAACATAAAATTAGTACAGTAAAAGATAAATATAATTTCACATGTAACGTATTTTCATGAACTTCCAAATAATGTCTTCAATAAATCCGATTCTGTTGTTTGTCCCTATAAATAAATAATTAATGATATTCATACCATATTCTATATAAAACTCTTTGTTGCTCTTATAAGAAACATATACTTTTTTTATTTTATTTAGTGTAGTCTAAAATGTTAAAATGCCAAAGGATAAATTTTGCCCACAATTGTAATATGAATACCTTTGAATATCCTTGTATAAGAAAAAATTGTGCGATATTAATAAAAATGTCTAGCAACACCCCTTAAAGATTGAGATTTATAATATCTAGTTTCGACTTTATGCTTGTATTTGTTGTGAGGATAGGCGCCAAAGTAGGGATTCGTGCTCATTCTCTCCATTCTTGATGTGTGATAAATCTAAATAAATATCAAAAGGATAGGAATTAATCCAAAGTTAATGATTTTATTTATATAGTTAGGAAGTTAAAATGGAGCTGTACTGGCCACCTTGCGAGTTGATAGATGGACCACCAAAGTCTTATTTTGGATACTGAGACCGAAGAAGATATCCACTGTGTTGTTGGAGAGACGGAATTGTGAAGTTTGGTAGAGTAGAAGGAAGAAGAATTACAGAAAATAGGACAGATTGGAATCACCTAGGAGAGCTGTTCATCCTGCAGTGGATTGATAAAGGCTAAAACTGATGATGATGATGATATATATATATATATATATATATATATATACATATATATGAAAATGAAGAGGAAAACCCTAATTGCTAGTAACAAATTCACTAGATAATTGTAATTTTGTTTATATTTTTTCAAATCTATATTATTTATTTATTTTCACTTATAGTTTTTAAGAATCTGTTGATATTACACGTGGAGCAACGAGTTTGTAATTAACTATTGAGAATAATCATTTCATAAAAACATCTTGATAAAAAAGTGATTGATTAGAAGTATATATTGTTTTCCTAAAAAGTATAAATTACATTTTATTTTATTTTATTTATTTATTTATTTTATTTTATTTTTTTGATAGATTAAGTGAGAAAAGTTGTCTAGCGTTTCGTTTCTTAGATCATGTTTTTGATACATAAACTATTTTTAGATATATAGATTAGATATAAATTAACCCATGAAGAATAGCTAGATTTTTGATATCGACAACAGTAATTAAATGAAGATGATTTAATCTCAGTTCAGTAAATGCATTTATTTACCATCCTAAAAAAAAAAACTATGCATAAACAAATAGCTTAATCTTTAGCATTAAAAAGTGAAAAAAAATTGCTCTAATCCACATTTGGACGGGAAAATCGTAGCAAAACACCACAAATTTAACTGTTAAATAATTAAAATAATAAAATAGAAAACCACAATAAAGCGACAAAATATAATGCCAGACACATGACGTCATATAAACAATCACATGTCTTCACATTATAATCTAATAAAATAAAATTAACAATAAATAAATCTATTATAGTAGATTAGTCAATATGACCGGATTTAACAATGTTAAAATTAAAACAAGGCCGTCAGATAGAAATTTGGACGAATAAGAATTAACTAGTATCGCCCAGTGGTCGAAACTCGACCATTTTTTTTTTTGAAAAGCGAGGCAAAGCAAAGTTATTGCCTTGTCCTAAATGGAATGCAATTGCAACACAGCTGCGGCAATTGTTTGCCGATATTCACTCTAACTGAATCAGCAGAGTTTTACTTAATATAACTATTTCTCTCTGTAGATGTTAGCCTTTCCTGAAATGAGAGAAAATCGCAACGTGAAAACACCCCTTCTTGTGTGATACAGCCCAGACGCTAATAGGTACCATGTCAGACCAAGATCCAACCAAGTATCAAATTCTGTTAAATTAATTCGATTTGTTCATAAAGTACAGTGTTTGAACAAAAAAAAAAAAAAAAAAGATATTTTTTAAAAATGGTCGAACTGAGTTCGGGAAATTTCAAAACGTGTAACTTTATCGAAAACCGAAAATCTAAAACATTTCTGAATCTTATATTTTCTACTTATATATGCAGAGGAAAGAATAATAAATCCACTTTTTAAAAAATAAAAATAAGTAGTCAATTTCACTAATTTCACTTAATTAAAATGCAAGGAAATCTCAAAACGTGTAAATTCATCGAAAACCGGAAATCAAAATTTTTATGAATCTTCTACTTTCTTCTTCTACCCACAAAAGCTAGCAATAAAGACACTTTTTTAAAAAATAAGTAGCCAATTTCAGTTAATTGAAACGTAAAGAAAGCTCAAAACATGTAAATTCAGCAAAAAACGGAAATCGGAATTTTTTCCGTATCGTCTACTTATACGTGCAGCAGTTAGTAACAAATCCATTTTCCTTTTATTTAGTATATTAGTTCAATATTTATTGTTTAAATATCACCCTTTGAAATGAAATGTTTATGTTTACATTCGAAACTGGAAGTTTGCCATTTTTTTTTCTGGAGTTTTGTGATTTTAAATTAAAATTTTATCAATTTTACAGAAAAAATAACTCAATCAAACACATGTAGACAGTAACTTATATATAACTATACCCAAATATCGGAATTAAAATCGGCAGATAATTTCCGTTATTTTTTAATAATTTTTTACAAAAAACTCAATGGACAATTAACATAGAAAATCTTTTACATGGCTCCATGGACACACAGTGACGTCATCACTTCGCTTGCGTATAGTGATGCTACATTATACAAATTACTGTGTCTATGGTTTTATTTGAGCTTTATGAAATTGCCAGATTTAACAACTTTCTACTTTTAGGTATTTTTTAATGTGAAGGAATACGTGTATAAAAGGGAAAAATGGGGGAAAATGCATAAAAAATAAATGTATTTTTATATACCTTCTTGGCATCGTAAGAAAATAATATTTGTATTCGCACCTTCCGGCTAACCATACCTTTCGAATGATACCATTTTCAACCCTCTACTCCCATAATTAATATGTTAAAAAGGGACAACAAATTTTATGCTTGCCTATTAATATATAGATAATAATAATAATAATAAACAATTAACGTTTTAATAATCTATAACAATGAATAGAACAATGCAGGAATCATTCATTTTAGGCATAGAAAATAGTAAAAAAAAAAAAAAAAAAAAAAAAAAAAAAACTTTGATTAACAATTGGGGGTTAAAATATGTACAACAATAACACAATTCCTGTTAAATCATTAAAATAAAAAAAGCAAATACAACAATAAATGTTAAGAATGCAAAAAAATAGCATGTTATGTTACACGCGAGGAAAACACAATTTATAAGGATGAAACAAACGGAAAAATATTAAAAACATCCTATGATTATGAACTCGTCCACAGTTTATATATTTATATATTTTTTTTTCATTATTATTATTTCTGCACTTTAAGGTAAATTATATCGTGTCTATTTTGTGAAAATAATTAGCACCATCCCCTTTATATGTATTTTGCACTTTATATAGAGGCATTAAGCATTAATGTCCAGTTGCTATAAAGGAGATAAGGCAAAGAAAATAAAAGCATGTCCCTTTTCTTTATTGAAGACAGCTGAATTTCATTGCAGCGCATGAAATACATGGTAGTAACTCTTTTCACAAAAAAAAAAAAAAAAAAAAAAAGATGGTATCACAGATTTAAAAAGAAGATATTTTTGTGTTTTTAGTTTACTATTTTTGGAAAAGTACATTGTTTGTCTCTGTAGACGTTCCTTTAAAATTTGCTTGTTTAATTCCTGTATTATTCCTGATCTACAAATGAGGAGCAAACATTCAAACCATGTTTTCTTCTTCGGATACAATATTTTCAAAAACACACGCAAAAAAAAAAAAAAAAAAGATGGTATCACAGATTTAAAAAGAAGATATTTTTGTGTTTTTAGTTTACTATTTTTGGAAAAGTACATTGTTTGTCTCTGTAGACGTTCCTTTAAAATTTGCTTGTTTAACTCCTGTATTATTCCTGATCTACAAATGAGGAGCAAACATTCAAACCATGTTTTTTCTTCGGATACAATATTTTCAAAAACACACGCACAAGAAAAAAAAAAAAAAAAAAGTACTTTTTTTTTTTTTTTTTTTTTTTTTTTTTTTTTTGAGAAAACAAGGTTTTGATGTTTCTCCTCAAATATTCAATTCACTTTTAATAGTTTAATTCGTATGATGTTATTTTAGCTTTAAATATTTTTTTATAGTTAGTTTCCAAATTATTCAATGGAGTGTAATAACGATTAATAATATTTCCCCGACTAAACTTTAGTCTTTTTGAGCTCTCTATATAAAGGATTATTTATGATTAAAATACTTGTATATTTACTGGGGGAAAAATAATGTAACAGTTAATTCATAGAAGTGTATTTATAAATTAATTTTAAGCATGGTTTATTTTATTATTTTCAAAAAAACTCTACATTTTGTAAATGTAAAATAAAGAAAGAGAAAAAAATTTTTTTTTGAACATGTTACACCTGTGCTTTTTCATCCTATAAAATTTTTTCTTTATAGCTCTTGTTCATTACTATTATTGATAAGCGATAAAATACTTACTTTATGATTTATAATTTAAAATTATTATCAAACATTTTATAACATAAGCCGCATTTTTATTTATTTTATTTTGTTTACTTCCAGCAAATTTTCAATAATGCCATGTAACTGAATATTTTTGTGTGGCTCTGTAAATCTAATGCTAGTTATACTATATTATATAGAAAAAATTCTTTTGTGCATACGAATAACAAATTTCAATTTTATTAAGTTTTGTGCAAAGTAAAGTTATTAAAATTTGATTTATAAAATATCTCTCACAGAACGCAATATTTTGGAATACTTTCGAGTGTCCCTGTACACAAACCCGTGGTGGTATTTACTCCATTTTCAACGGGAACATCCGATAGTGAACTTGAATAACTTGAATAACATATTTCAATTTCATGAAAATTTGTGTAAAGTAAAGATATTAAAATATGGTTTATAGAAATACCTGTCATAGAACATAGTGCTTTGGAACAATTTCGGGTATCTCTGTACACAAACTAGCAGTGGTATTCCCTCCATTTTCGGTAGGGAACATGAAATATGGAACCTGAATAATATAATTCAGTTTCAACAAATTCCGGGAATATTTCCGGGAGTTAAAGTGCGGACAAACAGATCGACAGACAGACAAACCGAAGTTATTAACACTTTTTAACCTTTTGGGAAAGTGTTAAAAATATATGGGAAACAGTATGATAATGTTTACAAAACACATCTGCTGAAAGATCGCATTTTGTGTAATTAAAAAAAAAAAACTCTATTCAGCGAATCTATAAATTTGTGGACTATGAACTTCAAATCACTATTTTTAGCCAATTCGTAACTTTTGTGAAAATCTGTTTAAAGTCAACTTATGTAAAAAAAAAATGTCGTTTTTTATTCCAACCAAATAACATTTGACTTACCATTTAACGTGATCTGGAAGTCGGAAGTTTGCTAGCTCGAAGATTTGAAATATCAATGAAAAGTGGTTTGAAAAACACATTTTAATTTGTTTTAAAAATCTATGAAACAAATGTTTATAAAACTCATAACAAAGAACCACCTCAGTTAAATCCGAGCTCCAATCAAAACACCAGAGTGAAATTTTTTTATTCATTTGGAAGCTGCAATGGCACACACGCAGACAAATAAATCTCTCAAACTTATGACACCCATCTTTTTAGCCGGGGATCAATAATCATCAACATTAATCTATATCACACTGATCGCAAAATACAAGGATTGCAACTGATGCGTGATTTCTCCTACAAATAGATCAAATTAATTTTAAGTATACTTATTCATAATTGAAACAGAATCATACCTTTAGATATATAATATTCTTATACATGGATAAGTGGTAGCAATTTTTCTTGTTAGTTTAATATTGCTTTAGATTTTAAGAATCTTTGACTATGTACGTGAAGAACACTTTTAGTTATCAGTTAATGAAAGATTTCAATTCATTAGATTAGTTTATTAGCTTCATCAATCTAGTTAACGCTTTATATAATTCTCACTAAGATTAAGATTTAGTTGGCTTAACTAATTAATGAAAATTGATACTAATTAAGAGTGTTTGTTATTTCTGATGAATTATGGTTGTAAAAATCAATCGTTTTGTAAAAGTACGTTACACATATAATTGACTATTCTAAAAAATTGTAAATAAAAGAAAAAAAAAAAAAACAATCAAAATGTAGTGAAATTTGTATTTCCACTTAAAGAAATTTATTAACGTAAAATATAATCCTTTTTTAAATTAATTTTATTTTCAATTATTTATTATGATGTATATTTTCTGTAATGTAGAGTAATTTTTAGAAATATATACATATGTACATGTATATGTGGTTAGTGTAATTCCACAACTCATCAGTGGGCGCTGCATCTGACGCCTGCTGGAGGATGAAAGCAAGATATTTTATGTCTTTTTCCGAAGAATACCTTTCTCCCTACAAAGACAATTGTGCGGGTGGAAGTATTTTTCTTTATCGCAGAATTCAAAGTTGATTGCACTATACTTATTGAATAATGAAAGCTGTTTTAATTAGGGGATCTTTAGTATTTAGCAGTTTGCACATTATTTGTATGAGAATAGGGTAAAAATATATCTAAATAAGAATATGCTATGGTGAAATCTCGACTCTGTGCATTGCTGCTTTGTTACTGCACTCTTGACAGAATTCCTTCGTTTGAGGAAGTAGCATACTAAATTTTTAGATATGAAATTTTTCAAAGCTCTTTTTTTCTTCAATATTATCATTTATCTTAGGTTATTTAATTGTAGGAATAAAAGTGCAATTATTGGTTTTATCATAACTTCTATTTATTGTTTATTCTCATTAAAGTAGATTAATGTATAATAAATATTCACAAAAATAAATTTTTTGTTCAGTCTTTTCTAAGAAATATTTAACGTGTAATGCTTACTACGATGGATTTGATTAAAAAAAAAATATAAAAAAAAGTAAAAGAAATTAAAAGCATTTTTAAAAGTACAAAATATTCACATTTATGTAAGAAAAAATAATCAATCTTCTATTAAATAGCATATTATAGCCATTTTCCTATAGACAGCAGTGATAATAAAAATAGTTAGAGTAGCAATTTAATGCAGGGAACATTTCAACGTTTACACTGTTGTTTTATGAATCAAGAAAACTGTTAAAATAATTACAAAATCCAAAGTACTTCATTTAAACTGAGAAAGTCTCAAAGAAATCTAAATTTTATTTATATAATAAGTGCGCACTATTTTATCAAACCACAAAATCAAGATTCGTGTCTGTCATTAATTTAAATAATTCCCACGTAGCTTATTAACATAAAGAATTTAGGCAGTAAAGGGAAACTCTAGTCGATATTACATATCTCTAGGGTGAAATAAAGTTCTATTCCTTATTCCTTAAGTTATACGAATAAAGAAGGGTACATAAATTTCTATTTGTTCGAAAAAGCATTAATATCGAAAATTATCTTCCACATGGATATTAACAATATGTATTATTATTTTTTTTTTAACTAAGTCTTTTACGAACTTAGAATGTTCAAATAACAATTGTATACTGACGGTTCTTGTGAGGGTTTGTAAAATATTTTTTTAATACTAAAAATATATAACTTTGCCTTTCATATATATTTTCGCAGTATTAAATAGTAACTTAAAACTTTCATGTAACAGTGACTTAAAACTTTCGTTTTAATTAACTAGATATAAAAAATAATTCTTAAACTAAAAATATAGAATTAATATACTTTTAGAAAATCTTGGCTATTTCAGCAAGATATTAATGATTCAAATAAAATGAAAAGTTATTGTTTTCTAGAAATGTGATTATTTTATTATTAGCTATTGATAACAGAAATTAAGCATGGTGAAAAAAAACGATAAATAGATAACTAAAAATAAATAATAAGAATAATATTAAGTGCAGTTTTTACTTCAAAAACAAAAATAATTATGATTTTTACAATTTTTTTGTACGAAACAGTATAAAAATATACATTACGAGTGCTTCGTTTAAAATTTCTGAATATATGCAATATCACTGAAATGATTAGAAAATATACATTTATATAACAAAAACTTGGTGTGGCACCATCACTTCTTTCTCTTTTCTTGCTAGATTTAGGAACAGTTTTAGAAATATTATATTTCCGTGTGAGGAACTCCTCTAAACCCTATTAGTTCATTATGAAAATATTTAAGACTTTGATTATATAATAATAATAATGAAAAAAAAAAATATTTCCACTTTGTCAGAAAACTTTCACTACATAATTTTGGAAATTCACAGATATTAGACAACGTTTTGAATAGTAGTCCAATGCGATCTTCAGAATACTAAACTTAAAAATCATTTATTTATTCTTTTTAAGTTATGCCGGTAAAAGATACGCAAAAAAATATCACTTGAAGTTTCATTATCCTACGTAAAAATTTCAAAACGCATAAATATAATAAAAACTTAAAGTAAAAAAAATTCTCCAAACAACATCTTGCATACCATATGACTATGAAAATATTTTTTAACATTATAATTAAACAATTTATTAGGACAAAAAGTAGTTTGCTAAAACATTTTCCTTAATTACATTAAATACGCGCAAAAAATGTATATGCATAAAATGTATACGCACCATTTAAAAAACATAAGATTAGTACTGTAAAAGATAAATATAATTTCCCATGTAACGCATTTTCAGGAACTTCCAAGTAATGTGTTTAATAAATCTTAATTCTGTTGTCTGTCCCTATAATGAATAATTAATGATACTCATACCATATTCTATATAAAACACTTTTTTGTTCTTATAACAAACATATACTTTTATTTTATTTTATTTAGTGCAGTCTAAAATGTTAAAATGCCCAAAGGACAAGTTTTGTCCAGAACTGTAATATGAATACTTTTGAATGTCCATGTATAAGAAAAAAAAAATGCGATATTAACAAAAATGTCTAGAAACATCCCTTAGAGATTTAGATTTATAATATCTAGTTTCGACTTTATGCTTGCATTTGTTGTGAGAATAGGCGCCAATATAGGGATTCGTGCTCATTCTCTGCATTCGTGATGTGTGATAAATCTAAATAAATATCAAAAGGATAGGAATTAATCCAAAGTTAATGATGTTATTTATAGAGTTAAGAAGTTAAAATGGAGCTGTACTGGCCACCTTGCGAGATGGTAGATGGACCACCAAAGTCCTATTTTGGATAATGAGAGATAAGAAAAGATCGAAGAAGATATCACTGTGTTGTTGAAGAGATAAAATGTGAAGTTTGGTAAAGCAGAATTAAGAAGAATTATAGAAAAAAGGACAGACTGGAATCACCTAGGAGAGCTGTTCATCCTGAAGTGGATTGATAAAGTCTAAAACTGATGATGATGATGATGATGATGATGATATATATATATATATATATATATATATATATATATATATATATGAAAAGATAAAATAAGCAAGATTCTAAATTAATATTTAAATTAATATTAATTGATATCTTAATAGTATTACTTCAGAATAAATCTTAATTTTAAGAACAACTTTGTGAGAGTTCTTTTTTAGCGCCCCAGTAAAGTTAGTTTTTCAGCAAAGCACGTCGTAGCGCGGGAATCGCGATTAGAAGAAGTTTCATAATCAAAATTATGCAATAGTTGAAATTAGCGGCAATGCATTGCGAAATACGAAATCCTGGATATCCGGGTCAGCCAAAAAAGGAATGTGGGCTGGATTTTAGCTGACCTAATTATCCAATAAGCATTCATAAAAATAGTTTGGGTTCCCGCCGAAATATCCATATAAAAACGGGAGCACCCGAAAATCGGGGTCTTTTTCCATGGCAGCTTTTGATTAAATAGTTCACGACAATAACAAGTTTAGTTTAACGGTCCCAGGAGGGGGTTTGATTCGCAGTTCCGCCGTTAATGGAACGATTTCGGCCCGACTCGGCTACAGATCTGTACAGCGTGCTCAAAATGATGTGACTGTTAATAAAGTGTAATATGACTGTCTTCAAATAAACGACTGCATCATCTATTGTGGAGTATTTCTTTGAGTGAACTCTCTTAATATGGAGTGACTGGAATTCATCATCCTACTAAAAGGAATTTGTATTACAATGAATCCGGACAGGATAGTCTACCTGTAAAGGAAAGCCAACAAGTCAGCACCTTATACTAGTTTTAATTATTTGAATGGAGCTGCAATATTTTGCAATATGACCTCCTGGGACCGGCACTTTCCAAAACCAACCGGGAAGTTTTTTCCAAAACCATCCGGAAATTTGCAAAAACAGACCGGACTTTTCTAAATCAAGCCGGACGATGTCAGAAAGAAATAGTGCCCTTAAAAAGCAAGCAACATTAGTAACATCATCTGTACTCAAATGCTATTAGAAAGAAAAAATACTGACTTACACCAGTTTTGTGTGAAAGATGCCAGACAGTGCCTTTAGGAAAAAAGAAGGAAAGACTTAACTTACATCACTTTGCTTCAAATGTTTCCGATTACGTTCTGAAATGCGTGTGACTTACGCCAGTTTTGATCCAAGCTGTTTCGATTGCTCTCTTAAGTGCCGTGTTTCAAGTGCTGTGATATAACAAATAGATGGCCCCTTCGGGATGTGTCGCAAGCCTGCCAGAAAAACCTGCTTTTTTTATGTGTTAGCCTAGATGTTTTGAATAAAATTCTCTTACTCCACAGGAAATAAAAATAGGTTTTTTATTTTTTTTTTTAAATTTATTATTGTGTTTTCATCTCAGTGAAAAGCAACAAAAGGGGTGAGTGATTTCATTTCATTTATATTTAGGAAGGATGATTTTTTATTGACTTTATATTTATCTTAATTTGTTAATAAAAATGAATTATGATAATGTTTGACATCGTTTATTTTCGCGATATATTTTATGATTTGAATTGAAAATGTTTTAAGCTTAATTACTTGTTGTCAGATTTAAAATAATAATAATATACCAGATTTTTATTAAGTTTGCAAAAGTATTATATTTCATATGTTAAATTTAGAGATTTTCATAAATACTTATATAGAAAATTAAAATTTTTGAAATTTGATTAAAAAAATAAATAAATAAATAAATAAATTAATTAATTAATTAATAATAATAATAAAATAAAAGAAGATAAAGAAATAAAATAAATTCTTAATTGGTTATTATATTTTATGTTAAGAGATTTAAAAATAAAATTTTCATAAATATTTATATAAGAAATTAAATTTTTTTTTTGAAAAATTTGATTCCTTGTTTTCAGAAATAAGAATTTTGTTGTGTGCTATTTATTACTATAGACAAAGAATAGCCAGAAGTATTTATTTTGAACGTCAATAAAGTTGATTTATTTGTTTATTATTTATATTTATTTATTATTTGGATTTATTTAGGTGATTTAACAACTGTGATATTAAAATATATATATATATATATATATATACTATTTATATTGATTGTGATATTTAATTTATTGAATACTTTGTTAAAGCTGTGGTAATTAATAAATACCGAATTTAATTAGCAAAATTAAATAAATTACCTGTTTCAAAAAAAAAAAAAGTTTTCTTTTTTTTTTCAAAATTTTGAATTGTGAATAGAAGTAAACATGTCCGAAAGTGACACCCCAACATGTTTATTGACACCCCCTAAGGGAACAGAGGAAAATTTACTTGTGGATACCAATTTAGAAAATAACCTACTTAATGTGAGTACATTGCCCTCCCCAAACACACTAGTAAAGGCAATGAGTAGTGCAAATGATGTAAAGAAATCTTTAAATATAAATAAATCTCCCACTGTAAGAGAGGACAATGTCCTCATTGCTTTTTGCCCTGAAAACGGCAGGATGTGGACGTCCTGCCTAATGTATTTTCAAGCCTGGTGTGAGGAGAATGGAAAAGATGAGGTTTGGCGAGTCCGTAATATACAAAGATTTTTGAAGGGTAAAGCCCTCACAGTATATATCAACAACAGCTTAAACATGCTTCATTGGGAGGAATTGGTTGAAATTTTTACAGAGGAATTCACGACACCAGGTGAAACATCTTTAACAGATTTCTCGAGCATTTGCTTTAAGGCAGGTGAAAATGTCATGGAGTATTATCAGAAACAACTCCAAGTAGGGCGAGCACTAGGCTTAGAGCCCAAGTTTCTCATGGAAGGATTAACAGACGGATTGCCACTGACTTTAAGACAACTTGTTGTGGCTAATGCGCCAAAAACATTAAACGAATGGAGGGATCTTGTCCACAAATTAAATAAACTGCAGATATCTGAAAAATCTGCTGATCCCCTTCCAAACAAGTTGCCAGGTCAATTTCAAAGGTTCACCTATCCACAAGACAGGGAAAATAGAAACCCAGTTCAATATGCTCCCCGACCACAACCCTGGAGTTACCGGTTTCCTCATGTGCAGAGACCACATATGAGATACCCTAATCAAAACAGACCAAATTTCACAATCAATACTCGAACCAATCTAAGAGGGCCTAGACCCCAGTTTTCAAACTCAAATACACACTTTCACTTTCAAGGCACTTTGCCTCCTCTCCCATGTAAATATTGTTCCAAACTCAACATCCCTAATGCCTTTCATTGGCATAGTGAATGCCCTTTCAAACAAGAAAATCCAACTCATGTCACAGAAGAGTCAACAGTGGTAGATAATACAACAGAAGGAACAAATAACACCTATTGACAGTTTGCAGCGACCAGTCGCATTATATACAAGGATATCCAAAGAAAAAACAAGCAAACTAATCAAGGTGTTAAACATCCAGAATCGTACTCTACCATTCCTTTAATCTTCGATACGGGCAGCAGCTTAAGCATTATTCCTCAACATTTTGTCCATAAATTTAAACTTCAAACAAAAAAGGTCTCACCATTACACGTCATTCAAACACAGGGGATGTTGACAATTCGAGAAAAATTTTACTTTAAATTACAAATTGGTAATATTACAAAAAATATAGAAATGTTTATATTAGATAATAACTTACCTTATGCTGTCCTTAGCTTATCACATTGTTGTGTGTTTCAATTGACTATTGATTGTGCTAAAAAGCTGGTAAAACAAAATAATGCCATTCTTCCATTGTTAAAAATATATCTAAATGTACACAAACTTTACATATAACTTCTGAAAGTGAAAATACCAATAGTCAAAAGAAAAATTTTAATATTCCAACAAACAATAGAGTAAGGGAGTTCAAGTACACTCAAGCCACTGAGAACCACGTAAATCCTCAGTCTGCTAGAAAAGGAAAACGTCCTACTTTATTATCAAAATATGTCCAAATTTTTGCAAAATCTAAATATGATGTTGGAAGAATTCATATGGAACCACAGAGGATTCGTTTAACTTCAGATTTACCTATTTCTCTCAGAGCATATAGAACTTCCCCTAAGGAAGAAGAAGAAATTAAAACCCAAGTTCAAAATTTATTACAGGCCGGTATTATAAAAGAAAGTTGTTCGCCTTATTCCGCACCTGTAACTTTGGTGTATAAACGGGAAGAAGGCAAAAAGACGCGATTATGTATTGACTTCCGTAAACTCAATTCGATCCCTAAAACAGATGCTGAATCACTTCCCAGAATAGATACTTTGTTAGATAAACTAGCTAAAGCAAAACTTTTTTCCACTCTTGACTTGGCAAGTGGATATTGGCACATTCCTATCCACCCAAAAGATACTGAAAAATTGGCTTTTGCTACAACTTTCGGATTATATGAGTGGAAATACCTTCCCTTTGGGCTTAAAAATGCCCCTGCTATCTTCAATCGAACCATTAGAAGGATTCTAAATAAATACAAAATAGACTTTGACTGTAATTATTTTGATGATATAATTGTATTTTCACAGTCAGAAGATGAACACTTCCAACACCTACAGCAACTTTTTGATATATGTGTTAAAGAAAACTTAAAATTAAAACTATCAAAATGCAATTTTGCCAAAAAAAATTAACTTTTTAGGATACGAAATAACTAATGGCCTAATTACCCCTGATAATCCAAACATTGAAGTAATAAAATATTTGAAACCACCAAAAAATGTCAAGGAATTGCAGAGAGTTTTGGGATCAGTTAACGTTTATGCTAGATTTATTCCAAAATATGCCGAAACAAGAGCTCCTTTAAATAATTTATTAAAGAAAAATGTCCCCTATGTTTGGGACCAGAAATGTGAAAAATCCTTCCAAAAATTAAAAAATGCTCTTATAAGTAAACCTATTTTAAGACTTTATGATCCCAGAACTCCCTGTCAGTTATTTGTTGACGCCTCGAGTCATGGTGTGGGATGTGTTGTTAAACAGGCAGATGTGAATGGTACTTTACACCCAGTGGCATATCGTTCAAGAAATTTACGAGATTATGAAAAAAATTATGCAATTACGGAATTAGAATGTTTAGCAATTATTGATGCCTTAGATACCTTTTATCATTATTTACACGGTCAAAAGTTTGTCATACATACGGATCATGCGTCTCTCACTCGGTTAAAAAATGTTAAAAATTTAAGAGGAAGATTATTCCGCTGGTCCCTTAAACTTAGTATGTTTCACTATGAAATTAAATATCAAAAAGGATCAACAAATATTGAAGCTGATATGCTATTTAGATTGCCTGTTTTGGAAAATGTGTCACACCATGTACACCTCCTAGATTTAAATGAAATTAAAGAAAACCAGAAAAAAGAAAACATAGGTATTAACATTAAGAAAATTCTTGAAATTGAAGATGTAATTGTCATTAAAAAGAAAGGTTTGTATAAGATAATAGTCCCGATGTCATTAAGATTACGCCTCCTACAGAAAACCCACACTCAATTTGGACGCCCAGGAATTTATAAAATGATAAATTTAATTACACCACAGTATTATTGGCCTAATATTAATAAAGATATTGAAAATTTTGTAAAACATTGTCATACCTGTCAAATAAATAAAAAATGTAAACAAAAACGGTTTGGTTCATTACAGGAAGTACCGCCAACAGATAAACCTTTTGAATGCTTGTCTTTGGACACTGTTGGTGGGTTTAACTACTATAATTCTACAAAAAAATATTTGCATTTGGTCGTGGACCATGCAACCCGTTATGTGTGGGGATTTCCATCAAAAAGCGTTACCACTGAAACTTTTACAAACTTTTTAAAACAACTTTTTCAAATTCAAGTACCTAAAAAATTGTTAACAGATAGGAATGCAGCATTCACGGCATCCCGTTTCAAAAAATTCCTTCGAAATTATGATACAAAACATTTGTTAACAAGTAGCCATCATCCCGAATGCAACGGGAAAGTCGAGCGCCTCAATCAGACTATTGTTACGCGTCTAAAATGTAAGGTTAACTCTTCTTCAAATAAAATTCCCTGGACTAAATTAATTGATGAAGTTTTAAATCAATATAACTTAACACCTCACTCTGTAACTCAATTCCCACCTAGTTATTTATTATTAGGAGAATTACCATATGAACCATTATTAGTAAACAATAGTTACTATCCTTCAGTTGATGAAGCTAGAAAAATAGCAAAAGAAAAAACAATACAATATCATAAAAAAAACAAAATCCGATTTGATGCTCGATTTCTCCCTGTTAAATTCAAAGTTGGTGATGAAATTATTTATGAAGAATTCCAATATCCCAACACACGTAAGTTAAGTCCACCTTACTCAGGCCCTTACACAATCTTAAAACAAATATCTGAAGTTAATTTTGAAATAGACAAACCCAGTCCCCATTTTAAAAGAAATTCAGAAATTGTTCATTCATCTAAGTTAAGATATTATAATAACCCTCAAAAATTCAAATTAAGTCATGAATAATTTTATTTAGGGATCAACTCCATGCCCCAAGTATTTTTTTTTTTTATTTATTTATCATTCTCGTGATCTTCTGATCTTCACCACTATAAAGTGATCAGAGAGTGCAGGAAAAATGATTTGTTTTTGCCCTCTGTAAAAATTCACCAATTACCACCTTTATCCCAACTCACCTTTTTGGAAAGACTTGACTTCTCACAAGTTCAGGGGTCGAGTTACCCACAAAAACAATTTTTTTGTTGGCTTGCCAATGGCTGACCAAGCTCTATGTTGATGCCAATGTGGTATTTTAAAACAATTAATTATTAAATAAAGTGATTAAGTTGGTTTTATGTAAATAGTTTGTAAAAAGAAAAAAACCTAGTAGTACTGGTATTCTTAATATTAGTAGTAGTATTATTAGAGTGTATTAAACACTATTGTATCTATTAAATAGTTTTATGTGTCTGTTAAATGTTATATTTATGAAAAAATTATTTGTGTTAGTATGTAAATAAAGTTTCTAGAAATTGTTAAAAATGTACTATGATATAATTGTTTTTCATATACTTTATGTTTGATTAAAATATCTTTGCAGTATTAAAAAGATACACAAAGAAAAACACAGATTTTGTGAAAAGAAAAGTTTGTTTACAATTTACAAAACATTTTTTACAGTATACTGTTAAAATTACAGTGTTATAATTATTGTTATACATATTCTATATGGACTCAATAACCAAGATCAGACTTTTTACAACAATTATTTATTGTCAACGATCAATGTTATTTTTCAAGACATTTAAAAACTTTATTGGCTAAAAGGAACTTTACATTTTAAAGACTTTCCTCAACAAACTAGTTTGTACATAAGAAAGATATCTTGTCAAAAATGTTATGCCGGTAAATATGTTATGTTATAAATTTTTTTTTTCATACAGTATGTCATACGTTTTCATATATTATATTAAACTTTTCTTATGTTTGTAAACAAGTGCTGTAAATACCATTATATGTATCTGGCGAGCACGTTGACCAGTCCAACATACAAGTAAATAAATTAAAAAAAAAGAATTTTTTTTTTTTTTTTTTTTTTTTTTTTATAAATAATGGGAAAGGCCATAACTCCTACTTAAAAAGGATTCCATAACAAAATATTTCAGACGAAATTTTCTAAAAAATAAAATTTTCCATTTTTTAAATAAAATTTTCCATTTTAAATAAATTATTCAAAAAGTTAAGTTTTATAATTTGTCAAATTTTCCATTTTAAGTTTAACTTTCTCCTGGAGTATCTTCTACTTCTGAGGGACTTCCCACATACTTGCAGGAAAGTATGGCTTGGAGGGGGGGGATATGAAAGGATAAAATAAGCAAGATTCTAAATTAATATTTAAATTAATATTAAAGGATACCTTAATTGTATTAGTTCAGAATAAATCTTAATTTTAAGAACAACTTTGTGAGAGTTCTTTTTTAGCGCCCCAGTAAAGTTAGTTTTTCAGCAAAGCACGTCGTAGCACGGGAATCGCGATTAGAAGAAGTTTCATAATCAAAATTATGCAATAGTTGAAATTAGCGGCAATGCATTGCGAAATACGAAATCCTGGATATCCGGGTCAGCCAATAAAAGAATGTGGGCTGGATTTTAGCTGACCTAATTATCCAATAAGCATTCATAAAAATAGTTTGGGTTCCCGCCGAAATATCCATATAAAAACGGGAGCACCCGAAAATCGGGGTCTTTTTCCCTGGCAGCTTTTGATTAAATAGTTCACGACAAAAACAAGTTTAGCTTAACGGTCCCAGGAGGGGTTTTGATTCGCAGTTCCGCCGTTAATGGAACGATTTCGGCCCGACTCGGCTACGGATCTGTACAGCGTGCTCAAAATGATGTGACTGTTAATAAAGTGTAATATGACTGTCTTCAAATAAACGACTGCATCATCTATTGTGGAGTATTTCTTTGAGTGAACTCTCTTAATATGGAGTGACTGGAATTCATCATCCTACTAAAAGGAAGTTGTATTACATATATATATATATATATATGAAAATGTAGAGGAAGACCCTAATTGCTAGTAAAAAATTTACTAGATAATTGTAATTTTATTTATATATTTTGAAAATTATATAATTTATTTATTTTCACTTATTGTTTTTAAGAATCTGTTGATCTTGCACGTGGAGCGACGAGTTTGTAATTAACTATTGATAATAATAATTTCATAAAAACATCTTGATAAAAAAGCGATTGATTAGAAGTATATATTTTTTTCTAAAACGTATAAATTACATTTTATTTTATTTTATTTTATTTATTTATTTATTTATTTATTGATAGATTAAGTAAGAAACATTGTCTAGTGTTTCGTTTCTTAGATCATGTCTTTATACGTTAGCTAGATTTTTAAATTCGACAACAGTAAATAAATGAAGATGATTTAATCTCAGTTCAGTAAATGCATTTATTCGCCATCCTAAAAGAAAAATAAAGCTATGCATAAACAAATAGCTTAATCTTTAGCATTAAAAAGAGAAAAAAATGCTCTAATCCCAAATTTCGACGGGAAAATCGTAGCACAATAAAAGAAATTTAACTGTTAAATATTTAAAATATTAAAATAGAAAACAAGAATAAAGCGATAAAATATACGGAGTGTCTTCATCTACGGGACCGTAGCCATAATATATGCATACACGGGACCGTGGCCCTAATAATGCATACGCGAGACCGTGGATTTAAAAAAAATAAAAGGAATACAGATAGATTCACGGGAGGTTGCTGATGCCATCATAAAATTCTATCCAAACAATGCTTTCCCGTGTATCTACAAAATTCTCTCTGTCAGTGGTAAATCTACGATCCCGTGGATGTAGTCGCAGACAACGAAGTGTCTACATCGACGGGACCGTGGGCATAATAATGCATACACGGGACCGTGGATTTAAAAAATAAAAGGAATACAGATGGATTCACGGGAGGTTGCTGATGGCATCATCAAATTCCATCCAGTCAATGCTTTCCCGTGTATCTAGCAAAATTCTCTCTGTCAATGCTAAATATACGGTCCCGTGGATGTAGTTGCAGCCTAAAATATAATGCCAGGCACATGACGTCATATAAACAATCACATGTCTTCACATTATAATTTATTAAAATAAAATTAATAATAAAAAAAAGCTAATTATAGTAGATTAGACAATATGACCGAATTTAACAATGATAAAATTAAAACAAGGTCGTCACATACAAAATTGGACGAATAAGAATTAATAATAATAATAATAAACAATTAACGTTATAATAATCTATAACAATGAATAAAAGAATGCAGGAATCATTCATTTTAGGCATAAAATAGAAAATAGTAAAAAAAAAAAGAAAAAAAAAAAAAAACATTGATTAGCAATTGGGGACTAAAATATGTACAACAATAACACAATTCCTGTTAAATCATTAAAATAACAAAAGCAAATACAACAATAAATGATAAGAATTTTAGAAAAGCGTGTTATGTCACACGCGAGGGAAACACAATTTATAAGGATAAAACGAACGGAAAAAAATAAAAACTTCCTACGATTATGAACTTGCCTATAGTGCCTACATTTATATATATATATATATATATATTTTCTGTACCTTAAGGTAAATTACATCATGTCTATTTTGTGAAAAAAGTTAGTATCATCCCCTTTATATATATTTTACACTTTATATAGAGGCATTAAGCATTAATGTCCAGTTACTATAAAGGAGATAAGGCAGCGAAAATAAAACCATGTCCCTTTTCTTTATTCATGACAGTTGTATTTCATTGCAGGGCATGAAATTCATAGTAGTAACTCTTTTCACACACACATACACACACACAAAAAAAAAAAAAAAAAAAAATGATGGTGACCTTTACTTCCGGGGTACAGATTTAAAAAGGAGATATTTTTGTGTTTTTAATTTACTATTTTCGGAAAAGTACATTGTTTACCTCTGTAGACGTTACTTTAAAAGTTGCTTGTTTAATTCTTGCATTATTCCTGATCTACAAATGAAGAGCAAACATTCATACCAGGTTTTCTCCTTCGGATACAATATTTCCAAACACACAATAATAATAAACACAATAAACTAATAAATTAAAAAATATCTAAACTTAAACCCTAATTATCATATATTTAGCTGTGTTTCTAGTTACTAAGAAAATATGTAGACATACTATTTTATGATGTGTTCAAAAATAAAATACTAAATTTTTTTTTTTGGGGGGGAAAACATGGTTTTGATGTTTTCTTCTAGAATATTTAATTCACTTATAAAATTTTATTCATATGATGTTATTTTAGCTTTAAATATTTTTTATAATTAGTTTCCAAATTATTTAACGGCGAGTAATAACGATTAATAATATTTCCATGACAAAACTTTAGCCTTTTTGAGCTCTCTATATAAAGGATTATTTATTATTAAAATACCTGTATATTTACAGGGGAAAATTATCTAATGGTTTAATTCATTGAAGTGTATTTATAAATTAATTTTAAGCATGATTTATTTTATTATTTCCAAATAAACCCCACATTATGTAAATGTAAAATAAAGAGAGAGAGAAAAAAAAAATTCTTTTTGAACATGTTACACCTGTGCATTCAAAAGTTAATTTTTTAATTCACAAGTTAAATCAAAAGTTAATTTTTTAATTTATTTGTTTATATATATATATAATGACATTGCAAATAATTTCTGTCGTGATTACAAAACACACAAGCTTTGGATATATATATATATATATATATTAATAAAAAATCCCTGAATATTACTGATAATAAAAATAGGAGAGTTCGACATTGAAATATGCTTGCCGTTAAAGTGGCTCAGATTAACTCGTGGTACTTGAACCAATTAGAAATTTATAACTAATATTTTAACCAATTAGAATTATACTTTTCGCACAAAAAGATTTAAATATAATTAAAGCCGCTTCTGTTATACTTGTCATACATAGTCGAATAATTTATTCTTAATTCATTATCATTCAGTCAGATGCCATTTAAATCAATATTTAGTGACTTTATGCAATTCTTTAAAAAAGGTAGATTGTATATTCTCTAAATATCTCATCGTAATTCCATTTTTTATAGATTATTTAATTTTATATAATAATTGTCATAAATTAAAACATTCATAAAATTAAGAAGTATTTCGGTAAATTAGAAAATGTAGTCGAAATATTCTCTCACGAACTTAAAACAAAATCTCCTAAAACCAGTGGTTTCGAATTATGCAGAATATTCCATACTTCTTTTCTATTGCAACTTTTTGTCCCCCCCCCCCCCCAAAAAAAAAAAAAAAAAAAAAAAAAAAAAATAAGCTTTATATTTAATACAAAAAGATCATAAATTTTGCAGCTAAAATCTAAACATCAAATATTGTCCAAATAGTATTTTAACTTTTCATAGTAATTATTTTACATAAAATTTTTTCCAAGCATGACAGTTTGAATGTGACAAAATTCTTAAAACTTAAAAGGAAAGCATTTCTCTTACTAATATAGATTGTTGCATTAAAAGGAATATAAATCAATACCTTTTAACAGCAGGTAGAAGCTATGAAATAATGGAGACTTACAACAAATAAACAATGACTTCTATATTCCAGTCACCAGGAGTATCTCCGGGTAGAAGTGACTTTACTGCCATTCTCTTTCTAATCGGCATGATGAAATGAAGCAACACTCGACATCACGACTATCTATCATCAATTTTTCCCGAAAAGGTGAGACCTCCAGCTTATGAAAACACCCGGCACGATGACAAAGGCATGCCGCCCCTTTTCAAATCAACTGAACAAACATTTCGTTCATAGAAATCCGAATATCAGTGGCTAAGATCTCTTCATTTCAAGTCGCAACTGAACCTAAAAAAAAAGACCAAACTGTTTGCATTTTTGGACGGGAAAAGATCAAGTAAACTTGCCCAGAATTATATAGCAAAATTGGAAATAACAGACTATTTAAAATAGCCATTGGAAGGAGAAGATATTTGCCCTCTAAACTTTTGGAAGGAAAATGACAAAATATCTCCAAAAATTGCAGAAATTAGTTCAAAATATCTCTCTATCTTCAGCACCCGTAAAGAAGTTATTCAGTGCCGCTGGAAAATTCCATACGAGTTCCCGCACGCTAATAAAAGCGGAAAACTTTGAAAATTTAATTTTGATTAAATTAATTAAAAATATTTAAAAGAATTTTAAATCTCTCCTGCATTCTATTTGTATATGTATGAAGTTCAATGTTCAGAAATAACAAAAAATAAAAATTAATGGATTATTAATTGATTTTATTTATTTATTTATTTATTGGGGGAGGGGGTGTAGTAGTGCTAAATTTTACAGACGAGAAATATTTGTTTATGAATATCCCTTTGAGAAACACAAATATATTATCTAGACCATTTAATAAAATAATTTAATTAATACAGGTGCCATCAACTAAACTCATTATTTATTATAGGCAACAGAATTGCACATCTAATTTTCAATTTTTAAATTTATATCAATATGATATTTCTCCTTTGTAAAAAAAAAAAAAAAAAAAAAAAAAAAATTAAAGTTTCTTACATTCTTTTAAATAGAGATTTAAATAAAACAATTTATAAAAACATTAATAAAAAGCTTGATTTTCTTGAGAAACCTACTCGCTATACAGATTTCAGATATTGCAATTTGTTGATAATGTTGCGTACTTGGGGTTCGTGAGTTGTCCGAGAATGAAAGGCCAAACGTACAAAAATTCAGTAATTTATTCACAGAAAGTTCCAGAAAAATACAGGTCTATAAACCAAGTATCAGCTTCAATTCGACCAGTAAACACAGCTTAAACAACAGCTGTCAATAGCAAATCCACAGTACGAACTGTATAGCAATAACACATAAAGCAAGTCTCTTTCAAAGAGGCTCAAGAGCAATGCAAGCACTAGCGAAGCTGGCTGAAGACTGAACTGAACTGACTGCCTTGGCGAGGAAGCGCTCCTTATATACTGTTCCATGGAACCCAGATTTTTCGAGAAAACTCTAGAAAGTGGTCAACCAATCAACTTACAGCTTCCATATTTGGTATATCCCATATAAGGATTTTCTCGCCAAGGTCGCCAAAAAAATCGCCAAGGTGGGAGAAAGTCGCCAAATTTGGCGCCAAATCAATTACCTGCCTTATTGGGACTTTTTAATGCGTTTTTAAGGGAAAATAAGGCTATTTCAACGCTAAAACGACTAGAAATGCACAAAATTAGCACTTTATCAACTTACTAAGCCTCTTTGAAAGAATTTATACAAAAATAAACACAATTATTTACAATTTTGTAACACTGCCTCCCTCCCAAGGACTGCACGTCCCGGGCAGTGCAACCCTTGGTCAAGAGGCGAAATTAAACAAATTTACACAATCTAAAATACAAAAACTAAGTTGCACATAAAGATAACATAGAAATATAAATTAAGTGAGAAATATTTACAAAATTCACAATTATGTACAAATATTTATATACAAATATTTACAGTGCGCATGCGCAAATTTTACCAGTATTTACATTTTAAATTTTAATGTTACCGTTAATTGTGGTACTTGGCTAGCCGGTTATAGTGCACCACCTTCGGTTTCGATGAAGGTGTTTTAGTGATCCGCACCACTACATCATTCAGCCTTTTTAAGACTGTGTACGGTCCGTCCCAGTTGCACTGTAACTTGGGAGAGAGTCCTTTGCGTCGAACAGGATTCCACAACCAGACCTTCTCTCCTTCCTGGAACTCATGTTGTGTAGCCTTTAGATCGTACCTTGTCTTCATTTTCTCCGTTGCCATGTTAATCCGCTCCCGAGCAAAGTTGTGTACGTCTTCAAATCGTGCCTGGAGATCTTGGATGTACTCCTCGGGCGATGAAGGCGCATCGGGTGGACAACCAAACAGGAGATCACAAGGGAGACGAAGTTCACGTCCGAACAGCATCTGGGCTGGAGTATAGCCGGTGGTTTCATGGACAGCACTTCGATGAGCCAGCAGGAACAATGGCAACTTCAAGTCCCAATCTTGCTGGTTCCTTGATACTAGAAGTGAGAGGTTATTCAGGATGGTACGATTGAACCTCTCGACCATGCCGTCCGACTGGGGATGTAAGGGTGTTGTCCGGGTTTTGTCTATACCCAGAAGTTGACACAGTCCTTTGAAAACATCAGAGGTAAAGTTCCTACATTGGTCGGTATGAAGTTGTAGGGGCGTGCCGTACCTTGACACCCACTGCTGCACTAGGACCTCTGCGACTGTGCATGCCTCTTGATTGGGAATGGGATATGCCTCAGGCTACTTGGTGAAATAGTCCATCACGACGAGGATGTATTTATTTCCACTGGAGGTCCGTGGCAAAGGACCCAAGATGTCGATTGCAATCCGTTCAAATGGTGCTCCCACGTTATACCGTTGCAGTCTTCCTCGACTTCGTTTCTGCGGGCCTTTACGTGCCGCACAAGCATCACAGGATTTACACCATTTCTCCACATCCTCCTTTACCTTGCAGCAGTAGAAGCGTTCCCGAACTTTCTGCAGAGTCTTCATTACCCCAAAATGGCCTCCGGTAGATCTACTATGCAGTTGTTCTAAAACAGCTGGAATTTTTGATCTTGGTAATAAAATCTGCCATCTGAAGCTTTTCCCATCATCAGATTCCCACTTTCTGTATAATACGCCGTTTCTGATATGAAGAGAGTCCCAAAGTGCCCAATAACTTTTCGTAATGGGACTGAATCTGGAAATATCCTGCCAGGAAGGTCTGTTGCTGGTCGTCTCCTTCAGCTGTAATATTGGCTTTACGTCAGGATCTTCCAACTGGGTTTTTCTAAGTTCTTCGTCACTCCATGGATCGGGATCTTGTTCTGATGGTGTCGAGGTAGTAACTTGGCAGGCCACCGGATTTATCGGCAGGTATTTCTGTTCGGCTCTAGAGCAGTACTTGCAGACTTCCGAGCAGGGCTTCCGGGACAAGGCATCTGCATTACCATGTAGAGTCCCTTTACGATGACGTATCTCGAAGTCATATTCCTGGAGGCGTTGTATCCATCTGGCAATCTGTCCTTCCGGGTACTTGAACTGGAGCAACCACGTCAAAGATGCATGATCAGTCCGCAGCAGGAATCTTCTGCCATAGAGGTAATGATGGAAATGTTCTATGGCTTTTACGATGGCGAGTAGATCTTTCCTGGTGGTACAGTAATTCCGCTCTGGTTTAGACAGGCATTTACTCCAATAGGCAATGGCATGTTCTTGCCCATCAATTTCCTGCGACAGAACAGCACCGACACTCTCATGGCTGGCATCTGTATCAAGTATAAACTGTCTGTCGGGCTGTGGATACGTCAAGATAGGCGATGATGTTAAGGCCTCTTTAAGTCGCTTGAACGCTTTTTCACATTCATCTGTCCACAGGAACTTCTGTTCGGCTTCCGTCAGCTTGTGGAGTGGTCTGGCAATATTTGAGAAACCCTTGATAAACTTCCTGTAGTAAGTGCATAACCCCAGGAAACTTCCTAGTTGGTGTACATTTTCAGGGCGATCCAGTTCTCGACTGCACAGATCTTCTCAGGATCAGTTCTCACACCCTCGGCAGAGATGATATGGCCGAGGTAGCTCACTTCACGACGAAACAAGTTACACTTGCCTGGATTCAATTTGTAGTTAGCCATTCTGAGTTTCTCTAGCACCTTCCGGATGTTTCGTAGATGGTCTTCAAAGGTGCGCCCCACAATGATAATATCATCCAAATACACCAGACAAGCCTCATAGGAAAGTCCTTTTAGCACTGTCTCCATCAGGCGTTCGAAGGTGGCAGGTGCATTACGTAATCCGAATGGCATAACTTTATATTGCCACAGTCCTTGTCCCGTGGTGAATGCAGTCTTCTCACGATCATCAGGATGTAATTCTACTTGCCAGTAACCGCTCTTCAGATCCAACGTCGAGAACCATTTATTGCCAGCAAGTGTGTCCAATGTGTCGTCAATTCTGGGAAGAGGGTAACTGTCTTTCTTCGTGATGTCATTCAAACGACGATAATAAACGCAAAATCTTGTTGAACCATCCTTTTTTCGCACCAGTACTATGGGAGACGCCCAAGGACTCGTTGATGGCTTGATGACATCATTGTGCTGCATTTCACTTCGAAGTTCAGTGACCTCTTCCTGTTTAGCAAATGGAAGTCTTCTTGGATGTTGTTTGATTGGAGGATGATTTCCTGTATCAATTCTGTGCTGGGTGATGTTCATTCTCCCGACGTCTTCAGGTGTTCGAGAAAAGAGGTCCTTAAATTCTTGGAGTAGCTTCTCCGCAGCACATCTCTGTTCCTTTCCTAACTCTGCATTCTTGAGTAATTCCGTTATTAATTGTTCAGAAGACTTGGATTCGGTTGATTGCGTGGGGCGGTTGATGCATGTAACAGGAGTGCAGGTTGCTAACACCTCATCCTTCTTCACTGTTCGGACCTTATCGCTGATGTTTGCGACTCTCACAGGAATAGTACTCTTTGAGAGATCAACTAGAGATGAAGCTACCAGAACTCCTCCTGGGCTATTGTCTGTATTCGGGTATTCAATCAGTCCATAGCGGAAGTATTGCTTTGTGGGAGGTGTTTCTGAAACTATTTTCTCTGTGTGTGGAGGGATGGAAATTTCAGACTTGGCTGTTATCTGGCAAATTGTCTGAATGTCTTGATTTTCAGTGTTGAACACAGCGATGTCTTCCGAACTCGAATGCAGTTCATTATTCTTGAAGTCCAACTGAAAGTTAAATTTTCTCAGGAAATCAATTCCAATGATGAAAGGATTTCTTATATCAGCCATATATGCCATATGATGGTAACTGGCATTCCCAAAAGTGATAGTCAAGTTCATTTTTCCGTATATTTTGATTTCGTCTCCGGTCACAGTCTGGAGTTTAACACAGGGCGGCGTCCAGATGATCTTCTCTTGTAATTCTTGAGCCAAATCCGCTCTAATGATGGTCACGTTGGCTCCCGTGTCCAGAATCATCCGGCAGGCGGTATTGTTAACTTGGCCATAGACGTAAAGTCCATTATCGCCGCCACTCATCGATGAAACATGAAATACTGTAAATTGGGGCTCTTTAATTTCAGGCGACCTCCGCCCCGCGAGATGGCCTCCTCTTAGTTTCCCTGTAGTGATGGTGAAGACGGGTGATTTCCTATAGTTAGTCGTACAGGGCAGTTCCTCTTCACGTGACCATCCCCTCCACAGCCCCAGCACTTTATCTTCCGGTCCTTTATTTCCTTATTATTCTCCAGGCTGCGCAATCTCTTTAAGATCTCTTCGATACTTCTCTTCATTTCATTTTCACCAGCAGGCGTATCGTTTAATGAGACTGCTCTTATGGCATGGCGGTCTTTACGAGAGGCTTGTTGGGCTGCCTCTATCCTAAGTGCTTAACCTAAAGCTGATTCTACGTCTCTGATGTTGGAGAGTATCAGCGCTTTTTGAATTTCTGGATCACGAACAGCATCGATAAAGTACTGAAGAGCTAAGTCGTTTCGAGTGTCAGCATGACAGTCTGAGAATGCTAGGTGTGTCAGTCTCTGAATGTCCGCTGCCAGCTCTTGCAAACTTTCGCCCGTTTTCTGGTAACGAGATTTTAGCTGAAGGCGACTATAGTCCTTAGAACACTTCTCTCCGTACCGTAGCTCCAGTGCTCTAGTCAGGGCCTCGAAGTCGTTCCTTTCTTCCTTAGAAACATTTCTCAGGATCTCGGCTGCATCTCCCCGTAATGCTGCTGCTAAGTGGACTGACTTGGCGGTAGAGTCCCAGCCGTTAGCTTCACCAACGATGAAAAACTGCGTCTTATATACATGCCAGGAGGAACTGCAGTCGTAGGTGGATAGCTTAATAACTTCCTGATTCTGGATTCTTCCCCCTTTCTTTTCAATTTCCTGAGGCATGGATTCTAACTTTCCTTCCACTTTTCTCTCCAGATCTTCTTCTATTCTCTTCAGTTTACCTTCTATCTCTGAAAACCTTCCTTTCAGTTCCTGATCAAAATTTTCTTTAACTTTCTCCTCTAAATTCCGTTCTATCCTCGTAACACTCTCTTCAACCTTCATCACATTTTCTTCTATCTTCATAGCTTTCTCTTCAACCTTCATAACATTTTCTTCTATCTTCATAGCTTTCTCTTCAAAACTTTCTTTCATTTTCAAAACTTTCTCTTCAAAATTTTCTTCTATCTTTATAACTTTCTCTTCAAAATTTTCTTCTATCTTTATAACTTTCTCTTCTATTCCATCCATTCTATTTTCCATCACCGTTAATTTACCCTCGATTGATTCTTTCACCGTTGAAAGCTGTCTCTTCATCTCATCTTGATTAGATTTAATTTCTTCCTGAACTTCGCCCAAACTGCTTTTCATTTCCTTCATTTCTTCAGTCAAACCGTCTTTCAATTCTCTTTGCGATGTTTCCATACTTTCTTTCATCTCTCTTTGTCCTGTTTCCATTTTCTCTATCAATCCAGATCTTAACTCATTCATCTGAGCAGTGAGTCCTTCTAGAAATTTCCTCATCTCTTGCTCCATAGCTCTCGTTATCACCATTCACAGACAACCCCACTCCTGACACCAGAAATGTTGCGTACTTGGGGTTCGTGAGTTGTCCGAGAATGAAAGGCCAAACGTACAAAAATTCAGTAATTTATTCACAGAAAGTTCCAGAAAAATACAGGTCTATAAACCAAGTATCAGCTTCAAATCGACCAGTAAACATAGCTGAAACAACAGCTGTCAATAGCAAATCCACAGTACAAACTGTATAGCAATAACACATAAAGCAAGTCTCTTCCAAAGAGGCTCAAGAGCAATGCAAGCACTAGCGAAGCTGGCTGAAGACTGAACTGAACTGACTGCCTTGGCGAGGAAGCGCTCCTTATATACTGTTCCATGGAACCCAGATTTTTCGAGAAAACTCTAGAAAGTGGTCAACCAATCAACTTACAGCTTCCATATTTGGTATATCCCATATAAGGACTTTCTCGCCAAGGTCGCCAAAAAAATTGCCAAGGTGGGAGAAAGTCGCCAAATTTGGCGCCAAACCCATTACCTGCCTTATTGGGGCTTTTAAATGCGTTTTTAAGGGAAAATAAGGCTATTTCAACGCTAAAACGACTAGAAATGCACAAAATTAGCACTTTATCAACTTACTAAGCCTCTTTGAAATAATTTATACAAAAATAAACACAATTATTTACAATTTTGTAACACTGCCCCCCTCCCAAGGACTGCACGTCCCGGGCAGTGCAACCCTTGGTCAAGAGGCGAAACTAAACAAATTTACACAATCTAAAATACAAAAACTAAGTTGCACATAAAGATAACATAGAAATATAAATTAAGTGAGAAATATTTACAAAATTCACAAATATGTACAAATATTTATATACAAATATTTACAGTGCGCATGCGCAAATTTTACCAGTATTTACATCTTAAATTTTAATGTTACCGTTAATTGTGGTACTTGGCTAGCCGGTTATAGTGCACCACCTTCGGTTTCGATGAAGGTGTTTTAGTGATCCGCATCACTACATTATTCAGCCTTTTTAAGACTGTGTACGGTCCGTCCCAGTTGCACTGCAACTTGGGAGAGAATCCTTTGCGTCGAACAGGATTCCACAACCAGACCTTCTCTCCTTCCTGGAACTCATGTTGTGTAGCCTTTAGATCGTACCTTGTTTTCATTTTCTCCGTTGCCATGTTAATCCGCTCCCGAGCAAAGTTGTGTTCGTCCTCAAATCGTGCCTGGAGATCTTGGATGTACTCCTCGGGCGATGAAGGCGCATCGGGTGGACATCCAAACAGGAGATTACAAGGGAGACGAAGTTCACGTCCGAACAGAATCTGGGCTGGAGTATAGCCAGTGGTTTCATGGACAGCACTTCGATAAGCCAGCAGGAACAATGGCAACTTCAAGTCCCAATCTTGCTGGTTCCTTGATACTAGAAGTGAGAGGTTATTCAGGATGGTACGATTGAACCTCTCGACCATGCCGTCCGACTGGGGATGTATAAGTGTTGTCCGGGTTTTGTCTATGCCGAGAAGTTGACACAGTCCTTTGAAAACATCAGAGGTAAAGTTCCTACCTTGGTCGGTATGAATTTGTAGGGGCGTGCCGTACCTTGACACCCACTGCTGCACTAGGACCTCTGCGACTGTGCATGCCTCTTGATTGGGAATGGGATATGCCTCAGGCCACTTGGTGAAATAATCCATCACGACGAGGATGTATTTATTTCCACTGGAGGTCCGTGGCAAAGGACCCAAGATGTCGATTGCAATCCGTTCAAATGGTGCTCCCACGTTATACCGTTGCAGTCTTCCTCGACTTCGTTTCTGCGGGCCTTTACGTGCCGCACAAGCATCACAGGATTTACACCATTTCTCCACATCCTCCTTTGCCTTGCACCAGTAGAAGCGTTCCCGAACTTTCTGCAGAGTCTTCATTACCCCAAAATGGCCTCCGGTAGATCTACTATGCAGTTGTTCTAAAACAGCTGGAATTTTTGATCTTGGTAATAAAATCTGCCATCTGAAGCTTTTCCCATCATCAGATTCCCACTTTCTGTATAATACGCCGTTTCTGATATGAAGAGAGTCCCAAAGTGCCCAATAACTTTTCGTAATGGGACTGAATCTGGAAATATCCTGCCAGGAAGGACTGTTGCTGGTCGTCTCCTTCAGCTGTAATATTGGCTTTACGTCAGGATCTTCCAACTGGGCTTTTCTAAGTTCTTCGTCACTCCATGAATCGGGATCTTGTTCTGATGGTGTCGAGGTAGTAACTTGGCAGGCCACCGGATTTATCGGCAGGTATTTCTGTTCGGTTCTAGAGCAGTACTTGCAGACTTCCGAGCAGGGCTTCCGGGACAAGGCATCTGCATTACCATGTAGAGTCCCTTTACGATGACGTATCTCGAAGTCATATTCCTGGAGGCGTTGTATCCATCTGGCAATCTGTCCTTCCGGGTTCTTGAACTGGAGCAACCACGTCAAAGATGCATGGTCAGTCCGCAGCAGGAATCTTCTGCCATAGATAATGATGGAAATGTTCTATGGCTTTTACGATGGCGAGTAGATCTTTCCTGGTGGTACAGTAATTCCGCTCTGGTTTAGACAGGCATTTACTCCAATAGGCAATGGCATGTTCTTGACCATCAATTTCCTGCAACAGAACAGCACCGACACTCTCATGGCTGGCATCTGTATCAAGTATAAACTGTCTGTCGGGCTGTGGATACGTCAAGATAGGCGATGATGTTAAGGCCTCTTTAAGTCGCTTGAACGCTTTTTCACATTCATCTGTCCACAGGAACTTCTGTTCGGCTTCCGTCAGCTTGTGGAGTGGTCTGGCAATATTTGAGAAACCCTTGACAAACTTCCTGTAGTAAGTGCATAACCCCAGGAAACTTCCTAGATGGTGTACATTTTCAGGGCGATCCAGTTCTCGACTGCAGAGATCATCTCAGGATCAGTTCTCACACCCTCGGCAGAGATGATATGGCCGAGGTAGCTCACTTCACGACGAAACAAGTTACACTTGCCTGGATTCAATTTGTAGTTAGCCATTCTGAGTTTCTCTAGCACCTTCCGGATGTTTCGTAGATGGTCTTCAAAGGTGCGCCCCACAATGATAATATCATCCAAATACACCAGACAAGCCTCATAGGAAAGTCCTTTTAGCACTGTCTCCATCAGGCGTTCGAAGGTGGCAGGTGCATTACGTAATCCGAATGGCATAACTTTATATTGCCACAGTCCTTGTCCCGTGGTGAATGCAGTCTTCTCACGATCATCAGGATGTAATTCTACTTGCCAGTAACCGCTCTTCAGATCCAACGTCGAGAACCATTTATTGCCAGCAAGTGTGTCCAATGTGTCGTCAATTCTGGGAAGAGGGTAACTGTCTTTCTTCGTGATGTCATTCAAACGACGATAATAAACGCAAAATCTTGTTGAACCATCCTTTTTTCGCACCAGTACTATGGGAGACGCCCAAGGACTCGTTGATGGCTTGATGACATCATTGTGCTGCATTTCACTTCGAAGTTCAGTGACCTCTTCCTGTTTAGCAAATGGAAGTCTTCTTGGATGTTGTTTGATTGGAGGATGATTTCCTGTATCAATTCTGTGCTGGGTGATGTTCATTCTCCCGACGTCTTCAGGTGTTCGAGAAAAGAGGTCCTTAAATTCTTGGAGTAGCTTCTCCGCAGCACATCTCTGTTCCTTTCCTAACTCTGCATTCTTGAGTAATTCCGTTATTAATTGTTCAGAAGACTTGGATTCGGTTGATTGCGTGGGGCGGTTGATGCATGTAACAGGAGTGCAGGTTGCTAACACCTCATCCTTCTTCACTGTTCGGACCTTATCGCTGATGTTTGCGACTCTCACAGGAATAGTACTCTTTGAGAGATCAACTAGAGATGAAGCTACCAGAACTCCTCCTGGGCTATTGTCTGTATTCGGGTATTCAATCAGTCCATAGCGGAAGTATTGCTTTGTGGGAGGTGTTTCTGAAACTATTTTCTCTGTGTGTGGAGGGATGGAAATTTCAGACTTGGCTGTTATCTGGCAAATTGTCTGAATGTCTTGATTTTCAGTGTTGAACACAGCGATGTCTTCCGAACTCGAATGCAGTTCATTATTCTTGAAGTCCAACTGAAAGTTAAATTTTCTCAGGAAATCAATTCCAATGATGAAAGGATTTCTTATATCAGCCATATATGCCATATGATGGTAACTGGCATTCCCAAAAGTGATAGTCAAGTTCATTTTTCCGTATATTTTGATTTCGTCTCCGGTCACAGTCTGGAGTTTAACACAGGGCGGCGTCCAGATGATCTTCTCTTGTAATTCTTGAGCCAAATCCGCTCTAATGATGGTCACGTTGGCTCCCGTGTCCAGAATCATCCGGCAGGCGGTATTGTTAACTTGGCCATAGACGTAAAGTCCATTATCGCCGCCACTCATCGATGAAACATGAAATACTGTAAATTGGGGCTCTTTAATTTCAGGCGACCTCCGCCCCGCGAGATGGCCTCCTCTTAGTTTCCCTGTAGTGATGGTGAAGACGGGTGATTTCCTATAGTTAGTCGTACAGGGCAGTTCCTCTTCACGTGACCATCCCCTCCACAGCCCCAGCACTTTATCTTCCGGTCCTTTATTTCCTTATTATTCTCCAGGCTGCGCAATCTCTTTAAGATCTCTTCGATACTTCTCTTCATTTCATTTTCACCAGCAGGCGTATCGTTTAATGAGACTGCTCTTATGGCATGGCGGTCTTTACGAGAGGCTTGTTGGGCTGCCTCTATCCTAAGTGCTTAACCTAAAGCTGATTCTACGTCTCTGATGTTGGAGAGTATCAGCGCTTTTTGAATTTCTGGATCACGAACAGCATCGATAAAGTACTGAAGAGCTAAGTCGTTTCGAGTGTCAGCATGACAGTCTGAGAATGCTAGGTGTGTCAGTCTCTGAATGTCCGCTGCCAGCTCTTGCAAACTTTCGCCCGTTTTCTGGTAACGAGATTTTAGCTGAAGGCGACTATAGTCCTTAGAACACTTCTCTCCGTACCGTAGCTCCAGTGCTCTAGTCAGGGCCTCGAAGTCGTTCCTTTCTTCCTTAGAAACATTTCTCAGGATCTCGGCTGCATCTCCCCGTAATGCTGCTGCTAAGTGGACTGACTTGGCGGTAGAGTCCCAGCCGTTAGCTTCACCAACGATGAAAAACTGCGTCTTATATACATGCCAGGAGGAACTGCAGTCGTAGGTGGATAGCTTAATAACTTCCTGATTCTGGATTCTTCCCCCTTTCTTTTCAATTTCCTGAGGCATGGATTCTAACTTTCCTTCCACTTTTCTCTCCAGATCTTCTTCTATTCTCTTCAGTTTACCTTCTATCTCTGAAAACCTTCCTTTCAGTTCCTGATCAAAATTTTCTTTAACTTTCTCCTCTAAATTCCGTTCTATCCTCGTAACACTCTCTTCAACCTTCATCACATTTTCTTCTATCTTCATAGCTTTCTCTTCAACCTTCATAACATTTTCTTCTATCTTCATAGCTTTCTCTTCAAAACTTTCTTTCATTTTCAAAACTTTCTCTTCAAAATTTTCTTCTATCTTTATAACTTTCTCTTCAAAATTTTCTTCTATCTTTATAACTTTCTCTTCTATTCCATCCATTCTATTTTCCATCACCGTTAATTTACCCTCGATTGATTCTTTCACCGTTGAAAGCTGTCTCTTCATCTCATCTTGATTAGATTTAATTTCTTCCTGAACTTCGCCCAAACTGCTTTTCATTTCCTTCATTTCTTCAGTCAAACCGTCTTTCAATTCTCTTTGCGATGTTTCCATACTTTCTTTCATCTCTCTTTGTCCTGTTTCCATTTTCTCTATCAATCCAGATCTTAACTCATTCATCTGAGCAGTGAGTCCTTCTAGAAATTTCCTCATCTCTTGCTCCATAGCTCTCGTTATCACCATTCACAGACAACCCCACTCCTGACACCAGAAATGTTGCGTACTTGGGGTTCGTGAGTTGTCCGAGAATGAAAGGCCAAACGTACAAAAATTCAGTAATTTATTCACAGAAAGTTCCAGAAAAATACAGGTCTATAAACCAAGTATCAGCTTCAAATCGACCAGTAAACATAGCTGAAACAACAGCTGTCAATAGCAAATCCACAGTACAAACTGTATAGCAATAACACATAAAGCAAGTCTCTTCCAAAGAGGCTCAAGAGCAATGCAAGCACTAGCGAAGCTGGCTGAAGACTGAACTGAACTGACTGCCTTGGCGAGGAAGCGCTCCTTATATACTGTTCCATGGAACCCAGATTTTTCGAGAAAACTCTAGAAAGTGGTCAACCAATCAACTTACAGCTTCCATATTTGGTATATCCCATATAAGGACTTTCTCGCCAAGGTCGCCAAAAAAATTGCCAAGGTGGGAGAAAGTCGCCAAATTTGGCGCCAAACCCATTACCTGCCTTATTGGGGCTTTTAAATGCGTTTTTAAGGGAAAATAAGGCTATTTCAACGCTAAAACGACTAGAAATGCACAAAATTAGCACTTTATCAACTTACTAAGCCTCTTTGAAATAATTTATACAAAAATAAACACAATTATTTACAATTTTGTAACACTGCCCCCCTCCCAAGGACTGCACGTCCCGGGCAGTGCAACCCTTGGTCAAGAGGCGAAACTAAACAAATTTACACAATCTAAAATACAAAAACTAAGTTGCACATAAAGATAACATAGAAATATAAATTAAGTGAGAAATATTTACAAAATTCACAAATATGTACAAATATTTATATACAAATATTTACAGTGCGCATGCGCAAATTTTACCAGTATTTACATCTTAAATTTTAATGTTACCGTTAATTGTGGTACTTGGCTAGCCGGTTATAGTGCACCACCTTCGGTTTCGATGAAGGTGTTTTAGTGATCCGCATCACTACATTATTCAGCCTTTTTAAGACTGTGTACGGTCCGTCCCAGTTGCACTGCAACTTGGGAGAGAATCCTTTGCGTCGAACAGGATTCCACAACCAGACCTTCTCTCCTTCCTGGAACTCATGTTGTGTAGCCTTTAGATCGTACCTTGTTTTCATTTTCTCCGTTGCCATGTTAATCCGCTCCCGAGCAAAGTTGTGTTCGTCCTCAAATCGTGCCTGGAGATCTTGGATGTACTCCTCGGGCGATGAAGGCGCATCGGGTGGACATCCAAACAGGAGATTACAAGGGAGACGAAGTTCACGTCCGAACAGAATCTGGGCTGGAGTATAGCCAGTGGTTTCATGGACAGCACTTCGATAAGCCAGCAGGAACAATGGCAACTTCAAGTCCCAATCTTGCTGGTTCCTTGATACTAGAAGTGAGAGGTTATTCAGGATGGTACGATTGAACCTCTCGACCATGCCGTCCGACTGGGGATGTATAAGTGTTGTCCGGGTTTTGTCTATGCCGAGAAGTTGACACAGTCCTTTGAAAACATCAGAGGTAAAGTTCCTACCTTGGTCGGTATGAATTTGTAGGGGCGTGCCGTACCTTGACACCCACTGCTGCACTAGGACCTCTGCGACTGTGCATGCCTCTTGATTGGGAATGGGATATGCCTCAGGCCACTTGGTGAAATAATCCATCACGACGAGGATGTATTTATTTCCACTGGAGGTCCGTGGCAAAGGACCCAAGATGTCGATTGCAATCCGTTCAAATGGTGCTCCCACGTTATACCGTTGCAGTCTTCCTCGACTTCGTTTCTGCGGGCCTTTACGTGCCGCACAAGCATCACAGGATTTACACCATTTCTCCACATCCTCCTTTGCCTTGCACCAGTAGAAGCGTTCCCGAACTTTCTGCAGAGTCTTCATTACCCCAAAATGGCCTCCGGTAGATCTACTATGCAGTTGTTCTAAAACAGCTGGAATTTTTGATCTTGGTAATAAAATCTGCCATCTGAAGCTTTTCCCATCATCAGATTCCCACTTTCTGTATAATACGCCGTTTCTGATATGAAGAGAGTCCCAAAGTGCCCAATAACTTTTCGTAATGGGACTGAATCTGGAAATATCCTGCCAGGAAGGACTGTTGCTGGTCGTCTCCTTCAGCTGTAATATTGGCTTTACGTCAGGATCTTCCAACTGGGCTTTTCTAAGTTCTTCGTCACTCCATGAATCGGGATCTTGTTCTGATGGTGTCGAGGTAGTAACTTGGCAGGCCACCGGATTTATCGGCAGGTATTTCTGTTCGGTTCTAGAGCAGTACTTGCAGACTTCCGAGCAGGGCTTCCGGGACAAGGCATCTGCATTACCATGTAGAGTCCCTTTACGATGACGTATCTCGAAGTCATATTCCTGGAGGCGTTGTATCCATCTGGCAATCTGTCCTTCCGGGTTCTTGAACTGGAGCAACCACGTCAAAGATGCATGGTCAGTCCGCAGCAGGAATCTTCTGCCATAGATAATGATGGAAATGTTCTATGGCTTTTACGATGGCGAGTAGATCTTTCCTGGTGGTACAGTAATTCCGCTCTGGTTTAGACAGGCATTTACTCCAATAGGCAATGGCATGTTCTTGACCATCAATTTCCTGCAACAGAACAGCACCGACACTCTCATGGCTGGCATCTGTATCAAGTATAAACTGTCTGTCGGGCTGTGGATACGTCAAGATAGGCGATGATGTTAAGGCCTCTTTAAGTCGCTTGAACGCTTTTTCACATTCATCTGTCCACAGGAACTTCTGTTCGGCTTCCGTCAGCTTGTGGAGTGGTCTGGCAATATTTGAGAAACCCTTGACAAACTTCCTGTAGTAAGTGCATAACCCCAGGAAACTTCCTAGATGGTGTACATTTTCAGGGCGATCCAGTTCTCGACTGCAGAGATCATCTCAGGATCAGTTCTCACACCCTCGGCAGAGATGATATGGCCGAGGTAGCTCACTTCACGACGAAACAAGTTACATTTGCCTGGATTCAATTTGAGGTTAGCCATTCTGAGTTTCTCTAGAACCTTCCGGATGTTTCGCAGATGGTCTTCAAAGGTGCGCCCCACAATGATAATATCATCCAAATACACCAGACAAGCCTCATAGGAAAGTCCTTTTAGCACTGTCTCCATCAGGCGTTCGAAGGTGGCAGGTGCATTACGTAATCCGAATGGCATAACTTTATATTGCCACAGTCCTTGTCCCGTGGTGAATGCAGTCTTCTCACGATCATCAGGATGTAATTCTACTTGCCAGTAACCGCTCTTCAGATCCAACGTCGAGAACCATTTATTGCCAGCAAGTGTGTCCAATGTGTCGTCAATTCTGGGAAGAGGGTAACTGTCTTTCTTCGTGATGTCATTCAAACGACGATAATCCACGCAAAATCTTGTTGAACCATCCTTTTTTCGCACCAGTACTATGGGAGAGGCCCAAGGACTCGTTGATGGCTCGATGACATCATTGTGCTGCATTTCACTTCGAAGTTCAGTGACCTCTTCCTGTTTAGCAAATGGAAGTCTTCTTGGATGTTGTTTGATTGGAGGATGATTTCCTGTATCAATTCTGTGCTGGGTGATGTTCGTTCTCCCGACGTCTTCAGGTGTTCGAGAAAAGAGGTCCTTAAATTCTTGGAGTAGCTTCTCCGCAGCACATCTCTGTTCCTTTCCTAACTCTGCATTCTTGAGTAATTCCGTTATTAATTGTTCAGAAGACTTGGATTCGGTTGATTGCGTGGGGCGGTTGATGCATGTAACAGGAGTGCAGGTTGCTAACACCTCATCCTTCTTCACTGTTCGGACCTTATCGCTGATGTTTGCGACTCTCACAGGTACTCTTTGAGAGATCAACTAGAGATGAAGCTACCAGAACTCCTCCTGGGCTATTGTCTGTATTCGGGTATTCAATCAGTCCATAGCGGAAGTATTGTTTTGTGGGAGGTGTTTCTGAAACTATTTTCTCTGTGTGTGGAGGGATGGAAATTTCAGACTTGGCAGTTATCTGGCAAATTGTCTGAATGTCTTGATTTTCAGTGTTGAACACAGCGATGTCTTCCGAACTCGAATGCAGTTCATTATTCTTGAAGTCCAACTGAAAGTTAAATTTTCTCAGGAAATCAATTCCAATGATTAAAGGATCTCTTATATCAGCCATATATGCCATATGATGGTAACTGGCATTCCCAAAAGTGATAGTCAAGTTCATTTTTCCGTATATTTTGATTTCGTCTCCGGTCACAGTCTGGAGTTTAACACAGGGCGGCGTCCAGATGATCTTCTCTTGTAATTCTTGAGCCAAATCCGCTCTAATGATGGTCACGTTGGCTCCCGTGTCCAGAATCATCCGGCAGGCGGTATTGTTAACTTGGCCATAGACGTAAAGTCCATTATCGCCGCCACTCATCGATGAAACATGTAATACTGTAAATTGGGGCTCTTTAATTTCAGGCGACCTCCGCCCCGCGAGATGGCCTCCTCTTAGTTTCCCTGTAGTGATTGTGAAGACGGGTGATTTCCTATAGTTGGTCGTACAGGGCAGTTCCTCTTCACGTGACCATCCCCTCCACAGCCCCAGCACTTTATCTTCCGGTCCTTTATTTCCTTATTATTCTCCAGGCTGCGCAATCTCTTTAAGATCTCTTCGATACTTCTCTTCATTTCATTTTCACCAGCAGGCGTATCGTTTAATGAGACTGCTCTTATGGCATGGCGGTCTTTACGAGAGGCTTGTTGGGCTGCCTCTATCCTAAGTGCATAGCCTAAAGCTGATTCTACATCTCTGATGTTGGAGAGTCTCAGCGCTTTTTGAATTTCTGGATCACGAACAGCATCGATAAAGTACTGAAGAGCTAACTCGTTTCGAGTGTCAGCATGACAGTCTGAGAATGCTAGGTGTGACAGTCCCTGAATGTCCGCTGCCAGCTCTTGCAAACTTTCGCCCGCTTTCTGGTAACGAGATTTTAGCTGAAGGCGACTATAGTCCTTAGAACACTTCTCTCCGTACCGTAGCTCCAGTGCTCTAGTCAGGGCCTCGAAGGCGTTCCTTTCTTCCTTAGAAACATTTCTCAGGATCTCGGCTGCATCTCCCCGTAATGCTGCTGCTAAGTGGACTGACTTGGCGGTAGAGTCCCAGCCGTTAGCTTCACCAACGATGGAAAACTGCGTCTTATATACATACCTGGAGGAACTGCCGTCGTAGGTGGATAGCTTAATAACTTCCTGATTCTGGATTCTTCCCCCTTTCTTTTCAATTTCCTGAGGCATGGATTCTAACTTTCCTTCCACTTTTCTCTCCAGATCTTCTTCTATTCTCTTCAGTTTACCTTCTATCTCTGAAAACCTTCCTTTCAGTTCCTGATCAAAATTTTCTTTAACTTTCTCCTCTAAATTCCGTTCTATCCTCGTAACACTCTCTTCAACCTTCATCACATTTTCTTCTATCTTCATAGCTTTCTCTTCAACCTTCATAACATTTTCTTCTATCTTCATAGCTTTCTCTTCAAAACTTTCTTTCATTTTCAAAACTTTCTCTTCAAAATTTTCTTCTATCTTTATAACTTTCTCTTCAAAATTTTCTTCTGTCTTTATAACTTTCTCTTCTATTCCATCCATTCTATTTTCCATCACCGTTAATTTACCCTCGATTGATTCTTTCACCGTTGAAAGCTGTCTCTTCATCTCATCTTGATTAGATTTAATTTCTTCCTGAACTTCGCCCAAACTGCTTTTCATTTCCTTCATTTCTTCAGTCAAACCGTCTTTCAATTCTCTTTGCGATGTTTCCATACTTTCTTTCATCTCTCTTTGTCCTGTTTCCATTTTCTCTATCAATCCAGATCTTAACTCATTCATCTGAGCAGTGAGTCCTTCTAGAAATTTCCCCATCTCTTGCTCCATAGCTCTATTATCGCCATTCACAGACAACCCCATTCCTGACACCAGAAATGTTGCGTACTTGGGGTTCATGAGTTGTCCGAGAATGAAAGGCCAAACGTACAAAAATTCAGTAATTTATTCACAGAAAGTTCCAGAAAAATACAGGTCTATAAACCAAGTATCAGCTTCAAATCGACCAGTAAACATAGCTGAAACAACAGCTGTCAATAGCAAATCTACAGTACAAACTGCATAGCAATAACACATAAAGCAAGTCTCTTCCAAAGAGGCTCAAGAGCAATGCAAGCACTAGCGAAGCTGGCTGAAGACTGAACTGAACTGACTGCCTTGGCGAGGAAGCGCTCCTTATATACTGTTCCAAGGAACCCAGATTTTTCGAGAAAACTCTAGAAAGTTGTCAACCAATCAACTTACAGCTTCCATATTTGGTATATCCCATATAAGGACTTTCTCGCCAAGGTCGCCAAAAAAAATCGCCAAGGTGGGAGAAAGTCGCCAAATTTGGCGCCAAATCCATTACCTGCCTTATTGGGACTTTTTAATGCGTTTTTAAGGGAAAATAAGGCTATTTCAACGCTAAAACGACTAGAAATGCACAAAATTAGCACTTTATCAACTTACTAAGCCTCTTTGAAAGAATTTATACAAAAATAAACACAATTATTTATAATTTTGTAACAATAAGTTAGAGGCTAGTAAAGCAACACAAGTGTATTTTTCGCATTTTACAGCTTAAAAATAAAGTGTTAAAAATTAAAAAGAATTTTTTTTTTCACGGGTCTTTATTTTACGGTTGTAAATTTTCTGATTATGAAAACAGAATTAAAAAAATCTAATAAAAATCGCCGAATTCAGCTGTAGGGATATACTAAAGTTATATCAATACTAAGTTAAATTGGAAAAAAATAATAATAATTAAAAATTTTAAACCTAACTTTCCTCGCTTTCATGAAGTTTTCGGACAGTATTAGTGTTTTATAGCATAAAATTGTTGCTTGTGCCTGGGGGGACTCATGTCAAAGTTGTGCCCGGAGGGGACTCATGTCAAAGTTGTGCCCGGGGGGGACTCATGTCAAAGTTGTGCCTTGGGGGGGGACTCATGTCAAAGTTGTGCCTTTGGGGGGACTCATTGTCAAAGTTGTGCCTTGAGGGGACTCATGTCAAAGTTGTGCCATGGGGGGGACTCATGTCAAAGTTGTGCCTTGGGGGGGACTCATTGTCAAAGTTTTGCCTTGGGAGGACTCATGTCAAAGTTGTGTCTTGGGGGTACTCATGTCAAAGTTGTGCCTTGGGGAGGGGACTCATGTCAAAGTTGTACCTTGGGGGGAACTCATGTCAAAGTTGTGCCTTGGGGAGGGGACTCATGTCAAAGTTGTGCCTTGGGGGGACTCATGTCAAAGTTGTGCCTTGGGGAGGGGACTCATGTCAAAGTTGTACCTTGAGGGGGACTCATGTCAAAGTTGTGCCTTGGGGGGACTCATGTCAAAGTTGTACCTTGGGGGGAACTCATGTCAAAGTTGTGCCTTGGGGAGACATGTCAAAGTTGGGTCTGGGGTGTTGGACTCATGTCAAAGTTGTGCCTTGGGGGGACTCATGTCATAGCTGTGCCTTGGGGGGGACTCATGTCAATGTCATTTTGAAAAGATTTTGATGAAATTCTGGCAAAAGCAGAATTTTGTTTAGGACGGAGGACTATTAGTTTTTTTTTTTCTTCCTAATTATAACATCGCTTTTAAATTATTCAATTATATTTTCGATAAATTTTAGATTTCGATAAATGTCCAACTATCGAAAAATGATTTCGACAATTGTGCAACTATCGAAAACGACAACGCAAAAATCGCTGTCTGAGACTAATAGGCCCTCAGTCCTAAAAAAAAAAAAAAGCTATAATTTGGCATAACAGGCTCTATATATTTTGAGATAAAATGCAAGATAATACTTTGGTGACATTGAAAAAAGTTCAAGATTTTTCTTTGTTCATAGAATTGCATTTATTACGTATTATAAACATTATAATACGGAATAAGAAATTCGTAAATAATTTTTAAAAGGTAATATTTTACTTATTAAAATGGTTACAAATTTTCTGATATTTCTATAATACTAGCTGACACGTCCGGCTTCGCACGGATGAAAAAATTTTAGCTAAAAATGGATTGATATCGAAAAAAAACAACAAATATATCAGTTTATGTGTTTGTGAGGCAATATTAACAACAGTTTATAAAATTGTGACTCTTTTTAGGCATATTTTAAAGAAAAGTTCCTAAAGAGAAGGAATTTCGAAAGGTAGAGAAATTTAAATTATATGAATTAAAAATTAATGTATAGGTAAATAGATAAGACACAGCATTGCTAGAGGATCTCCATGACGACATTTTACTTATTTATATATTAAGTCTTAAGTTTATTTTATTGCTATTTATATCTTTTTTTTTTTTTTTTTTTTTCATTTGTGCGATGTACAGTCGGTAACAAAAGTGTCCGAACACTAGCTAAAATTCCTATGTAATAAAAGTTTACTTGATATGGTTTTGTTAAATAAATCCTAATGGAATCATGTTCTTACACTGACTAAGAACAGGATTCGACAAGGATTTATTTAACAAAACCGTACGAAGTGTACTGTTTTTACATAGGAATTTTTGCTAGTGTTCGGACACTTTTGTTACCGACTGTACTAAGATGACTATCTGTATTGCGTAAGTAAAGCCATTGTCGAGGAACGTTTGAGCTATTTCAGTGCTAAATTTCAAATTTCGAAACGGTAGCTATATTGATAGAAGAAATAATTTGCCTGTCTGTGTTTGACGCACAGTATAAACTATGACACGTTAAGTTTAGAAATTATTTTCTATAAAAAGAAATACGTGCATATTTGCAACATATATTTTCGATATTCCTAATAAACCTTTCAAAAAATTACGTTTCAAGCAATTTTTCTCATTTTTAAAAAATATTATTTATTTAAATTAAATTTTCAAGCTGATGATAATAAAATTAAATGTTCACAATTTTTACTTACTGTTTATCTATTTATTCATTTATTTTTTACATAAAAAGAAACATTTCTTTACTCATGCGAATAAAATGTATTGAAAAATGAAACCTATGACATGATTTATTTTCTATTATTTTTTAAAATATAAAACTGACGTCATAATAGCTTTAATTATTATTATTATTATTATTTATTTGTTCTTAAAATATTAATTGTTATTAAATAAATAGCTTATGTGTTTTTTATTTTCTTAAATTTAACGTCCTCAAAGCAATATGGTTACTGTTTTAGTAATGGTTCTCCTTAGCGATCATAAATATTTTTTTGTGATTTTGGCGATGAATTTAGAAGGTTATTGCAATAACGTAAAGACCTTGGCGTTATACGTCCTAGCTATCGCGATGCCAAATTTTAAATATCGCCAAGGAAGTCCTATACAAAAGCAGATTTCCAATGCGAATTTAATTTATTTTAAATGAACCATGTTTCTAATCAGTATAATGAAACTCGAATAATCAAATGTCATTTGCATTTCCTTAGCGGCTGTATATTGCGCTACTTGCCATAATTGTTAATGGCTGACAATGTTCGCTAAGTAAATTTAAACTTTCAATTATTCAGATAAATCATTGAAATAGCGGAGCGAAGCGGCAGCAAAATTTATTAAGTAAAGTCTCATTGATTCCACAATGGAACACCAGTATTTCAAAGAGTGAGCTTGCCAGACATTTTTAATTCACTGGTTAATCAGTAGAACTCGCTGGTTCAAACATTCAGTGTTGATTGCGGTCGCAGCCACCAAATGTTCACTGGTGTGAATGGTCAAATGCGCCAAATTACGTGAATGTAACATAACTGAAAATAAACGGCGAGAAATAATATACATTTTTGCGATTGTTTGGCTTTTTTAGATATCTGTCGTATTTGGCGATATTTATTTGGAGGATAAAAATGTAATGCAAAGTATATACATTCCAAATGTATATTTTTTTAATACATATTGTAATTATGTTTTTTCATATAATCGACTGCTGTCTTAATGGACGTTATTAAAATAACCATGATTTTGATAGGAATTAAATATGTTTGCCAGTTGACATGGCGACCCTTTTATTATTATTTTTTTTTTCATTTTTTCAGGGACATTATCAAATGTGCTCCGATTAGTTTCTTTAATATATATATATATATATATAACAGAATTCAAAAGTAAATAATGAAAAAAAAAAAAAAAAAAAAGCAACTTTGGCTTTAATTTTTTTTCTGTTGAATGCAGAACGTTAACTATAAAGTACATTTTATAATATGTTTAAGCGTTAATACTTAAACTGGTGAACAAATTATAATTGTGAAATTTGAAATAAATTATAATCATTAGAGATGTAGAGATCGTACATTTCAGGGAGATTAATTTTGAAATACTCATTTCTAGAAACACGCGAGAGCAAAATATTGAAAAGAATGATTTTACTATGGTATTTTGGAAGCTTTTTTTTTTTTTTTTTTTTTTTTAAGTATTCAATTATTTGATGGTTATTAAAAAGTTTTGGGAAAGGTTGTGATATCTATCATCCATGGCGAAAAAAAAAAATAATAATGATTATAAATAATCTCTAAAAAATAAAGAGTTAAATTGAACACGTGTCATTTTTATTAAATATATTTAAAACACTTTAAACACACGTAAATATAAATTTATTTAAAAGATGTTAAAATTTTTTTATCCAAAGCTTTTCGCTTTAATAGTAAAGCATCATCAGGGATTTATGATTCGTTTCCATTGCGCAGTTTTAAATATGTTTTCTTTTTACAGTCAACAGTTAAGTCTTTTAATAACGTGATATATTTTAAATATCAGCAAAAAACAATATGAATTCCGGTAGAGGTTGGACCAAGGAGTTAAGAAAAGTGATAGAAGCTGGAACTATTGCATATCATACGAGGTTATTGTAGGAGAAAAAACATCATGAATTAGCAGAAATAAACTATTAACTATTTTATAATATATTACCATCTAATATCCAAGTACTTTACATTTCCGAAGCTATTCATATAATTAAATGCAAAAATGGAATAAATTCCAAAGATGCTGCAATTTTACCAATAATTTGGCACAATATTATAAAATAGTTAATAGTTTATTTCTGCTAATTCATGATGTTTTTTCTCCTACAATAACCTCGTATGATATGCAATAGTTCCAGCTTCTCTCACTTTTCTTAACTCCTTGGTCCAACCTCTACCGGAATTCATATTGTTTTTTGCTGATATTTAAAATATATCACGTTATTAAAAGACTTAACTGTTGACTGTAAAAAGAAAACATATTTAAAACTGCGCAATGGAAACGAATCATAAATCCCTGATGATGCTTTACTATTAAAGCGAAAAGCTTTGGATAAAAAAATTTAACATCTTTTAAATAAATTTATATTTACGTGTGTTTAAAGTGTTTTAAATATATTTAATAATAATGATTGCCAGGTTATCTCGCGAATACATTGAATTTCTTCCAAAATTGATGGTTATTTAATAATGTATATTAAGAGAGCAATCAATAATATGAAACAAAGTACAATATATACTACAAAAACATAGATCTGATATTTTATACGAAAATATACATCAAACGAAAATACACAGATTTTCATATTACGTTTTCGATCGCCAAATACAAAAATCGTCAAGGACAACAGATATCAAAGCTATGCTTTAAAAAAAAATATATTGAAAATTTGAATTAATAATTTATTTTATCAATATTTATTATAGCCTGTAGAACTTATGGACAGTTTAGATAGCTTAAACGTGTTTCTAATCAACATAATGAAACTCGACTAATTAAATGTTTTTTGCATTTCACTAATGGCTGTATGTGCTGTATATATATTGCACTACTTGCCATAACTGTTTGTTGCTGAAAATGGTCGCCAAATAAATTTAAACTTCTCAATTATTCAATAAAAAAAAATCATTTAAATATAGTGACTGGAGAAGCAGGCAATAAAATTGAATGAGTAAAGTCTCCTTGATTCTTTAATGGAACATGATTCAAAGAGTTAGCCCATCAGGGATTTTTTAATTCATTGGTTCATCAGTGGAACTCATTGGTTCTAACGTTTAATGATAATTGCGGTCCACCAAATATTTACTGGTTTAATCATGTGTGTAAATCGCCAAATGCGCTAAATTACGTGACAGTCATATAACTGAAAAAAGTAGAATTATGTTTAAGCGTCAGCACTTATAATGTCAACAAATACTTTTAAATAAATTATTATAATCAATAGAAAAAGGAAACATAATTGCTTACATTTCTGGAAAATTATTTTGAATTATTGATTTTTAGAAATGCTCGAGACGGAAATATTAAAGAAATGATTTTCACTGCACCAGCAATACTCACTTGCTTGACGGATATTATGAAGTTTTCGGAACAGATTTGATATCTCGTGTTTGGAAAACTAAGGATCGCTTACTTATCTCGCGCAGTATTAATTTCCCTTCAAAAATCATGGCTATACGCAAGCGAAGTGTGACGTCACTAATCATCTGTGGGGCCAAGAAAATTTTTTACTATGTTAACCCTCCTTTGGAATTTTTGTAAAAAAAAATTAAAAATCAAGGAAATTTTTTCCCGAGTTTAATCCCCATATTTAGGTCTTATAAATATGTATTATTGATTGTGTGCATGTGTTAGATTAAGTTATTTTGCTGTCAAATTGATAAAATTTTAATTTTAAATTTCAAAACTCGGACGTCCTTGGCGTCCGAGTTACTTGTTTTGTGTTTGGCGATCAAAAACGTAATACAAAAATATACATACCATATTTATATTTTCGTAATATGTATGGTACGAAATAGTTTCATATTATTGATTGCTCTCTTAATATAAGCTGTTAAAATAACCACGATTTTTGAAAATAATTAAATATATTCGCTAGATAATTTGGAGATCATTTTTTCCCCGCCAAGGTTGACATATCAAATCTGTTCCTCTGCAACATATTAGTATCTTATGTCAGATACTTTATTTAGACATTTGAAAACAAATTTGACTTCAAATTAAAATAGAATATTTATCATTTTTTTTTAATCAGTACATTACTTGGATATTTATAGTGCTAATATCACCCTTTGAAATGAAATGCTTATGTTTACATTCGAAAATGAAAGTTTGCCATTTTTTTTTCTATAGCTTTTTAATTTAAAATTTTGTCAATTTAACAGCAAATATTTAATATAACACATGCCCAAAATAACTAATACATATCTATACCTAAATTTGGGGATTAAAATCGGGAAATAATTTTTCTCGATTTTTAATAAATTTTTACAAAAAATTCAATGGACGATTAACATAGAAATTCTTTTTCTTGGCCCTACCTGACGGTCCGTGACGTCACCACTTCGCTTGCGTTCTTTAATAAGGTGTATAAACTTTATTATAAATTATACTTTTTAGTGTTTAATGTTAAAAAAACATTTAATGCTTCATGTAAATTATTTATTTATTTATTTATTTTTAATCCAATTTTGTTTACACATCTGTTTAAACATTAATGCTTAGTATTAAATAAATTATATCATTAGACAAAAAATAATAATAATAAACTATAATGACGTCAGATTTAACGTGTAAATTTAACATTTTGCAAAGTTTTATAAGAATTTCAATTTAATTCACGTGCAAATATATTTCTTTTCTTTTCGTGTCAAGATATTTATAAAACAAAATGAACGTGTAAAAGTTTGTTTTATGTTGGCAGCAACCAATTTTTTTAATATTTCATTATTTCCACTTCTATTATGGCTTTTATGGGGATTTTAATTAAAATGCTCAGATTTTAAACTAAAATTTATTTTATCAAAATTAAATATAGCGTATAACACCCAGGAATTGTGTAGCCTTTGATCAGTGAAAAATGTTTTTAAATCGGTTCAGTAGTTTTGAAAGATACCCTCCACAAACATACAATATTTTGCTCTTTATATAATAGTATAGATGTATGCTTCCTAATGTAGTATGAAGCGATGTATCCGGAGAACGTAACTAAAAGTACTTTATATAGTGCGATGTAAAGCAAAAAGCAGTTACTGATTCATTCAAATTAAAGAAAGAAAAAGTAGTAAAATTGCACGAAAAAGAAAATAATAATAATACACAATGAATTTAATTCATAATCAAAAGAAAAAAACTTAGTCAGCTCTTGAATGACTATGAAATGAAAAAAACGTAAATTGATTTGTATGAGCATAAGAGTTGATATTGCAAAATGATTTATTACAGTGACCGTACCTTAATTTTTTCAAGGTTTTATGCCCATAATTTTTTTGCTAGTGAAGCCGAAGAAGAATGCATTAAAAAAAAAAAAAAAATACAATTTTAGTAAAAGAAAAATTCTGCTCTACCATGCTTAAAAATATTTCGTATGCAAATATTAATATATTTGTATTCATTAAATAACAAATTAATTCATTAATTAATTCATTGTATAAATAAGCCTCATAAAATATCAAGAATGAAAAATCATGAAGTATGCATTGATTATTAACACTTTCCAACTATACGTACTTGTTGTATCGTACAACTTTCAATGTTCTTTATCTACGTTATCACACAACTGATAGACAGAAGGCTTGAAAGACATACAATGAGACTAATTGTATTCATAATGACTCTTAAACATTATTGGAAAGTGTTAAAAATGCTTACTAGAAGCGAAAATGTAGCCCTGAGATTCTAATTGCAGTCCTTATTGTACCTGAATATTTTAGTGTAGTTCTGTGAATCTGGAGGTTAACCGTATTGTATTCAATACAAACATATTATTTAGCATATTAACAATAAATGTCAATTTTTTTTTACGATTTTAACAGTAGAAAGTTATTTAAATGTGATTTATAAAAATATCTGTTCTAAAACGTAGTACATTGGATTGTGTTTGGGTATCCCTGTACTCAAACAATTTGTACAGGACTTATTAACGCAATTTTAAATAGGAAACATTATATAGTGAGCTTGAATAACGTATATCAGTGTTTAAAATTCTGAAAATATTTAAGGCGCTGGGGGCGGGTTCTTGGACATATAGAAAGATGGACAGTCGAACTGACAGATACACAAACTGAAATCATATTCATAGTTAAAAATTGTTACAGTTTTTAATGTAAACGAAAACGCAATTCCAGCAAATTTCTAATAATAGCACTTAATGTAACTGAATATTTTTGTATGGCCCTGTAAATCTAATGCTAATCATACTATATTCAACAGAAAACATTCTTTTGTACATATGAATAACAAATTTCAATTTTTTTAAGTTTTGCGCGAAGTAAAGTTATTAAATTTTGAGTTAAAAAAATCTCTCTCATAGAACGCAATATTTTGAAATACTTTCAAGTGTCCCTGCACACAAACCTGTGATGGCATTTACTCCATTTTCAACGGAAACATCCGATAGTGAACTTGAATAACATATTTCAATTTCATGAAGATTTGTGTAAAGTAAAGATATTAAAATATGGTTTATAGAAATACCTCTCATAGAACATAGTAGTGCTTTGGAACACTTTCGGTTATCCCTGTACACAAACTAGTAGTGGTATTCCCTCCATTTTCGATAGGGAACTTAAATAACATAAATCAGTTTCAACAAATTCCGTGAATATTTCCGGGAATTGAAGTGCGGATAAACAGATGGACAGACAGACAAACCGAAGTTATTAATACTTTTTAACCTTGTTGGAAATTGTTAAAAACATATGGAAAACAGTATGATAATGTTTACAAAACACATCTGCTGTAAGATAGCATTTTGTGTACTAAAAAAAAAATCTCTATAAAATCTCTATTTTCTGCAAATTTATAGATTTGTGGACTATGAACTTCAAATCACTATTTTTAGCAATTTCGTAACTTTTGTGAAAATCTTTTTAAAGTAAGCTTATGTTAAAAAAAAAAAAATAAATAAAAAAAAAAAAAATAAAAAAATGGCGTTTTATATTTCAACCAAATAAAACACTTGACTTACCATTTAGCGTGATCTGGAAGTTGGAAATTTGCTAGCTTGAATATTTGAAATATCAATGAAAAGTGGTTTGAAAAACACATTTTAATTAGTTTTAAAAATCTGTGAAATAATTTTTCATAAAACTTATAGCAAAGAACCACCTCAGTAAAATCAGAGCTCTAATCAAAACACCATACTGAAAATTTTTTATTCATTTGGAAGCTGCAGTGGCACACACACAGACAAACAAATCTCTGAAACTTATGACACCCCTCTTTTTAGTCGGGGACCAATAATCAATCTTAATCTATATTACACTGATCACAAAATTCAAGGATTGCAACTGACGAGTGATTTTTCCCACAAGATGATCAAATTAATTTTAAGTATACTTATTCATAATTGAAACAGAATCATACCTTTATATATATAATATTCTTATCCATGAATAAGTGGTGGTAAGTTTTCTTGTTAGTTAAATATTTCTTTAGATTTTACAAATCTTTGACAATGTACGTAAAGAACACTTTTAGATATCAGTTAATGAAAGATTTCAATTAAATAGATTAGTTAATTAGCTTTATCAGTCTAGTTAACGCTTTACATATATCTCACTAATATTGAGATTTAGTTGGTTTAACTAATTAATGAAAATTGATACCAATTAAGAGTATTTGTTATTTCTGGTGAATTATGGCTGTAAAAATCAATCGTTTTGTGAAAGTACGTTACACATATAATTGACTATTCTAAAAAATTGTAAATAAAAGAAAATAAATCAATTAAAATGTAATGAAATTTGTATTTACATTTAAAGAAATTTATTAACGTAAAATATAATCATTTTTTAAATTAATTTTATTTTCAATTATTTATTATGATGTATATTTTCTGTAATGTATAGTAATTTTTAGAAATATATAATTGTTAATTCTAAAACTGCCTTCTTCATGTTGAATTGATTTTCCTTTTCATGCAATGTATTTAACTTCAGAGAAATTTTATCATTTTTATAAATTTCATCAATTCAAAATTACATTAACTGCCTCACGAACTATATCTGTTTTGGTTTATTTATGTATTTTTTCTATTTCATCTTATTCAATGTTTCTTGTTTTCATCTATTCAATGTTTGAAAAGGTTTTCAACATATGTACATATATATGTGGGAAGTGTTCTTCCACAACTCATCAAAAGGCACTGCATCTGACGGCTGCCGGAGAATGAAAAGTTTTGGAACACCTGTCTCCAGTTGAACGTTGAGAGACCGTGGGCGCGTAGGTTGCCTGGGTTTGTCTGGTTTTACCACTGAGAGCGCCGAGTAACTGGGTAGAGCCATGGGTGGCTAATACTCTAGATTCTCATAATGCTATAGCATTTAATATCTGCTTTTAATTAATCTTTATGGGCATGTTCTGTTTTGCATGTTTCGTCTCTTCGTAATTAAATGTGATGTTATAGATATATTCTCGTCTTCATTTGAGCTTACTCTAGACAACACCTGAGTACTACTACACACACATATATGCATAACATTACAGCGATTGTAAAGTGCAAGAAAATACATGATCGAATGCCAAAAATATCCACTTGAAATAAGATAATGGTATCCAGAAATAATTTTATTAAAGATATGAAAAAATCCATAATATTCACTTGATAATATGCTCGTATTCACTAATAAGGTACTAATTTACTCTTTCAGGGTAGTAAACAAAGAAACGCCATTTAAACATTCTGTTTTATTATTCATGTCTACAAGGTATCTTTTCGTATTAAATTGATGATGTTCTACGACATCGGAATTCACTTTTTACACTATCTCGTACTGTTTTCGAGATAGAAATGCTAACTCTGCTATTTTATACAAGGTAGCTGTATTACGTTATCGCATCTCATAGTACGTAGCCACTTTACTATACCGAGACTTCCCTTTTATGATTATAGATGCAGCCGTTTCCATTTAAAAGAATGGTGAAGGTTTTAAGTGAGCACTCTGTATTTTGTTCATATTTTAAATAATATCATAACGGGATCATATTTCTGTCTAAGATTTTTACAACAAGAAATAAATGTATGAAAATCGGAGCATTCCTTAAGAAGTTACGAAGTTCTATATTATGAGCTGACAAACAAACAAATAAAAATGTTTAAATTGAAAACTTCCTTAAATTGTAACAAAAAAAAAAAAAAAAAGGGGGGGGGGGGAAGAATTAATTTGTGTAATAATATAATAAATAACAAAGATAGTCAGACATTTTTAAAGATATTTACTTAAATTCCGCTTGTCACTAAAAAAAAAAAAAAAAAAAAAAAAAAAAATGCTATCTTCTTTTAAAAGTTTGGAAAATAGTAATATCGTATGAATACATTGAAGCATTCCGATATAATTTTGAGTGAAACGAACTGATATTCGTTCTTATCTCGAATTTTGGAGAATACTGGGGATATTAAACTACTTTACTATCAAATATTAGATGTGAAAAAAAAGAGACTTTCATGTGAAATGAGCCAGTAATAGAAAGCGCTGTTCACTACTGGTCATGTTGACATTTTGGGGTACCAATAGTGGACATCCATAAATTTATTATATCTTGATGTAAAATTAAAATATTAAATAAACAAATTCTTCAATAAATGAATTTTTCATGCTTAGTTTAGTTATATAAAAGCAAAAGGCATGTAAAATCATTTAAAAATAACGGCAAAATGACAAAAAGAGCAATTTTATTTAGTTAAACTTATGTTATCGTGCAGTTAAGAGGACTTGGCACCACTGAAGACTTACTTTAAAAGCTTATATTTACGTTTAATATTTATAAATTTAACTGCATTAGGTTTCTTCAATACATTATATATTCAGTCAACAATTCTGTTGGTTTTAATGTCTTTTGTAATTAAATTTCCTTGTAATTTATTTCCTTAAATTGCTTTTATTTCAGTCTGCATGTTTTCATGAATTCATAATTTTTAAAAATGCTAAATCTTCTTCCGATATATAAGAACAAACTTAATATTTTTTTTACGGTATTTAATAAAACGTACTTAGAAGAATTAGGGATGAATTTTTTAATTTATTAACTAGCTTTGGAGAAGAAAAAAATTAAAATGCGCATGTCTTTTAAAAAAGTTGCAAGGGGGGAAAAAAAGATGCTTGTTATACTTATATTTTAAATATTTTTACTTTTAAAGATATTGCAAATTACATCCCTAATTCTTTTACCTAGGTCCTACTAAACACCACAAAAAAGTTTTAACTCTTTTCATAAATACCTGTAGAAATTTTAACATTTTGAAGATCACGAGTTCAAGTAAAACTAGTATGTTGTGGCCACCACAAGACTTTCTTCTATATTTTCCTATACATATTCAATCAGTAACAATATTAAAAAAAAAAAAAAAAAAAAAAAATACAATTTTTTTTTCTAAGGGTTTTTTTTTGGAGGGGTACTTGTTTTTTTTTTAAGGGTACTTCCCCCCCAGGGGGGGGGGAAGCGATGCCCCCCCATGCACAAAATTTTTTTCCTAGTTACGTACTACTATTATCAATAATTCATATTAATTTTACAATCACAAGTGTAAAATAACTCTTATTATGCACATTTATACGAATTTTTGTCTTATTCTGCCATGTTAAAAATTTAGATAAAATGCTATCACAGCGCCTCCTGTTGAGTTATTGATCCGCAAATATAATCAGCACCAGTTTATGTCGGGGACCAACTAAATACCAAGTTTGGTAAAATTTCGTTAAAAAAAAAAAAAAAAAATACGATTTTTTTTCTAAGTTTTTTTTTTTTTGTTAAAAGTAAAAAAAATCGATAACTTTGTTTTAAATTATCACAGATTTATGGTTCAACCATTCGTTTTAAAGGTATTGACGAGATCTTTCGAATGATACCCATCTTCAAAATTTAACCCGAACCGATGCCCCCCCATGCACAAATTTTTTTTCCTAGTTAACTACTACTATTATCAATAATTCATATTAATTTTACAATCACAAGTTTAAAATAACTCTCATTATGCCCATTTATACGGAATTTTGTCCTATAAAATGCGATCACAGCGCCACCTGTTGAGCTATTGATCCCCAAATCTAATGGGCACCAGTTCATGTCAGGGTGCAACTAAATACCAAGTTTGGTTAAATTTCATTCATTGGTTCGTGAGATACAGCGTCCACAAAAAAATGATACAGACAGACAGACAGACAGACACACAGACACACAGACAGACATTTTTTAAAAACTATCAATTCGTGTTCAGGACATCCCAAAACGTGTAGATCCGTCAAAAAACGGAGGTCGAAAATTTTCGCGAATCCAATACTTTCTCTATATTACATATAGAAGAAAGTAAAAATCTAACTGAGATAGTGTTATTTAAATATTTCAAATCTTTAAAAAGATATAGATCAAATACCATCAGAATTGTTGCCTGAATATATATTGTACTGAGCAAACCTAATATAGTTAAATTTATAAATATCAAATGGAGATATAAGCTTTTGTATAAATCCGTTAGCGGTACCGAATCCCCTTAATGGTTAGAAAAAATTGCAATTTAAGACATGAACTCTAGAGAATTGTAACACGAACAATAAATGCTGTTCGAACCTAGAAACGGGAAACATTTTTTAAGGTTGAAATATAAAAGTGTCCGCAATTACTATTGCTTTTACCCTAAACTTTGCTTCCAAAATAAGGAAAAACTATAACAAGTGTTAGTATATGAAAAAATAATAAATAAATAAATAAATAAAATATAATAAATAAATAAATATTCATCTAAAAGGAATAAATTTTTAAAATAATTATTTATAATATTAAACATTTTAATTTGTAAGACATATCTATAGTCCAACCTTTACTGAAAAATAACGCATGCTTTAAAAATTATATGTCAGTACAAATAAATCCACAAATTAAAGAAGTGCGTAAAACTTTTTAACAGGTTTCGTATGGACCACCCTTTATAAAGTCAATATTAGCAGTATACTTGGACAATAACATTTTTTTTTTATCATTATAGGATTTTTTTTTTTTTTCACAAATACTGCTATTTAAATTTAGTTGTAGAAAAAATAAGAACAGTGCAAAACTTCAAATTAAAATTAAATAAATTTGATAATTTAGTCACTGTAGAAAAAATAATAATGAAAATGTTTTTAAAAACACTTATTATTTAATTAAATGAAACGACTTGAAAGTAATATCACTAAGCCATTTCTTTAAATTGCTGTTTTTAAAAGAAAATTTAGCAGCATAAAAATTAATTTTACAATTCCTGGTTAATTAAAGAAAATTTTAAGCAAAATGAAAAAAAAAAAAAAAAAAAAAAAAAAAAAAAAAATTTAGCAAGTTTTAAATAATCTTGTTCATATTGCAGCTGTGTCTTCTCATCCGATAAATTTGTTTTTTTTTAAACCATGTTAATTGTCGATTTTATAAGCGATAAAATCATTGCATTATTTTTAATTAACTAAAATTAAAACAAAAGCTTTTATAAAAGAGGTTTACTTAATTAACTTTATTTTTCAATTTAAAGCTTTCGTTTATTTAGTGTGAAATATTGGTCTTGGTTGGTTTTTTTAGTCTTGATAATTTTAAAATTTATTTTGTTCCGATAAAACTTTTATTAATTAAATGACCACAAGCAGATAATATCATTAAATAAATCGAGTACAAATTTAAAACGAAAAAAGCATTCATTTATTCGGTATTTTATATATTAACATGTTTTATAAATCTACATTATATGAATTAAAGGTACTGACAATAACTAAAATAAAAATATGTACATGCGATTAAGAAGTTTTTATTTTTTCTAATATGTTTATATCAAGATGGAGAAAACGTCGAGAAAATAAAGTTATTTTTTAAAGGAGAAATAAATAGTTTAATTTTTACCTTTTGATAAAAGTTTAGAAAAATATTTAAGTAAATACCATTTGTCAAAGAAGTTATCCATCATTTAGAAAACTGCAAAAACTACCAATATAAAAAGTTTAAAATTTTGTAAAATTTTTTCCTTTCATCTCAAATTTCTGTTGTTAAATATATTGTTGATATTATAAATTGGTAAAAGTCGACTCGTTTATTAAAATTACGATTAGATTAAGATTATAGAAGCAAATAATATACCGTTACGACAAAATTAAGCATAGTATTTTAAATAATGTTATATCTGAAACTCAGAATTAAATAAATATTAAAAAAAAATAGTAAGAAGAAGTCACTTTCAAAGTCTGCATCGTGTTTTAACATATATTCATATGATATGAAATGAAATATCATATGAATGTGAAAGACTACATGTATTCATATGAAAGACTACATCCAAATTGACTTTCTTTTTTTTTGCGTATTTCTTTTTACCCATAGCTGTGGTGAAAAATGGTGCAATTTAACAGGTTCGATATTGCTTTATATTTTGGAACAGTATGTTTCGATAGTTTTGCAAGTGTTTTGGTATTAGACTCTTATTTGACAGCTTAGAAATCTATAGCTACAATGACTTGCATAACGATGCATAATATTGTGCATATTACAATGCATAATTTCACAATAACAACGTACGTTGTTCATAAATATTTCGTAATTAAAGGACATATAAAAAAAACCAATGCCTTAACTGGAATTTGAATCCAGGACCTGTGCAAGTGTTTTTGGAGAGCGATTATTGTTTGTGTTGTTTTGAATGGAATATAACATTATTATTAAAAATCTAAACGTCTTAAAAAAATCGATTTTATGTTAAGACAAAATACTTGATACTTGATTAAAACCATTTTATGTTAACTTTTATTAAAATATGTTTAATCAAAAGTTTCTTACTCAGGAGATATATAATAACGAGTCCATTCATCTAACACTCACCTCCCTCCCCCCCCCCCCCTCCCGAAATGATGGTAATATTTGGGATGAATTTAATTGTAACCAATTATGCTTACAAAAGTATGTATATTGCTTACAGATGATGGTTTATGGTTTTGAAAAACTAGATAATGACGTTTTAATCTGTGTTTCTTAAACCTATCAGACAACTTTGGGAATTCCTAATTAAACAAAGTAAAATTAGGTTCCACTATTCGTATATGTTATTTAAAGTTCTTAAAAATATTTTTCCGCATGCATGATACTTGTTTCTGAAGATTTGGTTATTATATTATCATATTCCAACAGACATTTAAGAACGCCTTGGAAATTGGATGTAGATACTTATGGACTAATTTTTAACTAAGTGGCATTATTCTATGGTATCGAAATAATAGTGTAGGTGGTTTTCATCAATAGATTGTTATTTACGACTCGGCTGTGATAATTTTGCAGTTTTCCGTGGCGGTCCGAGCTGTGACATGTTCTTCCACCTTATTCCTTCAAGACATTAGTCTTTTATTAAAAAGATTCTTGACGTGGGACTATTAAAGCTGAGGAAAACTACTATGTTTAGAATGCCAAAGCGAGAAATTTGGGAAGCAGATAGCTGTTACGGTAATATTTAGACCATCTTCAGTGCTTAAAGAAAGAGAAGTGCTCTCCAAATCTGTTTTATTAAGCTCTGAAATCAAAGTCATAGCAATTTACAGAGGTTATAAACCTTTCATTACAAATAAAGCTATCCAAAAGTTACAACTTCTTAGTACCTTGTCTACCAATTTATTCTCTTCTAATAACACTATTGTTTTACCAAATTTTCCTAAATCCAGTTATGCCATAGCTAAAATTATCAAACAATATGATTTTAAAGTATTTCTTTTCGACTTCCAGTAAAATCACCTTTTCTCAGTTAAGATATCCTATAGATATCTATAATTCTTGGGGTATTTCTTGCCTGTGGGGTTTATCGTACTTTAGCTAAACTACATGCAGTCTTAAATTCCTTTAAAAGAATGTATTAGTTACGTACGTACACAAGAAGCCAATAAATCGGCTATTTCTAAGCATTGCTGGTAGGAAAACCAGAAAATTAAATTTTGATTCAGTTAAAATAATTTAATGCCTAAATCCATGCTTAAACTCTATTTCTTTGAAGCTTTTTACATCTATAAAAATCTTAAAAATATTGTTAATTGTTATTTCGCTGTACCCTATTTGTCTGATTGTTGGAAATTTTAGATCCAGTCCACATTTTTCTTAATTTCTCCTACATTTTTCACAATTAGTGTTTCGGAAATTACTTTTGGTCAATTTCACATACTCCATATAATTCTATTGGTTGATCAGTTATTGATCCCTTTCCTATATATAACATCACTTTTCTCTCCTTTCATTATGCACTGAAGTCGGTACGCTAAATGATACCGAAACAGTTGTCTGCTTTACAATTTTTTCTCTTTTGCGTTGTAGTTTTCTTAACATTAATATTTTGGTTGATTGTCTTTCTAGAATCATGGAAATATTTTGGTATTATGTATTAATCTATCAAAAAATATTGATTCATACGGGAATTCCAATTTAAAATGTCAAATATGGTTTGCATTTTTGCAAATCTAATAAAATTAGATTATATGTTCCTCTTAGTTATGTGCAAGTAATCAAAAAGCAACAAATAATAATCCGAAGGAATAGAAAGAGAGTTCGATGTTGCTATTCATAACTGCATTTAAAATTGACGGCTGAATATAATCCCTCGGAATTCCTCTGATAAAACGATAGCTTCTAGCTTCTTTACAATAGTTTAACACTTGTCATTGTAAGTATGTGACCCATGGAGTCTCAAATTTCTGAGTAACTTTTAACGGATAATTATTTGTGTGCGACCAATTTTCCCAACATCACCATATTACCACAAGTACCATCGGAAACTTTTGTGGCTGCAATGGTTCTGTAAGTACTTGTGATCATGCATAAGATAACTAAGTCATTCTCATCCTATATATTGGATACGACAAATGAATAGGCTCAAATTAATGTGGATATTTTAATATACATAATATTAGTACTTTTTTAATGCTAAATAATTTACATTGTTTATTGCCGCAACGTCCATTCAGACCTCCGTGTAGAGAGGAAACTCAAAAGGATTTTGCATGTTTGTCTATCTTCATATTTGTGTGTGTCGCGATAGCGGCAGTAGAAATCACTCTATTGGCTTGCAATTTAGTACACAAGCTCATGAGCGACACAGAACTAGCTGTATAGTTTTTGGTGTGCATTCTGTTTGTAGTTTGTGTACAGGGATACTCCAAATTTTCTCATATCTTTACGGTTTAGTGACAGAATTTTTATATACAGCAATAGCAGCCGAAAGAATCTCCGATTGACGTGCAGATCGGTACACATATTCTAGCGCCACACAGAAATAGCTGTAAAATTTTTGGTGCTTTTACTGTTTATGGATAGTGTACAGGAATGCACTAAATATTCCATATAATTACGGCCTATGGGCGGAATTTCATTTAAATGCATCTTATAATGGTTACACTGCATTAAACAAAATGAAATAAACATACATTATTGAGATTATATAAAGCATGCTTTCTGAAGAAAATGTGTGCTTAGGCTTAATAATTAATATATAGGACCTTATAAACGCGTTAGGATAATGTCACGTAATCGCGTTGTGCTGCATTTAACATACTGGAATTTGCATATATAATTAAGATTCTTAAAGGCATGTTTTCTTTAGGCAAAAGTTATGTATAGACTATATAATTTATTTACACGATCACACACAAGAATTCCTATGACAGTCTGTAATCATCCAAATGATGTAAAAATTTGGTTTAAATATTAATGAGTTACAATGAATTAGTTATATAGTTTTTATTGATTTATAAAATTACTGTGTCTCGTGTGCAGGAAACATAAAAGAATTTCGTACCATTGCGGTCTATGGACGGTATGTTTTATAAGCGCATTTTAACATAGCTACACCTCATTAAATATGAAATAAACAGATGTTATTAGAATGTTTAAACCATAGTTTTTTGTAAAAAAAATGCTAGGCACAGAATTGTTAACTCGTTTACAGGGAAACACAAAATAATTCAATTTGTTGTGCAATCCGTTGCCATGAAAATTGGTAGAAGAATTTATGAGTTGCAAGGAATAAACTCAAGGCTATATTGTTACAAGGAAATATGTATATACACATACATACAGATATACATAGACAGATAGATACAACAGGGTGCGGCAGCCTCCTTCAGGAACGTATTTGTTTATGTAGCAAGTAAATAATACATACATATATATATATATATATATGTGTGTGTGTATAATTATTTTAAATAATATGGAATAAATAAAAATGACCAGCTAAGTAACGACGGGTACAAAAAGGACGTTGAGGCACCTGATCTACAAATCCACTAGTATTAAGTTACTTTTACCACTTTTACTTCTTTCATTTCAATGGAAAAGTTAGAGATAAAAAAACTAAGATTTTGCATTGTCATTTATTTTCTTAAAATTGTCTAAAGGGTTAATAAATTTTAATATTGTGTATTATTTAATGGTTTCTAATTATTTATTTCCAAAATATTAAAATGACTTAAAAAATAATTCGAAAATATTAAAGTTATTTGAGGAATGTATATAATAAACGAAAATATTAAGATAACCTAAGAAAGATCTATACGGTTTAATCTATAAAAATCAGATAACAAATTGTAATTTGACTGTAATTTTTACTTACGAATTTTCACTTACGTTTTCTGGGCTTCTTTTCATGATGCATCTTATATCTAAAAATAATAAAAACTGATTTTCTTCTACATTTAAATAAATCCATTTTCGAGACATTTTAGGAAAACCACTTTAAAATATAGTTTTTCAATTTTTATGAATTTTTAAACTATTTCCAAAATAATATTACACTGTATATTATATTGAATATCTCTATGGTAAAAATATTACATAAAGTAAAAGTTGTAAAACAAAAGATTCAAATTAAACATCATAGAAGAAATTCAGAATTGTTACAAAAAATGTACGCTATACTGAGAAAAAAATCTGTAACTGACATCTAGAATCTAAGTTGTGGCTCTAGAAAAAATAGTTCCATGCCATCCTTATAAATTCTAATCCCCTTGGAAAGCGTGTTCTAGAAGACCCTATTAGAATTCTAGAGCGTTTGCCTATATTCTCGAGGGCAAAGTTATTTAAAAATCTCTGCAAATAAATGAGACTACAAGAGGCGGGATTCAGCAAATATAATCTTGGTTTATTACCAAATTCTAGAAATTCAAGCGAGAATTTCTCGCAATACAAATGATTCAGAATATTTATAGTATTCAGAACATTGTTTCACCATCTAGAAATGTGTACACTAGAAACTCTCGATAATTTCGTCTATTCAGTTTATTTCTAATTAAGGGATTTAGAAAATGGCCACTTATTCATTCTAGAGGAAGGCGGTATATATTTTTTTCTCAGTGTACATATAAATTTTCAATGAATATTCTAAAATAATCCCAAATTGAAAAGCTTTATTTACTAAAATTGTATGCAAATTATGAAACACCACTTCAGTAGTTAATGTAATCAGGAAAATAATATCTATCTGCATATCTATTTATTTTTTATTTATCTACGTATTTGCTACATATTTCTCTCTGTCTCTCTTTCATATTATATATATATATATATATATATATATATATATGCACACATATTTAAAAAATATATTAGAATTTCATAAAATTCTGAGTAAAGTTTTATGTAGAAATTTTCCTAATTAAACTAGTATTAAAAATGTATAACATATTTAAATATTTCTACTATGGTTTTACACTACGATGAATTTGAGCTATTTTCAACTAGTGACACATAAGGAAATTTTCATTCTAAATTATATTAGTTTATAAAATCAAAATGAATGATAACTCAATCAAAATATATATCTTGTCAATGATTTTATTAATGTAAATTATCAGTTTAATATTATTACGATTTACGCCAAAGATTGATGACGCATGTATAAATACAACTTGAATATTAATGTTTGAGATAATTAACTGTATTAGATTAGTAATTAGCATTCTCAATTAATTCCTTTTTGATATTCTGCAGTTGAATTAATTCGCACAGTTATATTTTGGCTTGTGTAAGAAATCAATAATTATTCATTAAGTATTTCTTTGTATTACGTCAGTTGGTTAACTATATTACCGTTTATTTCTCTTTTTAAATTAACTTAGATTCCAATCAATTTCTTTGTAAAAGCTGATCATTTTGACTTCATGACAAATAAGAAAAATATAGATCACAGTTGTAGAAGTTTTCAGAATTTAAACTACTTAATAAATGTATTAAATAACTAACAAGGAAAGATTCAAAAGGTGTAGTCTTCCAAAAATATTGAATATATATATATATATATATATATATATATATATATATATATATGTGTGTGTGTGTGTGTGTGTGTGTATGTGATTCTACTCTTCCTAAAACACCAGAAAGTGAAACAATTATCGGCTGAAATGAATTACAGCGACCATAAAAAATTATCAAATTTAAAGATATTTGGCGATTTCACATTATTAGGCGATCGATTTTGAGTACTTGGTGGAGAAACAAAACACGGTTCTGTTAGTACACGGCAATCTCGGTGCTAGCGAATGACACGCCTAACAGCGCTAAATCGCCAAATGTGATTAATTTTGATACTTTTTTGTGGCCACTGTAAATCATTTCAGCCGATAATTGTTTCACTTTCTGGTGTTTTATGAAGAGTAGAATCACATATATTATTTTCAATATTTCTATAAGAATGTTTCATTTTGAATGTTTCCTTGTAAGTATTTTTATGAATGCATTAATGAAAGAAGATAAGATTTTTTGAGAAAAGAGGAAATTATATTTTAAATTTACCGATTTTGTTGTTAATTGTTTAAAAAGAAAGTATCATATTTAATACAATAAAAACAGATGCATAACTTTTATGGGAACTTTCACTTTTTACTTCCATTACCCTAATACCGAATGTAATGGGAGTATTATATTCGGTCAGAAAATTAGATATCGAGTTTTCATCCGCTTTACAGGTTTTAAGGTCTCTTAAGTCCAAAAAATTGTTTTAAGCAATTGCCCTGTGTGTGTTTATGTGTGTAAGGGTGTGGATGTATGTGTTTATGTGTGAAGGGAATTTTTTGACTATTATATATCCGAAATTGATAAAAATAGAGCGACAAAACTTCAGAATTGAGGCATGTCTGGATTGAGGCATGTCTGGAGAATTGAGGCATGTACGGATAACTTTTCCAACATTTGCTGAAAATTAGAAAAACGGAAGTGAGGCACTAGAAACCAGAAGTAGGACCTTATATTCATAATTCAAAAACAGCTTTAACGATTTTCTTCAAAATTGCTAGGTTAGATGTCCTTCCGTATGATTTAGTCGGTTAGTTCAGGAAAATTGATAGGCGCCTTGTATAAGGTAGGTCGATTTGAGGTCTCGCTAGTGCGTTTCTATAAAAATGGCTGCACGATTTTTTTTTTCAAAATTACCGTAATAACTCCCTTTTAGATATTCTTTCATATGCTGTTGTTGTTTTTAGATCAACAATTCAGTTTGCCTAGATTTAGTGAAAATCGATATCTCGAAAACGGCTCTAACAATTTTCTCGAAAAGTGCTACATAAAACCCTTTTCAGATATTCTTTTGTTTGTATTACGCGGTTATTACAGGAAAATTAACAATCATCCTAATTAAGAAGTCAGTTTTAGATTTCGGAAGTAAGTGTTTAAAAAATGGCCCTACCGATTTATTTATTTATTTATTTTTTAATCTGTAAATTCTGTTTTATATGTCTTTACTCATGCATCAGTTTTCTCTTAGCGAAAAATTGTTAGGCGTCTAATTTGATAAGCAAATTTTATATATTCTGACCACATTATCCCTCAAAAGTGGTTATGGTATGTGTAATAGCTGGTAATGCAAGTCGTGTAGATAATACACACCAAATTGTTTTTTATTGTAACAAATAAATTTTTAATTTTTAATGATATGCCATCCGTATATGAACTTAATTTAGAACATGTGTTAATTAAAATATAATTTTTGGATTTATTGATTTATTGATTTCCCTTACGATATATTCATACATATATATACATATGTGTGTGTGTGTGTGTGTGTGCGTGTGTGTGTATGTTTCAATGTAGTGGGATGTTTTGAGGAATACGTTTCATCACATAACAAAGGCAGACTTCAAACTTGAGATTTTTTTTATAGGTTATATTTCAATATATTACGTCTTATACATAATTACATAAAAAAAAATACAATATTGTTACATGCTATCAAATCATATTCCTTTTATTATGTTAGGTTGAGTCAAAAGTTTTGTCCGGTTTCTAATAATTTATTAAAAATTAAAAAATTATAACATTTATAACATATTTTATATAACATATTCACCATTACTTTCAACAACCATTTTCCAACGTGAATGAAAATTCGACGGTTGTAAAAAGCCGCTGGTTTTTGAGCGAAGAAGTCGACAATGCCTTGTCGGAGATCGTATTCGTTGCTGAAGCGCTCTCCACGCATAAAGTGCTCTAGCGACCTGAACAAATGGTAATGTGTAGGGGCAATGTCAGGGTTATATGGCGGGTGAACGAGAAGTTCCCAGCCCAAATCATTCAGCTTCTCACGCGTCTGGTTTGAAACGTGTGGTCTTGCATTGTCATGTTGGAAGAAAACTCGAGCTGGATTAAAGCCTTTTTTCACGAGTTTCTGTTGAACGTGGTTCCCTTGAGTGCAATAGACATCTGAGTTCATTGTTTGTCCTTGAGGAAGAAGATCCCGATACACAACTCCTGTCGACATCCAAAAAACGCACAAAAGTGCGTTTTTTGAATGCGTCCCAGGTGTAGCCGTCTTAACTCCAAGTTGATGTGGGTTTAGCCATTGACATCCGGTTTTTTTGTTGTCGTATAGTACCCACTTCTCTTTACAGGTAAGAATTCCACGCCATCCATCTCGGCTAAACTCTCGCAGCAGCAATTGACAGTCTGATTTTCAACGATTCTTTTGCATTTTGTTGAGCTTCTGCAGTACCATTTGACGACGCCTAATTTTCATGCCAATTTTGTGAAGGTGTCGATTGACATTTGACTGAGAAGTGCCAAAACCTTGCCCTAATTTTCGGGTGCTTTGAGTCGGATCGGCTTCAATCGCACAAAGTAAAGCTCTTTCATCGGTTGTCGATGGTTGCCCAGAGTGTTTCTTATCGTCGTGGTGCATATCCCTGGAACAGAACTTTGAATATCAACGTATGCATGTTCTTTCGTTTACAGACTTCATACCAAATGTTGCACATATGTTACGACTTGCTTCAGTTGCATTGTGGCCTTGTTTGAGCTCGTGGAAAATTAGGCTGCGGATTTTTTCACGATTTTTTGACATACTTGATCTTTTTTTTAAGAGTAATAAGTCTGTGAAAATTAAAATAACATGACAGGTAAATACATCATTTCGATCAGCAGAAAATGAGCTTTCAAAATATATATGACATTCACATCACAACTTCAATGTAACGTATTTATTGATACGCAAATAAAAAACGGACAAAACTTTTGACTCAACTAATATTTAATTTTTGTAATGTTTCGCATTTTTCTTTCTTAAAGTATCAGTAACATATAATTTAAATATAATGATTTTTGCATAAAATTTAGAATTTTTTAGATAACATATGTAATTATACTTATGAGGTTACAAAATTTCTTTTCAAATAATATTAAATGTGATAAAAATTTCATTAAAACACTTTAATAAAAACGAGCATTATTTTGCTATATATTTATTAATATAGCTTAAACATAGCTACTATTGAATTACAAAAATACGCCATTATTAAATCATTATTTCATTTTGAAAAGTGTAATCATTAAATTTATTTTTATTTATTTATTTATTTTATTTATTTATTTATATATTTTTAGTGAAAATTAATTTAAAAAAATAAAATTAAGATTCTAACAGTGTTATAAAAATTAACATTTAAAAACATTTTAATCTAATTTCGAAATGATATTCTTTGTAAAATGGGATTCTTTTAAACCTTTTCTTACCCATATACGTGAGAGACTTTATTATGTTTGGGTAGAATATTAGAAACCCTGGTGTTAGTGTTAATGTCAATTAACCGCGCCAGGATTTTAGTGGGAGTGGCCTCATTAGCGGTCTTTAAAAGTGGTCCTACACTGTATTTATGCAAATTTCGGTGAAAATTACGGAAAATTTCAAACTGCTAGGCTGATGAGCGGTACCAGGCACTTAACCAAATCACCAAATTATCAGCTTTCAAAGAATCATCTCTCGGATACTAATGGGTTCTTCGGAATTCTCCGAAACTGAATTTTTACTTTCTTCTATCTTCAATAGAAGAAAGTATTGGATTCGTAAAAATTTTCGATTTCGGGTTTTTGATGGATTTACACGTTTTGAGAGATGTAGAACACGATTTTACCATTTTTAGAAAATGTCTGTCTGTCTGTCTGTGTGTGTGTGTGTGTGACAAAATTTTGTGGCAACTGTATCTATGGAACTACTGCACAGAATTTCATACAAATTGGTATGTAGTTGCACCTTGACATAAATTAGTGCCTATCAACTTTTGGTAAAAATCGTCTTACAGGTTGCGTTGCCATCCCGCTTTTTCTAAATTTTCAACAGGGTGATAAAGGCAAAAATTTTCAAGATGGGTATATTTCGAAAGGTCTCGTCAGTACCTTTAAAACGAATGGTTGAACTATAAATCTGTGATAATTTAAAACAAAGTTATCGATTTTTTTTACTTTTTACGAAAAAAAAAACTTAGAAAAAAAATCTTTTTTTTTTTTTTTCTCTCCCCTTAATTTTATCAAACTCCCACTGTTTCCGTGTTCTGACAAACTTAAACTAATTTTTGCTTTTTTCCCCTAATTTTGTCAAAGTCCTACGGTTTCCGTGTCTTGACAAACTTTAACATATTCTTGCATTTTCCCCCTAATTTTGTCAAAGTTCCACGGTTTCCGTGTTTTGACAAACTTTGACAAAATTTTGGGTAAAATGTGAAAATTATTCTAAATTTGTCAAAACACGGAAACCGTGGGACTTTGACAAAATTGGGGGGGGGGGGGGGAATGCAAAAATTTGTTTAAGTTTGTCAGAACACGGAAACCGTGGGAGTTTGATAGAATTAAAGGGAGAGGAAAAAAAAAAAAAAAAGTGGGACTTTGACAAAATTTTAGGTAAAATGTGAAAATTTGTTAAAGTCCCACTTTTTTTTTCCTCTCCCCTTAATTCTATCAAACTCCCACGGTTTCCGTGTTCTGACAAACTTAAACTAATTTTTGCTTTTTTCCCCTAATTTTGTCAAAGTCCCACGGTTTCCGTGTTTTGACAAACTTAGAATAATTTTCATATTTTACCCAAAATTTTGTCAAAGTCCCAATTTTTTTTTTTTTTTTTTTTTTTTTTAATTATTGTTGCTGAGTGAATTTGTATAGGAAAAGATAGAAGAAAGTCATGTGGTGGCCACAACATACTAGTTGAAACTCGATTAGTCCAGTGAACCAGAAAATAAGATTATTATCAGGCAGTGCGTATGTCTATATTATACTATTAAGTGAGCAATATTTGTATATATATATATATATACGTATATTTCACTGTTCTCGAAAACAGTAGCTCGGACAGTCACGTGATTTAACACAAAGGTGCCCTCTGAAGGGTCATTGTGCATGTGCGCATCGAAGTCAGATTTTCGAATTTTTGATTAGTTTTCTTTTAATTAATAAAAATATGAAAATAAAACTTCCCATTTCTATATAGACGTACAATCTTTGATGATATTAGATTGATTTATTTGATTTCCATTGATTTGGGTGTATTTTACGTTGATCTAGAGCACCGTTTTGAGGAATTACGAAATATTTGATTGGTTTATTTGATTTTCATTGATTTGAGTGTACTTTACGTTGAACTAGAGCTACGTTTTGAGGAATTACAAGAGATTTGATTGGTTTATTTGATTTTCATCGATTTGAGAGTATTTTACGTTAAACTAGAGCTACGTTATGAGGAATTACAAGATATTTGATTGGTTTATGTGATTTTCATTGATTTGAGTGTATTTTACATTGAACTACAGCTACGTTATGAGGAATTACCAGCGATTTGATAGGTTTATTTGATTTTTATTGATTTGAGTGTATTTTACGTTGAACTAGAGCTACGTTATGAGGAATTATGAAAGATTTGATTGGTTTATTTGATTTTCATTGATTTGAGTGTATTTTACGTTGACTAAGTTATGATGAATTACGAGAGATTTGATTGGTTTATTTGATTTTTATTGATTTGAGTGTATTTTACGTTGAACTAGAGCTATGTTATGAGGAATTACACGAGATTTGATTGGTTTATTTGATTTTCATTGATTTAAGGTTGGGGTGTCCAATGAAATTTTTTTTTTAAATACTTGAAAGTGATTGCCGCGGAACCGAGTTTCAAGCGTTCTGAGATTCATGCACAGTCGTGTAGGGCTGTCCAGTGATTTTTTTTTTTTTTTTTCATGTGCGTGAAGCGTACATACGTGCGTTATAGTGATTGCTGCGGAAACGACTTACGTGCGTTCTCTGATTCGACCATTCATCGAATAATGACTTTTACTGTACGAGTAACAGCTTCAACTATTTCCAGAATATTCGAAGAATTAACATTTCTATTTGACTGTTTTTGAGAATATTCGTTTTAATAATACTTTTGTTGCACAGATTCAAGAAGTTGAAAAAATGTTTGATATTTTCAAGGATATTCCTTACTAAACTGTGAAGAAAATTGTCGCCAATCGAAATATATTTAATTAAACATTTCAATTATTCAATTCAAAAGAGATCCTTTAAATATACTGCCCAGCGAAGCTTTCAAAGCCTGCTAGTAAGAGTTTTATCAGAATAACTCAAAAATAAATGTTTGCAAGTGTAAGCTAAGTATACTAAATCTTTACCATAGAAAAATGTTACTTGAAACATTTTATTGAAGATAGACGAATAGTTTATCTACAGTGTCATTCAAAAATATTCAAATATATGACGTCTAAAAACAAAATTTCTCTCTGTGTGCATTTTAGCATCTTAACTGAACACACACACACAAAAATGTAAGATATACAAATATTTCTTATAAGGACAAAAGCATAATTTGAAGAAATTATAGTAAGAAAAATCATTCATCATTCGTTTACAGTACTATACAAAATAATTCGGATTTCTTAGGAAGTAAGTATTAAAGTTTTTCAAAATTTATTTTAAGTGATTTTAATAGTTTTTTTTTTTCTGTGATGAAATTTAGTACTTTAAGTATACTAAATAGATGTGCGTATACAATTTACAGAAAATATACAAATGTATTTAAAATAGGCAAATGAACCTTTTTTTTTTAAGAGAATTTTTGTATCCGTTTTTGTTAATAACTATACCTTGTCCGTGAAAATTTCTTAATAATACTTTTTACTATCTATATGATAATCAAAATATTCTTTGGATCACAATTTTCGTCGTTGTAGTTTTGCAATAGTTTCATATTCATAGGTACCATGAAAACGGAAATGAAGCTTTCTTCGGTTGGTGTTTTTTTTTTGGGGGGGGGGAAATAATAAGTACAAGTTCATACACTTTGCCTATGTACTTAAACAAAGGACAGAGAGAACGATTGAAATATAGGGTCACATAATGACAATGAAATGATCTGTTGCGCTTGAGAATGACACAGAGGACTAACATTTCGTCACTAGTGAGTAAGCGATCAAAAATTGGTGTGTTCTTGTGCCAAGTTAGTAGAGACAAAGAAGCTGTGACTCATTATACTTTGTTGGCTGCCGACAATGTGTGAGATACACACGTATATATATATATATATATATATATTTACTCTCCTTTCTCATGCAGGTTTAATTTGACTATTTCAGAGGAAACAAGGAAATTTTCTGCAAGTTCATGATACGTTTCACCACAACACCTTTTGATGATTGCTTTTAGAGCTTTTCTTCCAACCCATGTAGTCATTAATTGTGGGGTTCATTAGTAAGACCCACACCTCTCGAACGAAATTTCTCGAGCCAATCCCAGGCGATGTGTTTGTTCATCACATGCTCCTAAAATGCCTCGACATGCGGTGACTTGTTGCAGCAATTGTCAAGCCCAGTTTCGAGTTGTACAAGAAACACACAAGAATAAACTGATTTCATACCACCATTTCTTTATAAAACTGAGTGAACTATGACTGTTGTGTGAAAACCAGGTGCCTGTATTACTGAAGATTAATGACCAGACTAATTCTCGATCGCGTGGCATTCACACGCGTTATTTCATTTCCTTTTTGCGAGCACATGATTAACGGAACGTCAAAAACAGTAAGAACATTTTTGGTTACCTTGTAGTAATGTCATCTAAAACCTATTTTCCTCGAATGTTGTGCTATCAAGTGTTGATTTGTTCCATTTATTATGGGTTTAAAATTTATAACACGTTATTACTTTTTTTTAAAATTTATTTCTATGGTGTGCGGCTACAAAAGATCGTCCATGTCGAAATTAACAATAAAATCTTTCGTAAAAATGTTCACATTAATTCAATGGAATGTAGTACAAATAGCTTTACAGTACCACATACAGCTTCATTGCCCTACGCTAATTAAAAAAATAAAGTCAATAAATGAGACAACAAAATTTAATTTAATTATATGAAATTTATTAGAATATTGCTCAAGTGTCAGTTTAATTTCTTTATTTTTTTTTAAATATTATTTTTATATATATGTATGTGTGTGTGTGTGTGTGTATACACCTAACTTAAAAAAAAAAAAAAAAATCCAGAATTTTTTCCAAGAATACACTTTTCTAACTGCCTTTACTTATTTACTTCTATTTTTATTTTTAAATGAGAATTTAAATTATTTTCAATTGTCTAATGTACTTATTCAAATTGAATTAGCAGGCTTTACCCGCTTCGCTGATAACTATATTTAAGTGAAATCTCAAAATTTCACATCAAATATTATTATAAATTCTCAAAAATAAAAAAATTCAAAAAAATTTCATTAAAATCAGTCAAAACATTTGCTTGGTTAACACTGCCTTTAGCTGTGATTTTTAAACTTGCACCGTGCATTGTCCAGGTCCCTATTGTCTGTGGCTGTATCTAAACAAAAACGAGCAGAAATAAGTGTAGCACAATGACCGCGGTTAGGTCAAGAATACCTTCGGCTGCGTTTTTTAGCCTGCATTGTATCCGGTGCTGGTCCCAACTGCGTGAAGTAGCGCCTTATACACGTGCGTGGAGAGTACCTATTTGACCATTTTTTTTTTCCAGCTACAAAAGTAAGTGCAATCAATTTCCAGACTCGATAAACAACTCGCACATAGAAAACTCGCCACTTTCAAACATTATAACGCTTGAAATGTGTTTTTTCTTAACCTCCTCCCTCTCGCAGACATAATTCCACCAAAGTACATAACTTGGCCAAAACTTGCCAAGCTGAGGTACTTTTGAGCAGAGTTAAGCTTCACTGAGAAAAAAAAAATCTGTAACTGATATCTGGAATCTTTGCCAATCTTACAAATTCTAGTTCCCTCTGAATGTAAATTCTGGGAACCCCTTTTAAAATTCTAGGGCATTTGCCTATATTATCAATGTCAAATGTATATAAAAATCTTATGCAAATAAATTCGAATAATATAAGTGAGTTTTCGCAACTATAATCTTGGTTTATTACGCAACTTTGGAGAACGAAGCGAGAATTTTTCAGAATAGATAGGATTCAGAATATTCGGAACATTGTTTTCCCATCTAAAAATGTATAGACTAGAAATTCTCAATCATTTCGTCTATTCAGTTTATTGGTGTGTTTTTTACGCATAGCTTGGATATCCATATTTCAAGTTTAGGGATTTAGAAAATGACCACTTATTCGTTCTAGAGGAAGGCTGTATATTTTTCACAGTGTTCAAACCGTGTATTGCTCCCCATCCGCTTCCGAGAAAAGGACCTGAGGATTTATCAAAATTCCGTCAGAGTGCATGTTGGATACACGGAAACCACCCCGCACCAAAATACTCGTCATACTAAAATAATTTGGAGCAGAGTTATTCTTAAAAAATAGTGTGTTTTTTTCGCCCCAACCCCTAATATCGAAAATGGGACAATTTCACAAAATCCCTTTAGAATGTTTATTGGCTACACCTAACTAGCCCACACACCAAAAATCGATTACCTGAGATAATTTAAAGTAAAGTTAAGCTTAAAACCGCATTTCTGTCGCCCTGAAATGAATGATAGTGGATTTTGCAAAATCCCTTTACAGTATGGCTTGGGTACAGGTAACCAACCAAAATACAAAATTTGCCTTCCTGTGCCCCTACCGTCCTCAAGGACGGGAAGAGGGGGAAATTTCCAAATATCCTTTTCAATGGATATTGGATTCACACAACAAAACTCACACCAAAATTCGCGGCGCACTTCAAGAAATGTCCCAGAACAATTTTAAAGCAAAAATCGGGTTTTCAAATTTATCCCCTTGTAAACCATTCCCCAAAATCGAAAATAAGAAAAAAAAATGGTTTTTGGAATATTATTTTCTGTTTGCTTTAATTTTAAAAATTTTAATTTTTTTGCCTGCCTTCGTTTTCAATGTTTACATCATTATATATTTTTGTAATCAAGTGTAGTCTCCTCATGAAAATTTGTTCACTGTGAAATAACTTCGAGACGAATTAGCCTCAGTTTTTGATCTCTGCTCCCCTTCCCCCTTCAAAGGCAGAAAAGGTGGTATTTCATAAATCTCCGTGTTAGTAAGAGTCAGGACTCCACAACTAATCTTCACATCAAAATTAATAACTAAATCTCCTATAGAATCACCACGTCCGTCTTTAGCAATTCAGTCTGAGATTTGATATATGAGGATATTTTTCTAAAACAACACTAAACGCATAACTGTTGATAAAAAAATGTTTTTTTTTTTTTTTTTTTTTAAATATTGAACATTATGTAGGAATATATAAAAAACTAGTATGTTGTGGCGACCACGAGACTTTCTTCTATATTTTCCTATACAAATTCACTCAGTAACAATACTTTAAAAAAAAAAAAATCCGGTTTTTTTTTGTTTTTTTTTTCGTTAAAAGTAAAAAAAATCGATAACTTTGTTTTAAATTACCACATATTTATAGTTCAACCATTCGTTTTAAAGGTATTGACGAGACCTTTCGAAAGATACCCATCTTGAAAATTTACCCCACCCCAGAGGGTACTTCCCCCCAGGGGGTGGAGCAATGCCCCCACATGCACAATTTTTTTTTCCTTAATTAACTACTACTATTAGCAATAATGCATATTAATTTTACAATCACAGGTTAAGAATAACTCTCATTATGTACATTTATACGAAATTTTGTCCTATACTACCATGTTAAAAATTTAGAAGAAATACAATCACAGCGCCTCCTGTTGTGCGATTGATCCCCAAATCTAATCAGCACCAGTTTATGTCAGGAGCCAACTAAATACCAAGTTTTGATAATTTCGTTTAAAAAAAAGAAAAATTAAGATTTTTACTTTCTTCTTATGTAATATAGAGAAAGTATTGGATTCGCGAAAATTTTCGACCTCCGTTTTTTGACGGATCTACACGTTTTGGGATGTCCTGAACACGAATTGATAGTTTTTTAAAAATGTCTGTCTGTGTGTCTGTCTGTATCATTTTTTTGTGGACGCTGTATCTCACGAACCAATGAATGAAATTTAACCAAACTTGGTATTTAGTTGCACCCTGACATGAACTGGTGCCCATTAGATTTGGGGATCAATAGCTCAACAGGTGGCGCTGTAATCGCATTTTATGCAAATTTTTAACATGGCAGCATAGGACAAAATACCGTATAAATGGGCATAAAGAGAGTTATTTTAAACTTACGATTGTAAAATTAATATGAATTATTGATAATAGTAGTAGTTAACTAGGAAACAAATTTTGTGCATGGGGGGGGGCATCGGTTCCCCCTCCAGGGGGGAAAGTACCCCCCGGGGAAGTAAATTTTCAAGATGGGTATCTTTCGAAAGGTCTCGTTGATAATAGTAATAGTTAACTGGGAAAAAAATTTTGTGCATGTGGGGGCATCGGTTCCCTCCCCCAGCGGGGGGGGAAGTACCCACCCGCGGGGGCAAAGTTTCAAGATGGGTATCTTTCGAAAGGTCTCGTCAATACCTTTAAAATGAATGGTTGAACTATAAATCTGTGATAATTTAAAACAAAGTTATCGATTTTTTTTACTTTTAACGAAAAAAAACTTAGAAAAAAATCGCAATTTTTTTTTTTTTTTTTTAACGAAATTTAACCAAACTTGATATTTAGTTGGTTCCCGACATAAACTGGTGCTGATTATGTTTGGGGATCAATAGCTCAACAGGTGGCGCTGTGATAGCATTTTATCTAAATTTTTAACATGGCAGCATAGGACAAAAATTCGTATAAATGTGCATAATTAGAGTTGTTTTAAACTTTTGATTCTAAAATTAATATGAATTATTGATAATAGTAGTATGTAACTAGGAAAAAAATTTTCTGCATGGGGGGGCATCGCTTCCCCCCCTGGGGGGGAAGTACCCCCCCGGGGGGATAAATTTTCAAGATGGGTATCTTTCGAAAGGTCTCGACAATACCTTTAAAACGAATGGTTGAACTATAAATCTGTGATAATTTAAAACAAAGTTATCGATTTTTTTTACTTTTAACAAAAAAAAAAAAAAAAAAAACTTAGAAAAAAAAATTGTACTTTTTTTTTTTTTTTTTTTTTTAAATATTGTTACTGATTGAATATGTATAGGTAAATATAGAAGAAAGTCTTGTGGTGGCCACAACATACTAGTTTTTTCTAAGTTTTTTTTCGTAAAAAGTAAAAAAAATCGATAACTTTGTTTTAAATTATCACAGATTTATAGTTCAACCATTCGTTTTAAAGGTACGGACGAGACCTTTCGAAAGATACCCATCTTAAAAATTTGTGCCCTATATCACCATGTTAAAAATTTAGAAAAAGCGGGATGGCAACGCAACCTGTAAGACGATTTTTACCAAAAGTTGATAGGCACTAATTTATGTCAAGGTGCAACTACATACCAATTTGTATGAAATTCTTTCCAGTAGTTCCTGAGGTACAGTTGCCACAAAATTTTGTCACACACACACAGACAGACAGACAGACAGACATTTTCTAAAAATGGTCAAATCGTGTTCTACAGCTCTCAAAACGTGTAAATCCATCAAAAACCCGAAATCGAAATTTGTTACGAATCCAATACTTTCTTCTATTGAAGATAGAAGAAAGTAAAAATTGAAAATTTTAATTGTTGCGGTTTGTTCTTTACACTTTTTTAGAAATTAATTATATTTAATTTTAATAGAGTCATATTTATAAAAATAGTACAAAATATTTCTTTATTACATTTTTTTAGAAATTTTTTATGTTGTTGGTATTGCCAATTTTAGTCTTTTGAAAGATAAATTTTATTTCCGCAAACAAACGTTCTCACATTTTATTTTACTAGAAATAAGTGATAAATTCAAGTTTCAAGCTTTTAAAAACACTAATAATAAGGTTTTTTTCTTTTATTTTCTCTCCTTTAAAAATAAAGCGCCTGAAGCAGTTGTAAAAGTTAATATCTGACGAGTATAATAAAGTGCAAGAACGCTTCTCATTTTCAGAAAATTATTAAGTGTCTTATTTATTTACTTATTTTTTATTGCCACTGTTACCATTTAGCCGGAAGAAAGATGTTTATTAACGAAACGATTCAGTTATTTACCAGCAAAGGTATTTTGTCACTTTGAATAATTTATTGATATTTTAAACTTTGTACACTGAAAAACAATCCTTCAGCATATATATATAAGGAAGTAGATAGTATAAGTATGAATTGTAGAGATCTTTATTTTTTTATGAACATTAATATTTCTTTTTATTCAAGAAAAAGAAAAAACTGGCTGTGTGTATAACAAAATATCCGATTTAGCTTTTTCTAATTTTGATTTTTTTTTTTAAACAGATTAAATTTTCAAATCCTACTCAGAGCATGTAAAAACATGAAAATTAATGAAAAACTGGGAACTGGATATTTTAAGTTTCCAATACTGAAGTATAATTAAAATAAATTTTCTCTTCATTGCTTAGAAACCTTCAAAATTTTTGGGGAGTTAGTAATTGTCATAACCGAAATTTCAATTTTTAATTGTATTTAAGACAGCATTAAATTAATACTCTCCAACTTTTTTCATCAATGTCAGTTTTTACGCAGCTAGAAAAAAAAATTGTATACGCTTTAGAGTTAAATTTTGGAAAATTTAAAATTTCGATATTTTTCATTAAAATGCTTTCCAATTGCACCCATTTATTCTTCCAAAACACCTTTAAAAATCCTGGATATCAGAAACAAGCATGTCGTAACTTTTGAAAGTAAATTACAGTTGATAATTAACTAAATATTACCAAATTCGAAATTTAGTCCTTCGTAAGTTTAGACACCTCTCTATCCCCCTTTTACACTTCTGGCTCAACTGAAATATCTTGATAATGAATGCTCAATTAACTCTGATGTTACAGAGTTAATTGAGAGCTATTGGCAAATTTGAAATTTCGGTATTCAGTAATTAATGGTGTATGTTTGTAGAGGGAGGGTGTCAGCTGAAATTTTGCCGATTTTTTTTTCTCCTGACGAACGACCGTTTTATTATTTCGACCGAAAACAAATGTTGTGAGATTTTTAAAACTTATGGCTTTTTCAGTTAGAGTTCAATTTCTTCGCAACTCCAACTTACGAATTTTCTCAGAAGATTGTATCAGGTGCCCCTTCCAGAAGCACTTTAAAATAGTCAGATTTATAGTAAACACAATTTCTGCTTATGACAAGGTAAAAAGAAATAAAAAGTGTTTAAATGATGAAATAATTGTTGTATAGTTACACTTACAATAGTAGAATTTCTTCGTAAGTTATAATACTGTTATTATTGTTATTCAGATATATTAAACAAATTATAAAGTATTTTATTAGAGTGCGAATTTAATATATATAAAAGAAACGTTGAAGTCACTGCTTCTGTTACCACGGTTGTTTCGCACTAAATTTTGTGTAAAATTGATAAAAAATGCATGCAAAACGTTTTACACCCAAAAATGAACTTATGCAACGATTAAAAGGTTTATAAAACTTTACATCTGGTTATTGTTTGCCACAATAGATAAAATGGAAAATCGTGTTTCACCGATTTCGTAAAAAATTTACAATAAAGACAGTATTACTGATTTGCCTTTTTCCAAGGTGTCAGAAATCTAGTTACACACCAGTTAAATATTTTTTAACACAGAAAGAAATCTTATGGTAGATCCAACGTACCTTTAAAAGAAAATCAGAATCAATGTAAACTCTATAGACTAAAAATATTGTAAAATCAGGGTAATTATTTAAGGCACGTGATTGCATTAACCGGGTGATCCAAAAGTCACAGAAAAAAAAAAATTAAAAAATAAATTATTAAAAAAGTATTGACCGTAGCACAATGCACCTTTCACTAGAATGCACTGAAAGACGTGGGAACATTTATTTATTTTATTTTTTCTTTAAGTAACAAAATATTTATTTTCAAATTAGTTTAATTGAGTGACGCTATAATTGCCGAAACGTCAGTGTAGGCTCTCTGTTGAGACTCAAAACGGTTTAAATTATGTCTGCGTGTTTGTCTGTCGCGCGATAGCGGCCGCAAGAATCCCGTTATTGACTTGTAATTTGGTACACATGTTCATGAGACCCACAGAATCAACTGTATAGTTTTAGGTGTGTGTTATATTTGTAGTTCGTGTACAGGTGCACGCCAAAAGTTTTCTTATCATTACGCCTATGGAAATAATTTGTATGTATCGCGATAGCGGCCGCAAAATTCAAGCTATTGACTTACAATTTCATACACATATTCATGAGCCCAACGGAATTAGCTGTATAGTTTTAGGTGTATATTACATCTGTAGTTCGTGTACAGGGACACGCCAAAGGTTTTCTTATCATTACGTCCTATGGGAAGAATTTGTATGTACCTCCTTAACCACCGCAAAAATCAATCTATTGACTTGCAATTTGGTACACATATTTATGAGCAACACGGAATTTTATCTGCATAGTTTTGGGAGTGTATTCGATTTGTAAATCGTGTACAGGGACACACCAAGTTTTATCTTATCATTACGGCCTATGGACAGAATTTGTATGTACCGCAATAGCGGCCGCTAAATATCCTCCCACACACATCCAGACTCTGTATAAAAATAGCTATATAATTTTTTATGTCTATATTTTTTATGAATTGTGTACAGGAAGACGTCAAAATTCTTATCATTACAGCATATGGGGTGAATTTCGTTTACAAGCAATTTGACATCATAACTTTGCTATCAATAAAATGAAATTAGCGTACATAACTGAAATACTTAAACTTATGATTTTTTCAGAAAATATTTGCTCTTAGGCTTCCTAATTACAGGATCATACAAAAGTTTTCTGATAATGTAAGGTAATCAGCCAAATTATGTCAAATTTCAAACAAATAATCATGAAAAACGTAGAATAAGCTGAATAGATTTACTGGAGTATACGATGTTTATGGTTCGTTTACGGAGACACACAAAAGTATTTCGTAACATTTTTATTTAAGTGAACTTTAATGCTTTTATGTTGAATTCAACATAATGGAATTAACATACATTATAAAGATGCTTAAAAGCATGTTTACTCTAGAAAGATGATATGTATAGACTAAATAATTTACTTACACGGGACCCCAGAAAAGAATTCCGATGACGTACTGTAATCATCCAAATGATGTCAAATTAGGTTGAAGTATTAATAAGATATAATTAATTGAATAGATGTATTCTTTTTAGTGTATATAATTACTGTGGCTCCTCTTCTGGGATACATTAAAAAATTTCGTACTACTGCGGTCTATAGTCGGTATTTCTTAAAAGTGTATTTTTAACAAGCTTACACCTCGTCAAATAAAAGAAAATTTTATTAGATTTTTAAAACAATGTTTTTCAGTGGAGAAGTGTGGGCATAGACTTGGTAATTCATTTACAGATTACACAAAATAATTCCAATATGTTGTGTAATCATTTTGCATGAAATGTGGTACAAGTATTTATGAATTACAGTGAATTAACACAAGACAATCAGTTATTAGGAATACATATATATATATATATATATAGATAGATAGATAGATAGATAGTTATAGAAAGAGAGATAGAGCGGGGGGTTGAGGGGGCGGCAGCCCTCTTTAGAAACGTTTCTGCTTATGTAGCAAATCAATCGAATTAATATATATGTATTATATAATAAGGAATTTAAAAAAAAAAAAGATCTGTTGAATAAAGCGTGATGCAAATAGGACGTTGTGGCTACTGATCTGCAGATCCACTAGTTGCAATATTATCTTTTTAGAGTGGCACAGTATATTCAGCAACACAATTAGGTCGTTAAATGTTGGCCGTCCGTAGTGGGAAGTCTCATAATAAATCTGAACTACACTGTAAATAGAAGCGTCTTAAATTCAGACAGAAGTGTGTCTGAAATGTCAATTCAGACACATAAATGTCTGAAACACTTACGCATGCAAAAATTCAGACGCATGTGCTGTCTTAAATTAAGACACGTAAGTGTCTTTTTTATAAATGAGCTCAGATAAGTGTCTGAATAAGTTCGATATGTCTGAAATTAAGACATATAACATTTTCAGACACATAAAATTACAGACATTTTACAATTTATGCACTTAAAAATTCAGACATTACAAATTTCAGACACTTAGAAATTCAGACATTTGTATTACTTCACAAATTTTCCATATGGAATCTACTTTAAGCAGCATGCATATCCTGTTTTAACATTTAAAAAAAAAAAAATTGACATTATTTTATGTAATATAAGTAGTTAACTTAATTAAAATACTTAGACACGGATCTTATTCTGTTAAAAATTAAAAAACAAAGTTAATCTATACATATAAAAGAGTACTTCCACTCACTCACTGACTCATCAACGCACAGCAAAATCTACTGGAGCAACTGAATCGAAACTGGGTCAGATTATAGAACATATAGTGTAAGCACCCACTAAGAAGCGATTTTACGAAATTCGCCCCCCAAGGGAAAGTAAGGGGCAAAATATGATTTCACAAAAACCTCCTTAACTCAAAGAAAAAAACAGACATCCGTACAAATTTTGCTTTAAAATATAGCTAACACAAATATCTAAAAACCGATTTCTGGAATTTCAGAAATTCGGTCCCCAAGGGGGGAAAGGGTGCAAAACGTGATTTCACATGCTCAAAACGTGGTTTCACATACTCCTATATATCTCAAACAAAAAAATAGAAAAACGTGAAACTTTTGCTTCAATATATAGCTAATACAAATACCTAAAAAGCAATTTCTGGAATTTTAGAAATTCAGCCCCCAAGAGGGGGAGAGAGAGGGGGCAAAACGTGATTTGAAATAATCCTTTATATCGCAAACAGAAAAAAGATACATGCGAGATTTTTGTCCTAAAATATAGCTCTCACAAATGCATAAAAAATATGATTTTTTTTTATTTTAGAAATTCATCCCAGGTGGGGCGGGAAAGGGGGGCTAATGGGGCAGAAAAAAAAATAGAAATACAGTTAGATTGTTCAAAATTGGTACAGATAGGTTTTACAGGCCTGGAAGTCGAATGAGGATATTTTCGAAAGTGTAAACTTATTAGGGGGGTCAAAAAGGGGGAGGGGGTGAAGGGGCAATCTATACATATAAAAGAGTACTTCCACTCACTCACTCACTGACTCATCAACGCACAGCAAAATCTACTGGCGCCACTGACTCAAAACTGGGTCAGATTATAGAACATATAGTGTAAGCACCCACTAAGAAGCGATTTTACGAAATTCGCCCCCCAAGGGGCAGTAGGGGGCAAAAAGTGATTTCACAAAAACCTCCTTAACTCAAAGAAAAAAACAGATATCCGTACAATTTTTGCTTTAAAATATAGCTAACACAAATATCTAAAAATCAATTTCTGGAATTTTAGAAATTCAGTCCCCAAGGGGGGGAAAGGGTGCAAAACGTGATTTCACATGCTCAAAACGTGGTTTCACATACTCCTATATATCTCAAACAAAAAAATAGGTATACGTGAAACGTTTGCTTCAATATATAGCTAATACAAATACCTAAAAAGCAATTTCTGGAATTTTAGAAATTCAGCCCCCAAGAGGGGGAGAGAGAGGGGGCTAAACGTGATTCGAAATAATCCTTCATATCGCAAACAGAAAAAAGAGACATGTGAGATTTTTGTCCTAAAATATAGCTCTCACAAATGCATAAAAAATATATATTTTGTTTATTTTAGAAATTCATCCCAGGTGGGGCGGGAAAGGGGGCTATGGGGCAGAAAAAATACAAATACAGTTAGATTGTTCAAAATTGGTACAGATAGGTTTTACAGGCCTGGAAGTCGAATGAGGATATTTTCGAAAGTGTAAAGTTATTAGGGGGGTCAGAAAGGGGGAGGGGGTGAAGGGGCAATCTATACATATAAAAGAGTACTTCCACTCACTCACTCACTGACTCATCAACGCACAGCAAAATCTACTGGCGCCACTGACTCGAAACTGGGTCAGATTATAGAACATATAGTGTAAGCACCCACTAAGAAGCGATTTTACGAAATTCGCCCCCCAAGGGGAGTAGGGGGCAAAATGTGATTTCACAAAAACCTCCTTAACTCAAAGAAAAAACAGATATCCGTACAATTTTTGCTTTAAAATATAGCTAACACAAATATCTAAAAATCAATTTCTGGAATTTTAGAAATTCAGTCCCCAAGGGGGGGAAAGGGTGCAAAACGTGATTTCACATGCTCAAAACGTGGTTTCACATACTCCTATATATCTCAAACAAAAAAATAGGTATACGTGAAACGTTTGCTTCAATATATAGCTAATACAAATACCTAAAAAGCAATTTCTGGAATTTTAGAAATTCAGCCCCCAAGAGGGGGAGAGAGAGGGGGCTAAACGTGATTCGAAATAATCCTTCATATCGCAAACAGAAAAAAGAGACATGTGAGATTTTTGTCCTAAAATATAGCTCTCACAAATGCATAAAAAATATATATTTTGTTTATTTTAGAAATTCATCCCAGGTGGGGCGGGAAAGGGGGCTATGGGGCAGAAAAAAATACAAATACAGTTAGATTGTTCAAAATTGGTACAGATAGGTTTTACAGGCCTGGAAGTCGAATGAGGATATTTTCGAAAGTGTAAAGTTATTAGGGGGGTCAGAAAGGGGGAGGGGGTGAAGGGGCAATCTATACATATAAAAGAGTACTTCCACTCACTCACTCACTGACTCATCAACGCACAGCAAAATCTACTGGCGCCACTGACTCGAAACTGGGTCAGATTATAGAACATATAGTGTAAGCACCCACTAAGAAGCGATTTTACGAAATTCGCCCCCCAAGGGGAGTAGGGGGCAAAATGTGATTTCACAAAAACCTCCTTAACTCAAAGAAAAAACAGATATCCGTACAATTTTTGCTTTAAAATATAGCTAACACAAATATCTAAAAACCAATTTCTGGAATTTTAGAAATTCAGTCCCGAAGTGGGGGAAAGGGTGCAAAATGTGATTTCACATGCTCAAAACGTGGTTTCACATACTCCTATATATCTCAAACAAAAAAATAGATATACGTGAAACGTTTGCTTCAATAGATAGCTAATAATTAAATTTTATTTATACCTTAAAATTAGTCCATATAACTTTCATATGTATTTCGGTTGCAATCGCAACCTTCCTCAGCTGAACTGTGACATCCATCGCTGCCGGCGTATTTATTGTTTTCTTCCTGTCTTCCTTCTTTCGCTTCACTTCGCATGTTTCGGTCGTTTAGGATCAGATGGTTCCAGATTCTGGGTATAGTAGCGTGTTCGCGTTCGTTAATAGCAGTAGGGTTAGTGATAATCTCAAGGGCTTCTCTTTTTAATGCGTAACTGTGATTATTATAATGAGCGATTTTTTTAGTTGTTATGGTGTTAATATAAAATTTACAATGGAAGAAGAAAACAATAACACAATAAACTATCTGGACATAAAAATCATAAAAAACCCAAACAATACCATCGACACAACTATATATAGAAAACCAACTTCCAATATCGAAATTATAAATAACCACTGTAATACCCCTCTCCCATATAAATATGCCGCCATCCGTTCATACATTAATCGCGCAATCTTAATATGCTCCAACAAAAAACTCCTAAATGAAGAACTCAAATTTATCAAAAATATTGTACAAAAAGCAAACTACCCGAAAAATCTGGTTAACAAACTATATAAAAAACGTATCCAAAAACTTAATAAAATCGATAACGCACAGAAAGAAACAAAAAAAATTCACAACCTCCATCCCCTTCTGTAACGGAAATAGTATAAAAATCAAAAACGAAGCCAAAAAATATAATATCAATATCCCAATAAAACCAAACCGCAACATCTTTCAACATATCCGGAATGAAAAAGACGTAATTGATAACCAATCAACCGCCGGGATTTATAAGATAGACTTCAAACACATAGATAATTCTCAAGCATGTTATATCGGAGTTACAAAACGGAAAATTTATGACAGAGAAAAAGAACACAAAGCCGATCTTAAACATAACCGCCAATCCACCGCTCTTGCTTCTACCCACTCCTCTAACCCAATTAATATTAACACCATAACAACTAAAAAAATCGCTCATTATAATAATCACAGTTACGCATTAAAAAGAGAAGCCCTTGAGATTATCACTAACCCTACTGCTATTAACGAACGCGAACACGCTACTATACCCAGAATCTGGAACCATCTGATCCTAAACGACCGAAACAAGCGAAGTGAAGCGAAAAAAGGAAGACAGGAAGAAAACAATAAATACGCCGGCAGCGATGGATGTCACAGTTCAGCTGAGGAAGGTTGCGATTGCAACCGAAATGCATATGAAAGTTATATGGACTAATTTTAAGGTATAAATAAAATTTAATTATTGAATTTATCGTCCTAAAATGAAATAGATAGCTAATAAAAATACCTAAAAAGCAATTTCTGGAATTTTAGAAATTCAGCCCCCAAGAGGGGGAGAGAGAGGGGGCTAAACGTGATTCGAAATAATCCTTCATATCGCAAACAGAAAAAAGAGACATGTGAGATTTTTGTCCTAAAATATAGCTCTCACAAATGCATAAAAAATATATATTTTGTTTATTTTAGAAATTCATCCCAGGTGGGGCGGGAAAGGGGGCTATGGGGCAGAAAAAAATACAAATACAGTTAGATTGTTCAAAATTGGTACAGATAGGTTTTACAGGCCTGGAAGTCGAATGAGGATATTTTCGAAAGTGTAAAGTTATTAGGGGGGTCTGAAAGGGGGAGGGGGTGAAGGGGCAATCTATACATATAAAAGTGTACTTCCACTCACTCACTTACTGACTCATGAACGCACAGCAAAATCTACTGGAGCCACTGACTCGAAACTGGGTCAGATTATAGAACATATAGTGTAAGCACCCACTAAGAAGCGATTTTATGAAATTCGCCCCCCAAGGGGAAGTAGGGGGCAAAATGTGATTTCACAAAAACCTCCATAACTCAAAGAAAAAAACAGATATTCGTAAAAATTTTGCTTTAAAATATAGCTAACACAAATATCTAAAAACCGATTTCTGGAATTTTAGAAATTCGGTCCCCAAGGGGGAAAAGGGGCAAAATGTGATTTCACATACTCCTATATATCTCAAACAAAAAAAAAACAGATATACGTGAAACTTTTGCACCAATATATAGCTAATACCTAAAAAGCAATTTCTGGAATTTTAGAAATTCAGCCCCCAAGAGGGGGAGAGAGAGGGGGCAAAACGTGATTTGAAATAATCCTTTATATCACAAACATAAAAAAAGATATATGTGAGATTTTTGTTCTAAAATACAGCTCTCACAAATACATAAAAAATAATTGTTTTAATTTTAGAAATTCATACCAGGTGGGGCGGGAAAGAGGGCTATGGGGCATAAAAAAAATAGAAATACAGTTAGATTGTTTAAAGTTGGTACAGATAGTTTTTACAGGCCTGGATGTCGAATAAGGATATTTTCGAAAGTGTAAAGTTATTATGGGTGTTCGAAAGGGGGAGGGGGTGAAGGGGCAAAAAAATAAAAATAGAGTTAGACCGTTCAAAATTGGTACATAGAGGTTTTTGATACTTACAAATCGATTGCGGGTATTTTCGAATTTGTAAAGTAATTAGGAGGGGTGGGAGGGGGAGTGTGGAGGGACAAAAAATAAAAATAGAGTTAGGTTGCTCAAAATTGGTACATGGAGGTTTTTGATACCTTTCAATCGATTGCGAATATTTTCGAATTTGTAAAATTATTAGGATAGACGGGAAAGGGTGTAAGGAGCAAAAATATATAAATAACGGTTAGATCGCTGAAAATTAGTGTTGTTAGGTTTTGAGGCCGGATAAATATATTGCGGATATTTTCGAAAGTACAGAATTATTACGAGTGGAGGAAAGGGGGACGGACGCAGGGGTAAAAAGAAAGAAATTCAGATAGAATGTTAGAAATCAATATTATTAGGTTTAAATGATCGAGAGTACGATTGCGAGTATTTTTAAAGTCTAAAATAATTTGGAGGGGTGGGAACTGTAGGTGAAGGACTATGCGCGGCGCGCAGGAAGTTGGGTCCCGGACCGATTATTCAACAATGGGAGAAGATTTAAAAAAAAAATATATATATATATATATATATGTTTTTCCCTTACGATAATATAGTTATGCATTAAGAGTGTCGAACATAACTGCACGCGCGCAGCACACAAAGGCCTGCGCTGCCGAAGGCAGTGGGGACCATGTGTGACATTTTTCCAATCAGAATTATTTTTCTCCCTTTTTTTTTTCACATGATAGAAATTAATGCAAATTTGAGAATTCATTAACTACAGTGATTCATTTTAAAATAGTGACCAGCGAAGCGGGCATAGCCTGCTAGTTTTTATTTAAAATTCTCACATGTAATAAATCAAAAAAATATTAAGATAAACGAAGCATGTAACTTGTAGCTAAGAAAGCGAATGCGTAGCTAAACAATCTTAAACAATTTGTGCATAATTGATTTTTTTTTCGCGTTTTAAAAATTATTTTATGTTTCCCTACACTTCAAAATGTAAAAGAGCATTTTTTTTTTTTTTTTTTTTTTTTTTGGTTTCATGTATATAGTTTGTTTTCTTGCAAATACCAGTTAAAAAAAAAAACGTTTAAAATCCATAGGCTACTATTTTTTCATATTTATTACGCATTAAAAAAAAAAAAAAAAAAAAAAAAACCTCTAAACCTCTACACATGAAATTTAAGATAATAAGTATTAACATTTACTTCTTATGAATAGTTTTATTGCAAAGACATAAAACTTCAATTTGTTTTACGGATACTAGAATATATTTCATTATACAAGGGGAGTACAGCGTAAGCACCGATGGCTTGATTGGGAAGACACTCGACTTTGAATCCATAGGTTGTCAGTTCGATTCCCGCCGGGGGCAACGGGGACTGTTGTTGTAAAAATTATTAATATGTATATTCTATGCTTTAAGAGATTATAAAATCTATTTCTCACAGGTAAACAGTGTGAAACACATCTTTTTATTTATGAAAAATATTCACTTCAGACAGGATCAAAGATGGCGGAATTTCAGGCGTTTCGAGTGTGAAACGATGTGCTTTTAAGACACTTTTTAGCATCTTAAAATTAAACACCCGTTTCAGACACAATTTTGTCTGAATTTCAAACACTTGTATTTACAGTGTAACAAGGCTTTATCTTTTAATAATCTCATGATTTTGTTTTCAGAACGATTAACAGTAGTAATAAGCAAAAACATTTTAATTTAAATATTCTCTAACATCTGAAACCATGTATAACGCGCCATAGTCAAATTAATCAGTATTTGCAATATAATGTTCCATGAAAAAGCGGACCAGTTTAAAATGTGAGAATGTTGCAAATACAGCGCTGTCTGTAGGTGAACACGTAACTATAATTTTTTTCAGCACTAAATTAAAGAACTGGGGTACAATCAATAAATACACTTAAAAGCTTATTCACGCACCAAAAAATTAATGAAAGTTCTACCGGTTTCGAAAGGACGTGGCCTTTCTTCAAGTGCAAATCACGTACGAACTTTGGAGGTAAGAAAAAGTCTTGTTTCTGCCTACAAGATAATATTCATGTTCTTTCGAAACCGGTAGGGATTTCATTAATTTTATGGTGAAAAGAATTTTTAAATTTAATTAATATCTTTTTCTTATATATGTGTATAAAACTTCTATATTTTCATTTTTCTATAAATTTTGGATCACCCGGTACACGTACAAAATTTTAACATTTTTAAGAAAAACACATAATAAAATTTCCATTGCATGAAAGCTATTACGAAATGAGCTTTAAATATTTACCTTAACATAGAAACAATGTTCAAAATTGTAATCATCACGCTTTTAAAAATATTGTTTGCAATAATATTAAAAAATACTATAAACAAATATTTATACAATATTTAAATTTTTAGACTGTATATAATTTTTTAAAGAATTTTCAATAATTTATTAAATAATAATAATAATAATAATAAAATATATTACAAATTTGTACTACAAAAGTAATTGTACATATAGTAGTTTTTGAAATTTTGATGTTTTAAGTAATATTCTTAAAAAAAAAAAAAAGACTTGAAAGTAAATGTATAGATTATTCTGTAAAAAGAATTTTTATTTGTAAAAATTTTTATTTGTTTTATTTTAATTCATTTCAGTTTGATAAATACTTATATATATTAAGGATTTTAAGGATCTATAATCTTTAAAAATGTCGTTAATATATATATATATGTTACCGCTAAAGTGCAGAAATCAGTTAATCTGCAGATTAGCTAGGTAATCTGCACATTAACTAGGGCGATCCGTTAAAGTGAGGAAAATTGTTTTATTTCTCAAATTACCTAGGTAATCTGCGAATTACCTAGATAATCTGCACATTACCTACTAGGCACTCGTTAAAGTGAAAATAAGATCTCTGGTGTTGGAATTTTACAGCACGCTGTGTTGTATTTGTTTCTTTCATTCGGGGGGGGGGATAGTTTTCTTTCCTTTTCTTTCTTTCTTTACTTATTTTAATATGTATGTGTTTTATATTTTATGTCTTTTAAAGTTATATTTGTTTTAATTTTTTTACTTATTTCATCTTTTTTATTCTGTCAATATAAGTTTGAAGATGTTATGCATTTTTAATATGAAATATAATAACTTTAATAGCTTTCAGTAAATTCTATTTTATAAATGAATGTTAGAATTGTAATACAGAAATGATTTCTTTTCAAAATAAAAATATTTAACCATTAAAAAAAAAAAAAAAAAAAGTTTCATTAACAACTTACATTGCTATTACGATTTTTTTTTTTTTTAAAGTTATGCACCAATTTTTAATTCGATAAAGAAATATTAAATTAGACAATTCAGAAGCATTATTTAAGAAGTACTTCAAATAATTAAAACTGCTTTAATAATTTTTAGACCGCAGGAAAATTAAAATCACTGTTTTCCAATGCTTTATTAAACTATATTTTGCAGCATACATATTACAACAAGTACAAGTTTAGCAAATATATTAATTTTACAAAAAAAAAAAAAAAAAAAAAAAAAAAACTTTATTAACACATTTTATGTGATAAACTACAACGAAATTATCTGAAAAAGCGAACAAAATAAAAATAAAAATGTAATCATGATATATAAAATATATAAAGGAAACTTGAAATTGAAAGAAATAACAACAAAATGTAATGAAATGCTAAAGAATGCATAAAAATTTCATATTAAGTATTTATTAAAGAAAGCCACAATATTGAATGCCATATAATAACAGGAGACTTGGCGTTGGAATATTAAAACCCGAATAAATTACTACGTCAGAAGTACGTTGGCGTTTCTGACGTAGTAATTTATTCGGGTTTTAATATTGAATGCCATATTTTTCAGAGTTAAAAATTAAAACTTTTTTTTTTCAGTAAGTAATATTAATTTAAATCAATTTTTAAATAAATTAGTTTTAAAAAGTTGTGTTTTAATAGTTTTATTGCGGGAGGAAATAATTACTGTGTTGTAAATTTTAATATTCATAATTCAAAATGAAGTTTCAGGAGATAGAGTGTTTAGATTAAGATTAGATTTCAATAATAAAAGGCAGTGCAGACCCTTATCAAACTTATATTGACAGAATTAAAAAAGAGAAGAAATAAAATCAAAATTAAAACAATTATAACTTACTTGTTACTTTTAAGTTTTGTGTTGTTCATGATAAGAAACCTATAATAACCATGTCTTCGATGCTCCAGCTCCAAGTTCCAAGTTTTGCGTTTACCAATTCAATTATCATAGCGGAAGCGGAGCGGAAAGGATGAAAGTTTTGGTTTGTGTTTGAAGGTCATTCGCGTATCTGTATCACATGACTGTTTGACGTCATAGTGAATGTAAAAACTAAGGCTCGAAACATACATTTGAACTTTAACGACACAGAAGCCGCTAATCTGCAGATTACCTAGTTAAAATGCGGAAAACTCTTGATACCACACTTTAACGGGTCATTTTAGTTAATCTGCAGATTAGCTAGGTAATCTGCACATTAACGGATTTCGAGCTTTAACGGTAACATATGTTAATATATATGCGTGTATATCGATAAATAAATTATTCAGTATGTTTTGATGCTATATATATATTTTTACTTTAAATGTATTTTTCAAAAATATTTTTTACACTTCTGCTTTTTCCAGAAGATAAAAAAAAAAAAAAAAAAATGTATTGAAACTGTGGACTTACATTTATATAAATTAAATTACAAAAAAAAATTATAAAAAAAAAAAAAAAAAATGTATTGAAACTGTGGACTTACATTTATATAAATTAAATTAAAACAAATTATGGACTTAGAAAATTTTTAATCGTCACCATTTTTAAGGAATATGTAAAATATTAAATTTTTAAAAATCTCTAAAATTTACAAGATAATCATTACTAAACTGCTGAAGTTATTGATAACTTGTTTAACTAGAAAAAAGTTAATTTATTTTGTAATAATTTCTTTACAAAAGCGTGGGCAAGGTTAATTAATTTATTTTGTAATAATTTTTTGTACAAAAGCGAGGGCAAAGTTTTTATGGGTAAGAATGTTTTTTTTTTTTTTTTACTTTCCGAACACTATAGTGAGGAAAGTATTGTAATCATGTCAAAAATCCGATTTCGAGATTTTGATGTTTCTATACGTTTCGAGGTCCAACGAGTCCGTTTTCACTATTTCTACGATGATGTATGTATGTGTGTGTGTGTGTATGTGTGTATGTATGTGTGTATGTGTGTGTGTATGTATGTGTGTATGTATGTGTGTATGTCTGTGAGTGAACACGCTAGCGTCTAAACGCTTTGTTCGAATAAGCTGAAAGTTGGTACGTATATTGTAAGTCAACATAGTACGAAACCTATAGATTTTGGTGAATCTAGCACTTATAGTTTTTTTACAGGGACACAAAGAAAAATTCTTCATCATTATAGCCAAGGAACCAAAATCTTACAAGTGCGATAGCATCTAAACGCCTTATTCAATTGAGCAAAAACTTTATACACATATTATAGGTCACAGATACTCAATCTGTATAGATTTTGGAGAATCTAGCACTTATAGTTTTTTTACAGGGACACAAAGAAAAATTCTTTGCCAAATTTTTAAAAGTGTGATATCGTCTAAACGTCTTATTAATCTCAGCAAAGAATTTGTACACATGTTATAGGTCACATTTGAACCAACTGTATAGATTTCGGTGAATCTAGCACTTACAGTTTTTTTACAGGGACACAAAGAAAAATTCTTTATCTTTATGGCCTATGAGACCAGCGATAGCATCTAAACACCTTATTCAATTGAGCTGAAAATTTGTATGAATATTATAAATCACGGTTGCACTAACTATAAGCATTTTTGTGAATCTAGTATTCATAGATTTTTACAGGGACACAACGAAAAATTCTTTATCCTTATGATCTAAGGGCTCAAAGTTCAGTAGCGTTCAATAAAACCTCGTGTGATATATGGAGAAAAATACTCAAACACTCTGTTATGGTTTTCTCTTTTTTGTTTGTTTAGCAACTCCTCTTTCTTTATTTTATCTACAAAACTGTTAGTTACTCAATGTTCGGAAAGTCGAGTGGAGTCACTCCAGATTTTTTTTTTTTTTTTTTTCGATATGCAGATAAGTGCAGAAAATCACTTTTGAAAAATAAGAGTTAAAATTTCCAACTGCAATTCACTTGAATCGTAACATGACAGATTTTATATTTTTGCTTATATTTTTTTAATTGCTTATATTTTTTAAATTGTGTACCAATAAATATTTATTGATATTTTCTCTTAGTATTGAAATATTTATTCTCTCCATTTCTCCTTTAAATATTTTACTCGTGTTTTTACTTTTAATATTTTTTCATTTTTTAATTTATTTCACTAACACATTGATTGTATAATTTTAATGCTTCCGAAACGGCCATTTGCTAACTTTATTTTACCATGTTTTTATTTTAACTTCGATTCTTGTGTGTTTGTTTGTGTGTTTGTTTGTGGGTTTGTTTGTGGGTTTGTTTGTGGGTTTGTCAGGGACAAATCTTGCAATCGATTTTTAACTAACTTCCCGACTAGCTAGATACTTGAAATTTTCAGGACAGCTCACAACACGGTGACAATACATTTTTCTAATAATTTTAGTCAACTATTTCAAGTCCCGCTGCCTTTGGCAGCGCTTATATGATTCGACAGAAAATTTATTTAACTAACTTCCCGGATAGCTAGACATTTGAAACTTTCAGAATAGTTCAGAACAGGGTGAAAATGCATTTTCATAAAACCTTTTGCCAACTGTCTTGGGTTCCCGCTGCCTTCGGCAGCGTTATCTGTACAAAGCTTGCAATCGATTTTTCACTAACTTTCCGACTAGCTAGACATTTGAAATTTTCAGGACAGCTCACAACACGGTGACAATACATTTTTCTAATAATTTTAGTCAGCTATTTCAAGTCCCGCTGCCTTCGGCAGCGCTTATATGATTCGACATAAAATTTATTTAACCAACTTCCCGACTAGCTAGACATTTGAAACTTTCAGAATAGTTCAGAACACGGTGAAAATGCATTTTCTTAAAACCTTTAGCCAACTGTTTCGGGTTCCTGCTGCCTTCGGCCGCGTTATCAGTACAAAGCTTGCAATCGATTTTTCACTAACTTTCCGACTAGCTAGACATTTGAAATTTTCAGGACAGCTCACAACACGGTGACAATACATTTTTCTAATAATTTTAGTCAAATTTTTCAAGTCCCGCTGCCTACGGCAGCGCTTATATGATTTGACAGAAAATTTATTTAACCAACTTCCCGACTAGCTAGACATTTGAAACTTTCAGAATAGTTCAGAACACGGTGAAAATGCATTTTCGTAAAACCTTTAGCCAACTGTTTCGGGTTCCTGCTGCGTTCGGCAGCGTTATCAGTACAAAGCTTGCAATCGATTTTTCACTAACTTTCCGACTAGCTAGACATTTGAAATTTTCAGGACAGCTCACAACACGGTGACAATACATTTTTCTAATAATTTTAGTCAAATTTTTCAAGTCCCGCTGCCTACGGCAGCGCTTATATGATTTGACAGAAAATTTATTTAACCAACTTCCCGACTAGCTAGACATTTGAAACTTTCAGAATAGTTCAGAACACGGTGAAAATGCATTTTCTTAAAACCTTTAGCCAACTGTTTCGGGTTCCCGCTGCCCTCGGCAGCGTTATCAGTACAAAGCTTGCAATCGATTTTTCACTAACTTTCCGACTAGCTAGACATTTGAAATTTTCAGGACAGCTCACAACACGGTGACAATACATTTTTCTAATAATTTTAGTCAAATTTTTCAAGTCCCGCTGCCTACGGCAGCGCTTACATGATTCGACATAAAATTTATTTAACCAACTTCCCGACTAGCTAGACATTTGAAACTTTCAGAATAGTTCAGAACACGGTGAAAATGCATTTTCTTAAAACCTTTAGCCAACTGTTTCGGGTTCCCGCTGCCTTCGGCAGCGTTATCAGTACAAAGCTTGCAATCGATTTTTCACTAACTTTCCGACTAGCTAGACATTTGAAATTTTCAGGACAGCTCACAACACGGTGCCAATACATTTTTCTAATAATTTTAGTCAGCTATTTCAAGTCCCGCTGCCATCGGCAGCGCTTATATGATTCGACATAAAATTTATTTAACCAACTTCCCGACTAGCTAGACATTTGAAACTTTCAGAATAGTTCAGAACACGGTGAAAATGCATTTTCTTAAAACCTTTAGCCAACTGTTTCGGGTTCCTGCTGCCTTCGGCATCGTTATCAGTACAAAGCTTGCAATCGATTTTTCACTAACTTTCCGACTAGCTAGACATTTGAAACTTTTAGGACAGCTCACAACACGGTGACAATACATTTTTCTAATAATTTTAGTCAACTATCTCAGGTACCGCTGCCTTCGGCAGCGTTTATATAATTCGACAGAAAATTTATTTAACTAACTTCCCGACTAGCTAGACATTTAAAAGTTTCAGAATAGTTCAGAACACGGTGAAAATGCATTTTCTTAAAACCTTTAGCCAACTGTTTCGGGTTCCCGCTGCCCTCCGCAGCGTTATCAGTACAAAGCTTGCAATCGATTTTTCACTAACTTTCCGACTAGCTAGACATTTGAAATTTTCAGGACAGCTCACAACACGGTGACAATACATTTTTCTAATAATTTTAGTCAAATTTTTCAAGTCCCGCTGCCTACGGCAGCGCTTATATGATTCGACAGAAAATTTATTTAACCAACTTCCCGACTAGCTAGACATTTGAAACTTTCAGAATAGTTCAGAACACGGTGAAAATGCATTTTCTTAAAACCTTTAGCCAACTGTTTCGGGTTCCTGCTGCGTTCGGCAGCTTTATCAGTACAAAGCTTGCAATCGATTTTTCACTAACTTTCCGACTATCTAGACATTTGAAACTGTTATGACAGCTCACAACACGGTGACAATACATTTTTCTAATAAATTTAGTCAACTATTCCAGATCCCGCTGCCTTCGGCAGCGCTTATATAATTCGACAAAACATTTATTTAACTAACTTCCCGACTAGCTAGACATTTAAAATTTTCAGAATAGTTCAGAACACGGTGAAAATGCATTTTTTTAAATACCTTTAGCCAACTGTTTCGGGTTCCTGCTGCCTTCGGCAGCGTTATCAGTACAAAGCTTGCAATCGATTTTTCACTAACTTCCCGACTAGCTAGATATTTGAAACTTTCAGGATAGCTCAGAACACGGTGGCAATATATTTTTTTAATACTTTTAGTCAACTGTTTCAGGTCCCTACTGCCTTCGGCAGCGTTCATATGATTCAACAGAAAATTCATTTAACTAACTTCCCGAGTAGCTAGACATTTGAAACTTTCGGAACAGTTCAGAATACGGTGAAAGTGCTTTTTAAAAATATTTTTATCCAATTGCTTCGGGACCCTGCTGCCTTCGGCAGCGTTTCCAGTACAAAGCTTGCAATCAACTTTTAACTAACTTTCCGGCTAGATAGCCATTTGAAACTTTATAATAGCTCAAAAAAAGACGATAGCAAGGAATTTTTTTAATACTTTTATCCAATTGCTGGGGTTCCGGCTGCCTTCAGTAGCGTTTATATGATTCAACAGAAAATTAAAAAACATGGTTTATAAAAAATTTTTTATCTTATAATTATTTTTAATATATACTTGTGTCATTTTAGCCATTCTTTTGCTTACTTTTCAATATTACCAGCTCAATGTATTTACATTTATCTTAAAATATTCTATTTAACTATATTCTTCTTCCTCTGTTATATTACATTTAGAATACAGATTTGTTAACGCCTATATATATTTATATATAAAAAAAAATTATTAAATATTTTGAAATATATAATAATTATGGAAATGCAAGTATCTACTTGATTATATGTATCTGAGTTCCTTTGAAAAATTGCAGGTCCATAAACCTTTCAACTAACTAACTGCTTCTTTATATACATGCTTATACAGAATATATATTTAAATTATCAGACAATTGAAGGAAAATATATTTATATAATATTTAAAGCAAATTTAAAATTTGCCACATAACAATTATAAAACAAATATGGTTTTCAATACATGTATTTGAAGTAAGAAGTGGATTAGAGAAAAATTCATATTTTTTTACATTTTATAAACTCTTCCATGTATCGCTATGAAAAATAGATTTAGAAAAACGATTACATTTTTAGTCATATACTCTCTTGTCATTATTTAATATTTTATATACAGACAAAGTAATGGAGTACCAGTTCTACACCTTTCTTAGTTGTGAAAAGTAAAAAAGATACTTTTCAAAAATAATATCAAAATAAATCTTTTCGCAAGTCAATACTTTCTGAGGTATTTCGCATTTTTAACCAAAAGTCTTTCCAAACCATATTTTATTACTATATTATAGCATCAAAAGTAAAATCTGGATAGACCTATCCCACTTAAAAATCGAAAAAATAATTCTAAGATAACGTAATTTTACCTTTAAAATAAATTAAAAATACATTTAATTTTATTTTGAATTTTGAATTTTTTTTTAAATACATATACACATACAGCAGTTCAATGAATGAACATCAATAATTAAGTTTTCACTATTATTAGGGTTATCTATTTTTAGTAGATAAAAAGAAACTGAACAAAAATTCTGCTAAAGTTCTTATAACTTGAAATTCTTAGTGAAAACACGATTTTTTATAATTTTATACATAGTCAAAATATACTTTCTCCCTTAATTACATTACAAATTATTACATATTGAAATTTATAATAATATTGAAATAATCATTGATTATATCATTCACATTATTGTTTACTAAGAAAAGTGAACCAAATGGTCATTTAGTATAACTAATATAATAAATTTTAAAATAAAATTGCTAATTTTTAATTATACTGAATTTAAAAAGAGTGAATTCTTTTATATGTCTATAAGTATGTAGATTACTACATATTCATAATTAACGTTAGTTGAAAAATGTTACATTTACTATTTTACCCTAATTTTAACTTTTATAAACAAGAACATAATTTCACGGTATTCTAAATTTCAGCATAATTCATTCCCATTGACTGATTTTAACAGAAGCCTAATGTGTCAGTTTAGCAATTCAACCATGTGTTAATTTCAGAACAGTGTAATACTCGTTCTTGAGCATAAATTTGATATAAATGATAAAACATAAATTTTCAAATTTTGGTTATTTTTAAAAGGAAAACGATGAAGAATGTCTGGAGGCATTTTAACAAGTGTTGCTCTAATAGATTGTCATAACCCTTTAGAAAAAAAAAAAAAAAAAAAAAAAAAAAAAAAAGAACTTTTAAAGGGTATACAAGATTTTTCTAAATTATTGTTATACGAAATAAATATGTATATTATAAAACATTTACACAGAAATTTCCTACAACACACAGGAATGAATTATTGTATAGTTTTCTTGAATTTTGCACATTCTTGGGTGCTATTTATTCGTTTTATTTTATTTTAATTTTCGCTTTAATAATTTTTAAAGAAGAAAAACTGAATCATAATGCACAGATTTGATGATATATGATTACTGTATGGAACTGGTTGAATAACTTCATAATAAGTGTCAACAGAAGATGAAACCCCTTTTTGAAAGCGAACACGTATTTAATACAACAATAGTTACAAACATTCGAAAAACTGTAGTTAAAAATTAGTTGAAAGTTTGGACATAGAGCCGCACACTTATTTAGTTCTATTTCTCTCTTCACACCATCATTATTGCCATTCTCCATACACACACACACACACACAAAAAAAAAAGAGTTATTTCTCATTTTTTCTAAGCAGCCTGACAATAAATAAGGAGAACCACCTTAATATTACTGAACCTGACCATTACTGAACCATCTAACCACCACTATTGGCACCTGAGAATAAATATGAAGAATAATTAGTGTAATGCTACAGTTATTTTACAGGTAACCTTAAAATATTTATATATATCATATCCTATTGGGTATAATTATTTAAAGTGTATCAGATCCTTATATAAGGTAAGTTTTGTAAAAGATTGATCATTGCTTGAAATTGTGTGCTTACCGTTTACATTCTTTTAATGAGATTCACACACACACACACACACACAGATAGAAAGAGAGAAAAAATAGAATACCTTATGGCCATTTGCCCAAACATAAATATTATAATCTAAATTATCAAAGAGACAGTGGTAATTTCCTTTGTTAAATTCACCGTCTTTTATATTTACATTCAATTTAAGTATAGAAATGATGCCGTAAATAAAAAACACATAAAAAAATCGATACATTTTTATTATTATTTTTTTTTTTGTATAATTTCATTTTATAATGAGAAAGTCTATTAGCCTAGAATTATTCAGTAAAATTTTGTGTAAAATTTTCTTTAAAATATAATTTAAACACAAATAATGTTATAACCTATTTGAAATTTTTATTTTGTAAAACGTTTATTCATTTTTTAATTTGTGATACTTTAGGGGGAAAAAAAAATACTCTAATTTATTTCTGTGTATTTCAAATCTAATATATTTGCGATTTTTATAGAATTAAAAATAAAAATGTCAATAGTAAGGTCTCTTTTCCAAAATAAATTTTATTAATTAGCGTACATAATAAAAAGTATATATGATTATGATACTTCCTTTTTTAAGTTTTGATATGAGACGATATTAGAAAAATCTTAACAAAATAAATTTCAATAAAAATAATATCGTTCTGGGCATGTACTTACATTCAAGATACTTAAGTATAATCATATGTATACATAAACAAGCTTAAATAAATGCTGTAAAACTGGCAGGAAATTCATATATAGAAGAGAGTGGAGATGATTAGGACATTTTTCATGTTTTTATTAATAACGTTTACCATAAGTAATTCAGAATTTTATAATATTGCTCATAAGTACACTTCAGTAATCAGTTACATATAAACATATTAACGTTAATTAAAAGTTATCATTTTTAATTAATAATAATTTTTTTTACATGCATGTGAATTTTCCCATTCTTCCCCGCCTACGGGGATGAATGGGACATGACTAGAGTTAACAAAGAAAAGAAAACAAAATGGAAAATAAATAAATTTTTAAAGTTAAGTTGGTTTATGTGATTTTGTTACACACTATGAAGTTACTGAAATTAACATAAACTGATGTATTGACTCAAATTAACATCAAAAGGCAAAAGTTATTTCGTTCACATAGTTCCTAATACTAGTAATTTAATCTAATAAGATTTAATCTAAAAATAAATAAATAAATAAAACACTAGAAAGATATAAATCATTATAATAGTGTACAAGTTATCCAGATAAATGTCTGTTTCCGACTGATCGAGAAAAATCAGCATTCTATTCTGTATTACATTAACAATCACCAGGTTTTATTTAATTAGCTTGATTGAAATTGTGATTTTAATCCAATTATTATTAGTTTATTTATTTATTTTTTTAATTATTGATATTATTGATTTAAGTTGCATTGAATATTCTAGCTTAAATTTTTTTAATCATAATTATTTTAAACAAATCTCAGAACAATTAATTTTAATCTATTTTTCTCTAGATCTATGCCTATTTTATAATTCTACGTTATACCAATTGAGCTACAGTTTATAAAAATATTGAAAATATATTTACGATTTGTTTTAATATAATTCTTGTGTACAATTTTAAATTAGCACATAGTGGGGAACGTCCCATTCATCCTCATTCAAACTGCCCAATTCATTCCCCCCACCACATCTTAATATATATAAATCTCGTGTCACAATGTTTGTCCTCAATGGACTCCTAAACCACTTAACCGATTATAATAAAATTCGCACACCATGTGCAGTTCGATCCAACTTGAGAGATAGGATAGTTTAAATCTCAAATTATAGTCGCAATTTTAATTTATTGCTAATTATTTGTCTGTTATTATTTGACAGTCACAATTATCTGTTAACTCCAAATGATTCTAACAGATGTCGATACCTTTCGACTGGGTTGAAATGAAAGCTGAAATATATTTGGTGCTGCCATCTACACAAAGAATCTTCAACTTTTTAACCTATTAATAAATTTCGTATAATTCAATTATTTCCACTTTTTAAATTTTTGGTGTTAGCATAGCCGGCCACGTGTTACTTAGACTGAAGTGTAAATTGAATTCATATTATAATGAAGATAATACAGTGAAATTAATCCTGTTTTTTACTTATTTGTGCTTCATTGATCAAAACTTTATAATTTAATCTGTATATATATATAAATTACGTGTCACGATGTTTGTCCGGGGTAAACTCCTAAACTAAGGAACTGATTTTGATGAAATTTTGCACACTGTGTGCAGTTTGATCCAACTTGAGAGGTAGGATAGTTTTTATCTCAATTTATTGTCACAATATTGTTTTATTGCAATTATTTGTTAATTATAGACCTTTATTAAAGTTGCTCCAAAATATCTGTGAGTTCCATTAATTTAATTGTTGCCAAAAAAAAAAAAAAAAAAAATACGAGTTCATTTTCTTTCGACATAAAAATAAATACATTTAATCAAACGTGAACGTTAAAAAATTATAAAAAGTTAAATTATGCATCTCACGAAAATTGACGTCATAATCAATTTAAAGATTTTATACACATTGATAAAGTGCTAATGTAGTTCTATCATAGATATAGTAATATATATAGATCTCTCATCCCCATGTTATCGTAGAAAGATTTTTGATGCCGAAAAAAGATAAAAAATAAAAGCTTTGGAAACAGCCATTAAGTGGTATTGAAAAAAAAAAAAAAAAAAAAAAAAAAAAAAGAAAAAGAAAAGAAAGAAAGAAATATGAATTTGAAACTGTATCTGGAGTCTTCCATTCCCCTTTAGCAAATAAATTATTCATAAATTTTATTTGCTAAAATATTAGTATGTATTCCCGTGTGTATTCACTCGGGGAAAGACGGCCATATTTTGGTAAAAACGTCGTCTTTTCCCAAATGAAAAGGAATAACTTTTTTCTCCCCAATGATCACTCTATTCTATATATGCTATACTATATCTATGAGTTCTATACGCAAGCGAAGTGTGACTCACTGACCGTCTGTGCAGCCAAGAAAAAGATTTCCTATGTTAATTGCCCACTGGATTTTTTGTAAGAAATTATTAAAAATCGAGGAAATTTATTTCCCGATTTTAATCCTTATATTTGGGTATAGATATGTATTAGTTATCGCGGGTGTTAGATTGAATTATTTTGCTGTCAAATTGACAAAATTTTAATTTTAAATTTTTAAACTCTGTCGCCCTTGGCTTTTTTTATTATTATTATTATTATTTGGCGATCAAAAGCGTAACACGAAAATATACATGCCAGATGTATGCATTGTACGAAATGTAATATGTATTATTCATTGTACGTATGTATGACATGTAATATGTATTGTACGAAATATTGTTTCATATTATTCATTACTCTTTTAATATAAGTTGTTAAAATAACCATGATTTTTGAAAGGAATTAAATATTTTCGCCAGATAATTTGGCGATATTTTTTTTTTTTCGCCAAGGATGACAGAAATGAAATCTATTCCGCTGCAAAATATTAGTATCTTACATCAGATATTTTATTTAGACATTTGAAAACAAATTTGACTTCAAACTATGATAGAATATTTATCATTTTCCTTTTAATTTGTATATTATTAGTATATTAAAATTTAAAAGCATGGTATATAAAAAGTTTTTTTTTTTTTTTTTTTTTTTTAAATCTTATAATTATTCTTATCTTAATCCTCAATGTTTCCCATCTTTATTGACTTGAATTTACTATTAAAATTTTAACATACTCAAAAACTTCTCATCACTTCGTTAAAATACACTAAACTTTTCCAAAATCTTTTTGTATTTAAAATGATACATGTATTTACTTTAAATGTCCAATATTTCATAAGATTTCCAATTTTAAAGTTTTAAAATATTTATCAAATTTACTTATTTTTCTGGTTTAGCCTTATTGTTTTCCCTTTTATAACTACAGCTGTTGCCCTCTTTAAAATATTTAAAATGATGAGGTCATTTTACAGTAAAACTATCCATTATAGCATATATTATATTTCACTCCTCCATAAAAATTGATTTTAAAATCGTCTGTTTCGTTTATACTTTTATTTTAATAGAATTTTAATAGAATTTAATTTATATATTAGTCATTTTAGCAATTTTATCCAAAGTAGCATTAGAAATAATACATATCACTTCGCCATTAAAATTTATAGGACCCTACAATAAAATTAATTTGTGCTTAATATCAACACTACGAAAATTTTTATCAATCGCTTCCAAATTTTGACCTAAGTTTCAAATCTCAACCCTGTGGGTTTTTACATCGGCTACAACGTTTTCGTCTTTGTTCGTAAATAATAATTTAACTGTACTAAATAGTTTACAGCCGTATAATTCAACGTATAACTTAGTCACAGCAACGCGTGGCCGGGTCTGCTAGTAATCATATAAAACATGAAATAGGTCTAAGGAACAATTGTCAATATTCTTTTTGAATATCATAAACACAATAAAAGTTTATGCATTTTCAGCATATATGAGTTATATTATCTTTAAGCAAATAGTTAATTTTTAACTACTATCTAACAGAATCAGTAAAAACTTACTCTGGCAGAAAAAAAAATAAAGACACTTTAAATTTTTTCTTTCTTAGAAGAGAATAAAAAATCACACACATAGACAGCATAATTCTGAAACTACACTTGATGAATAACCTCAGTACTGCCATATATCAGAAAAATTTTCAAGTTTCTAGTGCTTGCAAAACATAAAAATTTTGCTATTGCCCCATTCATCCTGCGTCCTTTCCATCCCCACTCTCCCCTAATGACAAACGTTTATCGCCAATTACAGATACTTGCAACTATTGTACAGTACAACTTGGGTAATTCGAAGTTGAAGGGACCAGAGAAAAATTCGAAATATCCAAAAATTCGAATTACATATACTATTTTGTCAAAAAGAGATAAACATCCCGCCCCCTCCCCAATTAAATCAATATTTTTTACGAGCTTAATTATTCAACACTTAAAAAAAAAAAAATAATCAGATATTTTTGATTTATACTTTAAGTACAGTCTTTGTGTCATAGCATATAACTTGATACAAAAATAGAATCTTCTACATTAGACATGACTTTCAATTAAAAAAACCCTCGAAGTTCATGTATATTCACCATATCTTCTGATGCACTAGCTACGGGCTTCTCTTGTATTTCCTCATCCTTCTTTTGAAAGACTGTTAAAATATATAATGCACTTTAGCTGAGAAAAATCTTGGGAACAAATTTTACTGTGATATTTTAAAGGTAATCGTATGAAAAATTCGAATTATCCAAAATAGAATTCGAATTATCCACGATTTTTTAACATTATTTTAATATAAAATTCAAGGGACCGAGTAAAAAGTTCAAATTATCCGGAATTTCAAATTAAACAAGTTCGAATTACTCAAGTTTTATTGTATAATATTTAAGCAGTTAAAATATTTATTACGTTATAAGACTAATAATCAGCTGCATGATTTAAAATACATTTAAACGAATATAACTGCAATGCGACATGTCATGCGAAACGACCTTACTGAAATTTGCCTTTTCGGCATATCAGTCAAAACAACAACAACAACAACCCCTACCTCAAATCAATGAAAATCAAATAAGCCAATCAAATCTCTCGTAATTCTTCATAACATAGCTCTAGTTCAACGTAAAATACACTCAAATCAATGAAAATCAAATAAGCCAATCAAATCTTTTGTAATTCCTCATAACGTAGCTCTAGTTCAACGTAAAATACGCTCAAATCAATGAAAATCAAATAAACCAATCAAATCTCTTGTAATTCCTCATAACGTAGCTCTAGTTCAACGTAAAATACACTCAAATCAATGAAAATCAAATAAACCAATCAAATCTTCTGTAATTCCTCATAACGTAGCTGTAGTTCAATGTAAAATGCACTCGATCAAATAAACTAATCAAATCTCTCCAAAATTCTCCATTCTGCGTCATTATAGAAATGGGAAGTTTTATTTTCATATTTTTATTAATTAAAAGAAAACTAATCAAAAATTCGAAAATCTGACTTCGATGTGCACAATGATCCTTCAGAGGGCACCTTTATGTTAAACCACGTGACTGTCCGAGCTACCGTTTTCGAGAACAGTGAAATGTACATATATATATATATACAAATATTGCTGACTTTTAATAGTATAAGATTTTATCCATATACAAAAAACAGCCTTTCAATTTAGATAATTGAGTTTTTACTAAAAAAATTATCGGTTATGGGAACAGACACTACACAATTTTTTTTTGATTAATAAATTGGAAAGCATACAATGTCACATAAGCAAGCTTTAAATAAAGTTTCAACTTTGTTCAATATAATTTCAAATATTAAAAAAATAAATATATGAGGTAAAAATAAATAAGAATTCAAAAATTGCTTATTCTATACCGGGTGCGCCAAAATTCGTGGAAACTTCAAAAATTCATTAAAAAAGAACAAATGATGATAAAAAAGTGCGGATTGCACGAATGGCATCAGAAAGACGGCGGGAAATTTTTAAGAATAAATAAATTAAAATAAAATAAAATAAAATAAATAATTTTAAAATGACCGATAGATGGCGCTGATGTTCTATATGTTAAGCAAATTAATGCAAATGAGTCATACATTAAAATATAATGAGGAGAAACACAATAGTCAATACCAATACAATTCTACGTTTTCAAAGATTTATTTAAGCTGAAGTTGCTCAACATGACCTTCTCCACGAAACCACGTTATATGGAGCAAGTAAGACAAGTCACACACTTAATCCTGCAGAAATAACGCAATGCCGGAATCGAATGAAGAGTCCATTTGCCTTCAAGCGATTTATTGACAACCTGATTTACATAAATCAGCTTCGTGCATGCATCGCAGCGCCACCTATCGGTCATGTTTTGAACTTTTTTTTATGTTCTTAAAAAAAAAATCCGCCCTCTTTCTGATGTCATTCGTGCAAACCGCACTTTTTATCATCATTTGTTCTTTTTTAATGAATTTTTAAAGTTTGCACGAACTTTTGGCGCACCCGGTATATATTACATATATAACATAATAATAATCAGCGCCAATGCCTCAGATATTTAGGATCATAATATTGATTTTCTTCTTCATTTTTGACTTAATTATAAATATTATTTAAATAAAATTTTTATTTTTAATTAACCGACTTCAAAAAAGGAAGAGTTTCTCAATTTGAAGCGTATGCATTTTGTTTGTTTGTTAGCCCATAACTTCTGAACAGAAGATCCGATTTTGATAATTTTTGTTTTCTTGTAAAGGTCTTGGTCTGAAATAAGTCCCATTGTAATATCTTTATAGTCAAAAGAAAAAACAGGGTGCCAAAAAATGTCAGTTCCGACACTTTTAACTGCTGAACGGTTGCAGCTATAATTATAAAAATGGTATGTAGGTATAGTAAAATGGACATGTGATACGTGATTCAACCGCCTACAGCGGTACCTGGTGGAAAACAGCGAAGTTAGCGTTCTTAACTCGGAAACGGTTAAAGATAGTGGGAAAAAGTGAAATATAAAATTGCAAAGTATCATAGATTTAGTACGAAAAAAACAGTGTGTAGACATTAATGCTAAAAATAGAACGCTTAAATCGTGCAAATGTTTCTTTACAATTTCCTATTTTATGCACACTTGAACGACATTGCATACGTTGTAGAGTAGCAGATGACATTTATGCTATGTAAAATTCAAAGTATAGTTATTGTAAGCGGTCATATCGATTAACACATAGACGTTTTAAACAGGCTTCATAAATGAAGAGGTTCTCAATACAAACCATGTTTCTTATTGTTGTTGATGTTGAAATTTGTTAGCTTATAACTTCGTAAGATATGCTTTAATTTATTTATTTTTTCGCAAAGATCTTAACCTCAAATAGGTTTCATTATGATTTCAATAAGATTTAAACAAATTACTGGATACTCACAAAACTCCGTTTTCACTCTGTTGAACGCATGCAGCTGTTAAATTAGTATGCAAAAATCGTAAAATGGCCCCGCGCTACGAGATGCGATTGCTTATAGAGCCACCTGGTGGAAACAGAGCGAAGTTAGCGTTTATATCTCGAAAAAAGCACAAGGTACGAGAAAAAAAAAATTACAAAGATGTACAGTATCAATGATTTAGTACGGAAACACACCTTGTAGACATAAATGTTAAAAACAAGATATTTAAATGTTCATCTGTTTGTTAGCAGTTTTCTACACTGTAAATAAATCAAAAACCTTTATTTCGATGTTGAAACTTCTGTCCGTCTGCTGCAATGCATATTTGGCTCTTTGTTTTAACTTTACGCTGCGCACTTGCCAGCGTAGCTTGTGAAACGCATTCATTCTAAAGTTCAATATATGCCGAACAGAATTTTTTGTTCCGAATACAGTGTATCCGTTTTTTACATTTCTAAAGTCTTTTTAATTTAACGTATGCTCATTCAATAGATAGTTTTTTTCTCATATCCGATAAAGGCAAAAAAGTGGCACAACTTAAAAATGCATCATTTGCGAAAAATCAACTTAAAGATAACTTGACTAGAATAAAACTGACACAACTGTCTCTCGAGTGCATAATTTTCTAGATAGGGATGTAAATTTTTAGTTCACATTGAGTGCATTTTATATATTTTTCCGTAACATGAACAATTTTTTGAATTTTGTTACTTTTCTACGGGGTTTTGATTTGTGAAACTGCCGTCGAAGGTCTGTTGTTCTGCTATATGGATAAATTTTCACTGAAGAGAGAAAAAAAATTATAAAATGAAACTGTAAATTGCGCCTAAACGTGTAAACAATTTCCTTCGCCAAACAACCTATAACACTACAATTAATCATAATTTTTGAAGTCGGCGCAAAATTAAATAAAAATTGATGTCTTTATTCAATATAAAAATCAAATTCTACTCAAAATACACATCTCACATTGTCACCTGCAAATCTCAGCCAAAAACTACTTTGATTTAAGAAAACAAATAAGATTTCGTAAACTGCAAAAGTTGGCGGAGCCGCTGGTATCTGGCGTCCGTGGTGAAAGGAAAATCGACAAATTATCTGGCAAACATATTTAATTTCTTTGAGAAATCATGGTTATTTTAATAAGGTATATTAAGAAAGCAATCAATAAAACGAAACAATACTTCGTACAATATATATATATATATATATACATCCATATATATTGAAAATATACATCTTGAGTGTATGTTTTTGCCTTATGTTTTGATCGCCAAATGCAAAAGCCACCAATGATGATAGTTATCAAAGTTATACCAAGCATGCGAAGGAATTTCTAACTTTATAGAAATATAAATACCGAATTGCGAAGGATGTTTACTGTTCTATGTAGATTCTACTAATGAACCAATTGTATACAATGATAAAATAATATAGGAAACATAAAAATGGATCATTCGAGACAACAGCATTTGTAGCTAACGATCTAAAAACAAATTTTTAAAAATGAATTAAATTTTATTTAATTTTGTGCAGACCTCAAAAGTTATGATTAATTGTAGTGTTATAGGTTGTTTGGCGAAGAAAATTATTTTATACTTTTAGGCGCAATTTACAGTTTCATTTTATACCTTTTTTTTTTTTTTTTAAGTTGTTTGAATAGTAGATGCTTTTTGGAGTCGGTTCTATTTTTTCCAAAAAGATTTTATTTAACTGAATATTACTCGTATATATAGTGCAATCGGATTTTATTGACAAAAATGTATTTACTCAGATAATACCACAGATAATAACACATTCCATAGTCTAAATAAACAAACTATCCTCTATTTTTCTTGTTTAATAAGTTTATTTATTTATCTTTTCTCAGAAATCATTGTGGCATTTAATATAAAACATTCCTATCATTTATTGTATGAATAAATACAATATAGAAAATATTATGAGCGAATATTTATGAAGACTAAGAGGTGGTTTTGTTTTATATCATGCCAAATTTTAGCATCGTTATATAAATAATTAGATTATCTAATTATCTTTTAATGTAGTTTTTCTAAAGTGTTATCATATGAAGATACTTTAAAAATTATCTGTTTATTTATATTAGCGTTGAAAGGTTTTTTTAAGTTGAAATATATATATATATATATCGGATAGCCTACAATGTTTCACCTCGAAGCTAATAGTTTTGAAAACCAGGTCGTGCTCATCGGTCAAGATGTTTCACGTTTTCAGCACTTTCATTTATTTTATTTTATTTTTACATTTTGAGAGTGTTGTAATTAAGGGCTTGGGATCTCATAGAAATACTTCACACAAGCAATCCACTGACACCTGTTACTTTCACTTTTTTCCGATAGGATTGAAGCCACTCGCACCTCACTTTACCAGCAATATATGTTATGGAATTATGCATATTATATTATATCATCAATTAAAAAGAATACAAAAAAAAAAAAAAAAAAAAAAAAAAAAAGCTTGCACTCGCATAAATAATGAAGATTTGAAAATTTATACTTGTGCAATGTATAAGGAAATGAAATGTTTTTTTATTGATCAGTATTTTTAGGTTTATATTAATTAATCATTAATAGCTATTACATATGGAAACATTTAGAGATGAACATTATAAATTATAAATTTTATGAAACTGTAAGAATATATTATGTAATATAAATTATAGGTTCAGTATAATTAAATTAGTTTAGTAATTATTTCGAAATGAAAAACCTATGAGTAATTATAGACGCTTCTTTATCTGTTTAAATGATAAATATAGAATGTAAAAAGAAAACAATAATGATTATTCGAAGCGTAATGTAAGGGGTTTCATACATTTTATGGTATTTTTCTCACTTTTAAAATTTTAATATTTAAACTACTACTAATACGTATTTCCATATTTTTAGATTATAGTACTAAGTTTTAAAATAACTTTTAAAAAGCAGTATTTCTTATAGCCAAAAACGTTTAATTAAATTTTTATGCATGTAAGATATTCATTGTTTACGCATTTTATAGATTTTTTCGACAAATATTAGTATTTTATACATTATAAAGAAATGGCACATATTTATGTTTTATCAGTCAAAGTTTCTTTCAAGAGAAAATTTAAAATTGAAATACGTGTATTTCAATCTATTCTATAACAACGTAAAATATAATAAAATATAATTGGAGGTAAATATTAGTCCATGTTCCTTTTAATGATGCAACAAAGTTTTATTAAATTAAAGGAACTAACAAGTTATTTAATTAAAACAATCATTTCCATATTTTCTTTAAAAATTAATTTAAGTTCATGAAACTAACTTCTTTAAATACAAATTCTAGTAAATATATTGTAGTTTGAACTCTTTTATTATTTTATATCTACAATACTGTGATTTAAAACTTCAAATTCTTTAATTAAGATAGAAAATCATTTCCGTAAAGTTCAAGAAATTTAAATTTCAAATAGTTCCAATAAGAAATATACATCATAAAACAGAATTATTGAAAAGAGATATCAAGTTTTATTTTAATTGAACAATTTTATTAAATTAGATTTAATACAAAATATTTTAATCAATTTAACTACTTTATAACTAATAAATGTGTCTGAAAACGAATAATTACTTTTAATATAATTAATTCGGTCTCAAAAATTCGTTTTTTATTTTTACTATGTACACAATTATATTTAATTTAAAATCTCAACATTAATTCTTTAAGTTTTGTTATTTTTTAAGTTTACCAAAACATAATTTGAAATCCAGGATGTATACATATTAAAAACTTTAACGACGAAAATCTAGACTTGCTAAATTTTTTGAATAACTTTAATGCCGAATGTATGAACGATATCCCAACAATATAGATTTGCTGTTTTGTATTATTGTGAATGAGTTTCAAATAAAAAGATTTCAATGAAAATGGTTTGTTTTAATTTTTATTACAAAATCACCTTTTATAGAATATTTTCTATTAGAATACAAACTTAAGTGTCATCTTTTTGAAATAAAGCATGTAAAAAGTTTACTTGGATATTAGAGATATACTTTTTTAATTACTGTAGAAGTATTGTTTGAGTATAATATTTAAACACTAAGTAAATGCATTTGTAATTCCATTTATTTAAAAAATATTCAGAGATACGGATGTGGGAAAACTAGTAGAACAATTATAAATTTTAACAATTTTCGTTTTTTTTGATTTTTAATGAATACAATATTAAAGAAAAAAAAAATCCAATTTCTTTTTATAATTCCTTTTTTACATTTCAAGAATAATAGGAAAGATTATTCGAAAAAAAAAAAAAAAAATACAATGTATTTTTGCGATTTTGATCTTCAAGTTTTTTTTTTTTTTTTTTTTTTTTTACATAATTTAAGATTGTTTGATGTATAAAACAAAATATATTTAGAAATTGAATTTTAACTAAAAAATCTCTGCATTACTTGTGAAAATTTGTTATCATTTAGGAATTCAAAAACAAAAATTGAAATTCACTACATAAATATTCAGACGTCGATTGTCACAAATTTATGTGAAAATCATAAAAAAAAAAAAAAAAAAAAAAAAAATTATCAGAGGTACACATGTGTAAGAGTTATTAGAATAATTGTTCATTTTATTATATTATTAATGAGTGTAATATTTTTGAAAGCATTTTTACGTGTTTTTATAATTTATATTTTACACTGAATAATTTTAAAATTATAAAAAACAGTTATTATGTATTTTTAAATTTCTTTATTTCTTTAATTGTTATTACTATTTGCAATTAATTGTGTTTTAACATGAGTTTTTTATCATTGAAATATTAAATATAACTTTATTTAATAACTTAATTTAATTTAACTATTATTTAATATAACTTTAGATAGTTTGTGGCATAAATATACAGGGTTAACAAGAAATAAGTTGCCCATTTCGGAGGGCTCCAGAATCCGTCCTATTGGTCCGAATGAGGTAAAATTTTAACTACAGATAATTCAAATGATGCACTAAACATTTATTAAATAATAATAATAATAATAATAATAATAATAATACAAAATTCCGCCGATAGATGGCGCTATAACCCAAATGGTACTTATTTGCATATATTCAAAATTAGAAACAGCATTTGTGTTTCAGCGCATGACATTGTTCTTTGGATAAAGGACAATATCTACCATCAAAGGCCACCAACTCTGCCTGATCTGAAGGACAGCATTCGGCGCCATGTTTTAGATATTCTGGCAGACTTACCCCGGTCAGCTGATGAAAATATGATTATGAGATTACAGCACATTGTTGAACATGAAGGGTATCATATTGAGCAGATTTATTAATGTTACTTTATTTTTCTCGCACATTTTTAAAGCATATTAAATATGGCTATGCGTATTACAGCGTCACCTACCAGCGGAATTTTGTACTAATTCTAATTTTTTTATTTAATAAATTCCAAGCGCAACATTTGAATTATCTGTAGTTAAAATGTTATGTCACTTGGACTGTGAAGTCGTTCCTTCACATATATTAATTTTAATTACAGCTTTAAATAAAGGCAATAAATAATTATTATATTTTCAATAAATTAAATGGCTAATAAAAATAGATAACGAAATTCTAAATTACTTTTATTTATTCGCTTTTGTCTATAATAAATATCTTAATTCTAATAATACTTTCCTTTTAAATGACATTTATAAGCTCTTCTAAATCATTTAATAAATAAAATATAAAATAATATTATTTCCAGTCATAAGCCGTTGGATACATAATTACATTTTCATTCTTTTAAATTGCGTATGTTTATTTATTCGAAGCTAAATTAAGCAATACATTTCCGTTCTAATATCATTAAAGAGTAATTTATATATTTTTTTATCACGGGATGTGCAATTAATCCTAGTCTGAGTGTCTCCCTTAAATAACGGCCTTCTGGCGATAAAGTTTGGCATTGAGGATTGGCGTTAGTTTTTTAACGGTCGTGCTAAGTTCAAAATATTTACATTAAATTATTCTACAAACAAAGGAATATCTTTGGCTATAAATTTGGCACTTTTTCAAAACTCTTGGCGTAATTCAAGAGTCTGATCTGAGTTGCAATAGAATCAACTTCAAGAATTCGCTCTTAAATCTTGACGTAACAACACGTAATCGCGAAGCCCTCTCTCTCTCTCATCTAACCCTCTGTATGTCTGTTAAACTTTATAATAGATATTTGGAAATAGTACTTTTTATTATAGACTTTCTTGATTTTCATGCTGATTAAATAAAGATGATTGCTGCAAAATTATTGATTCTTATTTCCTCACGGCCTAAAGTTCACTGTTCCTGGAGTTTTATTGCGATTCTTATACTATAGCTCAAGTCTTCTTCGGAATCTTCTTGATAAACTTTGGTGCCAAACCTCTTCAGAGTGGTTACGAGATAAAAAGAGAGAGAGGGGCACTTGTTTAGATAAATTTACTAGCTAAAGAAACTATTTTATTTCTGTTGTTTCAAAGTTATACGGACTGACTTTCTTCAAAAAAATAAATCAGCTCCTTGGAGACAGATGTGTAGTTCACCTTATAGTGGATATTTAACAATCTGCTTAAAGTTCTATCTTATGTATGTACTATTTGATGTGTGAAATATTTCCTCAACGACAGCGGGATATGCAAGTATTCAATGAATGATCTTCCCATCGTGTTTTATTTTGACGCAATGGTTTCCCCGAACTATTGGAAGTTTCTTCGCTGCAATTTTTCATTGACTACCGGCGCTCGGCATTTTATCCCAAGTCAAAGTCGCTGGACCTCGTTTTCTATAAGCCGGGCCGGTGTTTCTCCTTCGTCCTCTCATACTGTGTGTTATGGAGGCTCACACTCTGAATGTTGCAAACTCGTGTTCATGTGGAGTGACGGAATGACTTCAATTTTTTTTTATTGTTCGTCTTTTAGACATTTTTCAAGTTATTAACGGATTTATGTTTACGGAACTGCTAAACATTCGAACTTTAGTAGAAAGAAAAAAACTGCGCGTTGTGAAATAGGGTATTACGTTTGAGTAAATATAGACAGGATTTTCACTTTATCTGAGAGAACTCACGGATAGAACGTTGGTCATCTAGTAAGGCCATGTGTTTTTTTTTTAGTGCTCGGATTTTATGCCAGCTGTCTACACAGGGAAAGTTTTACAAGTATTGCTAAATCGGAATACTGGAAAATACATAATGTATTCTAGACTATATGAGACTTCAAACAGAACGTCACGTGTGAAAAAGATAAAATGCATATAAAGTATATATATATATATTTTTTTAAATAGTTTTTCGTTTGTCAGTTTAGCAGAATAACGTAAGTAGAATGTTTTTATATTTTATTGATGAAGATTGAAATTTTTATTAAAAAAAAATAATAATAAATATATTATTACTACCTTTTTCGTGTATAACAATAATTTTATGACTTTCTATAGTATATTCATGGTTACATTATGCATTCTTTGTCTAAATAATATATTTTTCATTTATATGGAAGCTATTTTATAAATCTATATATGGTAATTGATGATAAATTAAAAAAAAAAATTGTTTTTTTCCATTGAATAAATTTCTTGTTTTTTCAATCAAGGGTAAAAAAAAAAAAAAAAAAAAAAAAGGTTTCATATATTTTTTTACTGAATTGAAATGCTGTTTTACTGGTAATTTTTATTAAATGGGTTTGGAATAAATTAATTTTGTATATAATGTGTAAAAATAATTTTTCATTGATAATTTTGGTAATAATAATTATGAAATGGATCAATTAATATTCTAGAAGAAAACTAGGATATTCACATTTAGTGCAAAATTATTTCGAGATTTATGACATGAAGCACATATTATTTTCACAACTTAAATTTAATGTTGAATTTGTTTGTTTATCACAGTGAATATACAAGTGTAAAAATAAAATAAAAAAAGGGAATTAAGTAATTACATAAAATGATGTAATGTTTACAAAATTTTAGCGAATCTTTATTTTTTTTTAATTCATTAACATCGCAATATTTATTGTGTTTAAGGTGTTAAATTTTCCATGAAGTAAATTTCTTGTCTTTTAATCAAATGCTTAATAAAATTCGTTATTGATTATTAATTGTATGTTTTATATATATTTTTATTGCAAAATAATTATCACTGTGTTTGTTAATTGAATTTGATTAATTTTTAATTTAAGAATTAAATTTTGAGTTATTTCGCATGTTGGCATTTTCTAGGTTGGTTGGAAATACACATATTTTTTTTTATATATACCTTTTTAGAGACGTGTCGGCGAAAATTCGTTTTTGATATCAGTCGATATCTAGACACTTATTTCTCATCTTTTTACACACATATATTTTTTTTTGTTCAATTATTTTAACCTGCTTGGAACTGCCATTGCATAACAAATTAATAAAATAATTGGAGTGATAATTTCAGGTATTCCCATACTTTTGTTCATAAACTTATATACTTTTGTTATTGCTTTTTAATTATGCATCACTGTGTCTCAAAAGCTAAATGTCAACACTACACTTTTCTCTAAATACCATTATTTATCCTTTCATTTAAAAATAGATAAACAAATAAAATAATTTAGATTTATACATCTAATTTAAGTCCTTGAATTGAAGGAGGCACAATTAATATGTTAGGATTCAAGTTTATGTAATTTTGTGCCACAATGTGCATTAGTAGAGCTCCTAATTGCGCTTGTGTTGTTGGCATTCAATGCTCTTTTCCTTATCTTGAATTACTGGCCAAATTTTTCTTGGTGAGGGGACCTGCATTGATTGTCATTGTTTGTATGATTTTACATTAAACTTTATTTAATTTGAGTATGAATATAATTAACTTACATTTTTTTACTATTTAAATTTTACACAAAATTTAACATATTTTACAGAAATCGAATGATATTATTTTTCTTTAGGGTACATTTTTTTTCATTGTTTACTAATATTGTTTATATAAAAACATCTTTCTCACAACGCATAGGTACATACTCACTTACACAGTGACAGAATATATAAATAAAATAAAATATTGAATAAAATATTAATTAATTGATTATATCTCCAACAATTTTCTTTTTTAACACTATATGTATTCAGGACAATACGTAAATCCAGTACATAATATATTTTATGAATCTATACTGGCCGTATCTTGTTGCATGCAAGTGTCCTGAATAAAATTAACACACAATTTTCCAAATTTACATATTTCTTTTCTCATTTTTTTCGGATATTATGTACATTGACTTTCATGTAAACCTAACAAATTTGTTAGTCTTGAACATAAGGTTCAATGTTTTATTTATTATACTTACCAGGCATTCTTAAATAATCATGTACAATCACTTATACAGAAAGGGGAGTTGGTTGTATATCTTAGATACCTAAACACATAAACATAATTTTATTCTAATATTATTTTTGGTTGTCGTATATTTTTCAAGTTTCATTTTTTTACAATAACATAACACAGTATTTTCTTTGCCCATTTTAACTAAAATGTTACATTTTGACACAAATGTTTTAATTATTATTTTTTTTCTAATTTCATAAACGTTGAGAAATTTTATAACACATTATATATTTTTGTCAGTTAGATGTTATCGCTTAAATCCATGTACTCTTATGCTGGTCGTGAAATTTGACATCTAATGTAATTTTTCATTTCACACATTTTTTTTTCCCACATTCATTCAATTTTGTTAGATGAAACCTATCATCATTTTCTAAAATTTTAACCCTTGATTACCTTTCATACGAAATTTATTTTATGTGCATAATAGTTTTATTTCGTTCATTTGCGTAAAAAAGAAAAGTTTAGGAGTAATCGAAATATGATTAACCCCTTCCACTCCAGGGACGTACGTGCGTACGTCCTTGTGTTAATGGCCATTAATACCATGGACGTACGTGCATACGTCCAAAGAAAGTATACGATACTATTTCAAAATTATAATCTGGTATTTCAGACATTTACACTACAGCTAGCCTGGAGCGGAAGGGGTTAAAAAGAAAAAGGGAAGACTGTTTAATTTTTTTTCTCAAACAGAGATAAACATCTCGCCGTTTTCGCCTGAGTTTGTTTACGTTCAAATAATAATAGTGATATTTTTTTTTTTTCATTCAGTTCAAATACGTTGATTGCAGAGAAGTTTTTTTTTGTTGTTGTTTTTTTACTGTACATATCATGCCATATTTTTATCGCATTTATTCACTGTTTCATGTTTGTTTATTGGTGTTTATGTCAGTATGTCTATCATATATATATAGGAATATTTCTCATTGCTAGCTAATAATTATGACAATACGTATATGGTAGGCTTACTTTAACATCGAATTGGGCCCACTGCTGAATAATTGCAGTTATTTTTTTTTTTTTTAAAAAAGATAAAAACATCTTTTGCACATGTGTGAACAGATTTATTTTACTGTTCTTTTTATCAGCTGATTTGGTGAAATTCTTTTTATTCACCTTTTTGAAGTGAGATTACACTTCTTGTACTCGAGTCTTTTTATTATTATTTTACTGAGCAATTTATAGCCTTTGAAGCTATTTCTTATATATCTATTTTATGCGCATTTTTAATTTTTGAGGCCTCAGCTCAGCTCAGCTCATCGCAGCTCATCTCAGTTCATATATGCTCAGTTCAGTAGATAATACTGTTATTTTAGTCATGACTTTTTTACTTTTACTTTGTGTTTATAATTTTCTGTGCACGTTAAATTTGCAATTTTTGCGCTTTCATCTGCGGCTATGGAAATTTATTTTGTGGCATTTTTTTAAAAATTTTTTTAAAAATTTAATGTTTGTTGGAACACTTACAGACATATACTAATTTTTTAATAATATAAATTATTTCACTTGATATTCACTTTTTACAATATTGCTTAAATATTTTGACATATTACCCATTTAGTTATATTTTTAATTTTCACATATACACATTTACCCTCTAAGCACAATTGTGTTGCTCTGGTTGTCAATATATTAATGACTTCTATAATCTACGGATTTTGACCATTATATTGGTTTCAACACTTGTAATTGTGTAGGGGATTTCACACTTTCACAACAATTTTTGAAGGTTATGTTTTATTGGCTTTCATATACACTTATAATTCATTAACACATGTTCTATAAATACTTCGGGTGACAAAAATAAATAATGAAAATAATAATAAATAAAAAAGATATTGATATAAAATTACTTGCTAAATTTTAAATAAATAACATGAGGATGTATGTGACTTTTGGAAATATTTGGATTGTATATTTTTCCTAATTATATTTTCATTGGTTGTCAAAGTTTCGTTTGATACTATGCGTGAACACATCACCTCTTTCACAAGATGCATTTTTAACAAATTCACACTATTTTTTTTATCTCATTTGAATAACATGATCAGTTATTTTAACGTTTGCAAACACTTTATAATTAATAATTCTCACACACACACACACCAAAAAGAATATATATATTTTTTTCTCCCTATGTTTCTACATGTGTTCCTGTATATGTTTTCTTTTGGGTCAGAAATTTATTGTATTATTGGCTGGTTTCTCAGTTTGTCAGTCATAATGCAAATTTATCCAATAGTATTCAATTGTCTTTCACATGTATGGTTTTCCATGCTTTTCTACGTTATTCTCAAACTTGGCCTCACAACCCAATGTTTGACACACACACACACTCACAAAATTTTATCTGACCTATTTAGTTACTATTTCATTGGTTCACATGTGGAGATAATTACATTTTCTTTTATTAAATTTTCAGAGGAATTTTTTTTGTACAAAAAAAACTAGTTACAATAATAATACACACATACATAAAAGTAAATAATTTTTTGTTAGCTTGCAGTAAATTCTGTTATGTTTTTAGAGCCTGTTTTATTTTTCAAATACATACAAAAGTGAAATTTCCGTACATAGTCTGTACGTTTTAAAATTTTTATTTTTATAAAAAAAAAAAAAAAAAAAAGGTTTTTTTTTTCTTGGTTAAAGAGTAAAATTCTTGCAGAAAATTTTCTGTCAGTTTAAATTAAATATTTAATTATTTAAAATTTCTTAATTAAAATAATTCCTTTTTGGAAGGTTTGCACCACAGATGTATTTTATATGGCCGTGAAATCATCTGTGCGTTGTAAGAGGTAGTCTGTGCAGAAGTATGTGGCTGGTTCACTCTTCTTTTTTTTTTTTTAAAGACTATTTCTTACTGAGCAGTATTATGGAATTATCTGTATAACATACAGTATCCTTTTTAAGAAAGATATTGAATATTAATTGGGCTCGATAAAATAATAGTTCAATTCTAATTATAAAACAATAGTATATTTAGATTTTTTTTTGCTGTTTTTTTGACAATTTTTATAAGTTATATTCTTATCACCTATTTCAGGTCTACTCAGAGTTTATGCATTAAAAATTATATTATTATTTAGATCATATTTTTGTGAGAAATTCAAATGCTAATTCATTTATTAAAAATTTTGTTCAGGAAAAGGAAATTATTTCATACAAGTAAATTTTAATATTTTTTTTTACCAACACAAGCTGTTGAAATAAAGTTGGTTCATTAATTTATATATATATATATATATAAAAAAAAAAAAAAAAAAAAAAAAATTAGAAGGCATAAAAATAAATAAGAGTTAAAATAAAATAAAATAAATAATTTTTCTTGAACTCTTACATGTGCGCTTTTATTCTGACATAGGGCTAGATTTTTTTTTTTTTTTTTTTTTTTTTACACATTTTTACACATACAAGGGACATTTCATTATGTCACTTTGCAGAATGCTGGTTGTCATTTTTGCACAACATGAAGCCTCTTCTGCTTTTCACATATTGTTCAGTATGCTATGTTCAGTTAGGCATCACAAAACCATCATATCTGTCATAGCTATTGTTCTATTATACACTCTCTGGCTCACTTTGTTAGAATTTAATTTTTCACGTGTACGATAATGGTCTTTTTAATCGAAAATATTTGATTTTTTTTATTCATATTAATGCAATATTAAATTTTTTTGAAAATTAACAAAATACAAAAATTATTTGTTTTTCATATTTCTTGTTACTGGTTTCCTTTTCCTTTGTATCAATCATAAATACACTGTAGTGAATAATTATTTTTAATATTTTACACAGTTTATATGTCATAGTTAGATACTTTATTGATTATGTAATTTGTTTCAGATGCTTCAACTTTATCATAACAATGTTTAGTTGTGTCTTGTATGTTGTTCCATATAGGTGAATTTTTTTTTCAAATTTATTGTTATATGCCACAATTTTTTTATCGTTTTGGAACATATTAGGACGGATTCTAGAGCCCTCTCCTGTGGGCAACTTATTTCTTGCTAACCCTGTATATATAAATTTACTTTATTATAATACCATAGCAACTTCTCTTTATATGAATAATATTTACTGAAATTTCGGACACAGTTTTTAGCATTTTATCTTTCAGATGAACAATAAATTTACATATTTTGTTACCTTTCCTTAACTACAGAATGGTAGAGAAATTATTTTTTAGGGTATTTCCACGTATTGAGGCCTCCTTAATACAATCCTGTTTTTAGCGATTGGTTTGTACCTCTCTGTGCGTGTCTGTTATCAGCTATCTCAAGAAAAAATTGCAGCGAGAAGACCCTACGCCATATTCTAAATTTCTATCATATGCGAATGCTAGATTAAACAATTTATTGGGTATACAAAATTGGTTCGTGTACATGAACATTCAACAAAATTCACTTATATTACGCCTTTGAGCGAAACTTCTTATTAGTAGAAGTTAACACTTTTAGACTGACTAAACAAAATGAAAAGAACGTATATTTTTGATATACAAGAAAGTATGTTTATTATATATTATAGGATATCATATGAAAATAGTTTACCACTATTTTACAGGGCCACACAAAAGCATATGGATATAGTATTAGAAGAACTGTAGTTTTAAATTGATGAAATTCTTTTCAAGTTATGTTATGCGTTTTTATATTCTGTCCTAATTTTAAGTATTCTACGTATTGTTTAAATACATTATAGATAATATACAGGGATACACAAAATTGTGTGATACATTCTTCTGTATGGAATGTAATCCATGGAAATGCTTTATTAAATTTTACTGATCCAGTCCAAGAAAACTGCTGTAGAATGATAATAACTTTCTCATATCACAAATAAAAAAATGACGAATATATATTCTAACATCCAACCCTTACTTTTTAACATAATTACGTTTTTTGAGATCCCATGAATAAGAAAATCAAGTTTTCTGCTTTTTTATCTCTGTATGTGTTTGATATGAGCATTGCCTTAAAAGAAATATTTACATGCAATTCAAATTGGGTATCTTAAAGACCATATGTCGATTCAAAAATTTAGACAAAGATTTCTAACTTTCAAGTTAGGATGTAGGTGAAATGTGTTTGAATAATTTTAAACAGTTTTAATAAGCAAACATACTTTTTTATAAACGTATATACTAGGCTTAATTGGGGACTTGAGTTCGGGAGGGGGGGGGGGGGCAGCTTTATTTCTCTCACATAGAAATTTATGTCTAATAAACTGTAACAAAAACAATTTTTAATTGTTTTTTAATACGTTCATATGCAATGCTTTTTATCTTAACTCGTAATCTATAATATGATCTTATAATAATGAAATGCTATGTAAGAGAAAGTCATGTGAGTGACAATCAGACGATTTGTATAATATAATATACAAATGCAAAGAAAAATAACCATTTTAAAAAAGGTCATTTTAAGTTACGCATCTAAAATACACATTGTAATTCTGTTAAATTTTCATTCTCTTATCTTAGCGATCTGCAAACCATTAAAATAATTTATAAATAGCAAAGTACTTTGATTAGATGGGGAAATTTTCAAGGAATCGTAAATTTCACTTATAGGTTAAGATAAAATCAAACAACAAAATGGGAAATCATGCTTGCAATAAATTTAAATAATTTTTACATGCCTGTAATTATGTAAAGATTTTGATTGTAAATAAAAACAAAGAAAACGCTAGTCGATACTATATCTCTCTAGGGCGAAATATAGCTCATTTTTATCTTCTTTGAGGTTGCATGGATAATTTGAATTTGTTCGAAAAAGCTTAGTGTCAAAAGTTATCTCCCACATGAATATTAACAACAAAATTTATTCTGTAGAACTACATGCTTTATGAAATTAAAGTGCGCAAATTACTATTACAAATTGCAGTTTTATGCAATTTTTTCAAAAGAAATCATAAAACTAAGCAATATATCAGTTTGCTTCTCATAAATAAAGGCTTTCTCTTGCTTAAAAATTAACTTCCAGAAAATATGAATGCATGAGTTAAAAAATATATATTTACCTCTATTCATAACTACTTAAGGCAAAAATAAATTATTTAAATGGAAAGGAAAGTTATCGGTTAAAGAAAATCTTTAAAAAATTCAAAAAAAAAAAAAAAAATTCAAAAGTGAAAAAAAAAAAAAAAAAAAAAAAAAAAAAAATAGTGAAGTGAAATTAATAAAACTATTTATAAAAAATACATTTAATTCGTATGGATACTTATATGAGTAGGGTTTTAGGAATTATCATTTTAACCTTGTTAATATTCAAATATGTTGATTAATAAATCAAATTTAAAACAATAACAATTGTATAAATGCACCACAATATTAAAATCTAATTAATGAAAAAAAATTAAATTATTTTCTCCTTAAAAAATTGTAAAGGACATGAAATTTCAATAGATGAAGTAGAAAAAGTACTATGTGTGATATATTCTAAGACCATGTATTTCATAATTAAAATTTTTAGAAGTACATAAATGGGACAAGAAAAAAAAAAAAAATAAAAGCTATATGTGTTAAAGTATTCGAACAGTTACTTTAACTATTAGCTTAATTAAAAATTGCATTTACTTATCTGAAAAATCTATGAAAATTTAATTACGTCGAATGCACTGCAAAACTGTAAAACTATTCTTCAAAGAGATTCCATCCGTAGATCATAATCATCGTAATTCTTTTCTGCGTATTTTTTTACATGAATCACAATCATTACTTAAACAAATATACATATAATCTTATGTAGTTCAGTATAGTTTGAAATAATTTTTAAGGTATATAGTTAAATTTTTTGATGGCTATCATGGTGCATACTGCTAGACAATTACAAATATAGACACCAAAAATTCAAGTATGAATAAGTGTGAGTATATTATATATTAATATTCGATAGTTTAATAAAAGATTTCATTACCAAATATGTATATAAATCTTCAGGAAAAACAAATGTAGTATATATCACGCAGAATGTATTTTATGTAGGAATATATATGTAGGAATTATACGTAGGAATTATATGTAGGAATAATCTACTGTAGTCTTTTAAAGTTATTATTAACTCTATGCACATCAGTATTGACATAAACCAAATTCCATTACTAAATATGTATATAAAACATCAAGAAAAACGAATGCAGTATATCACTCAGAATGTATTATATGTAGGAATTATATGTATAAATAACCTGCTGTAGTCTTTTAAAGTTATTATTAACTCTATGCGCATCAATATTGACATAAATCATGATTTAAAGTCTCTAAATATGTTATTAAATGTAAGTTAATATCATTATGTTTAATGAAGTTAAATGATATAAAATACTCTTTAAAAAATCGACATTCATAGATATTTATTATACAAAATTCTATTGTTTGGCACTGTAAAACATTCTATATTTCAAATAGATAACAAATAATTCTGTGTAATTTACGAGTATTTTTAACTCATAAAATAAACATTAACTTTTAACTCATAAACTAACTCATAACAATTAATCCAGAAAGATTACAAAAATAAATAAATAATTAATATTAAAAATAAATAAATAAAAATGATAAAATGATAAAATATTATAACACTGAGATGGATTAAAAAGTAAAAGTAATTTTGTGTATTTGTTATTTTTTATTTATGCATATGGGCAAATTTCCTTTTTTAATTAAAAAATTATTTTTTTTTATTAATGTTTAAAGATATTACTATTATTTAATATTATATTTTTTAATAAAGTTTAAACTGTTACCTGCAAAGCATATTATTTTTAATTTTTATATTAATTTTTGAGATTTATACATTTTTATTTCCTGAGAAAGATTCTAATTGAATAGTAATGAGAATAATAATTAACGTAGCAATACTGTTAATGACGTTTTCTGAACCTTTATTCCTAGGAAATGCTGTTAAGAAGTAGAATCAAAAATTTACATCTAAAGTATTACAGATTTACAAAATGTATTTTTAAAAAGTTTTAAATTATAATATACGCAGTATAATATACAGTAGCCGCCGCTTTGTAAAATCACGTTTGTTTTCATCAAAATGATTTTATTAAGCGGCTGAATTTTATATCCGGCGAACATGCTCAAACTCATTAATAGAGTATTCATTACCTAAATATGGAAAGAAATTCTTCTTCACCCTTCCATCTATTACCAACTAGCCATCCGTAGGACTAGAATTTTTGTTACTTATCATTCATGTAAAATTTTCAGCTCTAAATACAAAATTCCGTAAAAGATGGAAATTTTCTTTCCTGGCATTCTTGTACCTATCTAGAAGTGCTGAGTTGATGACTTTTGCTTTTCCTAATCATTTTCGCTTGCAGTTCAATCTTCCATTTGGTACAATTTAGGCACTAATATCATCTTTATTATTATGTTTACATGAAGCAAACTGAGAAATTTCAAGCTTCGATGTCGCCTTCATTTGACTATACATTTGAAGAAAACGAACCATACTTTACCAAAATTTTACGCTTTGCCTTCAAAATAAAAAAATTCCGCTTGCTTATCTTGCAGCTAAGTTGCTTCAAAATAAGAACTAGAAACTCTGTTTGAATATTTAAAGACAGAAAAAAAAATATTCATTGGCCAATCCTTTGACGAATTCATTCCTTAAATTCATAACTACCATGCTTTTTTCTTTTTTCTTTTTTCTTTTTTTTTTTTTTTTTTTTTTTTTTGAGGCGTAAAATTTTTGATAAAGAGTAATAATGTGAGGCATGCTATGTTTTGTGTTTTTTTTTTTTTTTTTTTTTTTTTTCAAAAATCCGGTGAGAAAATATAATTCGTTGTTTAGCTTACATACATGATCATTTTTACTGTTAAAGAGATTTTCTTTTGAGTTTATTAACCGGCGATGCTTATTTTATTAAGCGGCGGTTTGTATTCATTTGATTCCGGACCCAAAATTTGATCAGATTAAGCGGCTGATTTTATTAACCAGGGATTTTATAAAGCGGCGGGTACTGTATACATACATATATATATATTGTAATTAAACCTTAACTCTAAATTTAAAAAAAAGTATATGAATTATCTAATGCTGTATTCATTCTAAATACTGTTTCGCAGTTATTTATAAAATTGTTTAATTAGAAAACAAGTATATCGATTAACGAGACAAAATTTACCGTTTTCGAACGCTACAACAAGAAAAATTCATGATTATTAAAGAAAATTGTACATTAACAGAAAAAGGAAACTTTGATGAAAAGAAAAAAATATTTCATTATAAAATTTATCCCAAGATTTGAAAGAAACTCATTTTCTGAATAATCTCTATATATATTAGATGTAAAACAGAAGAAAAATTGTATAAATTTTTGAGTACGACACAGCTGTGCCTTCCGAACTGACAAATATTTTTTTTTCTCTTAATGCTTGTTAATCCTTTTTCCCTATAAGCAATAAAATTCGTTAATATTTTTGCTTAATTATTTGAAATTAAATTAAAAATACATTTATAAACAGAACATTATTTTTGTTTATGATTATTTTAACTCATAAACAAGTAAATTATATTTAAAGTAAATTTAAAATTATTTTTTTAATTGTAGAAAAGATGAAAGAATACTTTTACATTATTTAAAATTATATCATTAAGTTTTAAAAACGTAATTAACGGTACATTGCTACATTCATTTATTATTTGTTATCAGGCAAGACTTCAACACTTAACATGTGCTTTTTAAAAAAGATTGTTTGGAAGTTATTTATTTAAAATATTTGAAAACAATGAGTTGCAAAATGATAGGAGCATTACCTTTGAATATATATATATGTATATATATATAACTAAAAGTTGCTGACTACTATCGCTAAGGCGAATAATGTAAGGTCGATGTAACTGAAGCAGTTACATTGCATATATGCTTCTCACAGGATTACGGGACATCGTAGTCTGGGCGGTATCCGGTTCGATCTGACTGACTGAAAGCCTCGTGTATATTAATTGTAGTTGGTGTATGTAAACTCCGTTGTAACTGTAATATCCCCATGTTCTACAAAATACCTATGAAGATTTTCAAAACTGGAGAGTTATGCACTCTATAGAGAATTATTAGTGCGTGTCTCTAAACCAAATCTAAGGTTTAATAACCTACCATGCCCAATTCCCAATTATGTTGCTCTAGTTACAACTTGAAACCCAACTCTACCTCAAATGAACTACAACACATTTTCTGTGGTTTAATTATCGCACATGAATCATAATACGTCAGGCTTTTTTATCATCTCACATATTGATACAGAAACTAATTAATATACATATTTTTTGAAAATGATTCAATTTGATTAAAAAAGCTTTCGATATTATAAAATCTGTATCATTACGTTTTCCATATAGTCCATTAATAAATTTTTACTATATTACCAACAGCTGGCTAAAGTTGAAATTTGTAAGGCACATATCCATCATTCTAAATTTTAAAATCACTTTATTGCAACTTGCATTTTATTATCTTTTAACAATGAATGTCATATATTACTACACTGACATAGCATTAATAACACTGCTAACGATTTTGGCAAAATAAGAAATTTTATTTTAAAATTTCTAATTCAAAAGTAGAATCTTGTATCAACTACTGAATCTAATCAATTTGGAATTTTACTGATGATTTCTTTTCTTTCTTTTTTTCTTTTTTGATTAAAAGGAGATTATAATTGTCATTAATACAGATTAAATCATTAAATCACGATTACACTTAGAAATTAGTTGGAGTAGGTGGACTCTGCTCAGTTCCCACCATATTTATGTTCTCATAAATTTCTTGTACGAGACATATTATAATCATGTTAAAATAAATTAATTTGACCAAAGCTTGATACAGTGACAGAATGAAATCCCCGCCTAATAGGCTATCCACCGTTCACATCGATATATTTATCTTATTCTAATCTATTAATTTATTTTATCAGGGTCAATTCCGTTGTTTAGTTTTCATGCTACTATTTCCAATGCAATAATCCTCAAAATTCATATTTATATAAAAAATTTACAATTTCTCCATGTTTATAAAGTCGTAAATTACGAATAAGTTACGAAATTTTCCTATTAGAATATTTGTATTCAATCATGTTCAAACAAATATCATAAATGTAATTTTGAAGTTGTCTAATGTATTTATGATCCTCTAAATGGAAGTTTATGCTCAATTTTGCTTTTCTGACATGTTAAGTAAATCGTAAATTCCAAATAACTACGAATTTGTTTTGTAATTAGAAAAATCATAGTCTATGATATTCATGCCAGTATCCTAAGTAATATTTCGAAAGTGGTTTGACATCTTTACGATAAAAATATCCCTCAAGATTGACGTTTATATGAAATTTTGCTCTATTCTTGCCATGTTAAGATATTCGTAAATGTCCAATAACTTACGAAATTTTTATATTGGAAAATGCATAGTCATTAATATTCATGACAGTGTCCTAAATAATATTTCAAAAGTAGTCTGACATCTGTAAGATGAAAATATCGCTAAAAATTGACTTTTATGTAAAATTTTGCCCTATACTGCCATGTTAAGAAATTCGTAAATTCCCAATAACTTACGAAATCTTTATATTGGATTATTTATGGTTACTGATGTTCATTCCGGCATCAAAACTGATATTTTAAAATTGGTCTGACATTTTTACAGTAAAAAGTTTCCATTTAATGCACGTTTAAGTGAATTTTTGTCCTATTCTCCCATGTTAAGAAAATCGTAAATTTCGAAGTTTTTTAATTCGAATGTTCCAAATGAATAGGGTTCTTGCCATCATCGAAAGTAATATTTTAAAACTGATCTGACCTCTCTGCGATCATTTTTTCGTAAGATATCGTGTAAGAAGACTAACAAACTAAGGGACTAACACACTAACACACTAATGGACTAAGAGACACCCTACAGACAGACACCATACAAATTTTGTCATTTTCGGATTCCTCACACCTGAAAACGTATAAAAAAGTCAAAAAACCGCGGTCTAAATTTTTCACGATTACCTAAGTTCCCCATACCTATAGTATGACGGGGAACTAAAAATGTTCTTATTATATTACATACAATGTAATTATTTGCAACTTTAGAATAAGGTAATTATAACGATGTCTTTTAAGCTGTAATAATCGTATGATAATATGATTATAAAATTATATGATATACTATTGTTTTAAAATTAATCTATTTTTGCATATATATCAACAAAATATTTAAAACACTCTTCTTTAAATAATAGAAAAAAATATGTAAATTATTTCCTGTATAATAGGGTTATGTCATTTGTCTATATATACTGCTCTCATACACGGAGCTTTCAGAAAATATAATGTAAAATGCGCAGTAATTGAATAGATATTTTAGATTAATTCATTATTATTTAAAAAAAAAAATTAATAAATATTAAATATATGTTATTTAAAATGGAATATACTTTATGACATATAATAGTCCAATTAGATGTTTAGTAAGAAGATTAAATTAAAATTTTAGTATTTAATATTATTGTATATCTTTAAAAAAATTGCAATAATTAAAATATTACGTACACATAATTCCGTTTTCCAACATATAGCTATTATCGGTGCAACATATTAAAAAAAAAATGAAATAGAAAAAAGAAAGAAAAGAAAAGAAAAAAAAAATCTGGAATCATACATGGAAATTTTTATTACTTTTAGAAATAAAATTTATTGTCATATCGTTTATTTCTAAGAATTCCAGAGCTGCTTCAGCTTTTTTACCTTTTCTGCTTCATTTTATTCATCGTGTATTATTTTATTTCCACATGTCATAAAGAAAACGAATCCTTTTCCTAAAATTTCGGATTTACGAATATAAAAACTGAGATTTTTCCATCACTATAAAAAATGTATTTTCGATATTTTCTCTATTATAGCTTTATCTCAGAATATAAAAGTTATCGAAAGCTTATATAGATTAAGTTTTATCCACTATTTCAACCAAAAGTCTTCGCCAAAAATGGAAATGTAGAGGAAATTTTAGAGGATGGTAATATTTCAAGAAATATTGTAATATAGTCTTGCTAAATGATAAATAAGTTAGATTTCCATTTTCTATTATTTCCATTTTTATTATAAAAATAAGTTTAATTTCCAATTGAAAAATAACTTTAAATTTTAATTATTACATACTAAGCACATCACATATTAAACACTGAATACTCATTGAAATTTAAATTTATTACAGATATTTATATTCAATGTAAAGTAATAATGTACGCATAATATTCTCTCTCTCTCCTTTTTTTTTTTTTTTTTTTTTTTTTGGGTGGGGGGGGGGAATATTTCATTAGATAATTTTAAATATTATATATATATATATATATATATATATATATATATATATATTGGTCAAGTTTTACAGAGATGAAAATAAAATAAGGTTTTATATGAGTATAATTTTTACTTTCCTCTATATGTAATATAGAGAAACTGTTGGGTTCGTGAAATTTTTCGACCTCCGTTTTTTAATGGATTAACACGATTTGGGATGTCCTAAACACGAATTGATACTTTTTAGAAAATGTCTGTCTGTCTGTCTGTGTGTGTGTATCACGAATTTTGTGTTCACTGTATCTCACGAACGAATGAATGAAATTTTAACAATTTTGGTATTTAGTTGCAGCCTGACATAATCTGGTGCTGATTAGATTTGGGCATCAATCGCTCAACAGGTGGCGCTGTGATCGCATTTTTTGTAAACTTTTAACATGGCAGTATAGGACAAAATTTCGTAAAAAATGTGCATAAGGAGAGTTATTTTAAATTTGTGATTGTAAAATTAATAAGAATTATTGAAAATAGTGGTAGTTAACTGGAAAAGAAATTTTGTGCATGTCTGGGCATAGGTTCCCCCGGGGGGGGGGGGGGGGTAAATTTCCAAGATGGGTATCTTTCAAAAGGTCTCGTCATTACCTAAAACGAATGGTTCAACTATAAATCTGTGATAATTTAAAACAAAGTTATCGATTTTTTTTTTTTTTACTTTTAACAAAGAAAAAAAAACTTAGAAACGAAAAGATTTTTTTTTTTAAACGAAATTTAACCAAACTTGTTTATTTAGTTGGCCCTTGACATAAACTGGTGCTGATGAGATTTGGGGATCAATCGCTCAAGAGGTGACGCTGTGATCGTATTTTTTCTAAATTTTCAACATGGCAGTATATAATAGTAGTAGTTAACTAGGAAAAAAAATTGTGCATGCGGGGGGCAACGCTTACCCTCCTGGGGGAAAGTACCACCAGGGAGGGGGTAAATTTTCAAGATGGATATCTTTCGAAAGGTCTCGTGAATACCTTCAAAACGAATGGTTGAACTAGAAATATGTGATAATTTAAAACAAAGTTATCGATTTTTTTTTTTTTACTTTTAACAAAAAAAAACTTAGAAAAAAATCGTTTTTTTTTTTTTTCTTTTTTTCTTTTTTTAATATTGTTACTGAGTGAATTTGTATAGGAAAATATAAAAGAAAGTTTTGTGGTGGCATACTAGTTTTATATGTACAGTTAAAGATAACATTAATTATTTTTAAAAGTATTTCATGCAAATTTTGATCAATATAGCTGCAGACAGTATGTTTACAAATTTTGTGAAATTTTACCGTTTTCGTCTCGCCACTTTAGAACTAAGCACTACTAATATCTTGAAGCATTGTACCAAACATTTAAAAATATTGGTTACAATTAAATTATAGACGTTTTTATTTTTTAATGATACACCTGAGCTTATTTTTAACAGTGCTATTAGATATTTTTTTTTTTAATTTGATAATAAACCACATTATATTATTAAGAAAATTTAAAACTCTACCTTTAACAAATGTATTGCCTATTTTCAAAGACGCAAAAATGACAAAGAATATTTAAAAATAAGCTAAAAAACTGAATTAATTATTATTATTATTTTCTAAAAATTTAATAATACATAATATTTTTATTCCTACATTAAAATATATATATATATATATATATTCTATAGCATCTACAGGTATAATTGTTATACTCTTAAGTTTATCGTTTATTAAAGTAATACACTAAATAACCATAAGTTCAAAATTCTAGCAATACTTTAGATTAATCCATTATCTTTTTAAAAATTAAGAGGTAAGCATAACACAGATGTAATACACAGATACATAATACAGAGGTAAGCATAACAATCTACAGAAATGATGTTGACAAAATTCGATCTGATGAGTTTAGCTGATCCTTATGTTTTTTGATGTGCTGAAACCGAAAATGCAGCCCATTTTCCTCTATCACGTATACATTTTTGTCAATACATGGTGCGTTCTGGCACAATTTCTTACATATACCATCATAACAATAGGTTGATTGGCTGATATAGTTTTACGGGATTAATTAATTATTCCATGATTAATTAATTATTAAACCATGCTATAAAACTTATCATATAATTATATTTCTGGAAGAGTAATGGAAGAAATTATATAGTCAGGCATCCTGTGCTGACAAAAATCCCTACGTGATAGAGAAAAACTGACTTAATAGGTATTTTACAAAATAAGATATTATATGAGGCTTTATGAGCAAATTGTTTTTTAAACCTTCTCGTTGTCTCATATTAATATTCTTTTATATATTTTTTCTAAATTATCATTCATATTTGGAAGTAATTTATTTTATCTGACAGTAGTAACACGCAAATCAAAGCATAGTTCGATTGATTTAGCATAAAATTAACATATAAAAAATGTTATAATTATGCATGCAATAGTCTAAGGAAGGAATACAGCTAATAAATAGATTTGTAATTTACGTATTATGCAGCTGATTAAAAAAAAATACTTGTTTTATCAGAAACAATAATATGTGTCAATAATTGTGAATTAGCCTTGTGAAAATACTTTCAAAATCTCTTTATTTCCTTATTTACATTTTGGATTTCATTCTCATCCTGCATATATGCTTAAATTTTGAACTATCTTCCATTATTATTATTATTATTGCCATGTTACTGTAATTTTTTCTCACAAGTAATATTCACAAAATAAATTTGGTATAACGTTAATATGATAAAAGTACATTTAAAAAATAACGTATTTGGTTCTAGAAAATCTGACGAAAAAATCTTAAAAACAACAAATCTCAAAATTTAACATGTGTGAGGTTTAAAAGTAAAAATAAAAATAAAAATAAAAAACTGTGCGACAAAGGAAAAAAAATCATGTCAGTTTCTGTACCAAATAGATTTAATCAATATAAATTGCAGAAGAATATTTAAGAAAATTTGCATTTTCAGTAAGTCTTTGCGTAAGGTAATCTCCCGCCCCAAGAGAAAAAAAAAATAAATAAACAAATAAATAAAAATATAGTTTGAAAACTTTTTACAGAGCTATGCTAAAATCATTGATTACTACACATTCTCCACGAAGCGAATCATACTTCATTTCGTTTCGTTTCTTTTTTCTTTCTTTTTAAATACTACAATACATATTTAAATTATTTATAAGCTATTATTGAATAATAATAATAATAATAATAATAATAATAATAATAATAATTTACTGCATATAAATGACAAAAATATATCTTTTGACTATAGCGTATTTTTATTTTATTTATTTTTTTTTTATTTTTTTTTTAATGTAAAAATGTAAACATTTTGAGATTCTATGCATAAATTTATTGCTTAAATTAATTTGAGATATTAATCCTCGAAATGGAGTAAAACAAAATTTGTAAATCAATATGCTGAAATAAATATTTTAATTGTAAGTATATTTCTAGTTTATTTATGTAAATATGTGCATATGTATATGTACTATATATATATATATATATATATATATATATATATATATACATACATATACCGGTGGTTCCATAAGTCTGTAGACATTTTAAAAATTCATAAAAATCGAAGGAATTGATAGAATTGAACGCGGTTTGAGCGAAAATTATTCTCAAGAACGGGGTTTTTTTATGCTGTTAAAGAAAAAAGTTAGCCTTTTCGTCTATAGAGGGCGCTGTACATGAGAAAATCACACATTTCCGTGAAAAACTATAGTCATTTGCGTGCAAATATTTTCAGGCATATAAATACTCTTCTATGAGCTCGCCATCCCACAAATTACAGTTTGCAAACGAGTTACAAAACCGCTAACTGCGGATTCAATCGGAGGTTTTTCCCTAAGGGAAAATACTTTAAAAAACCTCCTTCTTCACCAATAACTTTCTATCACCGAGTCAGCATCGCAATTAAAACTTCATGTGGGGGCAAATAGGAGATAAAATAAGAAATAAACTGTCTTAAACGTAAAACCATGAACTTGTAGGACGATGATTTGCATATTTCTTGTGCAGCATCCGTGCAGCGCGTTCTTACCAATTCCTTCAATTTTTACGAATTTTCATAATGTCTACAGACTTATGGGACACCCGGTATATATAATTCGTGTTCCCGTCTAAAGAATAATTTCATCTGCCAGGTCAAATTTTATCAAATGTAAAATTGAATGTTTTGAATATGGAAAATTGAAAACCAATAAATATAATGGGGGGTGGTTTTCAATTTTCCATATTCTAATGACTATTCGAGTTTGTCCTGGTATGTATTTATATATTCTTGTATTATTTATATTCTTGTATTTTATATTGATGTATTATATTTTGTACTAGCTTTCTGAATTTAATTGCATTTTCTGCTTTTTCTGCTTTGTATTAATTAAAATTCGTTTGCTGTATGGTCTTGCTTCTGTGTGTGAGAAGTTGAGGGCTAGAAACGTGTTTTTTGGTTAAATTTCTAGCGTTTCTTCAGAAACTTCTCATTTTCCTTTCCCTACATGGGGGAGCTTCCCTGATGAAGGCCCTCATGTATTTTGGGATTAATTTTTCATCTGGCTTTAATTATTTTGCTTATATATATATATATATATATATATATATATATATATATCCTATTTTACGTATGGAAAACTTAGTATCAAATCCGGATTAGGAAGTGGTAAGTAACAAAATAAAATGTGTTTCTGTGACTTAAGAGCGATAACGTTACCGCCTACTGCGATGTGGACCTTGGCTCGATCCTGGATTGTCAAATTAAAGAATTTTATTTAATGCATTTCTTTTAATTATTATTATTATAATGTGATTTATGGCAAAAATCTGTTGTGAACGAATATTTTTATGTTACGAAAAATTTCTGTCAACTTACTTCTTCATAATATAAACTTAATTTCTGTCAACTTCGCTACCATAAATTTTTTTAATTATAACAGGATTTTTTAAAAACGTAGTTCATGAAGTCAATCGGATTATACTTCTTATCAATGCTTTTAATATTGTGCATTTATTTGTCAGTTTAATACTAATTAGACTTCAGCTAACGATTGATCATTCATGCAGAATACATATCCACATTCGGAAGTATTCATTATATTTGATTAGTAATTACCATTCTTAATTAACTCATTTATGATACTTTGTAGATAAATTAATTTTCATTATATTTTGGTTAATATAAGTAATCAATATTATTTTATTGGGTATTTGTTTGCTTTAAGTCAGTATGTAAACTATATTAGCGTTTATCTATCCGAAATACTAAGTCGCCTTTGTAAAAGTTGAACATTATGATTATGATTTTTGATTAATTTGAAATTTTTTTTTTTTTTTTTTTTTTTTTTTTTTTGTTATTAAAAGTCATTAATGTGTTTTTATTGAGTGTTTACATGCTTATGATTGTAAATTAACTAAATTATGTTTATTAGTCTCTATGAATTATCTTAAATACGAAATCTCATCTTTTGTAAAAGCTCAACATTATGATTTTACGACAAATATATAAACACAAGACCCAAATGTAAAACTTTTCTTAATTTTAATTATATATTAAATATTCTAAAATCAATATTATTTTATTGAGAAGTTCTTTGGTTTATGTCAATAAATTAACTATATTAGCATTAATCTATCTCTTTGAATAAACTTAAATACTAAATATTTTCTTTTGTAAAAGTTGAGTATTTTGACTTCATGACGAATATATAAATGCAACAGCCATTGATAAAACTTTTTCTAACTGTAATTACATTTTAAAATAATTTTAAATATTTCATTAGATGTATGCATACATCTAAGGTATACAAAATACACTTTTTCCGAAAAGAAGTAAATTACTTTCAACGTTTTCTGTTCGCTGCTATTAGATAAAAGACAGATATATAATAATTATTATATATCTGTCTTATCTTAAGTATTTATAATAAGAGAATCAGCTCTATAATTTATTAAAGAAATATTAATGAGCTTAATAAACTTATAATGTACAAGTTTTAATGATGCTAAAATATATGTTACCGCTAAAGGGCAGAATTCAGTTAATCTGCAGATTAGCTAGGTAATCTGTATATTAATTAAGGTAATTCGTTAAAGTGAGGAAAATTGTTTCATTTCTCAAATTATCTAGGTAATCTGCGAATTACCTGGATAATCTGCACATTATCGACTGGATACTCGTTAATCTACACATTACCTACGAAGCACTCGTTAAAGTGAAAACAAGATTTTTTTTTTTTTTTTTTTTTTGAACAACAGCAACGTATCTGTTCGCTTAAACTATATTTTGTTTATTTATTTATTTATACCTACAGAATCGATTTAATACAATCGAACAATCAACACATTATTTGATAGAATCAATCATCAATCAGTGGAAAAACTACAATATAAAGAATCAAACAGTTTAAAATATTATTGCAATTAAGGAAATTGAGATAATAATATTTATTTATTTTCGATACCTAAGGAATTACATTAATACAATCAAACAAACAACAAATTAGTTGAAATAATCATCAATTAATTGAAGAACTATAATACAAAGAATCCAACTGTTTAACATATCATTATTATTAAGGAAATAAATTTGCGAAACATATAAAAATTTCTGCTGACTTGTTAGTGCAATGTAAAGATTGGTGGCACTTTGAATTGCAGAGCAATTCGTTTTTGCGACAAGCACACCTATTTGTGGTACATTTAGATTTGTAGACACATTTTTTGAAACCCTGGGCGGTACCAAGGGGATTGTTTAATTTCTGTTTGACGTAAAGATATTTCTAGAGCAGGGACATCTTCTTTCGTTAAAAATCTCTTTTTGCAAACACTGAATTCAGGTCTTGCGTGTAATTGTTTTAAAAAACCCATTTTAGTACCAAGTTTATGAAACTCGTAATCTGTTTTACTAATTTCCATATCACACGGGAGCATATATACTCAACACAACATTATATCCAACTATGCTGAACGAACGAGAAACCGGTCAGCTGTCCGTAGGGTTCCCCCGAATTGATAGCGTGATGTATTCCCTTCTCTAAAGGTATTTCTGGAAAAAATCCTATTTATTCCTCCTATTGGTCAATTTTGATCAGCACGCTCAACATACTCAGCTTTTTGTAAACGGTTTCGTAAAAGTTGATCCTCCGAAAACTTGCTGTCCTTGAACAAAATCAGGCTGAGTATGTTGGGCATAATGCTGTGTTTAGTAAAATGCTGATCGAAAGTCTCTCGTGTGATATGGCCATTAGAGGTTCGTGTTTGTTTGCATGCTTGAAGCTAATTTTTCTACTTTAAAAAAATTACAACAGAAATTCACGCGCTAACAGAAAGAAATATAATTTGAAAACAGAATTAACTACGCTACGGACAGGCAGCCGACGCAAATTATAAAATATAAAAGCAACCGGCCGCGGCGGTGACGAGTATCCCAAAGTTGAGGAAAGAGGAGGGAATAGGGAAAGGAAATGAGAGGAGCGAAACTAAACTAAAAGCGGAAGGAGAGGGGTAAGACGAGGGGAAAGGAAATGAGAGAAACAAACTTTTGAACTTTAAAGATACAGAAGCCGCTAATCTACAAATTACCTAGTTAAAATGCGGAAAACTCTTGATTCCGCACTTTAACGGATCATTTTAGTTAATCTGCAGATTAACTAGGTAATCTGCACAATAACAGATTCCGAGCTTTAGCAGTAACATTGACACCAAAATGTAACTGAGACATTTCATTTAAGACATTTGTTGATTTACTTATATAATTTTTATTTATTACTTTCCCTTTTGATTTTTCTTTTAATATCAGATTAATGGAATATTTTAAGATTGCGTTCCACCAACAGTTACAGACAGCTACGTAAACATTTTTTTTTTTTTTAATTATTATAATTATTAGTTTTAAATCATACGTTCTAATATTATATATGTATAAATATAGTTTTTCATTGTGCTTATGTGCATGTGACCTTGTTTCTTAAACTATCCGTAACTGTTATAAAAATGTATATTCGTAAAATATATATATATTCGTAAAATATAGCACCCTTTACACACATGTATTACTGTATGTTTATATATGTAATGCGAAAGAATCAACTATCAAACTAATTATTGTAAAAAATTTCACAATTGTTATTTCTATAAAAATTAAGCTAATAGACTTCTCTATGTTGTTTAATTTTATTTAGTATTTATTTAAAGACATACTTGAATTTTAAAACTTTTCTAATTTAATCCATTTAATGATTAAATTCAATCAATATTTTTCAAACATTGAAAGACGTTAACATATTAGGAATATAACAGTATTAAGAAAATATATATATGAATGAACAATTTCGAATTCGGTTTAAAAAAATGTTACATCAAATTAATATTTCTTTTATTCTATAACACGTTAACCTGATATTGCTCGCACCATAGCCTGCTAAACTAGATGCCTGTCGCGTGGCCCGGAAACTTGGTAACAGTTGAAGCGGTAGACAGCGCAATCTGGTACAGATCGCGCGACATTTTTATTCAGCAGCCACCAAAAAATTTTAAAAGTGGGATATGATATACATAAAAGGCGAATAGAATCGAAAAAAATGTCTATTTTATATATCATATATCACTTCTTAAAATTATTGATGACAGTTGAATAAAAAAGTCGCGCAATCTCTACCAGGTGGCGCTGTCTACCGTTATAACAGTTGCTAAATTTCCGAACCACGCGATAGGCATCTACTGTAAGAGACTATGGTCAGACCCAGCCTCTACTTTTTCGAACTGAATTTTCCCAACTGTTTTTCAAAATCAGGTGTTTCAAACTGTGTTTTTGTTTTTCTTATGTTTTGTGCAGATTTTATGGTCAAAAATAGAAATCTACCATCATGAGTATGATATAACCTCCATGTGTAATTCCATTCCTTTTTAGCGTGAGTAATGTCGGGTTAGTTATTTTATGGTGTTTATAAAAACTTTCGGAAATATTTGGTACTCATAAAGATGCAATATTTCGAACGAAAAAATTTTAAGATCTTTCAAACATACTTATTTTTATAAATGTCACACAAAGAAAATTATAAATATCAAAGAACACTTGCATTTTAATGAAATGATTTTGTTTCAATAAACTATATTCTACAAAAGCAAATTTTTAGTTTTATATTTTAAAATTTATTTACACTTAAATATATCAACTTTAAAGAACAAATGGGGAAAAATTAAACCTTTTCCTGAAAATAAAGAAAACTAAATTTGACATCTTAATTTAATTTTCTGGTTATTCAATATTATGCAATAGAGAAATTACCTCTAAACGTAAGCAAAACATTGCATTCGCAATATATTACAATCATATATAAACACAGTATGTTACAAATTTAAAATGCATGTAATTCAAAGCATTCCATAAAATAGAAATTCCAAACACTACGTTCCTAATTTATTTAATAAGATTCAGTTAGAAACAAAATCATAAAATTTCTGCTACGAATTTTCAAATAAAAACATTAACTTTATATTTGGTGCATGCATATAATTTATAAAGAACATGAAAAGTATATCTGCGTAGAGTTTCAATTTGCATAATAAATGAAGAAGGCTCACGATTTAAGAGTTTTAATAAAACAGTGATTTAAAAGCTCAAGGTAAATATAATTTCGTCAAATGCTTCCTTGGCATATTAGAATTATATATTTCATAAGATAATCATTCATATGTGTTATTATAAAGTGACAATTGTTTAATGGCGGGAGAAATTTCTAGAAACAAGTTCTAGGTTTATTTTGTGATAGGAAGGATGACTGATGATAAGTAATTAAATATGGGATAAATATTTTAATTTTATTGTTCTGTTTATACTCAATTTAGACTACAAAAAGAAAGAAAGACTGTAGAAAGTGTTTTCTATTTATTTAAATATTTACTTAAACATCCATAGAAAAAGCATGGGATGAAGACAAAAAAACTCACAATGTTAAGCGTGTTAAAAAAAAAAAAAAAATAACACTGAAAGAAACAAAAGGACAAAATTGACTAGAAAAAAGCAAACGAAAAGCGGAAACGGTCGGAGACGATTTTTTTTTTTTTTGTTTCAGTTAGATCACTAATTGTTATTACCAATTTACTCTTTTATAAACATCATAAAGACTTAAGATCATGACTCGACAAATATTTACTTAACAAAACAGATTTAGGTGCACATCTTTTAAAAACGAATTAGTGCTAGGCTTCAATAATTTTGCTGCCGAATATACATCTATTATATACATATTTTTACAAATAAATAAAATCTCTTTATGATCATTAAATTTTTTTTGGTACTTATCATTTTATCTTTGCATTTTTTTCTTTTTTAATACAATTTTCCTCAAAAAATGAGCCGGTGTGTATATGCGCGTGTATATTTCTTGAAAGAGTCTGGAACTCATTTATTAAAAAGAGTTACTATTTAAATTAGTAATTTGAAATGTCATTAAGCAATTAATTACGCAATAACTACACAAAAGTAACTGATATATTTTGTAAAATTTGAATAAAAGTGCATTTAAACTTTAAAAATGGGCTTATTTAAATTTAATATAACTCAAGATATTAAAAATGGGCTTTTTTTTTTTTTTTTTTTTTTTTTTTTTTCCACTTAACTAACCAGAAATTTGTTTTTATTTTTGTTTTTATTTTTTTATTTTTTACCATTAATAGAAATAATAATAATAATAATAATAATAATAATAATAATAATAATAATAAGAGTATTTTTTAATTTGAAAGTTAACGTTTTTCAATGTAATTTTTTTTATGTTTTATTTTGAAATAAATATTTTATTTTCTTAATTTTTCGAAAACAAATTAATAAAGATGCTTAAGAATGTTATGTTTAAAATTTCAACTTTTCAAAAAATCCCAAGAAAAGACACACACAGATACACATAAAAAAAAAGGTCATTGCAGTTACAAAACGCAGGAAATATTGTTAAGAAAAATAACCGAAAAGCGGAAAAAATGAGATTTTGGTCTAATAATAAAAAAGAAAAAAAATGAAATTTAAAAGATGTTCGTATTATATAACCTCTTAAATTATTATCAAGATATTAAAAATGGGCTTTTTTTTTTTTTTTTTTTTTTTTTCCCACTTAACTAACCAGAAATTTGTTTTTATTTTTATTTTTGTTTTTATTTTTTTATTTTTTACCATTAATAGAATTTATAATAATAATAATAATAATAATAATAATAATAATAAGAGTATTTTTTAATTTGAAAGTTAACGTTTTCCAATGTAATTTTTTTTTATGTTTTATTTTGAAATAAATATTTTATTTTCTAAATTTTTCGAAAACAAATTAATAAAGATACTTAAGAATGTTATGTTTAAAATTTCAACTTTTCAAAAAATCCCAAGAAAAGACACACACAGATACACATAAAAAAAAAGGTCATTGCAGTTACAAAACGCAGGAAATATTGTTAAGAAAAATAACCGAAAAGCGGAAAAAATGAGATTTTGGTCTAATAATAAAAAAGAAAAAAATTGAAATTTAAAAGATGTTCGTATTATATAACCTCTTAAATTATTACATTAAGGTATGAAATTTAAAATACCAACAGCGTTAGTAGTAATGTTTAATAGTAATTTTTAATAGTAATGTTAACAATTGTATAAAAGTTTTTAATAATGCATTATTTTACAAAATATCAAATTTTACCCTCGCATACAATTTTTAAAAGTTCAACACACACACATACATATACATATATAAGTACTGTTTATTACAATAGAAATGGATGTATAACAATGTTCTTTATATATATTGGTATATATATAGTTTAATCTAAGTTATTTAATGCTACATTTGACGAAAACAGTAAAAAGAATAATATTTATTCTTACACTTTAATAAATTTTTAAATATACATTAGTTTTTCGAGATTATTATTATTACTAAGCATTCAATAATTATTTAAAAGTAATACTGGTGTAGTAAAATCAATTCCCTTAAGACGGCGCTGCGTCGCCAGTGAAAGAAAAAAGAACCTATATTTTGTTAAAAGAATTTGGCAACAGCCAATAAGTTTAGTTTTAGATTTTTGGATGCTTCGACTGTGTTCGAAGACAGAATTTTCGATCTCTCAATATGAGAGTTAATTAGATTTGGGAATTATGGTCCATTAAGTATTTCCTTTTTGTAAATAATGTATTTAACTGTAAATAGAATTTTTATTTTATTATAATCATTAAACTATCAGGAAAAGTATGCATCGTTCTATCTTATTCATTCTCTTGTTTCAAAGCAATCCGGCATATCAATTATGATTCTTTATGTTCTTAAAAAGTTAATACCACTGAAACGTATAATTATTTTACACTGGAAACATGGATAATGTTTTGAGAAGATTTCATATATATATATATATTTTTTTAATTTTCAAGATAATGTACGGAAGTAATATTATAATTTATTTTATTTCACATGCTCATGACATTTTAATACAAAAACCTCTGTATTTATTCATGAATTAAAAAAAATAATAATAATTTGTACACTTTAAGAAACAATTGAAAAATTACATTTCTATGAAAACATTTCTTAAACTGCATGTAACTATCGACGATAGTATTTGTCTTTTAAAAATAATTTATCAATTAAGTAAGCATTGTACCTTATTTCCATCCCCCATGTAATATTGCATAAAAAAAGGTTTTTCACCCATGTAAAAGAATATACATACTAAAATGCATTAGTAAAAAAATAAAAACACCAGAATGTCTCGAAGTTGTAATATATAAATATAATATTAGAAATCTTTTAAAGGTAGCATTTTTAAAAATAAACACATTAAAATTTACAAAAAAACGTTTTGATGATACTTTTTTTCCCAGGTGGTGCTCGTCGGCCGAGCCGTTCAGGGTTTTTCGTGTTTTTCTTCAAAACTTGCTTAAATACGGATTAGAATCACAATAAAATGACCCCCACTGAGTTCCCCCCCCCCTTTAGAGCTAGGACACTAGAGCAGTCAATCGGCCCTAATCTCCACAAACCAACCCAACCGTGATAATTTTGAAAAAAAAAAAAAAAAAAAAAAAAAACGACTAGCATTTTATAAAAAGTTATTAAACTCTTGGATAACTGATTGAAGAAATTTATTCAATTTTTCAAACAACATTAATACTTGCTTTTTAACAGAAATAAAATTGTTATAAAATAGAAATGTGGAAAAGATTTAGAAATATAATCGCATCTATGATAATCTAAGAAATTCTCTAAATATCTCGATGAAAAATAGATATGAAAATCCGGTAAAATGTCTAGCCATACATTTTCCTGTCATAACCGTAAAATTTTATATAGAGGCAAAGAAACAATATACTAGTTTTAGTTTTACATCTTTCTTAGATGTGAGAAGTAAGGTGCTCCTGAAAAAGAATGTCATAATAAATCTTTTCGCATGTCAAAATTTTCTAAGGCATTTGACATACTGAAACAAAAGTTTGTTCAAAATATGTTTTATTACTATCGTATACTTCTAGCATGAGAAGTGAAATCTGGAATTAGAGTATGTTGGTTGAAAAAAAAAAAAAAAAAAAAAAAAAACTAAAATTGCAAAGATAATGGAATTTTGTCTTTCCTACTTTAAAATGTTTTAAGTTTTATTTTGAATTAAAAAATAGGTTATTAATATACATATGGAATAAAGGATAAATATTTTTTTTCCTGTCTATATAGAATTTCACACTTGTATCTAAACCAGATCAAAATAAATAAATAAATATATAAATAGAAATGTATGAAGTAAATTTCAAACAGAAAATATAATTATTTCGGTATTATTACTATTATATTCCTTGTAAAGAAAAAAAAAAGAATAAAATAAAATAGAAAAAATAGAAATTTAATGGAAAATATACTTAAAGTTAACAACACCTCATTATCTCTCTGTGTAGTAAAAATGTTTACAGTTTCTATACAAAGAAAAGTAAAATAAATTTTAAGCTTTTATTTTAGGTTGAATTTCAATAGAAATTTTTAAATTTTGCGTTCAACAGTTTAAAGAATTTTATTTGTTCTTCCATGTCTATCTGGAATTTCATACTTCTACCTAAAATTGAATAAAAAGATAAATGGAAATAAAGTGTAACAGCTTATAATTTTTCGAGACAGAATTGTATTATTATTATTATTATTACATTTGTAAAATAAATAAATTAATTAATAAAATAAAATAAAATAATAATAATCATAACAAAATTTCCTTTACAGTATACTAAATAGTCTTTATACCAAATAGTCTATCTGAGTAATCATAATTTTTAATAATTATTATAATACATGTGTAAAGTTGATTTTCTCTCTTAATTACAACATAAAATATTATAAGTACATTCGTTGGAATCTATGTTTTTATATTTTTAAAACATAATTATTAAACTCTGGTTAAATTTAGAAAATCAGCTGTGCGTATTTAAAAAGAGCGAGAAAATTGTTATTATACGGCATTCTAAATATACTTTTAATTAAACTATCTAATTTAAAGACGTTTCATAAATAATTGTTTCGAGTTGAATTATATAAATCTGTGTTAAAACAATTCAAATTAGGCTTCGGAACATCTTCATTTTACCAATAATTCTATGTGAGCGGGGCCCCCTCAACCCCCTATCAACCACGTTTAATTATTATTGTACCTTAATTTATATGCAATTAAAATCTGTTATTAAATTAAAAAGTTCATTTAAAATTATTCAGACAACTTTCCTTGAAACTTATCAGTCTTGAACTAGCTTTTCTAGTAACAAACGTATTAACTTCAAAATATATTTGGATAGCCTAAAACTATTTGTTTTTTATTTACTGTAAGTGACAGAGAGAAAGATAAAACATTAAAAATTTTTACTTTAGTGTTCAGGAAACCTCAAACTCAAAACGTGTAAATATACAAAAAAAAAAAAAAAAAAAAAAAAAAAAAAAAAAAAAAACAAGAAAGAAAAATCATGCAGTACGCATTGATTAGTAACACTTTCCAACTGTACGCAATTGTATCGAATAACTTTTAATATTCTTCGCCTACTTTATCACACAACAGACAGAACAACTGAAAAACATGCGATAGACTAATTGATTTTAAAATTACTCTTAGCCATTTTGGAAATTGTTAAAAAGGCTTAACGCAAAGGAAAACGCAGCCGTCAGATTATAATTACAGCTTTTAATCTCTCTGAATATTTTAGTGCAGCCCTGTAAATCTGAAAGTTAATCATATCATGTTCTATACACAACATCATTTTAGAATATTAATAATGCATGTCAATGTTTCTATGATTTTTATAGCAGAAAGATTTTTAAATATAACTTTTAAAAAATTCTGTCCTAAAACGTAATAATTTTTTTTTATTTTATTGTTGTTGTTGTTGTCCCTGTAAACAAACTAGTTGTAAAGGACCAATTAATGGCATTTTAAATAGGGAACATTCCATAGGGAACTTGGGTGTATCATTTTTTAAAAATTCTCAAAATATTCACGGATGATAGGAGCCGGAGACAAACAGATAGAAAGACAATCGGACAGACAGATGCGCAAACTGAAATAAAATTCCCACTAAAATTATAAGAAAGTTTTAAAACGCTCATGTAAAAAAAAGTGCAATTCCAGCAAATTTTTATTTATAGCTCTTAATGTGACTGATTATTTTTGTGTAGCCCTGCAAATCTAATGCTAACCATACTATATTACATAGAAGGCACTCTTTTGTGCATACGAATAATATATTTCAATTGCATTAAGCCTTGTGGAGAATAAAATTATTCAAATTTGGTTTATAAAAATAACTCTCATACAACACAATGCTTTGGAATACTTTCAAGTGCCCCTGTACACAAACCAGTTAGAAATGTACTCTACTTTGCATAGGAAACATCCGATGGGGAATTGAATAACATGTTGAAATTTCATTGAAGTTTCTATACATTAAAGGTATTAAAATATGGTTTATAGAAACTCCTCCCATAGAACACAATGCTTTCGAATACATTTTGGTGTCCCTGTACACAAACCAGAATAGGAACTCACTCCATTTTCAACAGGGAACATCCGATAGTCAACTTGAATAAAATATATAGGTTTAAAGAAATTTCATGAATATTTACGGGAATTAGAGCGCAGTAAAACAGACAGAGAGACAGACAGACGGAAAGAAGTACAGTCAGACAGATACAGAGATTGAAATTATATTCACACTAAAAAATATGATAGAAAGTTTCAAAACCGCGTAAAGTAAACGAGAGTACAATTCTAGCAATTTTTTATTAATAGCTCTTAATATAACTGAATGTTTTTGTTTCACCCTGTAAATCTAATGATAACCATGCTATATTCTATGCAAAGCATTCTTTTGTGCATATAAATGACATATTTCAATATCCTAAAACTTCGTAGAAAGTAAAGATATTAAAATTTGGTTTATAGAAATAACTCTCATAGAACGCAATGCTTTGGAATACTTTTAAGTGTCCCTGTACATAAATCAGTAGTGGTATTTCCTCCATTTTATACAGGAAACATCCAATAGGGAATCTGAAAACCATATTTCAATTTAATTGAGATATGTCTACAGTAAAGGTAAGAAAATATGGTTTATCGAAATACCTCTCATAGGACATAATGCTTTGAAATACTTTCGGGTGTACCTGTGCACAAACCAGTAGACGTACAAACTTCATTTTCAATAGGGAACATCAGATCGTAAACTTGAATAACATATATCAGTTTTGAAGAAATTCCATAAATATTTACGGGAGTTAGAGCTCGGACAGACAGACAGGCAGACAGACAGACGGACAGGCAGATACACAAAACTGAAATCATATTCACACTTAAAAAATCTTAGAAAGTGTTAAAAACGTTTAACGTAAACGAAAGTACGATTCTAGCAATTGTTTATTAATAGCTCTTAATGTAACTTGATATTTTTGTGCCACCCTGTAAATATAATGCTAATCCTGCTATATTCTGTGCAAAGCATTCTTTTGTGAATATAAATAACATACTTCAATTTCCAAAAACTTCATGGAAAGTAAAGTTATTAAAATTCGATTTATAGAAATATCTCTCATAGAACGCAATGCTTTGGAATAATTTTTAGTATCCCTGTACATAAACCAATGGTGGTAGTTCCTCCATTTTAAACAGGAAACATCCAATAGTGAACTTGAATAACATATTTCAATTTCATTCAGATATGTCTACACTAAAGGTATGAAAATATGGTTAAACCATTGCTTTGAAATACTTTCGGGTGTCCCTGTACACAAACTAGTAGAGGCATAAACTCCATTTTTAATAGGGAACGTCCGATAGTGAACTTAAATAACATATATCAGTTTCAAGAAATTCCATAAATATTTACGGGACTTAGAGCGCGGACAGGCAGACGGACAGACAGACAGACAGACAGACAGACAAACCGAAGTCATAAATACTTTTCAACCTCGTTGGAAAGTGTTAAAAATATTAGAAAGTGTTAAAAACGCTTAACGTAAATGGAAGTACATATCTAGCAATTTTTTTATTAATAGCTCTTAATTTGTCTGGATATTTTTGTGGCACCCTGTAAATATAATGCTAAACATGCTATATTGTATGCAAAGCATTCTTTTGTGCATATAAATATTTCAATTCCTTAAAATTTGTGGAAACTAAAGTTATTAAAATTTGATTTATACAAATATCTCTCATAGAACGCAATGCTTTGGAGTACTTTTGAGTGTCCCTGTGTATAACCCGATGGTGGTTTTCCCTCCATTGTATACAGGAAACATCCAATAGTGAACTTGAATAACATATTTCAATTTCATTAAGGTATGTCTACAGTGAAGTTATGAAAATATGGTTTATAGAAATGCCTCCCATAGAACACAATGCTTTGAAATACTTTCGGGTATCCCTGTACACAAACCAATAGAGGTACAATCTCCATTTTCAATAGGGAACGTGCGATAATGAACTTGAATAACATACTATAATTTCATTAAGATATGTCTAGAAAAAAGGTATGAAAATATGGTTTATAGAAATACCTCTCATAGAACACAATGCTTTGAAATACTTTCGGGTGTCCCTGTACACAAACCAGTAGAGGTACAAACTCCATTTTCAATAGGGAACGTCCGATAGTGAACTTGAATAACATATTTCAATTTTACTAAGATATGTCTAGAGTAAAGGTATAAAAATATGGTTTATAGAAATACCTCTCATAGAACACAATGCTTTGAAATATTTTCGGGTGTCCCTGTACACAAACCAGTAGAGGTATAAACTCCATTTTCAATAGGGACCGTCCGATAGTGAGCTTAAATAACATATATCAGTTTCAAGAAATTCCATAAATATTTACGGGAGTTAGAGCGCGGACAGACAGACAGACAGACAGACATACAGACGGACAGATGGACAGACAGACAGACAGAAGGACAGACAGACAGACAGACAGAAAAACCAAAGTCATAAACACTTTTCAACCTTGTTGGAAAGTGTTAAAAAGAGAAGGACATTTAACTTAAAGAATACATTATTTACCATATGGCTTAACTTCAATTTCTGAGCGGCTTTCCTGGATATGGTAATATGCTATAGTAAAGCACTTCCACTAACAATAAAAAAGAATGTTATGGCTAAATCTGTACTGATAAGTATAAAGGATTTAAGTCCATATTCCTGATTTTTCAGGAGACGAAAAATAAAGTTAAACTAACTAAAAACTAGTAAACAGAATCGATTAGGAAAAAGGAATTATGTTGGTTTATACGCTTTATACCATTCAGTGATTGTCAATTTTCATTTAATAAAGGGAAAAATTGAATTAAATATTTTATACCAAAGATTAATGCTAAATTTCTGACTTGAATCTTTTTTTACCAATGTATTTTCTCGAAGACTAAATGACATGGATTTAAATCCTTTATACCAATCGATAGAGAATTTTTTTCTGAGTCTGACTATGTGCCTAACTCAAAATCGACATTTTTGGACTTAAATCCTTTATACTTATCAGTACAGAAATATTGGCAGCCTTGTATAATTTATGAAGTTTATGTACACACCACATGGTGCATATAAATATAATACTAAATTAATAACACACAGCGCAACCTGACATACATTTCCTTGAATTTTCAAATATAGTCGAACTATAATCTAGTTCTTTCGTGTAGCCCTGTAAACGAACAGTGAACGATTTTCATACCATATTCCATAGGAAACATGTTTTTACGCATATAATATGTATGGCAGTATATACATTTTTAAACTCTATTTACCTGCTGTTTCCCCCATAGGCGTAATGTATTTGAATTCTCTTTGGTGTCCCTGTACACGACTTATTTGCTTGATCTCAACGAAATGTTTGGTGTGGAATTCATAAATGATACGCATTTAGAATACCAAGTTTGGAATTTCTGCTATTATTTATTCTTGAGATATGCTAATAACAGACATACACACACACAGACCAATCGCTAAAAACATGATTATTAGATTCAGGAAACTTCAAAACGTGTAAATATAAGAAAAACTCAATTTCGTAAATTTGACCAAAAAACTATACTACCTCTACCATATATATGGTAAGAGAAAGTAAATATGACAGTATATGATTTAAGAAGTGATAGAATGTAAAACAAAAATAATTGATTTCAGTGTCTCTTTTGTCAGATACATTTCGACATACATTTTTTCAACACACTTATTTTTTCAACGCACATTTATCTTCAATATTTATTTTTAATTTTTCGTTCTATATCTATACATATTTCTTTTTTTCAGACGTTTAAGAGTTTATTCCTATCATCTTCTAAAACACCAGTTTCCTTTATTTTTATTGAATTTTTCATTTTGTAATGTTGTTTTACTGTAAGAAAAAGCTTCTATTCTACAAATTTGTTTTTCATTTGAACATAAATATTATTATTTTAAAACATAATATTATGTAGTATAATGGTATTACACACTTATACATGTATGTATATATATAGAGAGAGATACTATTTTAAAACATAATTAATTAATATATATATATATATATACACTAAGCGACAAAAAAAAAAAGCCGCACTTGGATGTTTTCCTTTTCGCCTTCTACAACCGCCAATTTTATCATTTAAAAAGCAAATTTTCGAGCAGATTTTACTATGTTGTCCTCCACATACACTTTAGCTTTGAGTCTAGAGTTAAAAACAAAATGCAATTGTCAAGAAAATTGTAATTTTAAAATTTATTTCAAAAATGGTAAGAATAAGGCAGTTAACGATGCCACAAAAAGCATTAATTTTTGAATGAAAATCAAAAAATATTTTAATACGTGAGATGGCAAAATAATTAAATGTTAACGAAATATTGGTAAAAGGAATTTTAGCAAAATATAAATTTTTTTGGCCGTTTAAACTGGGAATTTGGCTTTAGGCGGTCATGTTGCTCATCCAAGCAAGATAACCGCAAGTTAAAATGCGAATGTTTAAAAAATCGATTTGTATCATGTTCAGAACTTAAAAAATATTTTTAAAAAGTATATGTAAATTACTTTCTTCAAAAACAATGTGGGAAAAATTAAAAAAAAGCGGGTTAAAGAACAGAAGATCTGCGAAAAAAGCCATTATTAAGGAAAAGAATTAGAAAAAACAATACTTTAGTTGACCAAAATTTAAAAACATTATCAGTTATTTATTAGGCTGAACTGGTTTTCTCTGATGAATCAAGTTTTCTTTATTTCGATCAGTTGAAAAAAGCTAGAATGAAGACGAAAATGTGACCGACTTAATGAAAATTGCACTTTTTAAACAGTGACACATTCTCCGTACATTATGGTACGGAGGTGCATAACTTTTCAAACACTCGGGGAAATTTTTATGCTCAAGGGATCAAATAACTCGATATAAAACACAATCTGCATAAAAATGGTGCCTGACCGACTATTTTGGAGGTATCTTAGACATTTCCGTAAACAGCATTTGAAGATAATAAGGCACCTTACTACACGGCGTCTGTGGGAAGTTTATTCACTTCAAATTGTCAAAATTTCTTATACATTCCCATGAGAACTTATAATTCTGTAAGTAATCATACCTTTTTTTTTACTTTAAGTTAAATTGCACAAAGGATATAGTAGAATTTCTTCTTTACCAGTCATGGAAATAGTCAAAATCGCGATCCGCTCGAAAATGTTTCGTCTATAAAAAGGCGGGGGAGAGGGGAGAGGATTCGAAATTTGCAGCCTATAACTCTGCCAGAACTAGAAAGAATTATTTGTGATATTTGGCACATTGAAATTTCTGAGATTCATATTAAAACACTGTATAAAACTATGCCATTGCGCATTAATGCAGTAATTCCATATAAAGGTGGAATTAACCCAATGCAGAATACATATTTTTAACAAAAAATTCCTTAGATCTAACAAATAAATAGTTTTATTTCATATATTAAAATATAACTTGTTTATTTCATATAATAAATCGTAATAGAATGCAAAGTGTATAGCTATTGCATTATGTTCAAAAAGAAAGTTTCATGCAGATTTTTAAAAAGTACTTCGTAAAGTGCAATAAAGCGAATTATTAAATCGAAAACATACATAGGTATCATTTCATACCTTTGGTATTATGCAAAAAAGACAGTTTTGTTTGTTTTAAACATTAATTTTAAAGTTATTACAAATAAAAAAGGTATAAGTCATTTTTTCTGCAGTGCGGCTTTTTTTTTGTCGCTTAGTGTATATATATATAAGTAATTGAGTTTATATTTCGTTCTCGGCGTGAAAAAATTTATATAGAATATTTTGTGTGCATTATACCTAATTAACTTTCTTCCACTATACCGATATATGGAATTAAATTAGAAAAAAAATATTATATGAAACTTAATATAAATTTAAATGTTTTTCTATGCATTATTTAATAATTATTAATTATAACATTTATATCAATAATGCATGATATTTTTGTATTTATAGATAATTATAAAAGCAAATGTAAATTTTTTTACAATTGAAAAAAATCGATCTTCTCAATACGATAAATATAAATTTTACACTTTGATTCGTCTATCTCGTTGAATGAGTTCTAATGGTGACAATTTATTCGGGATTTTGTATAACTATTATTATTATTTTTTTTTTATATTTTTTTATAAATTTAGTTCACTAAAGTTCATTTAGTTCAATAATAATAATAATACAAAATATTTCGATACTTTACGGTAGATTGGCTGAATATTTTAAGCACAATTTAGTACTATCATGCTTTACTTATATAATAAAATAATAACAAATTCTTATTTACCGAAGATATCTTTTTAAAAAATTACCTATATTTATGGAATAAATACATATTTTCTAAGACATAAGTTATATATATATATTGATGCGAAATCGCCTTTCATTAAATTAGACACACAAATTAAAAACGTTTACATTATATATTCCCACAAACACATGTCTGACCACTACAATTATGCCCAAAACCGTGGGCACTGAACGCAATAATTGCTAGAATTAAAAAAAAAAAAAAAAAAAAAAAAAATGTATAGAATCTTTCACTTATGTAAAAATAAATAAATAAATAAATAATGATAAAAATAAAAATAACTATTTTAATAAACTGAAATCTTTTAAAAATTATTAGTGTGAAGCAGTGACAAAAAAATGTTTGAGTGTTAGAAAAGTTATCTTAATTTTTAGTTCATATTATTTGGATATTCAAAGAAGCATATTGGGTTTTGTTTGAAGAGGAAAAAGGATTTTTATTAATGAATTTAAAAATGTTTAGTATGGTTCATATAAAAATCATAATCAGAAGAAGTATTTTAAATGAAAAAATGATGTGAAAGGGACTGCATTTATATAGGTATTATTTAGAGAGAAATAATGTTAAAGTAAGTACAAACATAGAATTTAACAAATAAAACCAAGGAATATCAACTGATTTTTAATACGAAGCAAATTTTTTATTTATGAAAATGTTATATTGTTATCTAGAACATATCTGGAATTTTTATTGATTCAGTTTTCTTTTTATTTTAATGGATTTATTCTTTCATAATTTTTTTTCCCAATTATATTTAAATGAAATTCAAGATTAAGTTTATGTAAATTTAAATTTTCTTTACAGCATTAAAGGAACCAACGTAACTGTTTGAAACATATATCGATATTTTTATATAATAAAAGAATAAGTAAATTTATATGTATGAAATTTGCTTACGTAATTTTAATCGAAAAGTAAATGTATTACTTATTACTTGATTTTATAGATGTACATATAAAAAGAAAAACAGGAGTGAATCTATATACATATATGCATTCACATGCAAATATATATATATATATATATATATATATATTATTATTATCATTATTAATCACGTATGGAAATAAAATAAAAGAGTAACGCTATAATATTTTTTAAAGTCAAATAATGTATGTATAATTAAACATGTCATGCTAACCCTGAAACCTCTTATAATGTTATAATTTTAATTTAACTTTAAGCACATAGAAATTTACTTTCTATAATAAGAATAAGAATAATAAAAACACAATCACATTTGTCTATTAATTTTTAAAAATAGCATTAGATATTATTTATTTTATCATTACATATATTAAATAGAAATAACAAATATAACAACCGTACCAATCAAAATAATTTTAAATAAAAAACTCAAACATACAATCTGCCTTATTTGATATATCTCGTAACAATATAAAATATAATTAGAGTCTAATATTAGTTTATCTTCATTTTAATGAGACCACAAGATTATATATATTAAATTATGAAAACTAGTAACTTATTCAATTATACAAAACCTTTTTCAAATTCGCTTTATTATTCAAATTATGTTCCATGTAAATAATTTATATAAAGTTCAAAAAGGCATGTATTTTTTGTAATTTAACTCAATCATCATTTTTTAAAACTTTGAATATCCTTAATTAAGATAGAAAATTATATGCGTAAATTTCAAGAAATTTAAATTTCAGACACTTTCTATATAGAGAAAAAAAAACTTCATAAAATTGAATAACTGAAATATGAATCAAGTTAAATTAATTTTGCTCTTTATTAAAAATAAATCCAATGAAAAATATTTTAATTATTTCAATAATTTTATGACAAGAAGAGAAATATTGTACATATTAATTAGATAAGGCATTTTTAAAGACAAAATTTTATTTTTATCACGATTTATCCAGGTACAAAATTTACCTGCATATTTAATGAAATTAAATATGGAAGCAATTTTAATAAATCGTATCTATGTTACTTCTTAAAATTTTCTTATTTTTAAATTTCGTGATATACAATTAAAACTTAAGACATGCATAATTAAATATTTATATTATATTTAATAAGAAAGGATTTTTAAACTAAACACAAACATATTAAAATAAATTCCAGTAAGACAATAGAATAATTTTCATATAAAGAATTTATTTATGCATCTATTTGCAGGAAAAAAATAAATAAACAGATCATTTTAAAACAACTAAACAAAATATTATCGTTTAATTATATAGCTATAGACGATTTTAACTAGAATGCATATCGTTTTGTTTCAATTGGCATACATATTACTCGAGTCAAAAATGAGATATTATCACTAAAGCTTTAATTTATTAAAATATTTATCCAAAGAGAAAAATCTAATTACATTTTTGGTGATTTCTATAGAAAAAGTTCTAAAGACTGATAGTATCCACAAATTCCTATTATAGAAATTATTCTTGTCCAGATCAAAAAAAATGTTTACTTTAATTTTTGCTGAATTAGACTTTTTTTCAATTAGAATTATTATTTAATTCTAAATTTACATTTAAAGTAATTTATATCAAAGAGTATATACATTTTCCCAGTCATTCAAACCAGTCTTCGCAAATAATTACAAAACATTTTGTCAGTTAAGGTATAAAATTATTAATTTCATTTATAAAATATGACGTGACAATTTTTTTTCCGAAAAGGTATAAAGCTATTTTTAAAAAGCTTTCGTGAAAATTTGCATATTACGAATATTTATATAACGTGCATTTCCGGTAAATTTTTTATGGTCTATCATTTAAAAAACATTTAAACTCGGTGGATTAAAGATAATAATAAATGGCTTTGCCGGATTTTCTACTTTCAATATTAAAATATTTTAACACTTAAATACCGTGTATTGCCTTTCGGCAACATACCAAATTTTATCTTTTGAAATATTATTAGAATAATATTGATGCTCTAATGCCTCATGCTTGCCCATTGACAACAAATTGCTTTTCAGCTGTAAACCATATTTAAAATAAAGTATCATTTTTAAAGTATTTTACCGTGATTTATTTAAGAGAGGTAAGAATAAAACATTTTTAAATTGATTTAAAAAATAATCAGGCATTTAAGGGTTAATAGGAAAAAACAACCATGCCAAAGAAAATGAGTATATGTTTTTGAAAGAAATGCACTGTTAAACAACGATGTTTAAAATACTTATCTTTTCATTTCAGTTCATTAAATTCACGTATTTTTAATGTAAAGAATTGATTTAGAAGGAAAACGGAACACGTAAAATATAGTTTGACAAAAATTTCTTCAGGCACCGTTAGGTATAGAACTCATTATCTACCATAAGCGTATCAGGAAAATGATTACGTTGGAAATTGAATGAAACGAGAGGCAAAAATGTCAAACTTAATAGCATGAATATTACAGCATCTCTAAAAAGTTATATTACAAAATATATCGCAAGTCTTTACCGGTCCATTTTTACTGATTCTATCTAATCTTAATTAGGTATTAATAATGGATGTGATTACATGTTGTAGTTTTATAAGGATATGTTCATTAGTTTTAATGTGGTATAACATTTTCGTATAATTTAGCATAAAAAACACTTTTCAAGTCTTTTCAGAAACTATATTACAAAGGAAAAGTTCTTCATATTAGCTGCTATTCATGCGATTTTTAAACAGCTTTCCTGCATGAATATCCGTAAAATTATACACTTTTAATTAGTTAGGTTAAAATGCCTCTGAAATTCGATCAAAGTTTGCCAAAAAATGTCGCTTAATTTTGACATCCCATATTTAATATGTTATTTTGCTAATATCTAGAGATATCTTTTTTCCAAAGAAGCATGTATGATTCATACGTAACAAATCTTTGAGGAATTGTATATTTTAGCAAAACTATCTACAAAATGTTTTATCTAAAATCATACATCAAATTATTTAGATTTGCGCTAGTGGTAATATACATACATAATACATACATACATATATATACAGTACCTGGCCAAATTATTAGACCAAAGAAAATATTTAAAGTTTTTTGAAATTGGAAGTTTATTATACCTGACCTGCTCAAAATTATTATTGCTTGATTAGTGTTACCTTAAGTTTATTTCAGTACCTTTATTACAGAAACATTTTCAAGCTGGAAACACAAGACTTTTATTCTGTGATACAGTAGCATAGGTGTAAACTTGCATTATAACGTAAAATTTGTTCTGCTTGTTTATTTTGGATTGCAGCGAATATTTTGCTGCAAAAAGTAAGTTTTGCATTGTTATTAATATCGCGTGGGATATTTAACATTTTTTATTCATTTATTATCATAAAAAGTTTTTGCTCCATCATTTTAGATGGGAAGAAAGGTTGATCTTTCACCAAAGAGAGTAGGGCAGGTTTATGGTCTACTGAAGGCCACTAAACTGACCCAAAATCAAATTGCAGCAAAGGTAGAAGTATCCAGAAGCTCAGTAAAAAATATTAAAAATAAAATGGTCTTAAACATAAGTTTGGATCCATCACGGAAGAATAATAGCGGACGAGCTCGTATTATGACTCCGAGGACGGATCGAAAAATACGAGACATTTGTATAAATAACAGAAAGAAACCGCTACTCATGTTAATGAAAGAAGTTCAAAATGAAGGCATTAATATATCAGAAAGAACTTTGAGACGTCGTTTGGCAGAAAATAAACTCATTGCCATGAAACCGGCTCGCAAGCCAAGGCTTACATCAGAAATGATGAAGAAACGCTTGGAGTGGGCAATAAAGTACAAAAATTGCACAATAGAAGACTGGAAAAGGTACATAGCTATTTATTTTGATCAAAGATATATTGGCATTTATAATGAATGTAAAGAAATTAAATAAAAAGCAATGTTGTTTAATTTTCAGGTTTGCTTCTCTGATGAATTTTCAACATGTTTTAACCGAAAAAAACAAATTTGTTCGACAGCGTCAAAACGAGAAATGTAAGTTGGATTGTATTGTTCCCACCACCAAACATCATAAGTCATGATATGGTCTGTCATATCAGGAAAAAGTTCTGGTCCTCTCTGTGTGGTCAAAAATACAATGAAACAAGATCAATACCTGAAAGTTTTACAAACCAGGCTCATGCCACAAATGCAAGAATGGTTTCCTGGAGACGAGGAACCAGTCTTCAGGCATGATGGTGCTCCATGCCATAAAGCTAAAAGTGTATCGAAGTATTTAGAGCGAAAAAAAAAATCAAATTCTTGATTGCCCTGGCAACTTGCCTGATATGAACCCTATGGAAAATGATTGGGAGTTGCTGAAAAAAGAAATGTATAAGAAAAATATTACCAATAAGGTAGAGTTGCTGGAATCTGTAACATACCAGTGGAATCATAGTAAACATCTTCAAGAAACCATCCAAGCATGCATAGAAAGTATGCCTCGTCGTGTTAAAGCCCTTTTAGTTGCCAAAGGTGGTCATACGAAACATTGATTTTTCTGTTAAATTTAATTAATCATATTTTTTTCCTTCAATAAGTATTGCATTCTAAAAAAAATTTTGTCATTGTATTCCTTAATGTATATGTTTTCGAAATATGAATGAAGAAAATATCTTTTTTAATAAAATTCTTCATTAATAAGGTTGTAAATATGAAAAAATGTATAATTTGCCAATGGTCTAATAATTTGGCCAGGTACTGTATATATATATATATATATATATATACATGCGTATATATATTTCTGAAGCTGCGTCAATTAAAATAAATGGCTCTACCTGAGGTGGCTCATCTTGTTGTTATTCACAATTTCTTGTCATTGATTACGCGTCATGAAAAAAAAAAAAAAAATATATATATATATGTATATATGTATATATATACAGAATATTTAAACACTTATTTACAAATTTCTTACATAATTATCCAACAAAGACTACTAGTTTCAATATATATATATATATATATATATATATATATATATATATATAACACTGTCATAATATTGGCAAGCCATCTGGACAAAAATAGGGTAAAGCACTTTCTCATATTACGGGTTATAATTATATATATATATTAGTAAAAGAAAAAGTAAAGAGTTTTATTTAATTATTTCTAATTACATGCGTAAAAAAAAAAAAAAAAAAAAAATCTGTTTTATAGTAGAAAATTATGAAGTAAAATTAAGCACCATTTGTTAATTATAAAACACTTTTTGATTTAGAAGGAGAAAGAAGCCTTTAATGAGAATAAAATTTCTTAAATCTGTAGGAAACAATTTCGATTATACTGATATACACAAACACAGACGTTCCAAACATGTATAATAAACGTAAACATAATCTCGTCTACCTTCAGTAAAATCATGCATTATTAAAAAATTATATAAACTTCACTATATTTGTAAGGAGAGCAATAATCATTGTAGGCGAGACAAGTACAGTCTGTAGGAGACATATTTTAATTTAGATCTCCTATCGAAACAGTATTTTTTTTTAATCAGTTACAAACTATTGTTTACAAAGCTTTGAAAATATTCCTCGTGAAAATACTCCTCTTACGTAACGTTTATGCGAAATAAACATTTTTCTCTATTCAGCTAAATTAAAAAAAATCCCTAAATTTTGAATAACTTCAGAAGTTTTCAAATTATATTTTTTATATTAAAAACAAAAACTATTTTATTTACGAGACAAAACTTAAGTTAAAATAATTTAAAAACAAAATATACATATAAAAATAATTAAAATCTAGACGTTTCGAAAGCTTCCGGGTTTCCTCATCAGTATCAACATAATATGCAAGCATTACATGAATACCCAAGGAATTTAAAGAAGTACCGAATATTGAGGAGCCAATGCGCATGCTTCATTGATAGTGTGGAGATGCCTGAGCTATCAAGGAAAATACGTGATTTATAATTATCAAAATCAGAATTTAGAATTTTTTTATTACCGAAGTCAGGAATATGTTCGGTTTCTATTGAATGGATTACAATTTTAGAATTTTGGTTGCAATTTTTAAAAGATCGTCTGTGATCCTTAGTCTAATTTTTTCTGTACGGCCAGTTTCACCTATATAAATATATTTACAATTTTTACAAGGAATTAAATATCTAACGCCAGTTAGATCCAGAGAAGGGGTTATGAGTTTAATTGTTTAATCGGCCGGAAAGCAGCATAAATATTATGTGGTTTAAGTAATTTAGAAATAAATTCTGAAGGAAAACCAAAATATGGCATAGAAATATAATTGTTCTTATTAATTAGTGAATTTTTCATTTGCATTGGAGGAGAGGGGGAAATGTTATAGTTGTGCCGTCTAGTTGCAAAGTCGGCCATCGCCAAAAAGTAAAATTTTGAGAAAAAGCTGATTTTTTGCCACACATAGCCAAAATAAGGTAGGAAATCTCTTTAATTTTCTAACCTTTGGAACAGTATGCTTGAAAACTAGAAACAAGGTGGCAGGGGCACGTGATGGTAGGGATATATTAAAATTTTTATTTTGGATTTGGCCACCTTTTGCAAAATATTTTGGAGACTGCAGGTTTTGATACAAATCAGAATTTAATTTTAGCTATAAATTTATTGTGAAAATTTAACTTTTAGGGTTTTAAATATTCAAACTAATTTGCTAAATTATATTTTATCTATAAATAACTTTTTTCTGTTATCTGATAAAAAAATAACTGATTAAAAATAATCTGATCAAAAATAATTGATTTCCACAACAAAACATAACTCTAGAAAATTATAAAAATATGTCACAAATGGTCCCAAACTCATTAATCAGGAGCTAATTTTTAATACAGTGGAAAATCTTTTGAATTATAAACTAACTTACATAAACACAGTGCTATAACCTGCTGAATCATCATAAGCAAGTTGTTAAATGAATAACATTTCACTAACTAGTCATAATATGCTAACTAAGATGCTATTATGTTATCAAATAATATTATGTAATTACAAAGTGATTGTACACTACCTTTGAATTTCGGCTTTGTGCCTTTTCCACGTCATAGGTTCATTTTTCCTCTCCCTTGATTGTTAGAATGCACTTCTTCAACAAACTTCTCCAAAGTCGAAGGAAACCTTAAATTCAACTATTAGAATTTTTGCGTACACCCGAAAATAACAGTCACAGGTGAGAGAAAGAACGACAACACTAACCTAATCAATAAATGTGCTGCTTTATTCAGGTAGATCTGAATCGCCATCTCACAGTTATAAAGATGACCGGTTTTGAAATTCACCATCCTTGAGATTTCACTGGTTTTGCAGCATACAGCAGTTGAATTTTAAATGCAAGTAACACAGCGATTGCTCGGTTTTAGCATGGTTACTTGTTTCCAGATGGTGAAAACATTTACTTAAAACTAAAAATCCTGAAAAAAAAAGAAAGAAAAAAAAAGCGCATTTTCCAAATTTAAGGAGTCGGCAAGTTTTGCAACTAGACAACACAGTTCCCAAGTAGCACCAGAACGTTCTCTGAACGTCAAATAACGGTTGCAATAGTTCAAACACCGTGTTTCGTGTCACAAAAACGTTCTACTCGACGTTCAAAAATAGTATTATTTGGAACGTTCTAAAAAGGTGTGTTTTGTACCATCCATAATACGTGCAATTAAAGTTTTATGAAAAACGTTAAATAGTTCACCGTCATAACACGTTCTGTTTCAGTGAACTATAATGAATATTATAAAGCGATTCATTTCCACTTATAATGCATAAAAAAATTTGAAAAAAAAAATGAACTTGAATTTCTTGATAGGTTTAAAAATAATATTAGTTGGAAAATAAAAGAGATGAGGTGGACTGGTTTTTAACATAATTTTAAATTTTGTTTATCTGATATTTGCAATAAAATTTCTGTTTTATATTCTTGAACGATGTAAAACTGTTTTTCAGATAATTTTTGAGTTGTATTATTTTTTTGTTTCATAAAATGTTAACATTAAATATAATATTAATATAAAAATTTATAATTGAATAATATTGTTTAAAAAGTCTCGCAAGTGCATAACAACGGCTCTGTGGATTTTCTTCTGACTCGTCATTCTAACTTCCATCTAGACGTCCATTTGTATGTGATTTTAGGTTTAGGATAACGTGGTTAATTTACCAAATTTAGTTAAAACCGTAAGCGAGTATAAAATTCTATCTCAAAGACGGCTCTAATGATTTTCTTCAAATTTGCAACATATCCCAATTTTTACATGTATTTTCGTTCGTAATTTCTGGTTACTACTGGAAAATTGTTAGGCATCAGGATTAGGTAGTTCAGAAATTGGTGTTTAAAAAATAGTTTTATCGATTTCTTTAAATTCGATATATAAACTTTCTTTTATGTGTTTTTAACGCCGTATGTATAGCTGCCAATTTGTACTTTTTTTTTTTTTTTTTTGACCGGAAATATTTTATAGGAATTTTTCATACATTTCCTATAACGTTTTAATGATTAAATAAGGTGAAAATTTTTACTCAGAGAAAATGGTGTAAAAAAAAAAAAAGAGAGAGAGAGAGAGAGAGAGAGAAACGAGAAGTTGTCAGATACACATATATATTAGATTGTTCTTAAGTCTTAAGTTAGGACAATTTGTTCAAAAATTGTTAGATGCATATCAATTTTATGTCTCTTGACCACACTATATCCAAAAGCAGTATATAATGTGTGTAGATGTGGGTAATTGAAGTCGGCTTGTTGTTACACAATAGATTTATTATTATTATTATTTAAATTATTTTTTAAAAAAATGACACTAAGATTTTTTTTTTTTTTTTCACTACATTATTTTTGTTCATAAAAATCAGAAAAAATAGTTTGATGTAATTATATACATATATTATATATTTGATTCTGAAATAGTTTCTGATTTAAAAGTTGTTCAAGTATCGAGATACTTACATGTTAAATATTATATATTATTTGTATCTACAAATTAATTATTCATTATTTTTTTTACATTTACTATTGTTTTAAATGTACATAAAAACCTTAATATATATACTTTATATATATATAACGGTTTAATTTTTGAATGTATAAATCCTTGCTTTTAAAAGGAAGCTTGAGTTGAATAAATATAATACTATTTGCATTATCAGCAGCCACAAACATCTGCGTATGCTATGCGGATGGCAGTGGTTTATAATTTAGGCGTGTGTTTCGCTCTTTGTGGCGATTTTCTCCTTTGTTTTTACAGAAAATAATATAAAAGAATTAAAGCCCTCCCCCCCCTTTTTTTTTTTTATAACTGTTTATTTGGATGCCTATTTAAAAAACGCATAGGATCATGCAAAAATGCACATCGACAATTTTCCAATGAATCCACATATTTCTCTTTAAAGGAATTATTACTGTTAATCTTGCTATTTTCATTTATTTAATCAGTAATATGTATATTAAATTCGCTATGATTACTGTAGCATAAATATGCTGAAATTTAATTAATTAAAATGCCTCTTTTTAGACCAATGTTTATTCGAATAATTTTTTATTTTTTTCACAAATTAGTTGTATGAGGTGCAAGATTTTTTGTAAGAAATATTTTATACTTTAGCTATAGAACCTGAATGATACATATTGATTTCAAAGATTATTTAAATTATTTATGGAAATGTGAGCGCAGGCAGACGAACAAAGATTATTAATTAATCTTAACTTTATTTGAAATTTTGAAAAATGCATAACTCAACTGAAAATGCATTTCTAGCGTTTTCCATTACACCTCTTTGTGGCCAAATATGCAGATCGTTGCTAACAGTAGCATAATCTATAGAGAAAATGCTTTTGTGAATCCAAATAATATATGTTTATTCCGTTTGTTTTTGTGCTGATTCAAAATATTATAATGCGCTTTAAAGAAATAATCGTCATAGACTGTAATGTATCCGAATTCTTTTTGCAAATCCTTGTATTAAAAAAAAAAAAAAAAAAAAAAAAAAAAAATGTGCTTTCATACTATTTTCAATAAAGAACATGACATAGTGAGCTAAATAACAGTGTCATAGCTAACACAAAATCACATTCAAGGTATTCTAAAAATACTCAAGAAAGACAGACAGACAAACCGAAGTCATAAATATTGTTCAACTTTCTTGGGAGAGCTAACATATTTGAATAATGCTTAATTTCTGATAATTTTTGTTTTAAAATTAAAACTCATATTTTAAATCTTACACCGATCAAATACTAATTATTAAATTTAATAATTAAAAAAAAAAAGACACATATGGATGAATAATTAAATATATGTATTATGTATATTTATTGATGTTTTATGTCCCATTTTTTTCTTACAGAAATTTTTTGTATGCTCTGGAATAAACTAGAGGGAAAATTACCATCCAAAAATAAATATATTAAAATCTCCGCAGTAGGATCTCTCATATATGTGTGTGTGTGTTTATTTATCTATACATAAGACTTTTTTTAAGAACATTTTCCGGCAAATTTTAAAATATTATATGATATCGGTTTGTCTATTTTTCGACCCCCCCCCTTTTTCTTTCTTTACGGGGGGGGGGGAGGTTAATTTAAAAAATGTTTTTATGATACTCTGAAATATATACATATATATATATATATATTTTTTTTTTTCAAGTTCATTATAGTTTTCTCTTAATTGTAAATTATATAAATAAAGCTATTGTTTTATGTACGGGATGTCTGAAAAGGACTCTGGCATATCATGGACTATGACAGATACTTCTGCAAAGAAATATTTGTTTTATTTTTATGCTGCATAAAACATCAGAAAATACTCATATACTATTCATATGCACAAAAACATGTTTTGTATAAAATGTGGCATGATCAACGTAAGATTCACGTTGCGAGAGAAAAATATTACATTGGGAGATATACGTGAAAACTTCCTTAAAGAGCATTTTTAGTTCTTTTATGCATTTTTAACATTATAACAAATTCAAAATGCGTTTATGATTTTGGTTCCATTGTGTATCTATCTTTCCGTTCTCTAATTCAGTTAATTATTTTAGAACAACTCTGATATATTATTCAGCTTTACTGTGGTGCATTCTTTATTTAAAAAAAAAAAAAAAAAAAAAAAGTAGTTTTCGTTTACTTACAGGATCTCAGAAAATAATTCCGACATATTAGAGTCTATGGGATCTTTTTTTCTTTAAAACATATTTGAAAAGTTGTATAATCTTCACATCACAGCAAAATTAGCATACATTATTTAGATGTAAAATACTGTGTTTCCTGTAGAATATGATCAGTATTAATAATAGGTTTATAGGGATCCAAAATTATTTCATGCCCTATATAAGTCGAACTCACGCAAAGTAAATTTTCAGTACGTGAAATTCTTTTCGACTTTTGTCTTCTTTTTTATACTTTTTCTTTCTTTTTTTTTTTTTTTTTTTAAGTATAGTAATATAGGACGTATGCAAATTTTAAACGATATACAAAGACAAACACAATAATAATAAAAAAATCTATTTTATGCTTTCATTTGTAGAAAAAATAAAATAAAATAAATGATCTAAAACTAGATTTTGTGGGATTTCTTCCTTCTTAATTTAAACGATATACAGAATTGATGTGCCATTACTGAGGTAAATTTCACTTGAGATTAATATAAAGGTAAAAATTACTTGAAAAGTGTTTTATAATTTATACGAATTACAACATTTTAAAAATTAATAAAACATGCGTAATTGCTGTAATATTTGAATAATATATATATATATATATATATATATATATATATATATATATATGTGTGTGTGTGTGTGTGTGTATATATATATAAATTGTTTTCAAATTACATAATACAATAGTTTATGTTTCATACCGTTTAAGCAGTTTCTTCAATTAAAGAGCAAAAACAAAACAAAAGGTAATAAATATAAAATTTTATTGAATTTATTTTTCTTTTTTTTCATTGTGATTGTAATTTTTCTATGCAATTTTCATTCCATTTTGTTTTGATCAGGGCCCGTTTAAGACTGAAAAGCCAAGTAAGAGAGGTATCATTCAGGGGGTCCCCCTAGTCCTATACAAATCATCTATTCTTTGTTATATGTACAGATTTTTATGCAAGCTTAAATTATGTGACTATTCACCATAACATTTTTAAAGAAAAAAAAAAAGAAGAAGCATAAGTTAATATGTAGTCTAATTTTTATGCAAATGATGTCAGAACAGTAATTATTTAACATATAATGCTAATTCTATATTAATTTGACACGGTGCAGAAAGGAAATGGCATTCGAATACACACAAATCTCATGTAATTACACAATACCTAATAATATAGTAGATACTTTGTCAGTGAAAAATAAATACAAAGCACCCTGATAACAAAATGGTAGTGGATGCTGCAGATAATTTTAGACAAGATCAAACATTAAGTACTTAAATTTTATTCAAATCAAAACTTCTTTTCATTTCAAACTATAATTATGGACTTTATATTTAGAAAACATAAAATGCATTAATATGAATGCAAGATAAATAAATAAATAGAAAATGATATGTCATTTAAAATACTTTTTTATAAACAAACACAAGACTGCCTAGTGAGTTTCGTAGTTTAGATAAAAGTTTCGTATAAAAAATAAAAAATAAAAAAATCTTGGACAAAAAATTATTTAAAAAAATATTTTAAAAAGTGAGAGTTTGGGGGACCCCTTTGTAAATTCTTGAGTAAGCCCGGGCTTCACGGACCTATTCGGTAAACAGATTTGATCGGTTTTGATGATTAGTTTTTTTTTTTTTTTTTTTTTTTTTTTTTTAAACTAAAATAACAATGCAATTTATTTGAAGTAACATAGGCATTCTGAAACAAGGATTTACTATTTTAGCTACGATCGAATTTCAAAATTTTACTTTAAAAACCTTTAAAAAAATAATAATAATACATAGAATAAAAATAAAATAGTTTCTTTTTAATAATAGAATTAAAATAATAATCGTATGTTTTACAGAATCTCGCCAACCGTTCAGTTTTCGTATGGTTGCCAGCCGGATGTATTTTCAAAAATCAAAACAAGTGCGAAGCGCGAAGACAGTAGTCGTAATGAGTCGTTTAATGATACCATCTGCGTAATTTCATGTTTTATTCAGTTAAGATTTGCTGCTAGACGAAGTAAATCTACAGATAAAAGATAAGTTTAATTTCATTTTACATATTACAATTTTAGCTATTTTAAGAGTTACAAATTTGATAAATATGTGCATCGAAATATAACAATATTATGTCAGCTTAAACTTCTCCGAAATTATTTAAATTTTTAAAAGTAAATTCAAAATATTTTTATTATTACTATTTTTGAAATTTTTTAAAATGTTCCATTTTAATTTGTTTTTTGCTGGTTTCATATTACTATTGTTTAACGATATATTTTAGTAGAATGATTAGTTAATTTCTTATAAATATTTTTATGTTTGAGAGCTGAAGTTTAAGTTTTAGCATTCAAGCTTAAAAGTGTTTTTAAAACATTAACAAATTATTGAATCCACACCCAAAGAAAAGCACTGCGCTTTAAAATAATCTGCGCTTTATTTTTTTTTCTCATATATATTTAGAATTTATGGTTACATTGCAGTAATATAAAATCAGGTGAAAATAATAAAAATTAGTTAGAAAGCGATTTTTAAAAAAATTTCAAAAAAAAAAAAAAAAAAAAAAAAATTGAAATTTGTTATTTTTAAATTTAAGTAGTTTTGGAGAAAACTTTATTTATATTGTTGTATATCAATGCATATGTATGGAAAATTTTTAAACTCTAAATAAATTATTTAAATACAGTTTTGCATTCTATATGCTTTGAAATATAATATCATTAAGTTTATTAAAATTTCTCAAAATCTATTTAAATTTACAATAATAATAAAATTTTTAGTTTTAATTTTTTGAAAATATTTTAGATGTTCCTCTTAACAAAGTTTTGTTTTATTTTTCCATCGATTATATATTATTATAGTTTGGAAATAGAGTCTAAATATTTCTAGGTATTAATTTGTGTATACATTCATAAGTTAATGTTTTAAAAATATTTTCATTTTTAAATGAAAAAAATTTCCAACAAACTTCAGTATATAAATAAAAAAATCTTTAAAATTTTAACTTATCAATGAATCTAAAAATTAATACACAGACTAGATTCTATGGCTAAACTAAAATAATGTACAATCGGTGGAAAAATAAAACTTTTATTAGGAAAGCAGTAAAACTATTTTTTAAAAATTAAATTAAAAATTTTTGTTATTATTGTAAATTTAAATAGATTTCGAGAAATTTTAATATACATAATAATATTATATTTTAATGCATTTATGTAAAATTGTATAATACTAAAACAGTAATTTACTAAAATTACTCACAGAATGATGCATTTGGAGTCACAAGGATTAAAACAAGCAAAATAATTCAAGAGTTTAGTTGTGCATAGCAGATGAAGAATAATGATACAAACAACAACAGGGATATGAACTACTTTTTTTATTAATTCAAATAATGTTTCAGAAATTTTAACATACTTACTATTCCTTTAATTTCAACGTATATGCATGAAAAATTCCATATTCTATGACAGTAATTCCCAAAAAGTGTCATAACGTCTCTACATCCCTTAAAAAATTCCTTAAATTTTTGCATTTAAAAAAAAAAAAATTCTTTTTTCCTAATCTGAAGATAATGACGTTATAGTATTGATTACAAAACTTTGAATAAACACCATAAAATTCAAGAAAATGCAACTGTTACAAACAAAGCGGCAACACATTCAATGTACTCAACGTGCTTGTTTGCAGCTCGCATGCCTACATTGTTCGCCTGAAGAAGGGTTGTGTCTTCTTTTGACACGAAACAATTGTTCGAGTTCTTGCACTTTATGGTGTTTATTCAAAGTTTTGTAATTAAAACTATATCTTCATTTTCTTCAGATTAGGGGAAATAAATATATATATTTTTTTAAATGCAAAAATATAAGATATATTTTAAGGGATATAGCGACGTTATGACACTTTTTGGGAATTACTGTCATAGAATATGGAATTTTTCATGCATATACGTTGAAATTAAAGGAATAGTAAGTATGTTAAAATTTCTGAAACATTATTTGAATTGAAAAAAAAAAAAAAAAGTAGTGGGGTGCTTTTTTATAATGACGTCACATTTTTTTTTTTTTTTTTTTTTTTAATTGCACTATTTTAGAACGTTTACAGTGCGTTTTCTAGAACGTTCTAAAAATGTGTATAACGTTTTGAAAACGTTCTAAAAACGTTTAGAACGTTCTGAGACCGTATACATAGAACGTTCTCTGAACGCTTCTATAACACCAATGGTGATAGCTACACGTTCATTGAACGTTCCCTGAACCGTACTATTGTACGTCTTCAAGATGGACAAATAGACGTCTATAACACGTTCAAAGGGAACGTTCTTAGAACGTGTTTGCAGAACAATATTTGAACGTTCAGAGAACGTTTCGGTGCTGCTTGGGTTAATGATGTTCATGCTCGTAGCATAACCGATATTTCGAGAAGGTCTGACAACACAACCGTTACATCTACAGTCTATATTAGACAGATTTCCATTTGACCTCCAATTGCTACCCCCCACTTCCCTTTGAAAATATAACAAGCTAAAAATGTGCTACAAAATATTTTTTTTTTTTCATCATTTATTAACACGTCGAGCGCCACACAAATTCTTAAAATCCTTTAAAATTCCATAATGATTCCTCCTGTAATAAATAAAAATTAAGCAAATTTTTAATAAATTTTCAATCATTAAATGTATCATATAGACTTTAAAATACTTAGACATACATTCTACACAATTCCCCAAATCATTACTGACTGGACAAACCTCTGTCTTAAATTCCAATATTTTCCAATAATTCTACGAAAAGGAGAGGTGGTGTACTTTCTGAAGCAGGGGTAGCTCCCCTCTGAGCCAACTTCATATACACCAATCTGTCTTTTGCCCACTCTAGGAAAACTACTCGAAAAACTCATCGTTACTAGATTAAATTACTTTTTAGAAACCAATAATTTACTGCATACACACCAATTTGGGTTCAGAGAGGGTAGATCGTGCGAAATGCTTTTGGAACAAATCCGGAGCTCCTGCGCCCTCAACGCAAGTGCTAAAGAATACACCACTCTCATCTCCCTCGATATTAAAGGTGCTTTCGATAACATAGAGTGGCCCCACATTCTCAATACTCTACGCGATCTCAACTGCCCGGGTAATATAGCGGGAATCATTGCTTCCTACCTTTCCAATAGAAAAATTTTAATTAATTGGGGTAACGGCTACTCAGAAAGATCTCAATCAAAAGGCTGCCCTCAGGGCTCATGCCTAGGACCAACTCTTTGGAACCTCATAGCAAACAAAATCCTGCTGCGCATGAACTCTGGGGGTTTCAAAACTTACGCATACGCAGATGATTTCTCGTTACTTCTCTCGGGCAGAATTAGAAAAGATCTGGAGGTTCAGGCCCAGGAGGCTCTCTTTCTTTTCAATAATCTTCTAAAACAACTAGATCTATCTCTCTCCCCAGGTAAAACACAGGCCTTAACATTCTCTCACCCAAGACAATTGAAAAGAATGCCTGTGATGAGAATTGACGGCGTCAGTGTCAGACATGTTCCTCATATCAAGGTCCTTGGCATCACGGTCGACAGGGGTCTCAAATGGCTAGCCCACATTAAAGAACTTAAATTGAAAACTCTCACACACTATCACAATGCAGCTAAAATGGTTGGAAGGAGGTGGGGAATCTCCACCTCCTTTCTTAAAATATGGTACTCAACAATAATAGAAAAAATATTAACTTACGGGGCTGGCATTTGGGGGGGTAACCTGTCGGTTACTGCTCAGACAAACTTAAACTCAATCCAGAGGAACTTCCTCCTCCAATTATCAAGAGGATATAGAACAATCTCCACTGACGCCCTCACTGCTGTTACGGACATTCCCCACGTCCATCTTCAGCTTCAACAGACATACTTAAAAACAAACATTCTTCAATTAAAAATTATTTCTTTGGCAAAAATCCTTTTTCCAAACACAGAAATACAACCCACAGTCAATATTTGGAATATTCATCCCGGCAAAGATGTTGCTTCACGAATAGTAAATTGTAACAAAAATAGCTTTTCTCCTTCTGCTCCTGTGGCTATCTACACTGATGGCTCCAAAACGGACCACGGTGTGGGTGCGGCCTATTGTGTGATGACCGATGGTTCGGTTGTTCATCAGTGGGCGGGCAGACTGGCCAACTATAACTCTGTTTTCCAAGCGGAATTATTCGCGATCCAAATGGCCATAGACTGGGTTATGACTAATATTAATAACTATCCCTCCCATAATATTTTCAGTGACAGTCTGTCAGGTCTTCTAGCCATTGCTCGCTACAGGTATAAACATCCACAGGTTATCTCAATTAAATCAAAACTTATTAATCTGGCTAAACATCTTTCCCTGGCACATGTTTCTGCCCACAGGGGAGTTCTCGGCAATGAACTTGCTGATTCACTGGCCAAGGCAACCACCGAAAACAATTCAATAGATTTTTCACTCCCTGCCCCTCTCTCATACGTTAAACAAGTATTAAAACAACAATTACTTAGAGATTGGCAGGAACTGTGGGATACTTCTCCAAAGGGAAGATACACCTTTAATCTCATCCCTTTCGTTAACTTAAATTCTTGGTGTCTTCCTCCCCCCCTCCCGTGACTGCTTTTCTGACAGGTCATGGCCCATTTCCATCCTATTTATACAGATTTCATTGCCGACGCTCTCCTCTGTGTCCTTGCGGGGAGGAGGGAACTCCTAATCACTATTATTACTACTGTAGTTTAACTTCTGCCTTCCACTTAAGAAATCCCACTCCCAGGCCAGCCGATTGGCTGTTTAATATCCTCAATAGAAAAAGCCTGCTTTCTAAACTAAATAATATATTTGAATTCCTTATGAATATGACTAATCTCACAGATTAATCTCACATCTGCTTGCTCTTGCTTTAAGCCACTTGCTCTGCTTGCTCTGCCTGCTCTACTTGCTTGTCACTTTTACAAGCCTTAAGCCACTTGTCACTTTTCTACCAGCATAGAACATGCCGCTCCTTGTCGCGTGGGAGACCTGTCTCTAGCGGCTTTTGTAATTTTTTTTTTTTTTTTAGAGTTTAAATAAACTCCGAAAGAGGGGCCTAGCATAGCTGGAATCGCTCGACACTGCTCCTAGAGCGGTGAGCGGCACCTATTCCCTGTTAAATCATTAAATGTAATATTTTTAGTTTTATATGCTATTTTATATCCACCACCGATGTTTGACGCAGCTTTATATCATATTTGGCACTGTCAGCCACCGATGGCTGACAGGGCTCTCAACGTCTTAATTTTTTACTGATACTGCTTTTAATTTCGGGGTAAAACTCTCACTGAAATGTTTGAAATATAACTCGTTCTGCACACACCTAAAGTTTAAAGAGGATTCCTTTAGTACTTATATGACAAAATGTCTAGAATCTAGAATGGCTGGCATGGCGCTTAACGTGTTAAAGAGGCTAGTGTTATAAAGTAGCGCACAAAATATTAATAATTTATGTATATGATTTCAGTTTTTTAATGGAGAGACTGGTAAGCTCTCCAAGTAATTTGTAAAAGCTTTAACACAAACCAGATGATCCATAAAAATTAAAACAACTAAAGAGATTAGAGCCAAAAGTATATTTGTATCATTAAGTATCACATTTATAGAGAGATTCGGAATTGATTGTACTTCCTTTATTATATAAGATATTGAATTGCTTACTTTATGTAATCTCCGGGATTGATATTTTACTACAATATTACCAAAAAAGATGTGAGGTCGAGACTATAGACCGTCACCACAGTTGGGTTGAAATTAAGCTGGTTCCAGCAAAGTGCAAAGTTGGGACGGTTAAATCGCTTCGGCGCCAGTGACTCGGCGAAATTTTCGGTCGAATTAGTTTTGTGTCGACATGGTGCTGCAACGAAAGACTTATGTTGTGAGAGGTGTATTGGAAGTGATTTTAAAAAGATTGATTGGAATGAAGAGAAAGGAAGTTTGTAGAAAGTAGTATAAGATGGAGATTGTTTTGGTGTGAAGGGGTGTGTGTGTGAAGTGGATAGTAGGAGGGTAATGTTGGCGATGATAGTTCTTATGCGAATGTTATGTGATGGTAGAGATGTGTAGCTTTGTAGAATAAAGTAAGAGAAGAGTCTGTCGCGCCTAGGGAATCCAACGACGATTCTTGTGTGATAATAGTTAGTGGTCGTCAGAGAGCAGTCATGGACAAGATCAGCATTGGTGAGATAAGTTACCTTTCATTTTATGCTTCGTTGAAGTTATCCCCTGAGGTCAATTGAGAGTTAAAACTGAGTTAGCCCAACACCCACCTTGAAATTAAGCATTAATAAACTTTGTTATTTTATATTTAACTTTTTCTCGAGCTCTTCTTATTATCTAATTAAGTGATTAAGTTAATCTTTAATATCTAAGATTGAGATATGGCCCACTCGAATTCCTCACAGTGGCGCCCCACGTTGGGCGCCACTGTACTTTCTACTTATACTACTTTCTACAAACTTCCTTCCTCTTCATTTCAATCAATCTTTTAAAAATCACTTCCAATACATCTACCTCTCACAACTTAATTCTTTCGTTGCAGCACCATGTCGACATAAAACTAATTCGACCAAAACTTTCACCGAGTCACTGGCGCCGAAGCGATTTAACCGTCCCAACTTTGCACTTTGCTGGAACCAGTTTAATTTCAACCCAACTATAGTGACGGTCTATAGTCTCGACCTCACAAAGAGTTTTAGATACATGCATTCCATAATGACAAATTTTAGATCATAACTATTATAGATTTGCGTTTACTATAAAATACACTAACGGATAACGCTTGTATTTTTTTTCAATATTTAAAAAATATATTAAAGTACATATTAATGTATCTACAGAAAAGTAGATTGAAAACTAACAAAACTTGCTAAAAACTATACAATGTACAATTTACGAAATCCGTTAATGCTTTCACACTGAAATAAAGACATTTCTTTTGTCTGAAGTGTTTACATTATTATAAGAACCCGACGTAAACGCTATGTGTTTTTTTCAACCTATGATGTTTTATCTATTACTTAATTATTTTAATACCATTTGAGATTCTTAATGGTATAAAACAAAATGTAATTTTTAATTTTATTATAATATCATTTCAAATCTGTTTACATGCTTTAAAAAACAAAATGATAAATTCCTAAAAATCATATGAACTGTATTTTGCTTTCTATGTTTTGTATAATTAAATATTTCGGATACTAATTTCAAAATATATTAGGTAAAAATATAAAGATTATTAATTACTAAAGAAAAATATTTTAAAAATACATATAAAAGTACATACAATAACTTAATTTTAAATACGATACTAGATAGCTAAAATTATTTTGTAAAATGCATTCCATGAATTCTAATGAAAGAAATTACAATAATAAAATAAATTTGTAAATATTTCAAATGTCTATGCCTTTGTTTTTTGAATCAGCAAAATTGTTGAAACTTATAGCACTAAAAATAGGTAATTAAACAACGAAATTTAACAGTCTTTCAAAATTTTATATATATTACATATGTACAGATTTCATAAAAACCAAAAAATCAAAAATTATACGTGCAATAAATTTTAAGAATTCTCCTATCCATATTTCATGAAAATAAATTGTACTGTAAATAAAATCAACTAATTGATACTATTATATATATCTCTAGGGCAAAATAATGCTTTCTTCTTTAATCGTTCAGATTCTATGCATAATTTGTATTTGTTTAAAAAAGAAATTTAATGTCAGAAAGGATCTCCCATGTCAGTGTTAACAACGACATTTATTGTACAAAACTACTTGTTTTATAAATTTAAAATTCTCAAATTACATTTATATTCTACAACGTTATGTTCGTTTTTAAAAAATAATGTATAAAACTAAATAATGTATAAAATTGTCATTTTTATATTATTATTTTTATTAACTATATTTGCTTATGCTTAATAATTAACTAGATGTAAAGAAAAAGTAGTTAAATAAAATCTAGAATTACTTTTTCTTTAGAAAAGCATGAATACTTCAGCAAGAGATAAATGATTTAGATGAAAAGAAATTTATGGGTTTTCTTGAAGTGCAATTACTCTAATAAAAATCTATTAGTAAAAGAAACACAAAGAAAACGCTAAAGAGAAAAAAAAAGTAATATCGGAAAAAAGAGGATATGTTTTTAATTATATTTCTTGAATAAATCATTTTATAATATGTCGTGTGATGTTTCTTCAAATGTTTACTGAAGACATTTATTAGCATAAAATTATATTTGGAAACTTAAATTTATATGAGAAACAAAATGATAATAATGAAAGAAATTAATAAATAATTATTTAAAAATAATAAAAATAATAATAATATAAGTATAAAAGCCCTAGAAGCTATTAATTACTCAGAAGATAATTAAAACTTTTAATTAAAACTATAGCAAAATTGTATGAGTTATGAATTTAAATATGTTAAATAGTCATTAAAAAAGATTTAAAGCACTGCCGTATACAAACACATTATTAGACTAAAATGGGAGATAATAAAGTTTTTAATTACTTGACGTTAAATTTATTTTTGTAAAAGCACTTCGATATTTAAATATAATTAACGAAAAAAGAAAAAAAATCTTACAAAAAAGTGTAAAGTCAAAAGTGTAAATAGGAATTCGAAGTATATATATACAAAATAAAACCAGATATCTGATCTACTATAGTAATTCAATGAAGATAATTAAATTAGCTCTCTAAATAGTTTTATGAGGTAGACTAACAAATAATAAAATGTTGCATAAACGTTAAAAAAGAGATTATAGCACAAAACACATGACATCACATAAACTGCTGTACCTATAATAAATTTATAATAGTTGGAAAAAATGAAAGTTATGTGACAAAAATAAAATAGAATAAAATACTGTAAAATGGTTAGAATAACAGAGGCTAATTTAACGGGTTGGGGACAAAATCTCGCGGGACAAAATATCGCGAGGACAAAATATCGCCGACGTAAATGAATACAAAGCAAAAATGAGTTGGTATTTATTAGTAATGTTGTACAAAATTTCATGACAACATATACCTGAGTTATAGCACGGACATTCTGACAATCCTACAACAAAAAAATTTATAAATTTTACTTAAAATAGATTTACTTAAAACTATATTTATTAACTTTTGGGAAATTTGTCATAATGAATTCAATCTTGTTTATTAATTTTAAAATTTTTAATTCAAGTTTGTGAACAGCATTCAGCTTTAATGTCAGCAGTGATGTACACGATTTTTAAAATGTATTTTGAATAGTGAAAAGAAAAAGATAAAATAACTTAAAAATAAACATAGGTAAAATAATGAAATTCAACTCTATGATTAATTTAATTATTTAATTATTTACTTTAATTAATTAATTAATATTTATAAGGCCCTGTAGCCCCCTACAGAGATCACACATGACACAAAATCAAATTTTCAAATAGATCATACCATTTTTTTGACGCGATATTTTGTCCCGCGATATTATGTCCGGATCCCTAATTTAACAATACAAATTTTAAAACAATTTAGACTCATGCAAAATAGAAAGACAATGCGTTTTGCAAAAAGAAAAATATAATAAACAAAGAAAGGTATCCATAAAAGTTTTTAAAACAATACATAAAGGAACCATTTCAACTATTAAAAAAGTAAAGTAAATAGCACATCTACAGAAGATGTGCTTCAATGTACCATTTGTATTGTTTATTAATCACTAGTAAAAGTTTTCCACTTATTCTGTACACAAACACTCATGGCCAAAATTTAAGTCACAAGCTGTTTCCTTGTTTCCTTCTTTTGAGCATTATTTTAAAACAAATGAATGTATGAATAAAAAATTTGGTTGGCTTGTTCTGTATAAAACCATTTACCGAACTTTATAAAACTTTAATATAAGTAATAATTTTTTAAATTGATATTAATTCAAATTTTCTCAAGAGTAAGCTTTGAAAGAAAAAAAGAACAATTAGAAGTTTTCGAAAAGAAGTTAAAATAAGTTATAAAAAGTGTTTTAGAAAATAAAATAAAATAAAATAAAATAAAATAAATAATTTAGATATTATGTTAAGCAGGCTTTACAAATAGGTAAAGATACACATGTCCCCAAATGTTAAATTTAAATTAGATTTTTCATCCTGTATTCCATTTTTCTTTTTCTTCCATAAAGAACTTTTAGCAAAATTACAATTATTAATTTGTGAATTATAAACGGGGCCAAAATAATAAATAATTTTATAAAGAATATCTCCTCCAATTTTCATGCTCTTCTGCATATTAAAAAAAAGTTTTCGCAAAAGAAGAAAAAGAAAGGAGAATACATGAAGGAGTTTTAATTAACATTTGGACATCTGTGTATCTTTACCTATTTGTCATGCATGTTTATCATCACTTCCCAAAAAGTTTTATTTTCTAAAAATTATTTATATTTCCTATATCTTCGAAAGCTTCCTTTCATGAAAAAATGAAGTAATATCAGTTTAAAATTTATTAATAATGTTAAATCCTATAAATTTCGATTAATAATTTGATATAGAACACGCCATCCAAATTTTATGTTTATACATTAATTTGTTTAAAAAATATGCGCAGAAGAAGGAAAGGAAAAAACAGGTTTGTGACTTTAATTTTGTACAATTGTATATTTTAAGATTAACTCGCTTAATAAACAGATATTATTTATCTATTAGCGTTCTGCATTCCCTCAAATCCCGTTTAATAACATCCTGTTTAACACATCCAGTTATTACCATGAATAATAGATAACAATTCGGTATAAGTTTGTGTAGCCTTGTATACCAATTATTTTACTGTAACTTAATTAAGTGGAATGTATTATAACAATGTTGAACTGGTCTTAAAAGAGCTGGTGGCAATATTTGTACATCCATACGAAGCTTAAATTTTATACACGCAAGCTAATTCCTTGTACTTCTGTCAATAGACATAAAAATATATTTTATGTATTTAAACTTTCCATTTACAAAACGAAACAGATAAATTGCAAATTTCTAATTCTTGTACTGGCCGTTATTTAATTAAAACAATTCAGTTCAGAGCAACAATTAAATATGTAATAAAACGTTATAACAATGAGATGAAGGAAACAATGAAAACAGTCCTATGCATGTGTATTCATTATTTACGCATTAGGATATTATTATTATTTATTATTATTATTATTATTATTATTATTATTATTATTTTATTACATTTAAAATCCTTTTACATAAAAATGATATATTTTGATTTTGTAGATTTTAGTTACGTAATTTGAAAATACTAGTCTAATAATGTAAATATTCAGAGTTTTCGTTATTTTTGTCCTAAAAAGTTTTATTAAAGAAGTAGCATACTTTGTCATCCGATTTTTAAAATCTAATGCATCATAGTTTCACAAAAGAATAATCCTCAAAAAAGAAAACAAAAATGTGTCTAGTTTCAAATAGATGAATTTATAAGAGCATATTCATTATAAATATTGTTTCATAGTTATTTACTAAATTACAAAAAAAAAAAAATAATAATAATAATAATAATAATAATAAATAAATAAACTTGAAATTTCTGCCCGATATAAAATAACCTATTTCAGAAAAAAAAAAAAAAAAAAAAAAAAAAAAAAAAAAATCATTAAATATAATTATATATTTACTGAAAAATGCAAGCGTTGAGAAAATAATTTAATTCTTTGAAGTGTGCTTACATACAAATTGAGGCTTAAAAAAAAAAAAAAAAAGCTTTAAATTTTAAATAATCTGTAATCAATTTAAGAGTAAAACAAATGAAAAAATGCATGCATTTTTAATTTGTCACAGCTGTGTTCTCTCATTTGATAATAAACTTATTATTATTACTTTTTTAATTTCTTGAATTTTCTGTTCTAATAAGCGACAAAATAAAAACTTCTCATCATATTATCTGAAAAAAAAAAAAAAAAAAAAAAAAAAAACCATAAATATATATATAGCAAAACTATATTTTTATTTTTGGTTTCTTCAAAGAAAAAAAAAACTTTGACTTTAAAAAAAATTAATTGCATTAAATATGGCTTTCTAAGAATTTATTTTCCTGATCGTAAAGAAAAATTTCTATATTATTTTCAGTTTTAGTTTATAAACTGCAAATAATAGTATCTACACTATGTATTCAATGTATCAAAATTGCCGATAACATCTGAATCATTCGGCATTTATTCATTATTATTATTATTATTATTATTATTATTTTAATATTCTTAATTTTTAAATCTTCTTAGCCCTGAAAAATTTCTGGAAAATAACGCTATAAACTGATGTCTTCGCTAAAACAATTTATTGAAATACAGAACAATATATATATATATATATATATATATATATATATATAATTCTTGGATTCAAGAATGATTATGAATAAAAGAAGGTTGATTTAGCAAAATAATAGAAAACACTTCACTATTGTAATAATGCATTAGAAAACAATATATAACAGTATTATTATTATTATTTTAAGTCTAAGTAATAATTTAAAATAATAGATGTAATTTTATGTAAGGATCCTGATTGGCCATTTGACAGTTTACATTCTCGGCTACTGCTATATATATATATATATATATATATATATATATATATATATATATATATAAAAAATAGTTAAAATGATTTTAATAAATTATAAATATTGGGTTGTTCGGAAAGTAATTTCCTTTTTTTCCCGACAGAGGATTTAATTGTATTTTTTTGCACCCAACTTCACATTTAAGCCGTATAATTTTTATATGCTTTGAGAGCTCATATAGCAAGGCTTGTGCATGAAAAATTCCAATTAATTCTACGCAGTTGTTTTTGGTTGGTGCCCTTTTAAATATGGAGAGCGATAAGCAGCATTTTCGACATATCTTACTGTTTTACTACAGAAAGGGTAAAAATGCTGTTCAAGCCAGAAAGAAATTGACCGATGTGTATGGAGAAGGTGTGTTGACAGTACGCCAGTGCCAGAACTGGTTCGCTAAATTTCGATCCGGCAATTTGGATGTCGAAGATGCACCACGTTCGGGAAGGCAGGTTGAAGCTGATAAAGACGCGATAAAGGCATTAGTTGATGCGAACCGGCGAATAACAACACGTGAGATCGGATTGAGGTTAAATTTATCAAATTCAACAGTTTATGACCACTTGAAAGGCCTGGGATTATCCTCGAAGCTCGATGTATGGGTTCCCCATGTTCTCACAGAGAGAAATCTGTGTCGCCGTCTGCGATTCGCTTCTCAAACGTCACGAAAATGATCCGTTTTTGAAGCGCATCATCACTGGGGACGAAAAATGGGTTGTATACAACAACGTCAAACGCAAGAGGTCATGGAGCATAAAAGATGAACCGGCTCAAACCATTTCCAAAGCCGATATTCACGAAAAAAAGGTGATGCTGTCTGTTTGGTGGGATTTTAAAGGAATCGTTTTTTTTTTTTTTTTTTTGAGCTTTTACCGGATAACACAACGATTAATTCGGAAGTCAACTGTCATCAGCTGGACAAACTGAATGATGCACTTCAACAGAAAAAGCCAGAACTAATCAACAGGAAAGGTGTAGTGTTTCACCAAGACAACGCGAGACCTCACACAAGTTTGGTCACTCGCCAAAAGCTTTTACAGCTTGAATGGGATATAATGCCACACCCACCATATTCTCCAGACATGGCACCATCGGATTATTATTTGTTCCGGTCACTCCAAAATTTTTTAGACGGTAAAACCTTTACCTAAAATGAGGAGGTCACAAACCCCCTCAATCAGTTTTTTGCCAACAAAGACCAAAAATTTTATGAGCGTGGAATTATGCTACTACCAGAAAGATGGCAAAAGGTGTTGGACCAGAACATATAATTTAATAAAGTATTTGTTTATTATACGAAAACTGTCTTTCATTTCCACAAAAAAAAACGAAATTACATTCCGAACAACCCAATAATATGAATATTATAAGAAACAGTATGAATGATAATAAATTCAAGCCGAAAAACACATAGAACTTTTCTGTTTTCAGGTAGAGTAAAAAAAAAACTGTAATAAATTTTGGGCATTTAGATATTATCCCTTCGACAAATAAACTAGCAACAATTTTTATGAATTCGGACTGAAGTTAATTTTCATAAGTAATTAAATTTAAATTGTATTTCCTCGCTCAAATTTCAGTATTTTGATCAAAAACACAGTAAAATTTTAAATAATCTTCCCCGCTCCCTTCATTATTGGCTATTTATCACTACATTTGGCTCCAATTTTTATTCAGCGAATATGGCAAATTTGAAAAATAAATTCATTTGTAAAAAAATCGACCATTAGGTGGGCAAAAATAGACTAGTTATTTAATAAAAGAAAGCAGTTCGTACCTTAATGATAAAACATCAGTTTTCAATGTGTAAAATGATTTTTAAATAAAAAACAAAATTAATTGAAACAATTCATTCAACTCAACTTAACCTTGAAAAGTTTTTGATGTGAGAATGATACGATTTGACAACAAAATATCCTTCACATAAAAGAGAAGCATATTAAGTCGCGGTAATTGGAAGAATTACGTCGCATATACATTTCTCAATGGCTCACTTTTTCTCTCATATTATGTAGTACGTGAAACACTGTGAAGTAAATATGTCCTTATTTTCTAACAGTCGACAGATAATTTTTCAAACATAATTGTAGATTATAATTTTTTAAGAGTTTGAAACTTGTTTAAATATAAAACAAATTATCTCTATATATTTCATAAATAATCAAATATTATATTCTTAATCTGTCATCATCAATAAGTTACTAATAACAGAAAACGACATCAAAAGTTTTGATCTGATAATTTTGATTAATCTTTATGTTTTTCGGTGAGTTAAAACCGAAAATGAAGCCGGTTTTTCTCTATCACGTATAGATTTTTGTCCATACAGAGTGCTGTTCTAATACAATTTCTTTCAGTACTCTTCCACCAATATAATTATGTGGTAAGTTTTATAGTATGTTTCCATGATTGATAATCACAGATACCTATAGTTGTGATTGCGAAGCACTAGTGGGACGTAGAACTCTACCAACCAACCAACAAATCTATTGTTATAATGGTATATGTAAGAAATTGTGTCAATAAACGCCCAGTATTGACAAAAATCTATACGTGATAGAGAAAAACTGGCTGCAGTTTCGGTTTCAGCACATCAAAAATCATGAAGATCAGCTGAAATCATGAAATCAAATTTTTTCAACATATCTATTTTGTAGACCTGTGTAATTCCATATAATAAATAATAAAAAATAAAAATAAAAATAAAAAAAATCTTTTGCACAATTCTGAATTTTGAAATCCCAAATGCAATATTAAAACTACATTACATCTTTGAATAATAAATGTCGTAAATTAATAAATTGGTATGTCACAAATAATTCCGGCAACTTTTTTTGACTAAGTAAAATAAAATAATTAGTCGAAATTTCCTGTGATTAATTCAGGATCAAAATCTCGAACGAACTTTGGGATCCGTATTATCTGGAATAACGGAGAATTTTTTTTCAATTTATTATTTTTTGAATAAAGGAAGGCTTTATTTTTGCCTAATTCTTCAACGGTAACAATAATTTAAAAAAAACTATCCTAAAAATGGGTATTTTTTTATTCGTTTAAAGTGTATGAAATTAAGTATATGAATAGCATCTACTTTAAAATAAACCAAATATTACCCATTATAAATTCGTTAGAATGGTGCAACCGTTTGTTATGTATATATATATATATGTGTGTGTGTGTGTGTTTGTGTACAAGGAATTATCAAAAACTAAGGTTACGAGGCCGATATTCTGGTATTTCGTCTGTTATAGAAAAATTAGTATTGTGCAGTAAATTTACTGCATGCGATTGACAAATGCGCAGTTTAAGACGCCCTAAAGCTTTAGTGAAATGTTAACACAAAGTGCGAGATGTTTGGAAAACTGGTACCGGGAAAAATCTCACTATAAGTTGTTTCATTTCTGTGGGTGAAACATGTAACTGCGGATGAAATTCATTGGCAGCTGGTAGATATTTACAAAGGCATTGTAATGTCCTGTGAGGATGACCAAGAATGTTATCGAAAGTTTGCGGTAGAGAAAGGGTCACGGATGTGGATATCAGTGACTGACTTAGCATGGTATTTCATCTTCCCTACAAATTAGCCCTCGCTCCAAGCGGATTTCACCTCTTTCCCTACTCGAAAATGTCCATAAGACGATTAGCTTCAAACGAGAAAGTGAAACACTGTGATAAAGTGGCTGATACAAGCACTGGATTTTTACAGGTTAATAATTTTACCAGTTAATAATTCCATATAATAATAATAATAATGATAATAAAATAAAAAAGAAATATTTTGCACAATTTTGAAATCCCAAAAACTAAGGTTACGAGGCCAATATTCTGGTATTTCGTTTGTTACAGAAAAATTAGTATTGTGCAGTAAATTTAATACATGCGATGGCAACTGTGCAGAGTTTCAGCCGCCCTAAAGCTTTAGTGAAAAGTTAACACAAAGGGCGAGATGTTTGGAAAACTGGTACCGGGAGAAATCTCACTATAAGTTGTTTCATTTCTGTGGGCGAAACAAGTAACTGCGGATGAAATTCATTGGCGGCTGGTAGATATTTACAAAGACATTGTAATGTCTTTTGAGGATGACCAAGAATGTAATCGAAAGTTTGTGGTAGAGAAAAGGTCACCGATGTGGATATCAGTGGCCGACTTAGCATGGTATTCCATCTTCCCTACAAATTAGACCTCGCTCCAAGCTATTTTCACCTCTTTCCCTACTTGAAAAAGTCCATAAGAGGTCGACGATTAGCTTCAAATGAGAAAGTGAAACACTTTGTGATAAAGTGACTGATACAAGCACTGGATTTTTACCGGTTAATAATTTTACCAGTTAATAATTCCATATAATAATAATGAAAAAAAAATATTTTGCACAATTTTGAATTTTGAAATCCCAAATGCAATATTAATACTGCATTACATCTTTAAATAATAAATGTCTTAAATTAGTAAATTGGTATGTAAAAATGAAACTGGCAAGATTTTTTTTGACAAAGTAAGAAAGAAACTTAGTCGGAATTTCATGCGATTAATTCAGGAACTACTACTAATACCGACTATAATAATTCATATATAATCGATTTACTAATCCATAAATAACAGAAAAAGCTACTAGTACTATTCCAGACAGGGCTTTACAAAATAAATAAATTAATATAATTAAAATTTACAATAATTTGTTAATATTTTTACAATTTATCCCATATTATTAAAAAAGAATTAATTTTTCAGTAAATCGTTGTTGTTTAAAATAATATATTATTCCTTAAATCTCGTTAATTATTTTGTAAGAAAATTTCATTAAAACCATAGCTTTTAATCTACACTATAGTTTTTTAAAAACAGAATATGGTATTAAAATATTTTGTATAGATAAAAATGTTTTTTAGTACACTGCAATTAACCATTCAACACATAACAGAAATACTTTAAAACAAATGATTTAAAAGTTTAAATTATTTTTTGGAAAAAAAAAAGGTATATTGTTTCGAGAAAATTTTGTTTATTAATATTTACTTATTTCTTTATTTATTTCTTCTGCTTTATTTCAGTCTTTTATATATTACTTTATTTCTACTTATTTCACAGAAAATGAAATCGTTTTCTCAAGTTTCGGTTTACAAATATGGAATCTGATATTATAGTACAAGCATAAAAAAATGTATTTTCAGTATTTTCTCTATCGTAGCTATATTTCAGAATATAAAAATCATCTCAACCTTATACGGATTAGATTTTATCCGCCGTTTTAACCAAAAATCTTCGTTGGAAATAGAAATATAAATGATTTTTTTTTTTTTTTCTAAGGAGTGTAGTATTTCAAGGAAAGACTCTTACTGGTAGTATTATCTTGCCAGACAAGAAAAATAGTTGGAATATACTATAACAATCTTACTTTCATAATCTCCTTGTACCATTTAATACGGTTTTTTGACCTAGTTATTTTATTACACTTACAAAAATAAAGAAATTTCTCAACGAATGAACATTGAACATTTTTTAATTTGTAAACACGAGTATAATTCATCAGTAAACAAGTCAATATATATATTTTTTTTCTAGCAATTATGTTGCTTATTTTTATTTATTTATTTATTTATTTATTTCAAAAGACCAAGTATCATGAAAAGTTTTAAAAGTACAAAATCTGGAATAATAATACCTGACTTACTAAATGTGAACTACAATCTCAATAAATCAACTTAATGTAGCATTTTAATATATATATATATATATATATATATATATATATATATATATATATATATATATATATATACACAGTCCAGTCACATTAATGTGACCACTTGTCAAAAGCCGGAATAACCACCTTTCGCAGAGCGGACTGCTGCGAGACGTGCAGGAAGAGAGTCACATAGGTCCCTGAAGGTGTTCTCTGGGATGTTGAGCCATGCCGACTCTAATGCCGTGGCCAGCTGCGCTAGATTACGCGGTTGAGGATCCATGGCGCGAACAACTCGATCGAGATGGTCCCACAGATGCTCGATTGGGTTTAAGTCAGGTGAGTTTGGTGGCCAGGGGAGGACGGTAAACTCATCCTGGTGCTCTTCGAACCATGCACGTACACTGGCAGCTGTATGGCACCTCGCATTGTCCTGCTGGAAGATGCCATCATCCTGAGGAAAAACAATGCGCATGTAGGGGTGAACATGGTCCGCAAGGACAGATGCGTACTTGTATTGATCCATTGTGCCTTCCACAATGATCAGTGAACCTAGAGAATGCCAGGAAAACATTCCCCAGACCATAATGCTCCCGCCTCCAGCTTGGACCGTTCCGGCAATGGTTGCAGGGTGGTTCCTTTCAGAGGTTTCACGCCTTATACGCCAACGTCCATCTGTCCGATGGAGCATAAAACGCGATTCATCCGAAAACGCAACCTGTCGCCACTCAGTGGACGTCCAGCTGCTGTACTGGCGTGCAAATTCTAGCCTTCGCCGTCGATGAACAGCAGTCAGCATAGGTGCACGAACCAGGCGTCTGCTTCGGAGGCCCAGACGCAGCAATGTTCGCTGAATAGTAGTTTGGGAGACACTTTTGGTAGCCCCTTGGTTCATTTTGGTGGTCAGTTGCTCAACGGTAGCCCGTCTATCTGCCCGAACGCATCTCCGCAACCGTCGTTCGCCTCTGTCATCTATGGCCCGTGGTGCACCACATTTGCCACGTCGCTGATTTTGGACAGTCCCATTTTGCCATGCACGGTACACTTTTACCACGGCGGCACGCGAACAGTTCACAAACTCAGCCGTTTCGGAAATGCTTCCACCCTTGGCCCGAAAGCCAATGATCATGCCCTTTTGGAAGTCGGATAAATCGCTTCGTTTCTGCATTACGCCAACGATTGAAATGTTTTCCGAAGCCCTCACACACCCTTTATATACGCTCAACTGCACTGTGCTGCCACCTGCCTTCTGTGATTGGTTATTTAACTCTGACATGGAAAGTAGGTGGTGGTCACATTAATGTGACTGGACTGTGTATATATATATTAATAACTGTATTTAAAATTTAATAATTGTATTGTATAGCTATAACTATTGCATTCTTGCATAATTTTGGATCTTAAAACAAGAATATCATTATTAATTTTGCTTGTTTCTATTTTTTTTTTTAAGAAGATATATTAGACTGTATTTAAATGTTTAGTCTAAAATAATTTCATATAAATCTATTATAATTTAAATACATCAGATTTAAACATAAATAATCATAGATATGATATATTATTTAGAGATGTTGTAGTGTAAAGTTGAATTTTTATACCAGCTATGCGAAAAAATGTCAAAACTGAGAATCGATCCCAGGTACGCCATTTACTCTGGGGATACTCTACTACTGAGTCTACCTGGTTGGTTGCCTGCACAGCATTTTTCGCATAATATTCATTGGCAAGATCACCGTGACTGCAAACGCAGATATAACAAGGGAGCATATTAATCGTGGCAACTCCGATAGACCACTTAATTACGGGATTTATGCAATGTGCTTTTTTCCGTGTTTATAACGTTAATAAATCTAATTATCTACATATATAATTTTTTAAATATATGAAAAAGGCTATTACGGGGAGGATAAAATTTACTTTTTTTGTATTTAGAAACTTTTCGGTATTAAATTTATGAGGTATTTAACATTATTTAAAATATTTAATGAAAAAATAGACATTAGGAATTTATAGGATAGAGTTAAAGAATCTAAAATTATAATGTTTCTTTAATGTTACCCAATTTTTTATTACACATAATAAGTTAATTTCAAATTTGTGGAAATAGATTTCTTTATAAAAGATTTTGAATTATTAAATTAGTTTAAAAGCAAAAAATTCAACCAAAAAAATTTCGTTATCTAAAATTGTATCACTTTCATGTTTTATATGATGAAATGACTTGAAATAGATAAATAGAAAAATATAGTTCATTGAAATCTTTAAACCAATTTCCTAATTAAGCAATTTTTTAAAAACTGCTTAGATCTAAATTCACATGGAATGAATCACAAATTCCACCAATTCTGAATTTGTTAAAATATTACAAACCAAACTTTTTTTTTTTTTTTTTTTCACAAACCACTTTTTAGGATTTTTGCTTGCAGTAAATTAATTAAATCTCTCATGGCTACGTAATCATAGGAACTTTTAGAATGTAAAGTTGAAATAATTGCGTAGTATTAATTGCCCCTAGGGTAATAAAATGTATCTTACCTTGTTCGTTAAGAATAAACAAATCCTTATTATTTCTATAAAATAATTTATGCAGAATATTTTCTTACCCATGACTTTATGGACCTAGTTTACCAGTTTTACTACTACAAAATAAACGTTTTACATTTGCATGTTATATTCCTGTTTATAATAATAATAATAATAATTATTATTATTATTATCATTTTATTATTATCATTATTCATATATTTAGTTTAAGTGTATAAACAAATGAATGTAATTAATACAATTAAAATATATGAAATGGAATTTTTTTACGGATTTTCTTTCTTTCTTTTCTTTCTTTCTTTTCTTTCTTTCTTTCTTTTCTTTTTTTTTCTTTTTTCTTTTCTTTTTTTTTTAAATCTCTCTCGAATCAAAATTAATTTATAATAAACTGTCTTATTCTGTAGTAAATTTTAAGGTAATTAAACAAATAAATAAATAAATAAATAAAATAAAAGAATGCAGGCAAAAATCTTGAAAATGAAAACAGGCATAAAAGCATGCAAAAAATTAAAAATTAACTCAAAATAATAATAATAATAACGTCGTCGCCTGAGACTTATTTTTATTTATAAATTTTGAAATATGTGACCATATTTGATTAAAAATGACATTGTTGGGATTGAGTTCTTAAACTCCATTGTAAATAACATGCATAGCACCTAAACTGTGCATTACATTAAGATATAAATTGGTAAGCCTATAGATTACCATCAGAAGAACTGTATAGATTTATATTAATGTAGTGTAGTATTTAGTTCTTCTAGCAGTATACAAAATAATATATATATTATTTTTATTACCGTATTATTTTTTATTTTATGTTTTAGATTGCGGTCTGTGGGCTGAATTTATTAATTTTCCGATTGTATAATCTTAATAAAACTCAGGCATATATTTTGGGATATTTTATTTCAGGAACGAATTTATATATTCGATAATTGCGTAAACTTTTGCTTTTGTAAAAAAAAAGATATGATAAAGCAATATAGGTATATTAATATATATATATATATCCGTTATTTCATTGAAAAAATATAGATATAGAAATAGCAACATTGCAAAAAATAAATAAATTGATGTCTAGAGAAATCTGATTAGATATATTCTATTTCTTTTAGAAAACGGAAAGGTGATGTCTGTTTACTCAGAAGATATTATGCGTTTGATTGGTGGCCGTACAATTTAACACGAAAATTTATCATTCTTAAACTTGCTATAAGAAAAGAAAATTTTTAAATGCATCAGTAGAATTTATAAAAATATTAAATGAAAATGTATTATCTACAGCACAGATATGATAAAACAGATAATTATCCTAAATAGAATTATCCTAAATATATATCTTTATATATATATTTCTTTTGTGCGTGTGTATGTCACTGAACTCCTCCTAAACGGCTGGACCGAGTTTAATGAAATTTTTTGTGTGTCTTCAGGTGGATTCGAGAATGGTTTAGATTTACAAATGAAAGTTGTAACTTAATTAGTTCTTTCTTAATTAATTTTTAACCAACAGTTTCAACAACTTTTCCACCTAGATGGTGTGAGTTGTCCATAAACACGATGTCAGAATTTATTTAATGTTGAAATGAAAAATGAATTTTTAACCGTATCTTACGAAGTGTTTAAAATATTTTTTCAAAGTTAATATTTTTAGAATCGTAACCGTATCTTACGAAGTGTTTCAAATATTTTTTCAAAGTTAAAATTTTTAGAATCGTAAACACGATGTCAGAATTTATTTAATGTTGAAATGAAAAATGAATTTTTAACCATAAGTGTTTACAATATTTTTTCAAAGTTAATATTTTTAGCCTGAGGATTAAAATGGTATATTCCTTTAAAAAATTCGTCAATATCCGACGGAGTTATTTTATGTTAAAATAAAAAATGAATTTTTAGGCCATTATTATTTGTGCAGCTGGAAAATGTACTAAAAGTTTCCCGAAAAATTTCACTAACGATACGATCACAAATGTTGACGGATATCCAATATATCGTCGAAGAAATCCCGATAATGGCGGACAATCTTATCATCTATGGCGGTCATCTATGTCGACAACATAGACATTGACATTGATAACCGTTGGGTGGTCCCATATTCGCTCTGCTGAGCAAAACATTCAATGCTCATATTAATGTTGAGTTCTGCAGTTCAGTGAAGAGTATCAAATACATTTGCAAGTATGTGAATAAAGGCAGTGATATGGCTGTATTTCGAGTTGAAAATACCAATGTGAATGCTCCTCCGGTGAATAACAACGATGAAATAACACTTTACCAAATTGGCCGGTACGTTAGCTCCAATGAAGCTGTTTAGCGTATCTTTGGTTTCCCAATTCATGAACGGGATCCAGCAGTTCTTCATTTAGCCGTCCATCTTGAAAATGGCCAGCGCGTATATTGCACGAGCGAGTCCTAATTGAAATATTACATCAAGATGTAATTAGTGTTTGAAGAGTTTTGAAGTGTGCATAAAAAACTATACATTTTGCAAATTTAGTGCGGAATTGGACTATTATTTTATATAATTTTCTATCAAATTTACACGCGCGTTGATTAGCAACCACCCTAACCTACAAATTTATTTGTGTAGCTAATTTATTATATTATATTTATTTATTTTTTGAATGGAACACCTTTAATATCGGAACCCTTTGGCAAAATTTGAAATTTGGCACCGAAGTACATCGGACGCTTCTCGCCAAGATCTTTATTTCCACAATTGAGATAGCCATTTCAATTCATCGCAAAAATGGCTTAAAATATTTAAAGTCACCAAAGGGGTCCCATACTTTTGTGCGTGTGCATGTCACTGATATTTTATTTATTTTTTGTATGGAAAATTTGGCACCGAGGTAGCTCGGACGCTTCTCGCCAAGATCTTTAGTTCCACAATTGAGATAGCCATTTCAATTCATCGCAAAAATGGCTTAAAATATTTAAAGTCACCAATGGGCTCCCATACTTTTGTGCGTGTGTATGTCACTGATATTTTATTTATTTATTTTTTGTATGGAACACCTTTAGTATCGGATCCCTTTGGCAAAATTTGAAATTTGGCACCGAAGTAGCTCGGACGCTTCTCGCCAAGAACTTTAGTTCCACAATTGAGATTTCTGATGAAAATCCGCGTGAATTCAATCTGATGAATTGAAATGAGAATCCATTTCAATTCATCGCAAAAATGGCTTAAAATATTTGAATTCACCAAAGGGGTCCCAATTTGTGGCTTAGATTTAGAAAATCCGTGCTTTCTCACGGCCAATTATATGTTGCGTGTTCCATTGTTGGAAAACCTTCGAATTTGTTTGTGTATATTCCTCAAGGATTAACCAAGAATATTGTACATCCAATGGCATTACGATAAATTGGGTTTTTGTAGATTAAAAAAATATACCTGTTATAAAATAAATTGAGTTTCAACTTTTTCACCTTTAATTAAAACGAATTTAAGTTTTTATTTAATACAAACTCTATTTTTCACTTCGCTCATACTATACACATACTCACGCATGCATCGATTGATTGAATTGTGATAAATGTACATGTAATGATGTTAGATATTGTAATAACTTTTTGATAAAAATTTTCATCAAATCGGTCCAGATTGTTACAGCTTATTCAAAAGAGACGGAATTTTCATGTGAAATTCGTTGCTATCAGAGATTCTCTCTTAAATTGAAATATTTGCCGTATGAAATAAAATTTTGTGCTGTTCGACATTCAGCGGAGGTTTTAAATAACAAGTAGCAAGTAGAAAGTACCAAGTAGCAAGAAGCAAGTAGCGAAAGTTTCGGTAATTATGTCTTTTACGTTATAATAGGAATTCAGAGTCACCGTTCACAGCGCTCCATACCTATTTCACTTATATACCACATCTTTACACACGTACAATAAGTTAGTTATTTTTTTCTAGCAAAATATTCTCTAGAAATAATTTATATGACAAAACAACGTTTGTCGGGTCAGCTAGTATATATATATATATTTACAATATGCTTAGAATACATAATACTTAGTTAATTTAAATCTATGAATATTGCTGTCGAATATTTAAATTTAATGGCAATTATATTGTATGCTCATTAAAATAAACCTTCAAAGAATTGTTTAAAAAGTTAAAATTACTATATATTGCTATTAACTGAACTGCGAGCATTTGTATTTTTAAAAATGTCCCAGGTAATTTAGATTTTTCTTAAACACACCCAAATATTTTATGACTTATACTGGGTTCCAAATGATGTGAACATCTAGTAATTTTGAGATAACTAGACAAAAATTCATAATTAGTTATCAAAAAATGTTAATCTGGTGATAAGTACGATGGTCGCACCCAGTACATAAGGATAAAATAAATATAAAATTTTGAAATTATTGATAATATAAATTATCTAAAAAATGATGTTGCAAAATGAGATTTCATTAAAATTACCACTAAACGAGCATATGAATTAATCACTAATATTGAATACGTCTCCGGTGAAGAAGAGACTGAAATAAGCAAATTAGTTTAATATATAAATGTGATTCGCAGGCTTGGAAACTTTCAAACGAGTCCGCAGCGTAAGCTGTAGGAGTATGGGTCATAGAAGCGTTTTAAGCGGATATGAGAAAGGCAAAATTGCATTTTCAAAGCAAGATTTTCATGATCAAGTACTACCAGCAGGAGCTGTCGCAAAAAAAAAAAAAAAAAAAAGACTGAAATTATTCCCAGGTGAATTTTCTCCGGTTACAAGAGGATAATGGAGCAAAGAAATCTCCAGGCCGTCCACAAAATATGTCTAAATGGGACAAAAGTGCCATTATAAAAAGAATGAGGGATGAGAAAACAATTTTATGTGAACTTACGACAGATCAAGCGATAGCGGTGTCATGAAACGTCCACAATAGTCATTACCCACTAAGTATATTAAATCAAAATTCTAACCACTTAGGAATAAAATGCATCAGCAGAATCGCTTGAAATGGGCGAAAGATCACATGTGTACGTCAGAATATTAAGGAATAAATTTTCCCAATGAAAAAAAGGAAAAAAAAAAAAAAACAATTTTCATGGTCCTGACGATTTTTCTTATTATTGACATGATCTGCTCAAAGAACCTGAAATATTTTCAAAACGGCAGCAGGGTGGGGTTCACTTATGGTTTGGCTACGTTTGGATTTCATAGTAAGATATGCATTGCGTTTCCATCTAATAGAATGAATGCAATAACCTACTAAGATCTACAGGAAGAAAAATTTTTGCCTGTTGCTTAAAAGATTAGCGGACGTTCCTGGATATATTAACAGATCAATGCATCAATCCACACGGAGAATAGCACTTGGAAATGGTTTTGAATTATTGTGTACATGTAATTTCTGTAGCATCTGTTTCTCCTTATTTAAACCGGATGAAAGACGTTTGAAGCCTACTGGCTAGAGAAAGTTATAGTAACATGCCACAATTTCTTCTATCTTCTTCCAATAGAAAAACATCGACCATTCCCATATTAAAAACTGCAAGAAAAAAATCTGATGCAGATACCACATGATTTCCTTATACACCTATTGGAATATACATATTGTTATGAAAACATTGATGTTTTTGTGTCAGGTAACTGATTCGTAAATAAACAAACAAGGTCGCCCAACCACACACAAAAAAAAAAAAAAAAAAACCCTGAGAAACTGCTACTTTAAACACAAAAGTCATGATAATAGAATTATATATACCACCAAACAAATATACTATTTTTTTCAGGAATGGCTTACAGAATATCTCATTGGCAAATTTATAGCTTAGAGTTAAATGGAAAATCCTTCGAGTATAGAGGGCCTACTTTTGTTCTACTTGCCAAAAATTAGAGGTGAAAAACGATACATTTTACAGAAACAATTAATTCGGTTAAAATTGAGAAAGGATTTACTAATTTTGGCTATCCTGAAACAATATTTACTGCCAAATTTGGTCGTTAATCTCGCCAAGTCGTCAACTTTGTAGCCAACGTTGATTTTGGTGTTGGCATCGATTTTAGCGATTTTGCGTTGAATTTGGCGAAAATGTGTAGTTTAAGGTTGCCAAAGTTTGGAAGATTTAACTTACTAATTGTCCACTACTGGTGCTCTTACCATAATTTAAAAAATAATTATTATTATTATTTTTTTTTTCAAAAGTTTTGGTTTCTTTGAAGATTGTTTTTAAGATTACTTTATTTTATTTTACTATTTGTCGTTGAAAAATTAAATACATAGCAGATGAATAATAAAGTGCATATCATTCAATTTACAAATTATTTGAAAAATAAAATAATAATTAATGGGTCTATTTATCCTATTGAACATACACACAAAATATACAAATAAGCTTAATTATGATAAAAACTAAATGTAAAACAGACATTCATTATTTTTTTTTAATTATACTTAAATTAAAATATTGAAATTGAATATTTTTCCTCAATGAAATTGTAGAATTATACATATTTTTGAAAAAAAAGAGGACGCTTTCAATTTATATAAACAAATTAATGAATATCAGAGAGAGAAAGAGAGAGAGAGAGAGGGAGATAGAATGTTAGTTTTCTTTGAGTATCTATATATTTAATTCTTTTTATACCTAATTATTTTGCTACCGAAAACTAAATTTGTATAATCAGCAATACATAGTTTGAAAGAATGGAAAATTTTACTTAAACGATATTCTAATTATATTTTAAGTATAATTATATTGTTGAAGCATATTTCTAAAAAAAAATAATAATAATTCTTAACAGTAATTTCTACAATTTTTCTTTTATTTAAGTCTAATAATATAGATTACTATTTTGTGCATAATTTTCTCTCTGTAAATGAATATTGTATGAAATACAGATAAATAATATTTTTAACACTATCAAATTTTGCATGCTCATTAGTATCATAAGTTCAAAGAAGTTTTATTGACTTACATACTAAATAGGGACTTACGTACTAAACTACACGCGTACTAAATAGATCTTCGCTTAATTTTAAAAAGGTAAGACAAGCAATATATTCGTTTCAGCCAGTATTTTTTTATTTTATTTATTTTTTCTTGTTGATGTTACTACCAGAATCTTTAATGTTTATTACAAATGAAATCAAACAGCAGATAGCCTTGTTTAAAAGCATGTTCAAAACATTCTGTAAAACCGTAATTATCCCAACTTAATATCCTTCTACACTGCAAAATATGCATAATAAATGAAAAGCACAATATATTTTATTAACCCTTTCAATCACACTGGGACATGTATGTCCCGGAGATATTTTTAATTCACCTAATGTGATTAATAAGCGTGACAATTATTGCAGTGCATGTTCTTTACTGATTTTCTGTGTTTACATTCATATGTTAGTATAATTTTATGTATTTTCATGTATATGTTTCTAAAAGTATTGTGAAATTGATTAAAAACTAGGAAAGTGAATTGTTCACTGTATTTTATACCGTGACCTCAATTCCACTGGAACATATGTGGACCATCTAGAAAGACCAGCGGAACATATATGTTAATATATCCCATTTCCACAATTGCCCCTACAGTTAATTGTTGTTTTTCTTTTGGCAGAATATTATTATTTCTATTTTATTTGACTTGCTAAAGCCCTAATTTAACATTTGTTTGGAAAGGAAAAAACCAATACTGAAAGGATTAATAAAGAATAAACTTAATACTAATTTTAAAAGACAAAATACGTAAATTCAGCTACAATGTCCAGCAGAAAACGTATTAGTTTACAATCCTCGCAATGCGAAAGATCATACCACATTTTCGACCAATCGTGTACGAAGAAACTGCATAATGCACAAATTGCATGCCTGTAAGTCTAACGCAGTGAAAACGCATAGTGGCCATAAGGATTTAAAAATTTATTTACTTCGTAATTTGATTCTCATAAATATCTTAAACTATGTTAATGAATTATTATTATTATTTTTTTTTTAAGCTATTATGTTTTGAATACATACTTTATAAATATGAGTATTATTTTTACAACAGTGTTCAATAATGTTTTGACAATAATCTATATATAAAACAAAAAGTTCGGTTAAGCGATCAAAAAATAGATTTTTTTTTTTCTTCAATGCAGCATATTTATTTTTTTTTTCTTACTACATATTAAGTGAAGATTTTAGTAGTATGTAGTAGTAAGAAAATTCTTATTACACATTTAGGATTAGAGTGTAAATTTTATTTATGAACTTCAAAATTTTGTTTTAATTTTTAAGAGAAATGTGAACAGGGAGAGCTATATAAGTAAAGTTATTAAAATAAAAATGAACTACATTTATTTTTATTATTCATATTTCTGAGAAAAACATTTTGCGGAGAAAACCATTTTCTCATATAACCTTTCACATCTCAGAGAATGTATGCATTAGTGAGATTTTTGCTTTAAATGTAAAAAATACAAATACCTAAATACTAACTTTAGGAATTTTAGAAATTCACATCACAAAGAGGTAAGAGGGCAAAATGTGTTTTCACTTACCTCTCAATACCTCAAACAAAGAAAAATATCCCTTATTTAAAGAATTAGCAGACACAAACTGGGGGAGGAAGGGGGGCTGCTTTAATATATCCCCCGATATCTTTAAAATAAAATATTTATATATAAATGTATGGTACACATATAAGCGAGACGTATTAATCCTGGACGATAGGACCCATGCCCCAGCCCGCTCGATTCCTGCTCTTCGATGTCTTTTTCTAGTCAGTTTTGTCCTCTTATTACTTCCGGTGTGAACGTGTTTTTTTTTTTTTTTTTTACACACTTGACATTGTGAGTTTTTTTGCTTCTCTTCCCATGCTATTTCTATGGAGTTTTTAGCTTTTCCCCCCTCTTTTCCTACATTCTAATTTGGCGGACTGAATACTTAATTTTCACAAAGTGTGGACAAGAAAAACCATGCTACTGCTAGTTACTAGGCTAATACATGGTAGAAAAACTAAAATGTTCGGTAGACGCTGAGATATAGTCATCTGCAATTTTATAGTTCTTGAATAATAAATATTGCAAGTTATCGCGCGGTAAATTACAAAGTTGAAGTGTTCGGATATGGCGATGCCACAGGCAGAGAGGACCCGGATACGACATAGTTCGGGCAAAGAATACGCTGATGTATAGTTTGATAGAGAAGCTGAAGTCTTATCTTCGCTGAAATCTGGCTAAAGTCTTATTTGAAAGGCTTGTACCTGAAGCAAGGTATTAATCTATTTTAACATTTTATTTACTAAGTAAAAAAAAAGTAGTTATATATTTTTCTTTTAAAATTTCCTTTAAATATAGTAAAAAGTGAAGCAGGTGAAGCTTTTTAGTTTTTCGTATTTAAAAATAAATAACTATTCTATTATTTTCATCGAAAAAAACCTGAAATTTTTATTAAGTTATTTTTTATACATTTTATTATCATTAGACTTTGTGAGTTTCTTTTATTTTCATTAATATATGAAGTAGAATTTTTAATGAAAGTTTACAAAATTTTAGATATTTCAAAAAGGGAAAAACAAAATTTCAAAGTAGTTTTTCCTTGTGAGAACCATTTTTCAGAAAAAAAAAAGGTTAAACTATATATAATAATAATAAAAAGAGAAAAAAGAAAACTTTTATTAATAGAGTAAACTTCAGCAAAATTAATACACACTATTTATTTCCTGAAATTAGAACAGAAATCAACTATATATATATATATATATAATTTTTTTTTTTTAATTAACTATTTGTAGCAGTAAATAAAAAAAGTAATTGCGAAACTTTTAAAATAGAATAATTAACGTATAACAAATTACATTACATAATATTTGAAACCTTTTGTAGTGCAAGTGTGCTTGAACATTTTAAATTAATTTCGATAGACATTTTTATGATGTTAAAAAAAACAAAAAAATTATTAGTATTATTTTACTATTTTAAATAATCCATGTAAAACATAACTCATATCGTAATTTGATACATTACAGAGAAGACATATTTTTAATATTTTTATTTTATCAATAAAAGATATTTTAAACAGAAAGCTAAACTATGCAGCTTCCCTTATTTATCTATTCCATAACGATGTAAATTATAATTAGAAACTAATATTTATGTACGTTCATATTAATTATGCAACAACATTATATTAAAATTAAAGAAACTTAAAAAATCTTAATTAAAATAAATTTTATTTTAATATTAAATTAATGAGATTGATATTGAAATAAAGATATTAATTAATATCTTCATTTTAACTATTGAAAAGTTTGTTTTAGTTAAGTTATAATTCGATATTTAATTAAAACAAACTTTTCCATAGTTTCTTTAAATTCGAAAATTATGTTCCAAGAAAATAATTTCTTTAAAATACAAAATAATACGTATATGTAGTTTTAAAACTATCACTATTATTTATTTTAAATAATGTTCTTTAAAAATTAAGGATCTTTAATAAGTAAACTTAAAGAGGCTTAAGAAAGTTTTAATAAGAAAATTGCTTCATAAAATTGAATAACAAGTATATGAATCAACTTAGATTTTAATTTTCTTTTTAATGAAAGTAAATTCAATAGAAAATATTTTAATTAATTTAACTGTTTTGTAACTAATAAATTTGTTTAAAGAGCATTATGTAGTTTTATCACGACTTATCCCGTTGAAAATACTTGTAACTTTAATTTAATTAAGTATGCAGTAGTTTTAATTAAAAACCCCGAGATTATTTGTTAATAGTTTCCTGCGCTTTAAAGTTTCCAAATACAAAATTAAAGTTTACGACATATATATTCAAAATTGCTAGGTTTTTTTTTTTTTTTTTTTTTTTTTTCGTAATAAAATTTTTTTTAACTATGCAGAAATATATTAAAAGGTAATAAGAGAACACTAGCGATAAATCAAAAAAGAGAATGTTAAATTCTACAATGCATAAAATGAATAAAATAATAAAAGTGAGAATGCAGACAGCTATTTTTGTGTCATGAGTTTATAAAAGATAGAAAGGAAATATATACCTATATATGTTAAATTGAAAGGATGATGTTAATGATTTATCAACCAACTGAATTGAAAGTGTTGTCAGAATACACTGCTCGGCATGAAAATTGACACTGAGACCGTTTCAGCGTATTCTTATATGAAATGACCTCCTGAATCCGAATACGACGCCCATTTTGCCCTATCCCCCTCCGTTTTTTAGAAATGGCCCCCTACTTTTAACATTTTTTCGGTGATTTTATGGCTATAAATTTGATTTTTCAGAGGGGGGGGGGGTTATTTTAACCGTTAAATGTCTTCTGAGGAGCTACAGAATTGGATTATGCAGTACATATCTTATATTTTTTTAATCTGTCATTAATGTTATTTTTTAAACTTGATATATTTTTTTGTTTTTAGGTGTTAAATTAATTATTTTTCATTCTTCAAATAAAATTCATGGTCATAAAATTACCGAACAGGGAAATATATTGAGGGCGGGAGTAGTGGATCTAGAAAATGGTGGGTGACTGGACAAAATGGAGTTATATTCGGATTCAGGAGGTAATTTTACATAAGAATCAGCAAGAATGGTATCAGATCTCCATTTTTTTTTTTTTTTTTTTTTTTTAGAGCAGTGATATTAGTCAATAAAAAAAAAATGAGAAACGCTTGTTTTGGAAAGTTTAGAGGAAATTTAAAGCATTGACTGAATGTAAATGGTTAACCTGATCAAATTATCGTATTTTTCGGCACCTTGTCAGTTTATCATGGGTCTCTGAAGACCCGAGCAATGTTATAGAACATAATTTTTAATGAAAAAAATGTGATAAAATTTTTGAACACTCTTGAATACTTCTAATTTAAGGGCAGACAATGAATATTGCAAAAGAAATTTGATCAGATAATTTATTTTTCATCAGAAATACGCCCATTTCTATAAAATGCAGACATTTACTAAAAATTTATAATTTTTGAACAAATTGAGATTTTTAAAAAATTCATATTGCATAATAAATTTAAGAATGGTATTTTTACGAAAAAAATCATGGGAACCATTAATAGGTATTTTTTCTATTACGTGGATTCTGATGGATGAGACCTAAAATAAATGGCTCGGGTCTCCAATGACCCACGATAACCTGATCGGGTTAATTTTCTCTCCTTGATACATTTTTCTGTAGCAGTAAAAAAAGGCAGAACAATGTATCAAAAAAGGTTTAAAGGTTTTCTAACCTAAGAATGTTTGTTTTTGTCAAATTATCTAAAAAATGGCTGATTTTTATAATTTTATTAACCATGTTCTCAATGTTTGTGCAGTTTATTTTTTCTTAGTTTTGAATTCAAATATTTTAATTGGGATGAGATAAGTTAAAATTAGTTATTTGTGTTTTACATTACATTCCTTCTCAAATGAAGTAAGTATTGCCGTGAGATATATCATTTGTTTTATGCAATTACCATGTTTTAAATGATAAAATGTCATTTTTGAGATGAAAATGCCACTTTCATTTGAAAAATGTTACAAAATATTGCTCATTTTATAAAGTATTCATGACAATCTTAAGTTATTTTGTAGCTCTAACTTTTTTACTGCGTGTCTTTTGTATATAATTGAACACATCTATGCACTGAAATTTGAATATATCAATTACAGCATCCATTACAAAAAAAAAAAAAATCATCATTATTTTTGTTCAATTCCAACACGAGTTACAAACAAAAAATTTTCCTGAATTGAAATTTTCATTGAAATCTTCTTTATTGTTAGGCATCAAAATTTAAAAATTTGTATAAAAGGTAATAATTTCTTAATTTCAAAATGAATACCCAGTTTTGGAAAATCTAAACTAATTAACATTCACATTTTTTTAATGATTAAATGTAACTAATAAGTAACTAATTAAGTAAAAAAGTAACTAATATGCAACTCACTAACTAAGTATGAAGTAAGTAACTAATTATTTGGGAAATTTGAAACTTAGGAAAAAAAATTTAAATTTTGTAATATATATATATATATATATGTGTGTGTGTGTATATATATATAATGTTTGAAGTGCTATAGAGTGATATTGTTTTAAAAGTATTGCATAGCTTAGTATATTCTACAATAACTATTTAGCTATATTTAATTGCATCGATTTTGATAATTTTCTTCATGATTTGTCCCTTTAATGCAGTTGCTATTGACAAAGGTTACATTTTATATATTATAAAATAAAAAGGAAAATGGAAAATCGTGAATCTGTATCTTCTAATTTTTTTAATCTATTTTTTCTACATAATTTTTGCCATCGCTTGGTAATATGTTTTTAAAATACTATTATCACCTATCATTACACTTTCTCTTTTTAAAGACCCCATACCTAGACAAAAGTCGTATAATATTTATAGTATTTTCTGTCAATTTGATTTATCCTATATTAGCCATGTAGAACAAACCTAAATAAATAGATTGACAATAATAGATTATCTTTAATAAATGGAAAATTTTTAATTCTGTTATAAGAACATAAGATTGAAAACAAAAAAACAAAACAAAAAAACGAACCAATCAACCATTTCCGACCATTGCTAAGGAAACAACCATGATTTTAAATTTGATACAGCTAAAATATTTCGAAGGCCAGAATCTCCTCCTAAAATTAATTTATTTTCACCTTATTACGTGTATTAGAATCTTTAAAATTTGCTAATTGTTACTTTACGGTACACTCTTTGTCTCATTGTTAAAAGTTTTAGATTTATATACTTAATACAGTCAAGCTAAATTAGAAACTATATCTTTCCGTTATGCACAATTTTGTCAGTATGTAAGATGGTTTGTTTAAAATATCACACATGTCAACCGTGTCAAAAATGAGTTAGTAACAATACAGATTCATTTTCGTGAATTATATTAAAAAAAAAAAAAAAAAAAAAAAAAAAAGCATTCTTTTCCTTTTATTATTATTTATTTATTTATTATTTTTTAGTAATTCCTCCAGATAATAGAAGTAAAGATAGTTATTAATGCTAAATTATTTTTATTGAAATCATGGGTAAAAACATTTTCTGTAAATAATGTTGACTTAGTTAATGTCTCATACTTAATTTTTTTAAATTTTTTTTATTTATTTACTTTTTAATAGGAGTTAATTATTAATGTTATTTTTTTTATGGCATAGATTAGGGACTAAATATATTTTAGATATTTTGGTCAGTCTTCGCGCAAAGCGCTTCCAAAACTACATGACAGTTGAAATACCAAGTCATTAATTTTAATATTTTAGAAATATTATGCGACAATATTCTAGGAAAATCTATAAAATATTTTCGCAATATTTTGTTTGATTTAAGGCATTCATCATCGTCCATCATAAAATAAATTTAATAGTTAGTTATTTAAAATGAAAACTTCAATATTTCTTCGGAGAAAAAAACATATAATATATATATATATAAAGAATAACATTAATGTTTATTTAAATAATTTTAAAAAGGAGAAATCGTTTAATGAAGAAAAAAAAAAAAGAAAAAAAATGGGAAATTTCACAATAGTGTATTTAAGTAATTTTCCACAAGTTTCATGTCATGTAACGGAACATTATATATCTGTACTCTTTTGTGTGTTCCTGTGAATAAAATGAAAATGATGAGCTTGTAGTATCGAATATTTTTTTTAAATGTTTTTTTAACTCTAACATTATTAATAGGAATTTTAAATATTTTGAGCCCATAGGTCGTAATGTATAAAAAATTATATTTTGCATACCAGTAAAAAAAAAAAAAATAATAATAATAAAATAAATAAAAATAATCCTACATTTCTGTAAATGTGTTAGGTTATTTGTGTAATAATCTATAACATATTGCCTACATTATATCTACATACTACCTATATTATATTATATCTTAATCGGATTCAGAATTTAGACGTTAATGCAATTCCAATATTTTGCGCCCATTGTCCATAATCGTACAAAATGTTTCTTTGTATCCATGTGTAAAGAACTCTTAGACCTTCCATCATCAAAATTTATACGAATTGTGAAACATTTGACACATAACATATCTACTAACGTTTAGCGCAATCGCATAAGTCGTTTAGACGCCATCACATTTCAAATAATTTCAGTCTAATATTCAAAATGAACATTTCTTTGCGTCCCTGCAAAAGAGCTATAAAAATAGCCCACATCAAAATCTATAGAGATATTGCAATGGTGATCTATAATCTACCTACGATTTATTAGCTCAATTGGATAATACAATCAGTTGCTGTCGCATTTCAAATAATTTGAGTCTATTGTTCATAATGATAAAGAATTTTTATTTGATTCCCATACTCATCAAAATACATACAAATTGTGTGACAGTAATAATAGTAACACAATTGTGTAACATTGTATATTTACAACGTTTAACTCAATCGAATGAGCCACTTAGACGCTACCGCAATATAAGAGAATTCAGAACATAGACCATAACGATAAAGAATCTTCTTCGTGTTTCTGTAAAAAAGTATAAGTCGTTAAAATATATACAAATCATCTGACAGTGACCTATAGTATATCTACTGACATTTAGCTCAGTGGAATAAGTCGTTAAAACGCTATCACACTTTAAATAATTTCAGTTCATCCATAGGCTTTGACAAAGAATCATCTTTGTGTATGTGTGTGTATTCGTGTAAAAAAAGAAAAAAAAAATGTGCGCGATTTATAAAAAACTATACAATCCATGCAACTGTGATCCATGACACACTAACAAACTTTTAGCTCAATCGAATTAAGGAGTTTGGACGCTCTAGCAATTTGAAAAAAATGAGTCAATAGGGCACAGTAATATATAATTCTTCTTATAGATCCTACTAAACAACTTTAAGTGCTGGACTCATAAAAATTAATATAGTTCGTACGATGTTGATCTATAATATACATACCAAGTTTCATCTCAATCCATCAAAGTGTTTAGAAGTTATCTTGTTCAAGCACATATATACATACATCATTGTACAGATAGCAAAAATGAACTCGGGAGACCTAAAGACGTATAGATATACAAAAATCTCAAGTTTGAATTGTTTTATGATTACAATAAATTCCTAATATAATATATATTCGGAAAGTAAAAATATTAAATCTTTATACCAATGGGATGGATGAAACAATGAAATACCTCCTATACATATATCAGCAGCTATTTCGGCCTTTGTATAATTTTTTAAACATAAAGAAAAAATTTTATTAACCTCTATAATTCTATAATCACAAAATTATATAGATATATATATATATATGTATATACTATTTTTTGCACTTTCCTTTTATATTTACCTTGTTAAATTCTGTCAAAAATACCAATGAAATAATGCAAGTGTACTTTTATTTATGTAAATTTGTTATATTTGTCCTAAGAAATTTCGTTAAAGAAGTTCATTATTTTGTTATCCAATTTCTAACTGTTTTATAATTATAATTATATTATTGTTTTACAGTAAGATAATTCTTAACCCGTTAGTAGTCGCTAGTTGGTCGATTTGTCGCCCATCCTACAGTGTTGACAGATTTTTTTATTCAATAGCCACCAAAAATTTTTAAAAGTGGCATTTGATATACATAAAACGCGAATAAAATCTAAGAGACGTCGGTCGCATCACTTCTTAAAATTATTGGTGACAGTTAAATAAAAAGTGCGCAATCTGTAATAGGTGGCGCTGTTTATAGCGACTACTAACGGGTTAAAAAAAAAAAAGTACGCCTAATTTTAAAACGTTAAACTTTTTAGTGCATATTAGTTGTAAAAATTGTTTTATACTTTTTAAACAAATTAGTTTTATACTTATTAAGCAAAGCACTCTTGAAATATTTGCACGAAATAAAATTTAGCATTTTTGAAAATTACGTGAAGAAAATTTTAATATCATTCAAGGTAATTATATTTTTTCTATAAAAGAAGCGCTAATATAATAATTTAAGTTTTAAAATTATACATATAAATAAATTAATATATTTTTTTAAACAAATGACATTAATTTTTAAATAATCTGCTCTCATTTAGGTGTAAAATGAAAGCAGAAAATGTTTAATTTAATTTTATTTGTTACAACTGTGCCGTCTAATACGGTAAACATATATTTGTCGTAACTCTTTTAAATTTCTCTTTTAATCAGCGATAAAAATGTGTACAATATGCTTAATTATCTGATATTAATATATATATATATATATATATATATATATACATTGCAATAACAGATATTATTTACGGTTTCTTGACTTTAAAACAAATTCGACTTTAAATAAATGGATTACGCTAAGAATAGTTCTAGACGATTTTTTTTTTTTTTCGAGAACATAAAGTGATTGTCATATATTATTTGAAGTTTTAGTTTTAAACTACAATGAATCGTATATATTTGAAGTTTTACCCTTGTGTTACAAATATAATACTATTCAAATTTTATGCTTTCAATTTCTTTTATTATTATTATTATTATTATTAATTTTAAGTAATAGATGGCAATTTTTGGCCTTACAGATATAAATATCAGTCTTGGATATATGTAATTATTTTTTTGTATTAACCATAATTTATTTACAAATAAAAACGAAGTAATCAATTTCAACAACTAAATAAGTTTTTCGTTAAAGGAAAGTACATTTAGTTATGGTAATTCAACCAATTACACATATATTTATCATTGCCGTCATTTTCTACTTTATATATATTGGTCAAGGGAGAAATACATCATTCTGTTCAAATATGCAACATATTGATTTGCAAACCGAATTGTCTATCGATGAAAATACTTGTAATTTTTTTTTTTTAAATCTGTTTAAAAATTTAAATTTATTTTGAGTTATATTTTTCTCTTTTGTTCAAAGTCACACTTGCTAATTTTAATTCTTTATAATCTATAAATAAATGAAATAAATGATATTTTATTACCATTTATTAAAAAAAAAAAAATACTATTGCAAATTTTAAATAGCATTTTTAAAATTAATAGATTGTATATTTAGGTAATGAACCTCATAAATTAGTATAGTGATATGGCAATAATAAAACATCTAAAATTTGGCAAAATTAGAGAAAACCTGCAGTCGAACTTTCGTGTAATACATTCAAGAACAAAATTTCCCATAAATTAATGAAATCCCATTATCTGGAATATTGCACGTTTGTTTTCAATTTCCAAATTTTTGTGATTAAAAGAAAAATGTAAATGTGCATAACAGCGTGAGAATTGCATTTCTTTTTATTAAAATTATGAATATTATGCTTTCTTCATTTAACAAAATTGTATAAAATTGTATGAATGACATCAACTTTAAATTTGCAAAATACCGCTTATCATACAGTCGGCAGCAAAATTATTGAAGCGCTAGCAATTATTCTTATTTAAAAGATGTGCACCTAATACTGCTTTGTTATGTAAGTATTTGCCGAGTCAGGATCTTAGCCTTTATGCTGTTTATAAAAAAAATAACTTGATGATAAAAATTAGTGATTAAACTAAGAAAATATATATTTATGACAAAATCGGATGTATTACTCAATAATTTTGCTGCCGGCTGTAAAATTATTTTATTGGGCCTACCAGTTGTATGGTAAAATAAGAATGAGAAATGGCTTCACTTTTTAGATATATACATATATATATATATATATATATATATTGTTGCGTACTTGAGGGTTCGTGAGTTGTCCGGGAATGAAAGGCCAAACTTACAAAAATTCAGTAATTTATTCACAGAAAGTTCCAGAAAAATACAGGTCAATAAACCAATTATCAGCTTCAATTCAAGCAGTAACCACAGCTTAAACAACAGCTGTCAATAGCAAATCCACAGTACAAACTGTATAGCAATAACACTTGAAGCAAGTCTCTCTCAAAGAGGCTTAAGAGCAATGCAAGCACTAGCGAAGCTGGCTGAGATCTGAACTGAACTGACTCTGACCGCCTTGGCGAGAGAGCGCTCCTTATATACTGTTCCATGGAACCCAGATTTTTCGAGAAAACTCTAGAAAGTGGTCAACCAATCAACTTACAGCTTCCATATTTGGTATATCCCATATAAGGATTTTCTCGCCAAGGTCGCCAAAAAAATCGCCAAGATGGGAAAAAGTCGCCAAATTTGGCGCCAAATCCATTACCTGCCTTATTGGGGCTTTTTAATGCGTTTTTAAGGGAAATTAAGGCTATTTCAACGCTAAGACGACTAGAAATGCACAAAATTAGCACTTTATCAACTTACTAAGCCTCTTTGAAAGAATTTATACAAAAATAAACACAATTATTTACAATTTTGTAACACTGCCCCCCTCCCAAGGACTGCACTTCCCGGGCAGTGCAACCCTTGGTCAAGAGGCGAACTAAACAAATTTACACAATCTAAAATACAAAAACTAAGTTGCATATAATGATAAAATAGAAATACAAATCAAGTGAGAAATATTTACAAAATTCACAAATATGTTCAAATATTTATATACAAATATTTACAGTGCGCATGAGCAAATTTTACCAGTATTTACATTTTTAATTTTAATATTACCGTTACTTGTGGTACTTGGCTAGCCTATTATAGTGCACCACCTTCGGTTTTGATGAAGGTGTTTTAGTGATCCGCACCACTACATCATTCAGCCTTTTTAAGACTGTGTATGGTCCGTCCCAGTTGCACTGTAACTTGGGAGAGAGTCCCAAAGTGCCCAATAACTTTTCGTAATGGGACTAAATCTGGAAATGTCTTGCCAGGTAGGTCTGTTGCTGGTCGTCTCCTTCAGCTTTAATATTGGCTTTATGTCAGGATCTTCCAACTGGGCTTGTCTAAGTTCTTCGTCACTCCAGGGATAGGGATCTTGTTCTGATGGTGTTGAGACAGTAACTTGGCAGGCAACCGGATTTATCGGCAGGTATTTCTGTTCGGCTCTAGAGCAGTACTTGCAGCTTTCCGAGCAGGGCTTCCGTGACAAGGCATCTGCATTACCATGTAGAGTCCCTTTACGATGACGTATCTCCAAGTCATATTCCTGGAGGCGTTGTATCCACCTGGCAATCTGTCCTTCCGGGTTCTTGAACTGGAGCAACCACGTTAAAGATGCATGGTCAGTCCGGAGCAGGAATCTTCTGCCATAGAGGTAATGATGGAAATGTTCTATGGCTTTTACGATGGCGAGTAGCTCTTTCCTAGTGGTACAGTAATTTCGCTCTGGTTTAGACAAGCATTTACTCCAATAAGCAATGACATGTTCTTGACCATCAATTTCCTGCGACAGAACAGCACCGACACTCTCATGGCTGGCATCTGTATCAAGTATGAACTGTCTGTCGGGCTGTGGATACGTCAAGATAGGCGATGATGTTAAGGCCTCTTTAAATCGCTTGAACGCATTTTCACATTCATCTGTCTACAGGAACTTCTGTTTGGCTTCCGTCAGCTTGTGGAGTGGTCTAGCAATATTTGAGAAACCCTTGACAAACTTCCTGTAATAAGTGCATAACCCCAGGAAACTTCGTAGTTGGTGTACATTTTCAGGGCGACTCCAGTTCTCGACTGCAGAGATCTTCTCAGGACCAGTTCTCACACCTTCGGCAGAGATGATATGGCCGAGGTAGCTCACTTCACGACGGAACAAGTTACACTTGCCTGCATTCAATTTGAGGTTAGCTATTCGGAGTTTCTCCAGCACCTTTCGAATGTTTCGTAGATGGTCTTCAAAGGTGCGCCCCACAATGATGATATCATCCACATACACCAGACAGGCTTCATAGGAAAGTCCTTTTAGCACTGTCTCCAGCAGGCGTTCGAAGGTGGCAGGTGCATTACATAATCCGAACGGCATAACTTTAAATTGCCACAGTCCTTGTCCCGTGGTGAATGCAGTCTTCTCACGATCATCAGGATGTAATTCTACTTGCCAGTAACCGCTCTTCAGATCCAAAGTCGAGAACCATTTATTGCCAGCAAGTGTGTCTAATGTGTCGTCAATTCTGGGAAGAGGGTAACTGTCTTTCTTCGTGATGTCATTCAAACGACGATAATCCACGCAAAATCTTGTTGAACCATCCTTTTTTCGCACCAGTACTATGGGAGAGGCCCATGGACTCGTTGATGGCTCGATGACATCATTGTGCTGCATTTCACTTAGAAGTTCAGTGACCTCTTCCTGTTTAGCAAATGGAAGTCTTCTTGGATATTGTTTGATTGGAGAATGATTTCCTGTATCAATTCTGTGCTGGGTGATGTTCGTTCTCCCGACGTCTTCAGGTGTTCGAGAAAAAAGTTCTTTAAATTCTTGGAGTAGCTTCTCCGCAGCACATCTCTGTTCCTTTCCTAACTCTGCATTCTTTAGTAATTCCGTTATTAATTGTCTTGAAGACTTGGATGCGGTTGATTGCGTGGGACGGTTGATGCATGTAATAGGAGTGCAGGTTGCTAACACCTCATCCTTCTTCACTGTCCGGACCTTATCGCTGATGTTTGCGACTCTCACAGGAATAGTATTCTTTGAGAGATCAACTAGAGATGAAGCTACCAGAACTCCTCTTGGGCTATTGTCTGTATTCGGGTATTCAATCAGTCCATAGCGGAAGTATTGCTTGGTAGGGGGTGTTCTTGAAACTATTGTCTCTGTATGTGGAGGGATGGAAATTTCAGACTTGGCTGTTATCTGGCAAATTGTCTGAATGTCTTGATTTTCAGTGTTGAACACAGCGATGTCTTCTGAACTCGAATGCAGTTCATTATTCTTGAAGTCCAATTGAAATTTAAATTTTCTTAGGAAATCAACTCCAATGATTAGAGGATCTCTTATATCCGCCACATATGCCATATGATGGTAACTGGCATTTCCAAAAGTGATGGTCAAGTTCATTTTTCCATATATTTTGATTTCGTCTCCGGTCACCGTCTGGAGTTTAACACAGGGCGGCGTCCAGATGATCTTCTCTTTTAGTTCTTGAGCCAAATCCGTTCTAATGATGGTCACGTTGGCTCCCGTGTCCAGAATCATCCGGCAGGTGGCGTTGTTGACTTGGCCATAGACGTGAAGTCCATTATCACCGCCACTCATCGATGAAACATGAAATACTGTAAATTGGGGCTCTTTAATTTTAGGCAACCTCCGCCCCGCGAGATGGCCTCCTCTTAGTTTCCCTGCAGTGATGTTGAAGACGGGTGATTTCCTATAGCTGGTCGTACAGGGCAGTTCCTCTTTACATGACCATCCCCTCCACAGCCCCAGCACTTTATCTTCCGCTCCTTTATTTCCTTGTTATTTTCTAGGCTGCGCAATCTCTTAAAAGATCTCTGCTAGACTTCTCTTCATTTCATTTTCACCAGCAGGCGTATCATTTATTGAGACTGCTCTTATGGTATGGCGGTCTTTACGGGAGGCTTGTTCGGCTGCCTCTATCCTAAGTGCATAGTCTAAAGCTGATTCCACGTCTCTGATGTTCGAGAGTCTCAGCGCTTTTTGAATTTCTGGATCACGAACAGCATCGATAAAGTACTGAAGAGCTAAGTCGTTACGAGTGTCAGCATGACAGTCTGAGAATGCTAGGTGTGACAGTCTCTGAATGTCCGCTGCCAGCTCTTGCAAACTCTCGCCCGTTTTCTGGTAACGAGATTTTAGCTGGAGGCGACTATAGTCCTTAGAACACTTCTCTCCGAACCGTAGCTCCAGTGCTCTAGTCAGGGCCTCGAAGTCGTTCCTTTCTTCTTTAGAAACATTTCTCAGTATCTCGGCTGCATCTCCCCGTAATGCTGCTGCTAAGTGGACTGACTTGGCGGTAGAGTCCCAGCCGTTAGCTTCAGCTACGATGGAAAACTGCGTCTTATATACATGCCAGGAAGAACTGCCATCGTAGGTAGATAGCTTAATAAATTCCTGATTCGGTATTCTTCTCTCTTTCTTTTCAGGTTCCTGGGGCATGGATTCTAACTTTCCTTCTACTTTTCTCTCCAGATCTTCTTCTATTCTCTTCAGTTTACCTTCTATCTCTGAAAATCTTCCTTTCAGTTCCTGGTCAAAATTTTCTTTAACTTTCGCCTCGACACTCCGTTCTAGCCTCGTAACATTCTCTTCAACCTTCATAACATTTTCTTCTATCTTCATAGCTTTCTCTTCAAAACTTTCTTCTATTTTTAAAACTTTCTCCCCAAAATTTTCTTCTATCTTTATAACTTTCTCTTCAAAATTTTCTTCTATCTTTATAACTTTCTCTTCTATTCCATCTATTCTGCTTCCCATATCCGATAATTTACTTTCAATCACTTCCTTTACTGTCGAAAGTTCTCTCTTCATCTCGTCTTGATTAGATTTGATTTCTTCAGTCCACCCGTCTTTCAACTCTCTTTGCGCAGTTTCCATTTTCTCTTGTGCTGCCTTCATTTCTTTCATCTCTTGACTCAAGCTATCTCTCATCTCTCTCTGTCCTTCTTTCATTTCTCTTTGTCCTTCTTTCATTTCTTCGATCAATCCAGATCTTAACTCATTCATCTGAGCAGTGAGTCCTTCTAGAAATTTCTTCATTTCTTGTTCCATAGCTCTCGTTATCACCATTCACAGACAACCCCACTCCTGACACCAGAAATGTTGCGTACTTGAGGGTTCGTGAGTTGTCCGGGAATGAAAGGCCAAACTCACAAAAATTCAGTAATTTATTCACAGAAAGTTCCAGAAAAATACAGGTCAATAAACCAATTATCAGCTTTAATTCAAGCAGTAACCACAGCTTAAACAACAGCTGTCAATAGCAAATCCACAGTACAAACTGTATAGCAATAACACTTGAAGCAAGTCTCTCTCAAAGAGGCTCAAGAGCAATGCAAGCACTAGTGAAGCTGGCTGAGATCTGAACTGAACTGACTCTGACCGCCTTGGCGAGAGAGCGCTCCTTATATACTGTTCCATGAAACCCAGATTTTTCGAGAAAACTCTAGAAAGTGGTCAACCAATCAACTTACAGCTTCCATATTTGGTATATCCCATATAAGGATTTTCTCGCCAAGGTCGCCAAAAAATCGCCAAGATGGGAAAAAGTCGCCAAATTAGGCGCCAAATCCATTACCTGCCTTATTGGGGTTTTTAATGCGTTTTTAAGGGAAATTAAGGCTATTTCAACGCTAAAACGACTAGAAATGCACAAAATTAGCACTTTATCAACTTACTAAGCCTCTTTGAAAAAATTTATACAAAAATAAACACAATTATTTACAATTTTGTAACAATATATATATATATATATATATACACTGCATAAAAAAAGTAGACGGACACTTCTTTACAATTTTTTAAAGCCCCGTCTTTGTTTAATAGGAAATGTCAATAAAAATTCTTTAACATGTTTATACTTCTCAATCTTCATATTTTTGACAGACAAATAAAAATATTCAATTATTTATAATTTTAATGTAGGGATATGCAGAAAAGAGAAAAGATATACATTTGCGCAATATGATTTTTTAAAAAAAAAGTAGACGGACACTAGTCAAAAACTGCAATTATCTAAGTAGGTGTTTCTTCCGGAATACCGGTTTTGCAGGTACATATACATTTGGCATTTTGCCAATTGCTAACGTGCTTGACAAGATGGTTTTACGTAGTTAAATTTCTTGGAGATGAATGCGCCTTGCCACGAGGAATTCCTCTAACTGATTACCAGAAAGGACAGATTATAGCGCTGAAAAATTTTAATAAAGGAGTCAGAGAAATTAGTAGGCTACTTCTAATAAGCAAAAGTAGCATAAGCGATTTTCTACGTGCTCCTGAAGCCCATGGCGTAAAGAAAAAGTGGCCGGCCAAATAAACTTTCGTTTAGAGACCAAAGAAAAATTTTTACTGAGCTGAAAAAAACTGGAACATGAATTCCCAGAGTTCGAATAAGCACAGGAATTACTAACGTAACTTCTCAAACAATTTATAACTACATTAAGCACTCAGAGCCCTTTCAATATAAGAAGAGAAAACATCATCCATGCTGGAAGGATCACCACGTGACAGAACGTCTACAGTGGGCTCAAAACCATATGTCTTGGACTACAGAATGGATATCTGTAGTTTTTTCAGATGAGAAAAAATTATTTAGACGACCCAGATGGATATCAATATTATTGGCACAGTTTGGAGAAAGCAGATGAAGTGTACTCTACTCGGCACGTTGGTGGTGGTGGCGTGATGGTGTGGCTGGTGGAAAGGCAAATTTAGTGTTCCTAAGTAAGAAGCAGACTCACAAATATTATATTGAAACACTAATAGGTGAGCTTTTGCCATTTGCGTGTGATCTTGGAGGAGAAAACTGGATTTTCCAACAAGATGGGGCGCCAATACACACCGCTAATAACGTTAAAAATGGTTTCAGGAGAACAACTTTAATGTTTTACCCTGGCCAACCAAGAGTCCGGATATGAATCCTGTAGAAAACAATTGGGCTATACTTGCTCATAAAATTTATGGGTGTCTACGTCTGTATGAATCAATTCACCAGCTCGAAGAAGCTCTTACAAACATTTGGGAAATTTTCTGTCAAAAAAAGATTCAGAATCTCACTGATTCGATGCCTAACAGAGTATACGAACTTATTAAAGCAAATGGGAGTCGAACCCCTTACTAAAAATGTTTTATTTTAGAGATACAACATGTGTCCGTCTACTTTTTTAAAGAAAAATTACAGTGCAAATATGCACCATTTTTGTTTCCTGAATTTTTGCACTACATAAGTCAAAAGGATTGAATCTATATCCAAAAAATAATAATATATGATGTCTCAAGAATATAATTATATTAGAGAAATGAACCTCATATCTCTAATTAAAGAAATAAACGGCTTTAAAGTATTACAAGTAAGTGTCCGTCTACTTTTTTTATGCAGTGTATATATATATTGCTAGTTAATTTTTAAACTTTCCAGAGTGAAAATTTCGCTACCACAGCAAATAATGAACGAACATTCAGCCTGTGATTTTTATATGAGTGATAAGGAAAAAGTTAAAATTAACCATAAAAAAAAGATATTAATTTTAGATAAGTGTGACAGTTTTAAAGATTTTTATTTATTTATAGAAATCTCTCTCTCTTTCTCTTTTGTTCTCTACATTTATATACGTATAATAATAATTATTATTATTTACAACTTCATGGATTAAAAACTCGTGATCTACCATTCTCTAACGATTGTACAATCGGCAAAGAATAAAATACCCCCCTCCCCCAACTGATTGTGTCACAAATCGTCCTATAAATGTGTGACTGGTCACAGTCGGTTAGTAATAACGCCTAGTTTATAACGGTATAATTGAAATTTGTTAAGGGGGTCATCTACATATTAAAACTGGCATCACCATCATTTTTCCAATGCCAACGCCTATTTTTGAAAAAAAAAAAAAAAAAAATGATTTATTTGGAGCAAATGAACCCGAAAAAAGGTATAATTTACACGTTACTCTCAATTTTTCACAGAGTTATAATTTGTCAAAATACGGAGATTCTAATGTTAAATGAATTTGAAAATTATTAATTGATATCTTATGAAAAATTATTATATTCAAATTTAATTTTTTTATGCATTCGAATGAACTGCTCCAAACATATTCTATAGATAATTTTAAATAAAATTCATATTTTAAATTATGAAAATTATTAATAAATTCCTATTTAAAAAATATATATATATATATGAATTATGATCCATGTTAAATTTTACACATATAGAACTGGCAGCATCAAAAATAAGCATTTCCAAATTTACAGCTCATTCCTATCTTTATTTTTCGAGTTACAGTGATATTTCAATTTTTATTGCTGTTAGAGGGCTGTCGCTTGTTATCATTTGTGTCATCTACAACTTTGCATACACAGGATTTAAAATAGTTATTCAAGAAAATTTATGTCCACACATCCTTCTTAATAAGCATTACTTTAGTCTATTTTATATTCAAAATTGTCCTACTTATTTTATTATCTGATGAGACTTAATACTTTTATGAGTAAGATATCAATAAAAAAGAGAGAGAGAGAGAGATTTAACCCTAACACACTTTCTCTTGTAACTCTATCAAGAAATAATTTAAAGTATATTTACCATAATTGATCTCGGGAATTCGAATAAACAGTCAAAAATGGGCGTTACTATTCGAAAAAATAAAGTTGAGGTAAATTTTACTATGTATACGACCCCTTAAGCAAAATTTAACGATTGCATTAATAACTACATATTATTACAAATCTATCGGCGCCAGTCGCATGTTTCTACGATAATTTACGGCGAAATTAGTCGGGGAGGTTTTTTTTTTTTTTTTTCCATACGTTGTGATATATTTATTTACTTATTTTATTTTATTATATATATTTTACAGTGATAAAGTATTCAAATCTGATGTACAAAAAAATAATCAAATATGAAAAAAGCAATAAGACCGAAGAAAAATTTATTAATTTATTTTCAGTGGGATCAAATTATATTATTTATTTTGATTGCATAATTAAATCTGAAAATTACCAGTGTATAATTATATTTATTATCGATGAGAATGGAATGTTAGATTTTCTCGTCAACTCGGAATTTCTTTAGATTTCACTAAACATAAACAATGCTCTTGAAGATACCTTTCGGTTATCTCTGCAAGCCAGATTTCATATTATTAGATTAGGTAATTATCATTCATAACATGTCTAAATGGTCAAATTAAGGCTGTGACTTAGTTAATTTGATAATTAATGAAACTTTTATGTTTATTAAGAGTATTTCTAGGATTAATTTACTATGAATCAATGTAAATAATACAAAATGTAAGAAAATCAATGGTTTTATCGTAAGTTAACCAAATTAATGAACATTATAAGATTAATAAAATTAGACGTTTGTCTGTAATTCCCCAGAATCAAATGTTTTTGCGATATCTTCACGTTTTACGCACCATGAAAGCCAAAAATGACTTCAGATAATTTTCTGTGTGCGTGTCGTTAAGTTTCTATATCTGTAACATTACATATGTCCGAATATCATGCGAAAGCGGCTAGTTATAATTCGACAACACTTCGCAGGAATTTGGTTTGTAACCAACTGAAAATTATATATATCGAATAAAAAAAAAAAAATGATAAGATTTAGATATATGGGTAAAATACGCCAGTGCATGTGCGCTGTAAGGGGCAGTAAAACGCATTGATTGGAAAAAAAATTGCATTATCTTTACGTTTCAGACATTGAACAACTCCAAAATGATTTCAGTGTGCAATTTTTTCTGTGTGCATGGGAGGGGTGGAAGTACATATACCGTTTTTTATTTGACCGTGTGTCATCTGAAAATGGCTGGAAGGAATTCAGCGACTTTCAGCTCAGGTTTAGATCTACACACAAATTAAAATTATATCCATCGATACTTTCAAAATTTTAATTAGATTTGTAAATATGTGAGCAGAATTTCTTCTGCAACCAATTAAAAAATATATCTAGATATTTAGATACGCTATAATGACTATAGTATTTCACAAAAATCTCGACTCTTTGTACATTGTCGTTTTATTCTTTGATGTAAACTCTGCATTCTCTTAGGCAGACGATATCTATCCCATTTTTGAAAGCTCTCATTAAAATTTATATTTCTCTTTAAAAATTAGATTATTTTGTACATAAAACATATTTTATCTCAAGTAATGTGATTCACGGATAGGATTTTTTTTTTTTTTATATTTTATTACTTCGTGCTTTTTAAGTAATTATTTTTGTAAATTGCTTATAACTGCTATATTTATTTCTTTAAACAGGGTTCTCATCACAAGCATAAACCGGGGTAAAATTTCTCACCACTACTTTGAAACAAAGCTAGGTTTCTAAGAAGAATGTGAGAATAAAAAAAAAATACTTAAAAAAAAAAAAAAAATGTCTGAATTAATATATATTGCTATTGTTAAATTTTACAGCTCATTGGCTAATTTGATTTTTATCGAGTGAATTGTTTAAATATGTCGATTTTTTTCACTGCCTATCAATAAAATTATTGCATTGCAAATTGCTGAAACTTACTTTTCTTGTATATATATATATATACATATATCTTCAATATATATATATACCTTCAATAAAAGTTTATTTACCTAATTACAGCTTTCCTGGTGCTTCATTGTAGAAATATACTGTATTTTTTGCAACTGATTAGCAAAATACGTAATTTTCTGGCTTGCACGTAATATTGGGAAATAATATATATATATATATATATATATATATACATTCTTTGTAAACAGAATTCAATTTAATACGACAGGACTTATTATAATGTATTCTTCCATATAAACGTCTAGAATCACTATCTATATTCACTTATTAAAATTTATTTGTTGTAGTCTTAGCATAAGAGCCCCTAGGCAGATTTTAAATTTTTTTGTCATTTTGGCATTGAATTAAAATAGCTATTGCAATTACGTAAGTAAAAATGTTGGAGAAAAAGATTCGAGCAACTTCGGGGGAGTGTTTTAAATTCCGCCAAGGGGTTCTATATTGAAGCTATATCTTTAGAACAAATTTTAAATTTTATTTTAATTATTCAAAATAATAATAATAATACAAGTTTATTTATTTTCGACATAAAAAGAAAGTCAATTAATTGTTTATTTAATTATGTTTGGCTTATAGATAATAGAATCTTTTGATATATAGTTTTTATAATGTTAGTACGTTTTAACAGTCAAATTTATGTTACAAAGTTAATTTCAGAAATTCCCATTTCTTTTAATAAATTTAAGCCTATTCCGGACTTTCCCATTTAAATTTATTTGAGGTTGCCACCATTATTTTAGAAACTTCATTTTCAGTAATAATTTGTTTACAGGTACATTCTTTTTTCCATGTAAACGAAATATAAAATTCAAGGTGATACACTATAAATGGCTACAACGCAAAATTGCAGATCGGAAGAAATCGGCTTGTCGTACACACATACACACACATTCACACACACACACACACACAAACCGAAAAGAAAAAGGATATTCATTTCATAATAATGAATGGGAATTATTGTAAAGTCTAGATTATTGTAAAATGAAAATAATAATAATAATAAATAGAGCTGATTAAGCTGAAAATATAATGTATTTATCAAGTTTTTCTTGCTTTATATTTTAAGAAAAAATAAAATAAGGAAATATCAGAATAAATAATTGCTAATAATGGTATAATTGCCAAACAATTTTCCCTGCAGCCAGCTGACTCATCTTTGACACTCTTTCTTATATTCACGTAATAAAGCGCGGCTCCGTCCAATGTAATATTAGGTCTATGGATAGAAGTTAATGTGTTATCATACATTAGTTTCCACATAAAAAAAAGAATATTTATTTCATAATAATAAATGGGAATAATGTAATGAATAGTGCTCTTAGCATATTGTTATAAGGGATTAATTCTTTGCCTCGCATCATTAGCACTGTTGCAATGAAAGCAGTTTTACAGGCGAAGTGAAAATAAAAGGTCAGTTCATTCATTCACTTTCAGTAGGGTCAGCTTTGGCGACAAACTTGGTGAGTGGGCGACCAAAATTGGTGAGAGGGCAACCAAGTTAGATGAAAAATGCTACTTTAGAATTCCTCAAGTTTCGAAGATCTCCGACACACGGGAGCACAGATCTCGAGCTTTCCATGGGATTCTCGATGGGATCATCGCAAAAAGTTATAAATAGGAGTGAGTTGATTTATGCGATGGAGTATGTACTCACTGCGAATCAGAATTATTCAGAGACCTATTCTGAGTGATTGTATTTTAAGGATTGAGCTCTAAGCGAAAAAAAAAAATCTTGAGCTTTCGAACATTTATGCTCCGTAGTATTTGGCATTATTTGCTTTACTCCTGTGGAACAAGTGACTGTTTTTCAGTACGTTCGAGAACATTCATCGAATAGAGATTTTTGCTATATGAGTAACAGCTTCAATTGTTTCCAGAATTGTCGAAGAATAAGCTTTACTATTGGATTGTTTTCGCGATTATTCGTTTTAATAATAGTTTTGTAGTGTAGATTCGAGAAGTTAAAAACGATATTTAATATCACTGAGCAGATCCCATACTAATGCTGTGGCGAAAAAAGTCGCCAATCGAAATATATTTATTTAAACGCTTCATTTATTCAATTAAAAAGAAATCATTTTAATGTAGTGCGCTAGTAAAAAATAAAATAAAGAAAAATCAAAACAAATTGCTAATAATGGAATAATTGTCAAACAATTTTCCCTGCAGCCAGCTGACTCATCTTTGGCATCCTTTCTTATATTTACGTAATAAAGCGTTGCTCCGTCCACTTTAACATTAGGTCTATGGATAGAAGTTAATGTGTTATTATACATTAGTTTCAACATTCAAAAAAAAAAAAAATATGTTTTTTCTAAACATAAATTAATTTGCAAGTAAAGTCTTATTAAATTATCAAGAAGAAGTGTGTTCTTTAAGTTGTTTGGGCACAGCTTTAGTACAGTGCCCTCTCATTGATGTTTAAAACTTGTCCAATTTTAGTGATAAATTAAAATGGCTATCACAGTTACGTTAGAAAAAACCTTGGCGAGAAACAATTCACTACTTTGGTGCCAAATTTCATATTTCACCAAGTGTACTACCAAGTGAGCAACTAAAACTATTCCAGAATACAATCATTTTCTTTATTTTATAACGCATATATATTAAGAAATTTCCTACTATCGATACTGGATTCAAATATTGCCATTTAGTATTCGACGAAAATTCAATGCCGAAAAAACTAATATTTTTTTGATGCAGTTGGATATTGAACGAAATGTACAGCTTTAGTATAGAACCCTCTTGGCGACTTTTTATTTACTAGCTATTGCGCTAGTTTTTCGAAACGTGTATGAGAATAGAAATTATGTTTTTTAGGTGTTGAGAAAATTTATGTTCAAATCAGTACACAAACAATTATGCAAATTATATATATATATATGTGTGTGTGTGTGTGTGTGTATTATGTACATATAATATACTTACATATACATACATATACATGTGTGTAAAATATGTACATATATAATCTGTATAGTTAAAAATTCCATTGAATTCAATAAAACTCTTATACGTTTTTTCGGAAGTTTGTATTGAAACATTAAATTTTGGTTCGTATATATTGTATCTATCTGAAAACAGAATATGTTAATTATAAATAAAATGTAAAATAAAATATTTTCTGCAATTCATAGCAACTATCCATACAACGCAGAAAAAAATAATTAAAAGACGTGAATTAAATGCTCATGTCACTTTTTAAAATGAGAGGTATTTTCATATAAGTGGTTCTTAAAATGAAAAGTATTTTCATATGAAAGATTTCTAAATACGCAAAATTTATATTTTATGCTTTATTTTATTCCTGGGATATTATTTTGTTTTCGCTTGTCTTATTGATGAAAAAACCTTTGGCTCAATTTTCAGATTTTTGAATACAGAACCTAAACTTTTTCCTCTAAGCATGAAAAAATATATTTCTAGTAGTTATTATATCATAGCTTTATTTCAGATTATAAAAATCATAGAAATTTTATACAGATTATATTTTATCCACCATTTCCACCAAAAGTTTTCGTTGAAAATAGAAATACATAAACATTTTTAGAGGACTGTAATATTTCACGAATAAATTGCTATTGGCTGTAGTATTATCTTACAGATAATAAAATTTGGAGTATACTATAACAATCTTATATTACTCATATATTCTGTGTACAAGTTAATAGGAAAAATATTTTTAGGAATATATTTTTTTTTTTTTAAACAATTTGAAATTTTGATTTATACATCTATATTATCAAAATCAGACTTTTGCCTGTAAATTTCTCAGAATCAATGAATTTTGGCATGTCTTCTTCTTTCACACATTGCGAAAGCCAAAAATAACTTTAGTAAATTTTCTGCGTGTGTGTGTGGGACGGGGGGTCGTTGTGTCTGTATGTCTGTAACGGTATTATTAACTCGCATTAAACATTAGGTATCACGTGAGAACGTATGGGTGGAATTCAACCACATTTACCAGGAATTTAGATCTGTACCCAACCTAAAATAATATTTATAAACGTTTGTAAATTTTCCCAGTTCTCCCTCTGGTTGGGGGCAGGAGATTAAAACACGGTTTTAAGCCCTGTCGATTTTAGGGAATATTTCACAAAATTACGGAATTTTGAGTAGAGCTCTACCAAAAGTGGTACAAATATGCTGAAAACAGCCATGCGTCTTCATTCGAATAATTTCAAAAATTGAATTTTTTTAGGGGGATTTTCGATTTTTTTGGGGGAAGGGAACGGGGAACCGTTACGAAGGGATGAATTCGAGATTTATTTTTTAGCGCTAAATTTGTCCTGGGAAATCTATGAGATCTGCGACATGAATTTTCGTGCGTGGACGGTTCATATGCATCCGACACCTATAGTAACGAGATTTTCGAAATTTCACTCTCCGCCCCTTGGTTTCAACGGGGGGGGGGGAGCCAATAAACACGTTTCTAAGCGTAACCATGTTCCAAGTTATCTCAGTAGGATTAATTTTTATGTGCGTATTAGTTATTGTATCCAACACGCGCTATAAAGGGTTTTCGGGAAATTTCCCCCTCTTCCCCTTTTAGGGTGGGTTGAACACATTTTCATGTGACTCTGCTCCAATTTACCTCAGGAAGGCGATTTTTTGATGTGTCGGTTAGTTAGGTGTATGCAACGCCCTTTATAAAGGGATTTTTCGAAATTATCAAGCCCCCTTTGATCGACCGGGCAAGAAACATGATTTCAAGCTTAATCTGCTTAAAATTACCTTAGAATGACGAGTTTTAGTGTGTAAGTGTACTCAATGTGCTAGGATTTCTCGAAACTTGTAATTTATCCGCAAGGTAGGAGGACTAAAGAGCTGAATATCTATGCTGAAGGCAGTGTGGACACGGACTTCCCAAGTTACAAGTGGGAAAACCACTACCGAACGCAGTAGGAACTAACTTTATCGTAGGTTTCGATTGATAACAGTTTTGTTTTGGGGATTTTATTAATAATGATGTGTAATTATGAGAATTCATTTAAATATAGTGTCCAGAAAAGCGTACAAAGCATGCTAGTATAAAATGAAATCATAAAAAATCATTATAATTTTTGAATGTAATACATATTAAAATTATTTATGTGTAACTTTAAATTTCAGTTCATTTTATGATCGAAACATCATAGGTAGTATTTTTATGACCCGATTATGTTTTTACAACTTTTTAAAAAAGTAAACTTCTCATTTAATGTACACTGTATATTTTTTCAATTGGTAAATGTAATTTATCAGTAAATGAGCCCTAATAAATTTTCTACCAATTATTTTAATTATTTTTTTATTGTATTAGATTACATTATATTTATTCATTTAATTATTTATTTATTTTGAAAAATATAGTGTTATACAAACATCAAAGGGGTTATATCTAAAATAATAATAATAATAATAAATCTAAATTTTAATCTATATATAGTTATATTTTGTTACGCAATTTTAGATCATAAAGCATGGAAAATTATAATAAAAGTAAAGTATAGCTTTAATAAATTGCACTATAATTTAAATACATATGATTTAAATATAAATTATTATAGATATCATTTATATAATTTCAAAATGCATAAAATTTGTGTATTTCTTTGAAATTATGTAGTATTCGCTAATCAAAATTTTAGGCATTTAATGACAAAAAATGCTAATCAGAAATTTTAGTAGATGAAAATGCGGACGGTGCAAACCCTGTTAAAAATGATTGTTTTTGCCAATATATTCAATGCAGGAAGAAAGAATGGCATTTTTATTAAAAATACTCGTGAATTTAATTAAAAGTAATGACTTGAATATTACATTGTTTTATGGTTTTCTTTAATTTGTTTTTCAAAGAAAATGTAACATAAATCAAAAATTAGTTTTCTGTCTCCAAATATGCCATATACTACTATATGTTTAAACAAAATAAAATTAAGGAAAAAAATCTTAACTAATCTTACAACATATTGTTGGCCCACCAGCGGTCGAGTGGTTTTGCGCTCAAAGTTGGTAGATGTGAGGTGCCGAGTTCAATCCCAGTTCGCATTCGTTGGCCTTGTCATTCGGAGATTTCATTAGTTTTCACCGAAACTTGCGTAAATGCGGGTTAGAATTCCTTAGAAAGACTCCCTATTAGGTCTAGGACCCAAATGTAGTCAATCGGCCTTAATCCCCACAGTAAAAACAATATATTATTATTATTATTATGTATATTTCAGCTGCGGTTTCTCATCCTATAAATTTGAATTTTTAAGACCATGTTAATCGTTGTTACTATAAATGATAAAGTCGTTGCATTATTTTTGATTAACTAAAGTTAAAATAAAATCGCTTTAGAAAAATATTGTCTATTTACCGATATTTTTAATTTAAAACTTTTGTTTAGTAGCTATAAAATACTTTTGGTGTTATTTTTCAGTCAAAGTTCTTTTTTAACTATTTTAGTACGATAAAAGTTTTGATAATTAAATTTTCGTAAACAGATAATATCATCATATATAATGAATACAAACTTAAAAGAAATAAGTTATGCCGTTCAATACGAAATATCTGGGGGCAAAATATTCAGATCCCGGATTTTATATATATAAATAGTTTTTTAAATCTATGTTATATGGATTAAAAAAGAGCATTAGTTACGTTTATTTTAATGTACGTTTTGAAAGTTTGATTTTCATTAATAAAAACAAGAAATATGCATTCTTTTTTTTTAAATTGAAAACGTTGTAGTTTATGCGGTTTAATTTTGAAGAATTTTTAAGAAAAGAAAAGAAAACAAAATTCATTATTTCAATGACTATCAGTGTGTTCCGTAGTTAACGAGAATAGTTAGGAGCGATTCTTAGTATGCCATTACACATTCGATCCTATGCGGAGTTGATGGAGCCTCTAGTTCAGAATATATATGGTTACTATTTTTACGAAACATAAAGAGAAGCAAATATTACGAAACTGCTGCCCCGACGAATTTTACGTACAGCAGCCACTATTATTGTACACAGCATTCTTTGTTCAGCTCGAGTACAGAAACCGCAAACCACTGAATACAATATTGTCGCGTAACCATTCGGACTACCTAGACTCTATCTCTGAAATGGTGAAAATAAAGACGTCAAATCAATATAAAGACTGAAACGTAATAACCACAGAATTTGTAGATATGCCCCAAAACACTTCAAAGTTCTTTATCAATGTAAATACTACAATACAGTTAGTACAAGAAATCTCGAAGCATAGCCAAAGTGGATGCGAACGAGGTAGAAGACTTTGAGGTACTTACGTAACAAACATTAGACTTCAATTATCAAATTTCAAGGTCCAATTCCTTTTTAAACAGGGATATTTGTACTGATCTCGGACCAGTTGAAGACGGAAGTCCCGGTTTCATGAGCTTTAATTTGAGCCTAAATATGACCGTAGTACGACCATCTAAACGTACACCACCAAGAAACAGTCAATGTGGTACAAGGAAAACATTAAAAAAAAAAAAAAAAAAAAAAAAAAAAAAAAAAAAAAACCTTCTCAAAATACAATAAAGTAATCATCGAATGCTATTATTACAAGAGTCACCACCTCGGAAGTGTAGCCCATATATTACAATGAAAAACTGATATGAAGTTTGCTATGAAAAATATGAAGATAGTACGAGAATATTTTTTTTAAAGAAAGAATAAACAAAGGAATAAACTAGCAAAAATTGGTATATAAAGACAAAAAGAACTAGAGAATGGAGATAAAGAAAAAAGCTTTAGAAAAGAGGAAAAATCAAAATGAATGAAGAAAACCTATTACAAAAACTTAATAATGTAGTATAAGTATTTTCTTTCATTAAAATACACTGATGGAAAAAAAATCCCAACACCAGGAAAGAGCTGTGCTAGATAAACGAAATTTGGTAGGCGTGTTTATACATCTGAAAGATGACGTCGATTCAAATTTCCAGCTACGCGCATAAGTGTGGCGCTAGTAGCGACACTATGAACATGCAAATGAGGTTTGCTTTAAATAAGCGCTGTAAGGTTCGTGATCGTTATTTACAGTTGAGATTTGACGTAGTGGGTTAATGTTAGTCAAGGATGCCTCTAAGAAGACGAAGAAGCCATTATCAACAGCTCACTGAGTTTGAACGAGGTCGTGTAGTAGGGCTACGAGAAGCTGGGTTTTCTTTCCGCGATATTGCTGAAAGACTTGGCAGGAATGTATCCACTGTGCATGAGTGTTGGCAGCAGTGGTCAAGGCAAGGTACTGCCTCAAGAAGACCGGGTTCCTACTGAGAGGCACTACTGAGAGGGAAGACCGCCGTGTTCGGCGTATGGCTGTGGCTAATCGTACTGCGTCTGCAGCTGAAATTCGAGCTGCAGTTGGCACCACAGTGACACAACGAACTGTTACAAATCGGTTACTTCAAGGACAGCTCCGAGCCAGATGCCCTGTAGCGTGCATTCCACTGACTCCAAACCACTGCCGTTTGCGACGTGAGTGGTGTCAAGCTAGAGCTCATTGGAGGACGGAGTGGAGATCTGTTGTGTTTTCTGATGAAAGCCGGTTCTGCCTTGGTCGCAGTGATAGCCGTGTGTTGGTTAGAAGGAGGCCAGGTGAACGCCTGCTAGCGACCTGTCTGAGGCCTAGACACACAGGGCCTACTCCTGGAAATATGGTTTGGGGAGCAATTTCGTATGACAGCAGGAGCACTCTCGTGGTTATCCCACGCACCCTGACTGCAAATTTGTACGTCAGTCTAGTGATACAACCTGTTGTGCTGCCATTCATGAACAGCATTCAAGGGGGTGTTTTCCAACAGGATAACGCTCGCCCTCATACCGCTGTTGTAACCCAACATGCTCTACAGAGTGTCGACATGTTGCCTTGGCCTGCTAGATCACCAGATCTTTCTCCAATCGAGCACGTATGGGACATCATTGGACGACAACTCCAGCGTCATCCACAACCAGCATTAACCGTCCCTGCATTGACCGCCCAAGTGCAACAGGCATGGAACTTCATCCTACAAACTGATATCTGACACCTGTACGACACAATGCATGCACGTTTGCATGCTTGCATTCAAAATTCTGGCGGTTACGCCGGTTACTAATGTACCAACATTTCACATTTGAAATGGCTCTTCTCGCCAATGGCTCTACCTGTGATCTTGAAACTTTAATCAATTAAATATGTTACCTAGACAAATGTATTGCTGAAAATTCATTACTGTACAATAATTTTTTCTTGGTGTTGGGATTTTTTTTTCCATCAGTGTATATGTTTTATTGATTCTGGCAACTTTTCAAGCCATAGAGTTCTTAAAATCTTAACTGATATTATACTTCCACTAAACGATTTTGTTTTGAGCAATAACTGACTAGGTTTCATACCGTTTAACGAAATACCTGTAGCAGCCTTTTAATACACTTTTCTTTACTCTCTTTAAGTGTACTTAAAAATGTATCTTTACCAGTCGTATATTTATCATCTCGATCACTTTGTATAATAATCTATATAATCTCGACATATTTAGGGTCTAATTGAGCTACTAGATAGTTAAATTTAGTTGGTTCATTCGTAATATTTACAATATTAAACTGTGCTTCGATTTGGTAAAACCATATATCTGGTTTCTCTTCCCAAAAAGGAGGAAATTTTACACTTACTTTGCTAACTTCACAACTTGCAGTGCTTGCATTGTTCGTAGAATTCGCGTTTTGTTCATTACAAATTATGATTTAACTTGCAGATTGATTCGTGTCACCTGAAATGTAGGCTATAGAAGTAAACCGATTTACCATAACTCACAAATAGTTAAAAATTATTTAAATTGCAGACAACTGTTTATTTTTATCTTGAAAATCTAATAGAAAACATCTCTTCAAATAGAACACAACACTTTATTCTTTCGAAAACAAAACCAACAACTTTTCGCTTTTGCCACAAAAAATTACTTAAATTTGCAATAAAGTTTAAATAGAACAAAATTAAATAATAATGATTTTGTTCCTTTACATGGAGGCTACAAGTTAAAACTCTGGCATCACGAATAAATTGGACGTCATTGGATGCAACACATAAATGTCAGAGGAATACAAATAATGTTCGTAGAAAAACAAATTTTTAGAAATTTGCTTTACAGAAATTATGCGATCGGAAGATGCAGAATCTTGATTAAGGAGCTATGCTTAATTAAAGAAATTATTCTAAGCCATGGAACTTCAGTGGCCTACAAAATATATCATCGGTATGTTACTCTGTCCGTTTTGGCTTCTTCCTCGGTGAAACTAGGAAGAGTTTTTACTGAAACAAAATTGCTCAAAACCGTCACAAATTAAGCTTTTTTAATGTTGTTCTATGGTTACAGATTGAACAGAAATTTGCTACAAAATGTAAGTGCCTGTTCTAGCAAGAAATACGTGTGATTCGTAATGGAAAGAATATTTTGTCAACAGGATGAATCTCTCAAACTCTATATTTCGAGTGTCTCCAATATGACTGATAAATTTCTGATTAAAAAAAGAAGGAAGGAGAAGGAGAAAGAGATGAAGAAAAAGGAGGAAACAGAATGTATTAGAAATTTTTCATTTATGGCCTTATACTTGGAAAATCGGGGAATTTTATCCCCCAAATTTTCAAATATAGATAACATATCCGTCAAAAGTGGCACTAATACGATACAGGTATAAGAATAAAATTGAATAAATTGAATCCATGACATCTTCATTCCGTATTTTGCTATGCAATCCGTTAGTAAGTGCTGATAAAAGAATATAAGTATTGAAAATATTTACAACGGCGTTGCAGCAATGAAACTGACATTGTAGTGCCAAATTTTGGTAAAAATGTTAACTAAATTTGAAAATTGGTGGGTTAAAATTCTCTTGCTTCCCAAGCACATCGCTCCAAACGATACCTTTCTGTCACGTTCCGTTTCAATTTTAATTGATTTGCAAAAATTTTTAAACATTTTTGGAACTACCGATATACATACATCTTATCGCCGTAGCAATTCAAAAGGACATATTATTTCTTTCTGTAAATACAGAAAATATTTTGTGAAAGATACAGAAATAAGTAAAAAAAATATTTATAAATAAAATAAATAAATAAATACAAAAATTCAAATGAAAATTAGCTTTCTGTGAGAAGATTAAGAAATGCGAGCTAATTGAAAAAAATACTGTAAACGATGATAGAACAATGTATTAAACTCCAATTCCCATTCCCTTTTAAAAAGATAATATAATTTTGTGAAATTTGAATAATTTGAATAATTTTTTGTTAATCTGTTATTGAAAATTAATAATAATTTTGAAAAAAAAATTCTATTTCTTTTTTTTTTTTCATTTACTAGAATTAATTTTAATTCATACTACTCGAGAAAGGTTCTCATTCATAATAATAATATTAGTTTATGAAGTCAAAATGAATGATTACTCAAGCAAAATAAATTTCTTATGAATGCTTTTACTATTGCACATTAATTTGCCAGTTTAACATTATTTAGAAATTCACTAAAGATTGATGACTCATGCGTAAATAGCTTTTGAATATCAGTGTTCTCGAGAATTCACTTTATTAGATTAGTAATTAGCATTCTTAATTAACTGCTTGATGATACTGTGCAGATAAATTAATCTGCATTATGTTTTGGTTAGTATAAGTAATCAATGTTCATTTATTGAGCATGACATTGTATTATTTCCGTTGAATAAATTTATTAGCGTTTATTTAGCTTTCTGAACAATAAATCTATTATTTTGTAAAAGTTGATCATTTTGACAGCATTGAAATAAAATAAATGTTAATTAAATTATAAACCTTTTCTGAATTTAAACAATAGATGAAATGTGATAACTGTTTTAATTGACTTTATAAATAAGTATTTTTATCCTCTTTTTTGATGTCTGATAAAAGAGAAGGTAATACAGTAGCCGCCGCTTTATGAAATCACGTTTGTTTTCATCAAAATGATTTTATTAAGCGGCTGATTTTTATATCCGGCGAACATGTCCGAACTCAATAAAAGAGTATTCATCACCTAAATATGGAAAGAAATTCTTCTTCGCCCTTCCATCTATTAACCAGCCAAGGTTGAAATCGCTCAAAACCGCTGCATAGTGGTGAGCGGCCACCTTCCGTCTTAGAATCTTAGAATCCGTAGGAATGGAGTTTTTACGTAAAAGATGGATATTTTCTTTCACCTGACATTCTTGTACCTATCTAGAAGGGCTACGTTGATGACTTCTGCTCTCCTTATTCATTTTTCCTCTTCCGTTTGGTACAATTTAGACGCTAATATCCCCGTTATTATTATGTTCAGTTCACGTAAACTGAGAAATTTCAAGCTTCGATGTGGCCTTCCTTTGACTATACATTTGAAGAAAACCATCATACTTTACCAAAATTTTACGCTTTACCTTCAAAATAAAAACTACCCGCTTGCATATCTTGCAGCTAAGTTGCTTCAAAATAACAACTGCAAACTCTATTTGAATATTTTAATACAGAAAAAAATACTCATTGGCCAATCATTTGGAGAATTCATTCCTCGAATTCATAACTACAACATATGGCGGGGCGTGTTTTTCTTTCTTTTTCTTTTCTTTCTTTCTTTTTTTTTTTTCTTTTGAGGCATATAATTTTCGACAAAGTGTAATAATGGGATGGCTTGCTATATTTTGTTTCGTTTTTTCTTTTCAAAAATCCTGTGAGAAAATATAACTCGTTGTTTAGATTATATACGTGATAATTTTTACTGTTGAAGAGATTTTCTTTTGAGTTTATTAACCGGCGATGCTGATTTTATTAAGCGGCGGTTTGTACTGATTTGATTCCGGGCCCAGCAATTTGATCAGATTAAGCGGCTGATTTTATTAACCAGTGATTTTATAAAGCGGCGGCTACTGTATATTAGGGTGGTTCGAAAAAATCGATTTTTTTCTTTCGGAATCGCGTTACCTCTCAAAAGTGGTAGTTTAGTATCCTCAATTGGGAAAAAAAAAAAAAAAAAAAACAAATTCTAAGTTGGCATCTTCAGTTCGCGCACGAGGCTTAAAGTTTGAAAAAATATGTTAAAAATTAAAATTTTCAAAAATAACAAAATTAGTTTTTTTTTAAATTTTTTATAATGCAACAGCCATAAATTGTCAGTATATAGCGTAGTTTGAACCTAAAAAAATATTTTATAGCTTTTACATAATATCTTCAGTTCGCGCATACGCCTTAAATTGGGCTAAAATCGCCCAAAATTTGAAATTTACGTGTTTAATATACAATAATACATACGTGACATATTTACGTTTCAAAAGTATTTTAAAAATTCTAAATTTGTTGAATATAACCTTTTATCACAGTATTATACGTACAAGTATAGTTACACACACATTTATATGTATATAATAACATTGCATGTCATAGCTAATTACAAAATGTATTTTTTGTGTCTTTAAGATTCCTCAGATGTGTTGGCAATGTTTTAAATTAAGATTTATAGTCAAATGACGGCATAGTTGACCTTGAGAGCAAAACTGTCTTTATGAAACCATCCCTTTTCTCTTCTCCATATACTTTAGTACAAGATTCTGTTACGAGCTTTACAATTCTTTCGACACTTTGCGTGTGGCAAGGAAATCTAATTACCTCGAACTCTGGGAGAACATTAGTATTAATAAGTTCTTCTAGGCTGTGCGCTGACACATTGCTCATTATTGGAGGAGGTGTTAGTTTGCACTTGGACCAATCAATAAGTTCAATGTAATTTGAAGCTGCAAAATTTATGGTGGGTGGTTGAAAAGTTCGCACCGATTTCCCTTTTGGTTCTTGTTTTCTTGCTTTTAGCAATCTTCGAAAAGCTAGCTGTCTTACGTGCACTCTCTTATCTAGTACCATTTTAATTAAAAGATTTTCGGGATGACAAAAATACACATTCCTCTAAATGACAGGATGAATTATTTTACGTACCCTGTCAGGCAGCTGTCTTGTCTTCTGTACTAATTTAAACACGTGAACTGCTCCAAACTTTACAGAGGGATGCATTTTAGTTCCAAACCATACTGGAGCGTATATCTTCATAATATAGCTGACCAGCAGTTTAATATCGTCAGAAGGTTTTACTTCAGAAATATATAGTCTTAAGATCCTATTTGCACAAGTTAACCACCTAGAGTTACTAAGAGAACCAGGATCTTTCACAGCGAGATTTGGCGCACACTTCCTGTCTTGACTGCTCGATAAATATTAAGTAAATACTGTTGGTCCTTGCTTAAGTAAGTTTTGGTCACATTTATCTCCTCACTATTAATCGTTTCAAAATTAGCAACAGGGAGTTTTTCACATTCAGTCAACTTCTTGACAACGTGTGGGTCCTATAGTATCACCCTCTACACTTTCAAAATGTCTCAACGGAAATTATTTGAAATGTAATAAACATATAAGCCATTGTAAAGGACGACCAAGTTTAAGCTCAAGGTTGCGAATAACACCGTTTTTCCATCCTGTGTTGGTCGCTGTTCCGTCACATCCAACTGCAACAAGCTTAACATAACCAAAGTTATTGTTTTCTAAATAGCAAAAGATACTATTAGCTATTTCACTTACAGTGGCCCTTGGAGGTGTCAAATGTCCCAGATACTTTCCTCCAGGCTCTAAATAATTTTCTTAATGTGTAGTATTTATTATGGTAATCCTTTATCAATTTAACAATACGTTAATGACTGACCGTTGGTATAGAAGCTTTACAGTACAGTTCTATTTGAGCAGCAATGCAATCTGAAATCTTTGAAAAAGATTCGTTTTGTACAGATTTTGTTGTTTCTGCAAAACAGAGAACAAAACATCTGCACATGTGGGTAAAACACTTTGACTTAACGCTTTTGGTGCACCGAGAAACGGACAAAAACTTAAGCGTTTGACTTAACGCTTTTAATGCACCGAAAAACGGACAAACACTTAAGCGTTTAGAAGTTTTCGGGGGTCTCATTATTTATTATTTGGAGAAAGGAGAACAATATAACAAAACTTGAGCATAAAAATCTCCAATAACTTTACAAATTAATCTACTCAAAGCAAAACACGCTGTACTTTGTGATTCACTTACAGTTACAAATTAAAGATGCTACTTGCTTAGCGGCTACTAACTGACTGACAAAGTGAGAGCAAAGCCTTTAAACTATCCACTAGAATGTGTCTACTGTCTAGACAGACTGGAATAAGAATGCGACTGCGTGGCGCCAGCTTAGCGCTTGTCGGTCAATTCCTGTTCGTGTTTAGTTTTTGACATTTTTTTTCAAATTTTAAGCCTCATGCGCGAATAGAATATATCATCTAAAAGTTATAATTTTTTTTTAAGTTGAAATTACGCTATATACTAACATTTTATGGCTGTTGCATTATAAAAAATTACAAAAAAAACTAATTTTATTATTTTTTGAAATTTTCAATTTTTAACATATTTTTTCAAACTTTCAGCCTCATGCGCGAACTGAAGATGTCAACTTAGATTTTTCTTTTGATTTTTCCCCAACTGAGGATACCAAACTACAACTTTTGAGAGGTAACGCGATTCTGAAATAAAAAAATCGATTTTTTCGAACCACCCTACTGTATATTAATGGAAACAAAAAAAGTTTCCTTAATTAGTATTTATTTAATAATACTTAAGAGTATTCGCCTTTCCTGATTCCCGAAACGTGAAGATATCGATTATTTATTTATTTATTTATTATGACATTTATTTATTTATTGCCTATGTTATCTCGGTCTAACGATTTTGATGAAAATTTTAATTTAGAGGTTTTGGTTGAAAAATCCATCAGATTTTGCTCGTCTTAAAAAGAAAAAAAAAAAAAAGAAAGAAAAAAGGAAAAGAAAAAGAAGAAAAATCGAATTCGTTGTTAGACATTTACTAACCAGTTGCTAAATATGGATTCCTTCTAGGCACGGATCGAGAATATATCATCATAATTTTGATTCCTGGATGGCTTAGGAACAATTCAATTTCTATAAAAAAAAAAGAAAAAAAAAGTAAATAATAAGCATTTCCTCTATATCAAATAAAAATAATAAGTGAAGAATAATTTAATCTCTATCAAAAAAAAAAAAAAAAAAAACGAATAATTAACATTCCAGCTATCTCAAATAATAATGATAATAATGTTAGTAAATGACTAATTTTTGGTATAGTTTATGTAAAATAAATAAATAAATAAAAAATAAACTACGCACTTTTTTTTAATATTGTATAATGATAATAATAAAACAGTTTAATGCAAATTTTGCAAAAAATATTTAACTAAAGAACATTAAGTTAAATAAAAGAAGAAAAGAATAATTTTAATGAAGCAAATGTTTCATTTTTATGCATTATCAAGAGTAATATAAAGAAAGATATTGAAAAAAAAATTATTAAATGTATACAACAATTATCTGCTCTGTTAATCCCAGTAACTCAAATCACGATAAATTGGACCACTAAGCCTAACTGCATAGGTTGCTAAAATTTAAATATGAGATAATTTTAAGAGTACGTAATTTGAGCGAGCGAAAATGTGAAAGTATATTCTTAAGCATATTGAGAATGGTACTCTAGAGAAACTTAATAACATTCTGTTCATATTATGAGGTAAATTTTAATGCAAATTTCGCAAAAAAAATAATTAACTAAAGAACATTAAGTTAAATAAAGGAAGAAAATAATAATTTTAATGAAGCAAATGTTTCCTTTTCATGCATTATCAAGAGTAGTATAATGAAAGTTATTGAAAAAAAAATTATTAAATGTATACAACAATTATCTGCTCTGTTAATCCCCGTAACTCAAATCACGATAAATTGGACCACTAAGCCTAACTGCATAGGTTGTTAAAATTTAAATATGAGATAATTTTAAGAGTACTTAATTTGAGCGAGCGAAAATGTGAAAGTATATTCTTAAGCATATTGAGAATGGTACTCTGGAGAAACTTAATAACATTCTGTTCATATTATGAGGTAAATTTTAATACATTGAAATGATTTACTTGTAGCAGCTTAAGATAATTATTCAGATTAATAGTAAACACAATTCCTGATTTAACAGAAAATTTAAAATCCAATAAAAAATATATAATTAGTAAATAAAGAAATTCTTATAGAAATTCTTGATTATCCTTATACTAACGAAAATTTGTCATGTCTCTAAAATTAAATATAAGGTAATCTCATTAACAGATACCTTAAATGTATATATTTAAAACATATATTATTTGCAATATCTAAAATATGGTTAAGTATATAGCATGTTTGAATTGAAATATGTATATATACATACGTGCATGCAGTCATGTAATTAAATAAATAAATATGAACAAAAAGGCGTAAATAATTCTCCTTAAGCCTTTCATTTTCTGCGATTCCAATTGGAATAATAACATTTAAGCTTTCATTTCTTAACATCTAAAACTCTCACTGATTCAAATTGAAGAATCATGAAAAACGACAGTTTTTTGAGTGACGCAAGCGGAGGGACAAACGGGACGCTGCGAACTCATATATACGGCTAGTTTGACATCAAAGAGATTTGTAAAAGCCGACACTTAATATCTCAGCAAATATGCCATATTTTGTTCTGATCTTTTCAAAACAATCTTTTATCTTCGGTCTTAATCTATCCTGAAAATTTTACATTTCTACATGCAATATGTTTTGAGATCTGAATCTCAATTTTAAGCCAAAATGGGAAAACGGTTGGTGTAATAGACTGGAATTCTGAAAAATATCTCTAAAACGGCTCGAAGGATTTTCATATAATTAATATATGTTGTTAATAGGATCTTTCTGAATCTAGTAACGTTTTCGTTTTTTTCAGGAAAACTCTTGTTTTTTATATAAATCGCTTTAAATATGGAACTATATTACTCCGCCAATTACATGTGTTTCTTCGAGTGAAAACGCTGTTATGCGGTTTTTACTTGTGAGGTATGTGGGCTGGTTGATTGACCGACTTCAATGCAGCCAATGAATTATTTAGATTTTTTTTAACGCAAAAGTACTTTATTACATGTTTAAAATATTTATTGTATATATACTAAGTCAAATTCACTTAAATATATTTTCTCTTCTGTTATGAAAAAAATATTTTTGATTTCAAATTTTCATATTTAGTCAAAAAAATATTTAGATAATATTTTAAATAAGGAAGTATTTTGTAATTTTAGATATTCCATTTTATCATAATAATGATGAATTTACAATTTTTTAAAGTGAAAAACTTTTTAATCATTCATGAACATCGAATTTATAATAGCTCAATGATTTGCGATTCATATTCATGTATCATTCCGCGCTGGGAATGGAAAAAAACAGCAAATAGAGTTTTGGCGCCACCTATCGTTTTTTATATAAAACATACACTTCCGTAAATACATATATATATTATTTTTCTTTTTAAAAATTAAAAATCAATTTTGAAAATACAGTTAGAGTTTATTCATTTATTTATGTTTCAGACTTTAAAATGATACATATTTTAAATATTAACATAATCATTTTTTTTATTATTATTATTTAAAGCAATAATGACTAGGGGATGAAACAGTGCTTACACTGCTTATTAGAAATCGCATTATTTCATGAATTTTATTAAAATTCAGGAAAAATATGTCAAATAGCAATTATTAAAAAACACGTCAAAATAAATAAATAACATCTTTACTTTGAAACCCATTATAATGTATTTAAAAAATATTATTCTTTATTTTATTTTTTTAATTAATTAATTTCTGCATGAAAAATTATATTTCATAAATATATTTACAATTACAATAAACAAAAAATCCTCCTTTAATTTTAAATAACTATTTCTACCTGTTTCTAAACAAATTTTTTTTAAGGGGAAAGAAAATAATAATAATAATAAAGTTAAATATATATGTATATGATTTTAATCTAAACTACTAGATGGCGCCACTACATTTATTTATCTTTCTTTAAAAAAAAGAAAGAAAGAAAAAACTTTTAATTGCTTCGAAACATGTAGAAATAATTATTTAAAATTAAAGGAGGTTTTTTTTGTTTATTGTAGTTTTAAATATATTTATGAAATGGAATTTTTACGCAGAAATTTCATTTTTTTTTTAAAGCTTAACTTATATTTTCCATAAAATTTTTCTCCAGGTGATTTTATCTTATTTTTAAAATTATAGAAATGTAAAGCTTTATTTATATTTTGTCTATTTTTCCCCTAAACGTTTTATATGAAAATATATATGAAGTAATTTTTACCTGCAATTTTGATGAAAATTTAAATTGTGAATATTGGAGCATACTTAGCCTCAAAAGGGAAAACAAAATGTACAAATTTCCATTTTTAACATTTACTCGATTTTTTTTTTTTTTTTTTTTTTTTTTGTAATTGTTTAATTTGTAATTCTCTAAAAAGAAGCTTGCAAACTGTAAATTACGTAATTCTAACTTAAATTTGAAATTATCCACTTATTTTTCTTTCTTTCTTTCTTATTTTTATTTATTTATTTATTTATTTATTTTTTAAGAGTTTGAGAATCCCAGTCAATAAATTTTTCTAGTGCGAAGCTTCTCCATTTTGTTTCCAAGTGGCAGACTACGTGAAAATTTGTCAGTATGATAACGTTTGAAATACTGAATTAATTCACACTAAATTTGTAGTGTAGATTTATCTTAGAAATGTATTTGATATGTTCATTTGCCAACTTAATCTACCCCCTTGTTTCCCTGTGCTAGCACACTGAAAATTTCAAATTTACATTAGAAAGGTTTTATGAACCGATTTGCTTAATACTCTATATATACAAGCCTTCATTAATAAATCCACTAAGTCCATTAATAAATTGTAGCTGCCATTTTGAAAAAAAAATGGTGGCAACTTCATAAGAAAAGATAAATTAGTTTACCCTTCCTAGGAGCCAGAAGGACTTATTTTAATTTATTGATCAAAAACCACTAAAAAGTAATGATATCAGTTCAAAAAACCCTTAACGGCTTAAAAGTTTGTGACGCCGCTACTTTATGGCTATAAGAATTTGAAATATGAGTCTTAAAAATAATGATATCAAAATTTAAGTGACGGTTTGCAATTAGTTAAAGTATACATAGATTTTCTTATTTGATCATTTACTTTATCTTTTATAAATATTTATAATGCAAACGTAATATTTTTAACTTCAAGATCAGACAGATATATAAAATACACTCACTGATGCTTTTTCATTCGCATTTCAAATTCAAAATAACAGTTTTGGAAGGAATTATATAAAAATTCCAATGGCGCCTCGGTGTTATTTTAAAAGATATGTTTTTAGATTACATTAAAATTACTTTTGTTTTGTCTAATAAAGTATATTTACACATTTAAACAATGCTTTTAATTTTCAAATATACTGTCAAATAATTATACTTTCACTGAGTTTGCATTATAAAGTAAAATTACTTACTTCAATAAATTGATTTATCTTTTGTGTCACGCTATCCAAAAATGCAAGTAAAATTTGTGTAAATGTTTTCTTTACGTCACACTATCTCTTTGAGAAAATTTTCACTTAGTTGGATACTATGATACTATATTTTGGATAGCGTGATGCAAAAGATAAATCAATTTATTGAAATAAATAATTTTACTTTATAATGCAAACTCAGTGAAAGTATAATTATTTGACAGTATATTTGAAAATTAAAAGCACTGTTTAAATGTGTAAATATACTTTATTAGACAAAACAAAAGTAATTTTAATGGAATCTAAAAACATATCTTTTAAAATAACACCAAGGCGCCACTGGAATTTTTATGTAATTCCTTTTAAAACTGTTATTTTGAATTTGAAATGCGAATGAAAAAGCATCAGTGAGTGTATTTTATATATCTGTCTGATCTTGAACTTAAACATTTGCATTATAAATATAAATAAAAGATAAAGTAAATGATCAAATGAGAAAATCTATGTATACTTTAACTAATTGCAAAGCGTCACTTAAATTTTGATATCATTATTTTTAAGACTCATATTTCAAATTCTTATAGCCATAAAGTAGCGGCGTCACAAACTTTTAAGCCGTTAAGGGTTTTTTGAACTGATATTATAATCTACATACATTTTCCTATCGCAAAAAATAAAAAATGATGATAATGATGATAATTTAGATGATTTCACTATCCCTGTTGATGAATGAAAGGTTGTTTTACTCAATTTCGATAATAATATCAGAACCAGTTTCCCTTTTTGGGCAATTTAAGTGAATGTAATGTTTCAAATACTTTATATATATATATATATAATGTTTACAATTTGTATTTAACTAATTGTAATATTTACTCGTATAGCAATAAAAGTAATATGAAAATTATTTATATATAAAATAATATGTAAAGATGAATGTTAAATATGTGCAGTTTAGAAAACTTGTAAATGAAATAGCAGTTAAAGTGTTTTACAGTTCGTAAAAAAAAAAAAAAAAAAAAAAAAATCTGGTGTGAAACAACCAAGCGACTTCCATTACCCACTATTACATGTATTATATGCATTTTTTGGTGATATTACATGCATTTTTTGGAATTTTCCAGTAAGAGAAATTTTGTACATGTGTAAAGACATATAAAACAGAGTTTACATAGCGAGTTAAAGAAAAAGAAAAAACACACAAAAAAAGGAAGAAGTATTTTTTTAAACACTAATTTCCGAGATTTAAAACTGAACTACCTAATCAGGATGGCCGTTAATTTTCCTGTAATAACCACGTAATACATGAAAAAGGGTATCTAAAATGGATTTATGTATTCATTTTCAAGAAAAATGTTAGAGCCGTTTTTGAAATACCAACTTCTGTCAAAACTTAGTATACTCAATTATTGACCAGAAAACAATAATTACATACAAAAGGATATTTAAAAGGGAGTTAATATGGCGAGTTTGAAAAAAAGAAAATCCGTACAGCCGTTTTTAAATGAACTCAATTGCGAGACCTGAAATTGAGCTTTTTATACAGAGCTATTTATACAGGACTATCAATTTTTCTGATCTGACCAACTACATCATTTGTAAGGATATCTAATAGATTGTTTATACAGCATTTTTGAAGAAAATGTTTAGAGCCGTTTTTGAGATATGGACTTACGGTTCTAATTCCGGTTTCCGATGACCGAGAAAGAAATGGATATATATTACAATTTTCAAGAAAATCATTAGAGCCGTTTTTAAGATAACAACTTTTACCAAAGTTTACCAAAACTTTTACCAGGTTACGCAGTCTTCTGAGTAGGAGAGGAGCGAAGAATCCGTAGACTAAATACTGGGGCTGTGGAAGAGATAAGCATATCAAGCGAAGCTGCCCACTGAGAAAAACTAAAAAAAAAAAAAGTACCCAGAAGTCCTTTGAAATAAGTCATCGGAAACAAGCTCTACATGGAAATGAAGATGCCTTGTCGCGGGAGCCCTATCCAGAAAAGATCCTGACATAAAGCCAAAGTTCAAAGAAAGGTCGAGCAACAGACCTGCCTGGCAGGACATTTCAACATTTAGTACCATTATGAAATTTCACAGAAACAGCATACTTTACAGGAAATGAGAGTCTGACGATGGACGGAATTTCAAGAGGAAAATCTTACTAATTAGACTGAAGATTCCAGACGCTCTGGAGCAGCTGCATAGCAGCCCTGCCAGAAGTCGTTTTGGAGTGAAGAAGATTCTTTAGAAAGTCCGCGAACGTTTCTACTGGTGCAAGGCAAGGGAGTACGTGAAGATATGTTGCAAATATTGTCAGGCTTGTGAGGCACGTAAAGGCGGCACTGTGCGGCTTTAAAATTTTCAAGTGGCCGGGACTTGGAAACAAAATGGCAGGTCACGTTCGCAAACAAATATATTAAACACACTTGTGAGATAAGTACAAATTTAGTTCGATTTAATTCAGAATCTCAAAAGCCATCGTGTTGAAAAATGAAGTGGCGCCATTTGGATCAAAATGGTGGAGCAAGTTGCTTAGTGATCTAATCCAAGATATTTGTAAGATAAGTCCACTGTCTAACTTTGGTTGGAATCAATTCAGTATTTAAAAAGTTAACGCGATGAAAATTTATCAAGTGACAGAATTCACGTGAATGCAAATTGGAAGCAAAATTGTGGAGAAAATTGCCCACCCATAGAGTAAATATTATGGAAACATATGAATACCAGTGGAAAGCTAGAATCTTTAGTTAATGTTTGGTAAAGTAATTGTATTGATTCCATCAACCAAATACATTTTAACACCAATTTTGTTTGAAAAAAAAAATCCGTACAGCCGTTTTTAAAGGAACTCAATTGCGAGAACTGAAATTGAGCTATTTATACAGAACAATTTATACAGGACTATCAATTTTCCTGATCTGACCAACTATATCATTCGAAAGGATATCTAATAGAGTGTTTATATAGCATTTTTGAAAAAAATCTTTAAAGCCGTTTTTGAGATATGGACTTACGGTTCCAATTCCGGTTTCCGATGACCGAGAAAGAAATGGATATATATTACAATTTTCAAGAAAATCATTAGAGCCGTTTTTAAGATAACAACTTTTACCAAAACTCAATTATTGATCGGAAAACAATAATTACATATAAAAGGATAATTAAAATGTGTTAATATGGCGAGTTTGAAAAAAATCCGTGCAGCCGTTTTTAAAGGAACGCATTTGCGGGACCGGAAATTGAGCTATTTATACAGGACGCCTATCAATTTTTCTGGACTAACCAACTATATCATTCGAAAGGACATCTAATAGAGTGTTTATATAGGAAATTTGAAAAAAATCTTTGGGCCGTTTTTGAGATACGGACTTGATGTCCCACTTCCGGGTTTTCAATTTTCACCAAAATTTGGTGTAAATTCGCCTGTATACCGAACCTGTATCAATTCTGAAATTTCGTTGTTCTATCTTTATTATTTTCGGAGATGATAGCCATAAGATTCCGCACATACACATACACTGATCAATTGCCATAAACTACTTTTTTGGACTCAGGAGGGCATAACACGTATAAATCAAGCGAAAACTCGATATCAAATTTTTGACTGAATACAATACTTCTATTACCTACGGTAGTAGGGTAACGGAAGTTTAAAAAAAAAAAAAAAAATAAATAAATAAAAAAAAATCTGTTTAAATAATAAAGATTTATAAATTTAATAATTTATATTTTTAAAACCAATCATTTCAATAATAAACGAAATAATACATAGAAATATTAAAATTGAGTTTGTATTTAAACTTAATTAATAACAATAAATTACTTTCCGAAAATGAACTCTATGTAATGTACCGTAAAATGTTGAAAGAATCTCCTAGTGTAGCGTCATCTATGTGCAAAATAAAAAGAAAACCTCACTTTAGCTTGTCTGTTTATTTGTTTATTGATAACATATACATCAGATTTGTATGCTTGACTCGTAGTCCGCTTGTAAATATTCGTCAGATAATTACAGATAGCACATGACAGAATTACAATACGAAGAAATGGAAAAACACCCAGGCCCAGCGTGGGAATTGAACCCGCTCTCCTGCGGTCGAAGGCGATTAGCAGTGTGGTGACACAACCGGGGAGGAGCAGTGTGGTGACACAACCGGGGTGGGCCCACCCTTTGTGTGGTAACACAACCGGGGAGGGCCCACCCTTTAGCTTAATATATAAAACACCTTACTTGTTTGCTTTATTATATTGTAAAAGCTTTTCACTGGAGGGCCCTCTGCTTCATCAGTGCGTTTTGCTGTAGTGGATAGTGACTGTTTTCTTCCTCTTCATCTTCACCTGTAATTAGGCGGCGACACTGTTCCGGCCGACTCGTGGTCATTTATGGCATTATGGTTATGAATTATTTGAAATGTTTCTCTAAAAAAAAACGCATATAAACAGGGTTATTATAATCAGCGATTTTGGTGACGTCATTAAATCCTATATTGATATTGCTTTCCTGATAAGTTCTAGCAGGGGTAGTGGTGTTTTTGGCGTATTTTATATCGCTATGATGTTCTTTTAAACTTATCTTTCGCTTTGTAACACCTACATAGCAGCCTATTTCGTTGTTCTGGTATTTGAAGGGGATTTTATAAATGCCGGCTGTTTCGAGGGGGGGAATTGAGTCTTTATCCTTCCTTATGACTTAAAATATATTGGGATTAGGTTTAATTGGTATATTTATATTTAATTTATTGGCTGCATTTGTTATTTTATTGGTGCTTCCTTGGTTATAGGGGGTATTATAGGTAAATTTCGGTGGAGATATTTGACGATTCGGTATTTGATTTAGTTTTTGGATTCTTTTCTTATAAAGTTTTTCGACTAGGTTTTTAGGGTATCCCGCTTCAATAGTTAACCTGTTTAGAAATTTAAGTTATTTGTTTAAGTCGGATTTATCGGTACATATAAAAATCGCGTGGTTAATATAACTTTGCATAGCATTATTTTTATTATTTTAAGAAGTAATTTTAAGAATACCTTACATTGAATAGGTTTGATTTTTTTAAGACGTAACAGCAGCGTTCAAAGCAAAGACCCCATTTTTAAAAAGTTGTTAATGATTAATATAGTAAGATAATAAAAAATGACACTTATTTTATTGGAATTGAGTTATATAATTAAAAAGTATAATTAATGAAAATAGGAAGTTTATTAGAACGAAATTGTTCAATAAGTTCTAAAATGGGAAAATTCATTAAAAAGTGTAAGTCATAATTTTTAATCAATTTAATAAGTTTTTCTGTAAATATATATATATATATATATATATATAACTAACAAGACTGTTATTATTTGCGTCTCAAGTACTTATAAACATTTATTTTTACTTTCTCCAAAGGAACAAAGTATTGGATTCGTGAAATTTTCTGACCTTCGATTTTTGAGGGATTTTATTTATTTATTTTTTTTTTTTATGTCTAGAAAACGATATGACCATTTTTGGAAAATGTCTGTCAGTGTGTAGACAATGTTTTGTGGAAGATGTAACACACGAATCATTGGACTAAATTCAAAATAAGTTTATATTTAATTGGACCTTGGCTTAAGATGGTGCTGATGGCATTGCCATCCCTTTTTTATTATGGTAGTATAAGACAAAAATTCGTATCAGTTTGCGCACTTATAATTACTTTTAACGAATTATTGAGAAAATAAAAGAATTATTTAAATTGTTAATATTCATCTAAGGGGAAAAGCTTGTGTATTTAGAAACATTGCTTCTCTCTCGGGAAACGTGCCCCCCCCCTTCCCCTCAAAGTGGCGTATTATTATTATTATTATTATTATTATTATTTTAAGGCAACATATTTAATATAAATAAGTGAACCATGTACCTATAATAGTGGAAAACAAACTTCTCGATTAAAATAAGATGCATTCCGTCTATAGGGCATAAAGTGAGCTTTCTTTCGATGTTTAGTGTTATATTTCTCTGAGAAGAAAATACCCTTCATTCATCATGGAATACACTTTTATTAAATAATAAATTATTTTTTTTAATGAAATAGTAATTTAACTACAAAATAATTTTAATAATATGTACTGAATTAATTTGCACAGGACAAATTAGAAGAAAGTTTTGTAATGGATATAACACGTTGATTTTTTCTTATATATGTGTGATATAAACCATATGAACTTATTCATTCATATTTAATTCACGATGAAAAAAATATCTTAAACACAAATCTACTTGCACCCCACACTTCCTTTCTTTTTTAAAGAAAGGATGAAAATGTTATAATACTTAAATATCAAACTGTGTATTGGAATTTATTTTAATTGAAATTTATTATTATCTACCTGAAATAGTAATATGCAGTAGTCAATTATAAATTAATCCTTTTAATCTGCATGCTAACACAAATAATTCATTATTTTATATTTCTTAAAAATACTGTATATTCCATACCACAAATTTTGAAAAAAATACACAAGTGTATTTTATCTGTAATAAACAACTCATTAGTCAGATATCAGTAGCATAAAAAGAAGTTTATTTCAGATTGAAAAAAACATATTTAACAAAGGTACATTAGGATCAATAAAAATTTAATTATAATACTATTGTCAAAGAACCTAATTCTTCCTATAATTCCTTATCAAGCGTAATATAATAAAATATATTACAAAATTCCATAAATTTTCACAACAAATAACTGCTGTATTATTAACGGTAACTTAAATCACGTTGAAATCGGCCACTATGTCTAATTACACAGGTTGTTAAAATTCAAGTGTGAGATAATTTTACCCGAAAGTAATTTGCGCGACTGAAAATGCGAAAGCATATTCTTAAGCACGTTGAGAATGGTACTCTAGAGAAACTTAATAATATTATGTTCTTATTGTGAGGTAAATTTTAATGAATGAAAATCTTTTACATGAAGTATCTTAAGATAATTATTTAGATTTGTAGAAAAATTCCCCATTTTAAGGCAAGGTGAAAAGGAAGAAAAAGTAAAGTTAGTAAAAGAGGAATTATTGTTTTAGTTTTCCTTATGATAACGAAAAATCGACACGTTTCTAAAATTAAAGGGAGAGTATTTTCTTTTAGAGATGGTATAAATGTATATTTGAATATGTATATTTAACATTACGTACATATATCTATTATCTTATATACATAATATATAAATATTATAGTTAATCGCACACTATGTTTCTTACTTTCCATTTATCAATTTATATATTATTATTATTTATTTATTTATTTATTTTACTTACTTATACAAAGTATACAGAAGTATAGTAATCCCGATTTGCGAAATTGGTTTCGTATTTTGCATAACTCAAAAATGAATAATCGTAGAATGTTGCACATTTGTATGTGTAACAGTTATAATGTCTAGCTGTACACTTGCAACTTTGGTTTTAATACAAGCTCCCGTTTTAGAGATATCAACAATTTTACAAACATTTTCGTGACGTCTGTATGTAGGTAAGTGTGTGTGAGTGTATCTCCCATAATACAAAAACGGTTGGACGTAGAACGTTGGAAATTGGTACATACGTTTGTTATAAGATCTAGTTGTGCACCTTCCTTTTGAACTTTATATGATTTTCCGTTTTGCAGACATTTGGGAAAATTAGGTTCTTAATGACCAAAAATACAAAGTTTTGGGCCATATGTATCCCGCATAACTCAAATCAAAAACGGTTGGACGTCCAATGTTCAAATTGGTATATAGGTTTGATTAAATATCTTGTTGTGTACCTCACTTTTTGGACTTTATATCATTTTCCCTTTTGGAGACATTTAGGAAAATTAGGTTCATAATGACCAAAAATACAAAGATTTTGGCCATTAAATATAACCTACCATCATAGAGTTTTCAAAAGAAGCTAATGATAGAGCTAGTAATGATATTGTTATGAAAGTTAAAGACATTTTTGCGTGTTGAAAGTAATTTCTAAAGGTTTTTGTCAACGAATGCATTTTATTTAATGAATATTCAGCCCATAGACATAGTACGTAATTTTATTGTTGTGAAAGTTCTCGAATTTTAGCCTGTCGAAACTGATTCTATGCTTTAAGACAGAAATAGGTTCTAGTTGACGAATGTTTTTTATTTAGTGAATATTCAGTCCGTAGATAGAGCCTGTAATGATATATTGATAAAAAACGTTGTCGATAAAAAACGTTGTAGAAAGTAATTCTTCAAGAAATAAGCAAGTTCCAATCGACAAATGCAATTGTCTTATCTTTGTAATTAATATTTAGTAAACAATTGAATAGATCTCTTTTTAGTAGTGCAAAAATTAATATTCTTGAAACAATCCAATGAAATGAGCATTTTTACTACAGAAATCAAATAAACATTGTTAAATGCACCGCAGAGCATAAATTTCGCTAAATCAGGAACAAACGAATATTTCGAAGTCTGAATGAAATTTGAATTTATCGAAAGTATTGTCAGTGGTTTATGAAATTTTCAAGGTATTTCTGCGCGAGAAACGAATACGTCATTACAAAATTTCCAGAACTAGACTTCTATTGAGGTAAAGTTTCCAAATTTTGTAAATCCTTTACTACCATTTTTCGCCACATTTGAAAGCCTAATTTTACGATAAATCAAATCTCACCTTCGTGAAAATGAAAACTATTTTATCTGTTTCCACTCTTACTGTAATATTATGCAGAAAGTAACACTTAAAGATATAGGCAACTTCTAGTCTACAATCATTAACAATTTTTTTTTTTTTTTTTTTTTTTTAAAGTTTTGAGAGTCTTTTATAGAACTTTCGAAGAATTTAGTTCTTCGCAATAAACCAATGAAATTTTCCAGAATATTTCAGATCTCTCTTACTATTGAAGTTAGCGATTCCGAACTTTAGCAACCCTAAACTACAAATTTTCGCCAAATTCGTTCGCCAAGTCACCAAATTCGATGTCTGGACCAAAATCTACGCTAAGTGCAGTATGGCGAGATTAGCAATAAATTTGGCGGCAAATGTTGTTTTAGGATAGACAGAAACCCTTCTCAATTTTAACAAGAGTTAATTATTTTAGTAAAACCTTATCTTTTACTGATACTAATTTTTGCCAAAGATAAAAAAAACTGGGCCGTCTATACTCGAATGATTTTTATTATACTGTACGCTGTGCATTTGCCAATGAGATATTCTGTAACATGTCGTTAGGTACTATTCCTGAAAAAACTAGTATATTTCTCTCGGCGGCATCTATAATCTCGTATTATAGTGATTTTTTGGTTCGAATGGCAGTTATTTATTTATTTATTTATTTTTTAAGGGGTGCTCGTTTACTGGAACCTGCCTGTTTATTTATGATTCAGTTACCTCACACAAAACTGTCAATGTTTCCATAATATATATATATATATTTCTATGGTTGTAGAAGAAAGTCATGTGGTGCACACATCAAATTATTATTATTATTATTATTATGTTATTTTTTTAAATAAGATTTTTTTTCGTCTTTTTATAATAAATCATTAAATATATTAATATTACATGATGTTTAATTTTAATGTTACACTAATTTTGATTTGTAAAATATGCTATAAATGATTATTTGGTTTTTTTGTATATACTTGACTTTCTAATTTTTCTAATGAATGTTCTATTAATTTTTAATATAATAGTCTCTTTAATACATTTTGTGTTTTTTGAATTCCAGAGGTACGAGATATTTTAAATTAAATAGCTTACATATATTAGTGAATTAAAAATACATGTATTGACTACCGCTTTGCAAACACCAACTGTGGCAAGACCATTATAAAAGCATTTCAGACGGCAAATAAATTATGATGATGATAGCTTTCAAAGACTGCGTGTGAATAAAATGGACACTAATTGTACACAATAATGGACTCGAACTCTTCTCTGGTAATAAATTTAGAAAAAAAAAATAGTTATCTGCATTTCAGATCAAAAAATCTCATTCTTTATTAAGAGATACTCGAAAGTGAATTCTATAACGTTAAATTAGCTATCTTCTTAACTACGTTCTACTTAGCCGCGATCTCTATTTGAAAACGTTTTTTTGTTTTGACCCTACACCGTGAAAACAAATCCTATTAGCATTGCATTGCTTCTGTTTAGCGAAGACTTTATTTTTTCAATGTAATACAGTATTTTTTAATCAGAAATCTGATTTTCAACGAATTAAAACGAGTTTGGATATAATAAGATACATTAGATAAGAGCAGATATTAGACATAGCTATTAAAGCAGATATTAGAGCAGACATTAAACATTTTTCATCTAATAGAAAAACGAGGGAGGGAATCCTTTACAACTTTTAAAAGGTCAAGAAACATTCATCAGGCCACCATTGAATCCGATCATATGGTGGCATTAACATAGAAAAAAATTCTGTCTGCTAATTAAAAGCTTTTTCTTGCGACTAGGGTTTGAAAAAAAAAAAAGTCAAATATGATGAAAATGGACAACTACAAATTCTGAAATCAATACAGATAGCATTAAATTTGAAGAATAGGAATGTCTCAGTTATGATGAAAATGTTGGATTGTAAAAATTCCATAACTTTCACGACCATGTTTTAACAACATATTTCTGAAATGTGGAATAAATTTATTGAGTCAACAAACTAAAATGCATATTCAAACTGTTAAAATAGAAAACAAAACATGATTAAATTTTTAGACAGGTGATATTTTCGCTCCTGCTATTACTCGTATGCAATAATACCATGCCATGTCTGATAGCTGTAGAAAATAACAAGTTTCAAACATTTTAAACGATTAACACGTTGAGCGCCACGCTAATTCTTAAAATCCATTAAAATTCCACAATGATTCCTCCTGCAATAAATGAAAATTAAGCAAATTTTTAATAAATTTTCAATCATTAAATGTAAACGCTCGACACTGCTCTTTGAGTGTGAGAGAAAAACGCCATTTCTGTGGTGCTTTCTTATTATCTCACATAACTGTGCTGCTTGTTTACAACAAAACTATCATTTAATTTATTCTTGCATTTTTTTTTTTTTTTTTTTTTTTTTAAATAACAATTTAAAAAAAAACTCCTTAATGTATTAAAAAGGGTATTTATTGTTTTAAACCTATAACGAGTCAAGAGAAATATTTATTAGACGTTACTTTTTGAGATATTCCATATTAAGAACGCCTCCCATATAAGGACGATTTTTCGCAATACGCATAAAACCATTAAATTTAGAGTTAATTACATTTATAATATTTAACATCTTCAGTGATACAAAACTAAAAAGTGAATTGTACTAAAATTTATTATGTTAATTCTTTTGAAATGTATGTTTCAACAGTTTCATAAAATTATTTATTGACTGTTTCGAAATAAAGCATTTTTAAATTTTTAAATATTTGATCGAAAAATTTTTTTAAATTATGTATCAAACTACATTGTTATTTAATTCCAAATAATATATATGTGTGTGTGTGTGTGTGTAAATTTAAACATTTATGAGTAATAAATGTTGAAAATATAAATACAAATAAATATTTATGATATATTTAAAGTTTCCCTAATATCGCGACGAAAAATAGATATGAAATGTCTTTTAAATTTTTGGTCATATATTTTCTTGTCATGGGCATAAAATTTTATATACAGACAAGGAAATAATATACTAGTTCCAGTTTTTTATATCTTCCAACTGAGAAGTAAGATACTCTTGAAAAAGAATGTCCCACTAAATCTTTCCGCACGTCAAAATTTTCTAAAGCATTTGAAATCTTTGAACAAAGGTTTGTTCAAAGCATATTTTATTATTATCTTATACTCCTAGCATGAAAAGTGAAATCTTCACGTAGTGTTTTGTGATTCAAAGCAAATAATATAATAAATAAATAAATAAACATATTTCTAATATTTTATACTTTAAATTTGCTTTAAACTTCTGTTTGAGTATCAGTAAAAATTATTTTTAAAATAATGCAGTATCATAAAATTTAAATGTGTCTTCCCGATTCAATATTATATTTCTTATTACCATGTTTTTATTAACTTCGATTCTTGTTTGTTTGTTTGTTTGTGTGTTTGTCTGTGTGTTTGTCAGGGACAAATCTTGCAATCGATTTTTAACTAACTTTCCGACTAGCTAGATATTTGAAATTTTCAGGACAGCTCATAACAATTTGACAATACATTTTTCTAATAATTTTAGTCAACTATTTCAAGTCCCACGGCCTTCGGCAGCGTTCATATGATTCAACAGAAAATTTATTTAACTAACTTCCCGAGTAGCTAGACATTTGAAACTTTCAGAATAGTTCAGAATACTGTGAAAATGTTTTAAAAAAATATTTTTATCCAATTGCTTCGGGACCCTGCTGCCTTCGGCAGCGTTTCCAGTACAAAGCTTGCAATCAACTTTTAACTAACTTCCCGGCTAGATAGCCATTTGAAACTTTTATAATAGCTCAAATGACGATAGCAAGGAATTTGTTTAATACTTTTATCCAATTGCTGGGGTTCCAGCTGCCTTCAGTAGCGTTTATATGATTCAACAGAAAATTTAAAAACATGGTTTATATATATATTTTTTTTATCTTATAATTATTTCTACATAATTTCTATATAATTATTTCTACATAAAACAGATAAAAAGTAAAATTTAATAAAAGGTAAATCCTTAAAATTTATCCAGAACTTACCAAATCCTGTGTTTTTATTTCCTTGTTCATCATTCTATATTTATTAAAAATTTTGATATTCCCGAAATATTTTAACTTCCACTTTTTAACATATTTAGGAGTTTTAAATTATAAGGAATTCGAACATCTCAAATTTAAAGTAATAAACGCCAGTTTATTGGTTTGTTAGTCAGTGCAATCACAAAACTGAATCATATTAAAAAGATCACAACAGTGTAAAATATCATTTATGATAGTAGCATGAAAAGTCTTGAGATTATAAAAAATTTGCTTAACAAAAATTCTTAAGTTCGTCTAAACGAAAATATTCCACAACCAGAAGGCTACGTCCGCTTCGCTGGTCACTATATTTAAATGAATTTTCGAAAGAATTGAATTAATATTTATTTTTTTACACCGCATTATAGACAAAAACTTAAAAAAAAAGAAAAAAAAAAGAAAAAGAAACTGAAATTCCTCTAAACCTCGCTTCGGGTACCCGCTGTCTACGGCAGCTCTTTTCCCGCCCGCACTGCATCAGGTCTAGGTTTCCCATGCCTGCAGTGAGATCTTTCCCGGGCACTTCAATCTGGATATTTATCGACGACAGGGGGGATCTGCTACTATTTAAGAACTACGATTTTAAAGATGACTGCATCTCAGCATCTATTAAATATTTTAGTTTTGAACCACGTATTTTACAGCACATGCTATTTACACTATATTACGATTTGATTCCGATCAATGTAATAAAATAAAATAAAATAAAAAGTAGATAAAAAATATATATATATAGATACATAAACAAATAAATTTTAATCAATTTAATCCTTTTTACTATGTATATACTACCATTTTTCCCGATAAATACAGTAAATAAAAAAAAATGAATAAATAAAAGTTTTTTCTTTTAAAGGAATTATTTAAAAAATAAAATAAGAAGTTGTTCTACTGTAAAAAAAATAAACATAACTGTTATAAATAAGTTTTTTAATTTAAAACTAATTATACTTAATTTTTTCTACTGAATTACGATTTTATTTTCAATAAATATAACAATAAAAAAAACATCGCCTTCAAATGAATGTATTAAATAAAAATAAGTTGCGTAAAAGCCGTTGCTAAGATACGCAGACGATTGAAGCAAAAGAATTAAATTTATGAAAAATGAAGCATTAAAGCAATATTTAAAATCGAAAAAACATTAATTTAAAAAATTCAAATTCGAAATTCGAAAAAATCTCAATGCGGTGCACACCTGCAGGGTCCCAGATACCTATATGCCAAATTTGGAATCTCTGCGATTAGTAGTGTGAGCACCAGAGCGCAGACAGACACACACACACACACACAGACACTTCTCTTTATTTATATAGATAATGCAATGATGTAGAGAGAAAGATCAGTATTTTGGATAAAAATACGATCTGCAAATTTTTGCTCAGATGATATAACGGAGTTGATAGAAACTAAAGTGTAAAACTGACTCCGATAAAATTTCGTAACAAATTATCCTATATAAATCTAATTGGGTGGGGGGAGGAGTTAGACTAGAGAATGGGGCATTTTAGTCTCCGAATGTGACTGGTTAATAGTTGTTTTGCTATAACCATATACATAGTACGAACTATAGCAGAAATTTATGACAAAAAATTAAAAACTGCGAATTGCGAACAATTCAATAAATAAAAATAAATAAATACATAAATAATCCAAAAATTTAATTGCAGATATTATTAGTTAAATCTTCTGGGAGACTTAACTATTTTTAATTGTACGTGGTGAAAATTAATTTATTCACTTAATTTTAGAACCATGTTTATACATATATTTTGTAAAATAAAATTATAGTAAATAATATATACAGTAAAAGTTAATAGTTATATTGTAGTAAAATGATTATAGTAATAGCAACTTAATGGTTATATAAGTAAAAAAGTATATATCAAAATAAAATATTTAATTATTTTAAAATCTAGCCTATAAAAGTAGATCAGCATATATTAAAGGATATAGCATTATTATTTAGAAAATTTATTAATAAGATTTAAATGTAATGTATCTGTTATTTTATTTATTTTTTAAACTTTTCTTAATAAGAAGATGGTTTTGCAATGTTTTAAATTTTAGTCCAATTTATTTACACTGACTGATTTTAATTAGAGCATGTGTTGATGTCAAACAGTGTTCTTAAAATAATATTGGAACAGTAATTTCTGCCTAAATGAAATAAAATAAATTTTGATTTTTTTGTATATTTGAAAGGAAAAAAAAAATCTTACTTTTTATCATGAAATATGTTTGGAACATAGAAAAAACAGATGAAAAACTATGAATAAATAAACATTTAAATATTAAACAAATTTTATCAATTTATTACAAAAGTGCATGGATAAACATTTCCTCTCTGTCTTATAAAATAATAATAATAATAATAATAATAATTTTTAGATTAAATACAGCAATATTTGTTTTCGGAAATACATTTCTTATTTGTTCGGCTTGTGTGGAGTGCTGGTTATCAATAATAGCTGAATTTTCTAAAGAAAATTAAAATTCAGATCGAATCATCATGTCAAACTCCTAACTCTAAATTTTTATCAAAATTTTTTCAGCAATTTCCTAAAAAAACACATCTACTATATTTCAGTCCAGGTGAAATACAGATTACCTTCTCTGACTCAGGTAAGTCAGCATGTTTTTTCATCTCAAGAAACTTCTAACACTACTTATTTTCTTTTTCTTTTTTTTCTTTTTTTGTTTTTTTCTTTTTAGAAATCGTTCCAAAATTATCCAAGAAAAGCAAGTTTCTGCTGTATATTTCCCAGGTGGTGTGAGTGTTACCAGTGAACTTTAATTATCCAGATCATAGGGGTATTTTAGATTTTTATCAAAATTAACAGAGTATTGTCGAAAAAAACGGTATAGTTTCCATTTTTTCCGGCGAAGAACAGGTTACCTTGGTTATATATCTATATCTGCCTACATATATAGGGGAGACCCGGGTACCTAGGGCCACGTTTTTTCAATTCCCAAAAACAGAGCCCTTGACCTGTTTAAAATTATCAAACTGATATGTACATATCATTAGGACTAATTACTTCCAATTGGGATTAACATAAATACCTAAAACAATAAATTCCGACAAATAGAAGGTTTTTAAAAAAACTTGGCCCTAGATACAACACTCTCATTGTACCTGGGGCCAGACCTCATTGTACCAAGGGCTATTCTCTCAAATTTAGATTTCACTTTGTAATTAATAGAAAATAAGCATATAAACATGTATTTTATAAAATAAACAATATCAAGTAATATATTTATTTATCATAAAATAATTATCATGTTTTTGCCTTAATTTGAAACACGATATTTTTTCCTGTGGGATATTCTAACAGACTGTTTTTTTTCCCCCTTCATTTTTTTTTTCTGGAATGTCTCTTGGATTTTTAGATCTTTCTGGTTTTCGGTCACATCTTTTAGGTAAAGGTTTTGCTTAGGATCGTACCTGTTAAAGCATGACACACGAAAAGATGTTAGATGTTGAAGGTTACGAAATTTCAACAGGACACGAAACAGAGACATCCAGTTCTATCATTGTTGGTTCACTTTCTTCCTGGAAATATTTTTTTTTTTAATTTATGGAAGGATCGTGTCTTTCAGTCACATTTGAACTTAAATATTCATCCTCAGTGAATGTGTTTTGATTCATTGGCCATATGCCGGATACACGAAAGCCTGATAGAATGTTTACAAGAGTAAAGGCCGCCGGATTGGACTTGCCAACATCTTCAGCAACGTCATATATAGTGATTGGTGTACCAGGGTTTGCCAGCACCTAATTACTATAGACTGTAATGTGTTCCTTAACACTTTCGCGACCACTGGCGTAGATTCACGTCATTTGAAAATGTAAAACTCCACCAGTGGCCACTTATTTTTCAATTTGTATGTTATTTGTTTCTAAAAAATATACACAATATTCATATTTCTACAATCAATATACTATGGATGCAAATACTTTGATTAGAGAGAGTATGATTATAATGCATATCCATTTATAATATTAACGTGAATACGAAAAATTATGCTTTAAAAAATTGTAACTTATGAGAAAAACGCCCACAGGTGGACCTTACTGTCAAAAAGACAAAAACATGCGGCTGCGAAAGTATTAAAAGGTCCAAACTCACTGGCCCTAGGTACAAGGCAGCTATGTGGCCCTAGGTACAAGGCAGCTATGTGGCCCTCGGTACAAGTTTTGGTAACTTCATTCAAAATGATGTCCACTAAAAAATCCACAGGCAGAGAGGACTATTTAAATATCTCATTTATTGCTCAATATAAATAGCAAAATTATACACTAGAAATGAAAGAAAAATATTTGACTTGCCTTTGTGAAATAGCAAAAGAGATGAGCTGCAAAATTTTACTTCAAACCATGTAAATTCGTTTTCTACGTGTAACTTGTCAAACCTTTCTCCTCAAAAATTCCAAAGTAGTTGTAAAAGTAGCAATTGGTGTTGTTACTTGCCCAACTGAGTATTAAAACTTAAAATTAAATATTATTCAAATAAAGTGGGGTGGCCCTAGGTACATGATGGCCCTAGGTACACGTGTCTCCCCTATATATATATATCATTTTAGCGTTTATCAGTCCACAAAGGTCTCTTCTAGATGATTCCAATCTGCCCTGTTTTCTGAAATTCTTCTCCCTTTCGCTCTTCCTAAACTTCACAAATCCATCTCCCCGACAGCACTGCGGTCTCTTCTTCAGTCTTTTATTATCTCTCGGTATCCAAAATACGATTTTTGTGATCCATGATTTCTCCTGACAATGTGCCCAGCCCAACTCCACTTTAATTTCTTAACTCTACAAATGATATCAGTATCTTTGGTTTGCTCCTTAGTCCATGTGTTTCGCTTTCTGTCTGTTCGGGTGAAACCTAATATGCATCTCACCATGCTTATCTGGATTGTATGAAGCCTTTGTATAGTTTTACATAGTAATGTCTAAATTTCTGAAGCATAAGTTAATGCAGGCAAAGTACACTGATCAAAAACTTTTCTTTTCAAAACAATTGGGTGATCGTTTTTGAATATAGCGCTGTTTCTTCCGAATGATCTACATTCAAGTTTAACTCGGTGATTAATTAATTCAATGATGATCTCTTTCATCTTAAAGACTTGTACCGTTAACACAGAATTAAACGCTGAATTTAAACTACTTTCGAAGTACAGTACAAATCCTCATACTAATATATTACACTAATTTGCACATTTTCTGATTTAAATACTTAAGCGAAAATTACAATATTTATAAAATTTAAAAACTTTTAAGCATTTTTTTTTTTCATTATTTTTCTTTTTTTTCATTTCTTTCTTTTCTTTTCTTTTTTCATTCTTTGATTCTTTTTTTTTTTTTTTTTTTCCTTTTTTAAGGAAATGGGATTACTCCAGTTTATTTTTTCATATAAACTAGAAATTGTTTTAATAATATATTTAAGAACTAAATATTGTTAAATTTGCAAATAAATAAATAAAATAAAATAAAAAATAATTTCTGCAATTATACAGCAAAGTAAGCACACTATGTACGCAAACACGCTTAATTATAATAATAAAAAAACAGGAATCTCAAGCAGCACATTAAATAAAAAAAATTGAAAAGAAACAATAAAGTGAAAGATTTTTCATATAATTAAATTCCAAAATGTAAATTAAGTATGTATTAAAGAAAACCAACAGTTAAAAAATATTTTTACATTATTTTAAACAAATTAAAAATTATTGATATCCTATTAACTAAAGATGAATTTTCAAAGACTTATTATTCCGTTTTTAATATTTATTTAGATAATCAACAACGCATAAAGCATAATTGGCGGGAAGAAACCTTTTCAAAATGGTAGTTTGACTATATTTTATATTTAATTATGTTTTTATAGAAAATTAAAAAAAAGAAAAAAAAAACTGTCCATTTATTTAATAATTGGTTTATTTTAGCGTATTTACTTTAATTAATTAATTTAAAAAAAATTTCCATTTTTAAATTGAAATTATTACGAAAATTATTTAAATTTATTTTGAAAAGGACAAACACTATTTCTTTTCCTAATAATATATAATTAATCATCAAAATAAGAATAATATACAATTAAAAAAAAGAAAATATAAATAATAAAAGTTAAATATATTTATAAACTGCATAAAAAAAGTAGACGGACACTTACTTTTAATAATTTAAAGCCGTTTATTTCTTTAATTAGAGATATGAGGTTCATTTCTCTAATATAATTATATTCTTGAGACATCATATATTATTATTTTTTGGATATAGATTCAATCCTTTTGAATTATGTAGTGGAAAAATTCAGGAAACAAAAATGGTGCATATTTGCACTGTAATTTTTCTTTAAAAAAGTATACGGACACATCTTGTATCTCTAAAATAAAACGTTTTTAGTAAGGGGTTCGTCTCCCATTTGCTTTAATAAGTTCGTATACTCTGTTAGGCATCGAATCAGTGAGATTCTGAATCTTTTTTTGACAGAAAATGTCCCAAATATTTGTAAGAGCTTCTTTGAGCTGGTGAATTTATTCATACTGGAGTCCACCCTCATAAATTTTATGAACAAGTATAGCTCAAATGTTTTCTACAGGATTTATATCCGGACTTTTGGATGGTCAGGGTATAACATTGAAGTTGTTCTCATGAAACCATTTTTTAACGTTGTTAGCGGTGTGTATTGGCGCTCCATCTTGTTGGAAAGTCCAGTTTTCTTCTCCAAGCTCACACGCAAATGGCAAAAGCTCACTGCTTAGTGTTTCAATGTAATCTTTGTGAATCTGCTTCTTGCTTAGGAACATTAAATTACCATATGGAACATTACCATAGCCAACAGCTAGCCACACCATCACGCCACCAACAACAACTTGCCGAGTAGAGTACGCTTCGCCTTCTTCCTCCAAACTGTGCTAATATAATTGATCTGGGCCGTCTTAATTAATTTTTTTATCATCTGAAAAAACTACAGATATCCATTCTGTAGTCCAAGACATATGGTTTTGAGCCCACGGTAGGCGTTCTGTCACGTGGTGATCCTTCCAGCATGGATGATGTTTTCTCTTCTTATATTGAAAGAGCTCTGAGTGCTTAATGTAGTTATAAATTGTCTGAGAAGTTACGTTAGTAATTTCTGTGCTTATTTGAACTCTGGGAATTGATGCTCCAGTTTTTTTCAGCTCAGTAAAAATTTTTCTTTGGTCTCTAAGCGAAAGTTTCTTTGGCCGGCCACTCTTTTTCTTTACGCTATGGGCTTCAGGAGCACGTAGAAAATCACCGATGCTACTTTTGCTTATTAGAAGTAGCCTACCAATTTCTCTGACTCCTTTATCAACAGTTTTCAGCGCTATAATCTGTCTGGTAATCAATGGAATTCCTTTGGCATGGCGCATTCATCTCCAAGAAATTTAACTACGTAAAACAATTTTGTCAAGCACGTTAGCAGTTGACAAAATGTCAAATGTACATGTACATGCAAAACTGGTATTCCGCAAGAAACACCAACTTAGATAATTGCAGTTTTTGACCAGTGTCCGTCAACTTAAAAAAAAATAATAATATATTGTGCAAAGGTATATCTTTTCTCTTTTCTGAATTTCCCTACATTAAAATTATAAATAATTGAATACTTTTATTTGTCTGTCAAAAATATGAAGATTGATAAGTATAAACATGTTAAAGAATTTTAATTAACATTTCATACTAAACAAAGACGGGGTTTTAAAAAATTGTAAAGAAGTGTCCGTCTACTTTTTTTATTCAGTGTATATTGACTACATTTACTTAAAACGACCCTGCCATTTAGCATAAATAAAATGGAAAAGTTTTTTTTTTTTTTTTTTTTTCTTTTTTTTTTATTCTTTTTTTTTATTCTATGAAAATAATTTATGCTAGTAATTTTGTCACTTCCACCTTCATTTATATTTACTATACGTTAATTCGTAGCAATGTTATCATTTACTTAGACTTATTCAGAAAAAGAAATTCGCTATAAACACTCCTTCTCATGTTTATAAGGACACTTTATACTTTGAAATGACTAAAGTAAAAATAATTGTGAACAAGATTATACTGAGTGCACTTAATATATCTAGTATTCTAAAAACCAAAACTGCTATAATTTTTCTTTTATTTTGAAACAAAATTAATAAAAAATAATGCAAAATATTTTTTTCTCCACGTTTTCAGATGTTCCTAATTATAGGGACAATCAAGATTTTTTCGTTTTATTACTGAAGTATGATAAATGTGCTTTTTTAAGTGGAAGGATAATTTCAATCCGCCGAATTTCTAATGAAATTCGAAGATCTAAAATTGCTGAAGGAAATTTGATCAAACGCTGAACTGCGGTTCAATAGGAGAGAGATCTGATGCAAAATCATAGTTGTTTTACAGAGATCGAAGACTCATAATACCTCTTAGTGTTTAATAAAAAAGCACCACAAAACTGGCGTTGTAAAAAATATTACTTACAAACTTTGAATAAACACCATAAAATGCAATAAACTCGGAACAATTGTTTCGGGTCGAAAAAACACACGACCCTTCATCAGGCGAATAAAGTAAGCACGAGTGCTGCCGTCAAAGCGGTAACGCACAAAATCGTTTAAAATGAAAAGAGAAACTTTATATAGTAGAAAGTAAATATAACAACTGGTGTGTGTAGAATTGTACAAGAAAACAAGAAAATAAATAAATGAGTGAGATAAACCATATAACAATCAAAGGATATCAAAAATTAAACGAAAATCTAAGTTACGTGAGTAATTTCCAAGCATCAGAGAAGAATGGAGTGGAAGAAATATCATTAACAAGATTTTTCGAATTTTTAAATATGTAAAATGCTTCATGAATATCCAAATGGGAGGAACAGACAGGAGATGAAATTATGTTAGTTTTGGAAAAATCAAAACGATGACCTTGAGAGCAGCAGTGGGAAGCAATAGAAGATTTGGTAATCTCTTCATTACGAACATGCCGACGGTGCTCATTTATTCTGTATTTCAAACGCCTCCTAGTTTGACCAATATAACCTAAGTTGCAGGACGAACACGGAATTAAATAAATTCCAGAACGGTTTTCGGTGGGAATGGGATCCTTAAGAGAAGATAATTTTATTTTATTGACGGGCTTGTAAATGACTTTGAAACCAAACGGTGAAATAATTTTAGAGATTTTAAAAGAGAGCGAAGAATAAAAAGTTAAAACAACTGGGATGAGACTGTGATCGTTTAATTTGGGAGCAGAACGTTTAGGATTCTTAAATTTATATAGAGCTTTATCGATAATAGATGGGCTATAACCACGAGAGAGAGCAAGAGATTTTAAATAATTAATTTCTTTCGAAAGCTTAGACGGATCAGAACAAATGTGTAAGGCACGATAAACATAAGTGTAAAAAGCAGACATTTTTTGTTGAGGGGCGTGGTTAGAGAGAGCATGCGGCGGCAAAGAGACTGAGAATGGTTTTATAAAAACAGTAGTTGAGAAACAATCCTTTTCTTTATTCACAAGAACGTCAAGGAAAGACAAAGGGCAATCCTGTTCAACCTCAAAAGTGAATTGAATGCATAAGTCAATCGAATTGACCAAAGAAAGTAAATTGGACATATCGACATCAGGGGAGACAAGAAAGAAAGTGTCATCCACATACCTAAACCAGTGAGGAAATTTAAATAAACCGAAAGTTTTTCTTCAAAATAGTGCATATAAATGTCGCAAAGTAAAGGCGAGAGAGGACTACCCATGGCCATACCATCATTTTGGGAATAATAAGTACCATTAAAAATGAAGGCAGTTTGCCTGATACACAAATGAACTAAATTTACAAGCTCCCCAATTTCAATAGAAGAATAATGGAATTCACGTAGTCTCTCTAAACAAACCAGAGCACCTTGAACCGGAACATTTGTAAAAAGTTATTTGACATCTAAAGAAATCATAGTATAGTTAGACGGAGAGATGCATTTAAGTTTGTTCACAAAATCATACGAGTTTTTTACAGTATGAAGATTAGTAGTAGATGAGAAAGAGAATTTGAAAGAATTCGAGCAAGATTATAAGAAGCCGTACCAATATTGGACACAATAGGTCGAAAGCAGAGAGTGGGTTTATGAACTTTCGGAAGTGCATAAAAACGAGCACAATTAGCAGCAAAAGGAATTACCATGCGTTTGGTATAATCATTAAGGATAACGGAATTTTTAACGTGCTATTTGACTTGATCAAGATGATCGTTAGAAGGATCTTTTTTAAGTTTCGAAAAGGGACCTGAAGTAAGCAAGGACTTAACATGGGAAATATAATCCGATTTGTTGAGTAGAACAGTTTGTCCCCATATTATCAGCTCTTGTCACAATTAAATCGGGGGCGGAGTAATTAATAATATGTTAAAATGAATAAAAAACCTGTAATAATCAATAAGGATTTAATGGGGGAAAGAACATCTGTGTTAAAGTTGAATAAAGACAATACTAAATGGTAAAATGTTGCATTTTCGAATGAAAATATTTTATTCTTGATTAACCAAATGGTTTTAACAGTTACTGGCACGATCTGAAGATAGCGAAAGACAGAGCAGATTTTTTATAGGCAGATATGAATCGGGCATTTTAAAGGTGGATCTATGTTGCTCTGTGGAGTTGTTTCTACTTAAGGCAGAATGCATTTACTAATTTTTTCTATTATCATGAACATCAAGAGAATATCCGCAAATTTTAAATGTGGAATTCTCAGATTTGGGGGTAATAATATTTTTTTCAACAAGACTTTTGCTCTACTTCTAGAGCAATAGGAAATAGTTTGAAGTAAAAAACTTCTGTATTATTGCCTTTCCCGTGGCCTAAAAGTTTAAAAAACCTTAACTTATCATATCAGAAAAGTGCATGCAAGTGGAAAGCAATTTTAAATAGATTAAATGTATTCAGAATATCATTATGCTGTATGAAATGGTATTGAAACTAAATATATTAAAAAAGTATATATATATATATATATATATATATATTATATATATATATATATATATATATATATATATATATATATATATATATGTGTGTGTGTGTGTGTGTGTATACCAGATACACTATGTGACATAGAAAATGCAACACCAAGAAGGAGTGGTCAGATAATTATGCAAATTTCAATTTAGACGCATCTCACCGAGTTATGCGATCGATGTGAAATGTGCAGGTCTCCAGCACACATTGAATAAGCTATAAGAGGAGGAACCTGCCGAGGAGGAGCCTGTTCAGTTTTCGTGCCATTATTTCTGCTAGGGAAATCATCGTAGACATTGTGTGCATTTCTCAGAGGGCACGTGTAATAGCAGAGAATGTCAGGGGCCGTCTTCAACGGAGGCAGTTCCAGCAAACAGACGATTTCACGAGCGGCATGGTGATCGGACTGAGAAGGGCAGATTGGTTCTTTCGGTAAATCTGAGCTGACACACACCTGGATGCGTTCACAGTACACCAACTGTGGCGAAGAATGTTGGAAAATGGAAATGTGGTAAGTTTGAGGGGTAACAGTGCAGCCAGAGTGACGTCAGCAAATTGTGGATGGACGCATCCGCCGACAAGCGTTGGCAGACCCGCAAACCGCTTCTACCTCCTTCCGCAACATTTTCAAGACACCCTGGATGTTTTCATATCGACCAGAAACATTTTCTGTCGATTGGTTGCTAGTGGATCGCACTCATCGCGTCCGTTAAGAAGACTGTAATTGATACCAAAACATGGATACAAACGTCTGCAAAGGTGCCGAGTTAAAGCGTTGTGGACGATCGAATTGCATAGGGTTGTGTTCTTACGTGAGTCACGCTTCTGTTTCTCTAATGATAGTCGCCGTGGACACATGTCCAATCGGGCAGCAATTGTGGAACACAATGTTTGATGCTGGAAAAAATATGAGATTCCCTCCGCCGGAATCGAACGCGAGTCCCCTTTGGAGGCAGACCAACGCGCTACCACTACGCTACGATTTCTTACAGAAAATGGTCGTATAGCCGTTCTCAATCATTTTCAAAAGGAGTAAATATTATTTATCAATATTTACTTGTTTTATACATAACACAAAGCTATGGGAAACCCAATAAACTTCCTTAAAATAGCACTATTGGTTTAAAATTGAGAAAAAAATATTGAAAACAGAAACTCTATGACAAACAAAAATTTTGGAAGCTTGCAAATTAATTCTGTATAATTTAGTTCGTTTAGAAAAGTAAATTTTTCTATTTAATGTTGCAGAATTTTTTGAATAACTATGAGTTGAAAAATCAGTATGTACTTGTTTGTTTATACATATTATTCCCGATGTTGAGTTTAATTACAATTAAAACATTGTAACACATCCTTTGAACGATAATTAGTTTCAATGACTATAATAAAAATATTAAGTAACTTTATACATAATAAATAGACAGTATATAAATACATTGTTCTTTTTTTTACACTTCATATATTTCTTTAGGAAATGGTTGTTAAAAAGTCCTTCACTGCTCATTTATAGTTTTTTTTAACTAACACTCATGATTTTATAACTCTAGTATTTTTTGCTAGTTGTATATAAAACATTTGTTATATTTATATTTAAAAAAATAAAAAATAAATTGTCTTTGATAGTTTAATTTTCTAATTATCGAAAGTCCTCAACGTATTTTTAAAATAATAAATAAATTAATTAATTATAAATATCTAAAAAAAATATTTTTCATGTGTCATTTAAAATATGATCGATAGATGGCACCATCATTACGCAATTTTGTTGAACCTGATGAAAAGTGTTCAAAGTTTGTTCAGTAAGAAGCTGACTGTTTAACGATCAATTTGACTGAAAAGATTTTTTATCATAAAAGACTAATTTTACTCAAATTTGATTTTTTCTTAGAAATTCCTCTCAAATTATGGCTAAAAATATTTCGTTCGTTTTTAAGTAAGAAAATTCGGTCTCACATTTTAAGAGAGTATCTAATAAATTTTAATGTGATGTAAATTTAAATTAAATTTTGTAGTTCTATATAGGAATATCATAAAAAGAAAATTTTTATATTATTTTTGAATGTCAAATAATACGCACAAAATATTTTCTATTTAAACTATAAATATAAATAAATGTAAAATATATGCATATATTCCACTGTTAACAAAGCTATTATAAAGCTTTCTCTTGTTTGAAATAAAATGTATAAAATGTATAATATTTTATAAGCTAGAAAAATATAATTGTAGCAGCAAATACGCATTATTCAAAAAATGTTTCAAGCAGCTTTATTTTTTCGACGAATTACTTTTAAATATATTTTTTCAGATATTTTATACTATTTTTAAACTTATTTAAAGAAATATAAAATCTCGATCTCATAACATTATGTTATTTTTTGTTTCTTAAAAATATATATTTTATCTGTCACTCACAAAGTACCAGGGTATTTATCCAGGATTTAAAGATTTCAGATATTGAATGTGAGATTTTTTTTCCCTAGATGTTTTTTCATGCAAGAGTAATCCTCAGTATCATGTACATCAAGAATTTATTTCAGAAGATAAAGTAATCATTCGAAAGTTTATATAGAGAAGTAATTATCCGTCAATGTAAATAGAAATCGTTTCCAAACATACCACGAGGAAAATTCTTCCGGAATGAAATAAGTATTAGATTAAATGATAACATTATATCTATACATTTTAAACGAAATAAATCCTTTTTGTAGAGTATTAAATTAAAAACGTTAAAAAATATACATTTATTATATAATATTTATGTAATTTTATTCGATTGGTATATTTTTTATACTTTGCTTTTTTCTACTATAGTAAAATAAATGAATAAACCAGTTTATAAAATATATATATTTATTGTGAAAATATTTTTGAGAAAGGGAACTGTTTCACTTAATACTGGAGTAAATATTATTACGCAAAGAAATGAAAGAGAAAAAATATAGTAGTGATCCATATCTTATTTTCTAATTAGAGAAAATAAAGATATGAATAAAGAGTTGTCTTTTATATAATACACGGTGTTATTGAAGGTCCCTTACATTGCAGGTTCAGCTTTATTTCCGCACAAGGTAATAAAGATACTTTAAAACCGTCTGAATACTGAGTTGCAGTGATTTGGCTTAGGCAATTATATATATATATATATATATTACCAAATATTTCATACATAATCGTAATATGCCGAAAACTGGTCCGTACTTTATTCTTGAAATTGTTCTCCAGAACGTTTATATGTTATTCTCTTTAATTATAAAACTAATAAAAATGTTACTAAAAAAAAAAATTACACAGCTTCTGTAAAAAATGATAAAAAGAAAAAATTAGGAAACGAAAATTCATTATCTTAAAGGGACATAAAATAAGTGGAACATATTTAAAAGTTTAATTACCCATAAACTGAAATGTAAAGATGTTTTATTTAGCACTACAGATCTATTCTGGATAATGGGTGACGGCCTGAAATTCATCCTGAAATTCATTCCTATTCAATTTTGATCTTCCATGGAGGGCATGACTCCGCGATCCTAAAGCATATTAGTTTGGACAAAATCATTTATTGTAAGTGGTTTACCGTAGAAATAATCACAAATAGCAGATTTGTTCATAGGTGTTCTATGAGTTTTAAGTAAATTCAAGATTTTAAGTAATTTTTTGTAGAGATGTTGTGTAGGACATATGTAAGTGTATTTTTTTAATACTAAATGGAGTTGAAAAATGTTAAATGGATAATCTAGTATATAACCTGTGACAACAAATTAGTATATTTTCACCAACAAGTAGTTATCCCCATTTTTTTATGTTAAAATAAATATTTGAATTTCATCGGAGTCTCTTTTTATCACTTTTAATCCTAAGAACAACGTGATTTTACTTTATCATAGTACACCAAGCGGTTACTTCAAAAAATTAGCAAAAAATGCCTAATAAACACTTAAAGTAGATTGGGTGATTATTATTATTATTATTATTATTATTTATTTTATTTTCTTTTATTATTATTATTATTATTATTATACATATATATATATATATATATATATATATATATATATATATATATATATTCATTATTTTATCCATGATCGTCCCTTACCTGTATGTAAGGTGAGAATGTATTGTATTTGGGATGAATTTTCGAAATTGATATTTCGACAGATTTACAACTTTTTAAGTTCGGTGATTCGATTTTTCGTTGTAGGTCAGCGTGTGTGTTTCTCGAATTGTCTGTATGATATCACTTTAAATGAAATACAAGTACATGTCATGATTTCAAACTTGGTATTCTAAATTTATATGACATGTAGATACTATTTAAATTTTTTGATAAAATCCAACAAATAGCACGTGTACATTAATATCCAAGATAATTCAAATACATTACGTCCAGGGTGAAATTTCCTGTTACATGCAGTTTAACGTTTGTTTAGACTGCACTTAACAAATTGAATGAAATATATAGTGTGAAAGTCATTTTCGTAAAGAATATGTTATGGAATTAATTCACCATTCATCTTTAAAGTCACACTAAATAAATACAATAAATCAAGACTATACTAAAAAACTGCAAGAAGTGCATTTCAGGTTGTGTTATGAGTTTTTGATAAATTGATATTTTTTTATACTCTATGTGCTATGTATATATTTATAGATAATATAGCGGGCTACAATTATTTCAAAAATGATCTTTTCCATTAATTGCAACTAATGAAAATGTTCTACTACATTTTACCAAGTCTATGAAAATCGCTTAGCAATTGTAATTACTCGCATTTCTTATACCCATATAATAAACAAATTTTTGCTTAACGTTCAATTTTGAGACTGATTAGTTGTTATGTTTCAGCGTTTCTGTCCTCTGATAGAACATAATTTTTTTTTTTTTAGAATTTGACATAAGTGTGTGTCTTTTATATGTTTGACCAATTCATACTGAAAAATGCTATTTTTGGAATAAAAAAATGATGATATATTAATAGATGAAAAATTATGAGGTTCCTCGAAAAATATTATGTAACACTTTTTTTTTATATAAATAAATGTTTTCATTTTTCCTTTTATTATCTAGAATAATGGTATTTTCCTTGCTCAACTATTGTTCTATTCACATTTATTACACACAAAACACAGTGGAGTTTTCTCCAGGAAAATGTTGTGGCATTGAAAAAATAAAAATAAATAAATAAATTCTTTTTTGTCACGTTTGTTCAGTATTTTTAATTTCACTGGCATTTAAAAATAAGTTTAATGTTTTCTTTCTATGTCATTAATGTAATAATCTGGTGTGTCACCCACACGACTTTCTCTTTCCCTGAAATTTAATACTATAAATACAGGTTGCAGATTAAAAGGTAAGATAACGAGTACTGTTATGTAAACCTGCGTTAAACAATTCAGATTAGGCTTCGGAAGAGTTTTATAAGATAATTAGTTCTGTGTGAGGGGGGCTACCGCCCCCCTCAACCCCCCGTTTCATTAATGCACCTACATTTATATAGAATTTAATTCGATTATTAAAAAATAATTCTGTTTTTAAAAAATAATTTATTAATATTATAATTTAAAAAATATATATATCTTTTATGATAATGCAGACGATTTCCATATTAGAGAAGTAGTATAACACCAAATATCTAAAAAAAGCCCATTTTATTCTCAATATAAAAAAAAAAAAAAAAAAAAAAAAAAAAAAAAAAAAAAAAGTTTTTTTTTCGTTAAAAGTACCAAAAATCGACAAGTTTGTTTTAAATTATCGCATATCGATGGTTCAAACATTCGTTTTAAAGGTATTGGCGAGCTCTTTTGAAAGATACCAATCATGAAAACTTACTCCCCTCGAGGGGGGACTTTCCCCCCAGGGGGGGAGGTGAGGCTCTTACATACACAAATTTTTTCCCCAGTTAACTATCTCTATTACAAAAAATATATATTCGTTTCATTTGGTTTAGTGCAGTCTATAGACGTTAAACTCTGTTTACCAGCAATTTCCCCCATAGACGTAATGTATTAGAATTCTCTTGATTTTCCCTGTACACGAACCATTTCCTTGATCTTAACGAAAAGCTTACTGTAGCATCCCTATATGATACACATTTAGAATGCCAAGTTTGAACTTTCTGCGATAATTTGTTTTTGAGATATGCTGATAACAGACACACACACACACACACACAGACACACACACACACACAGACACACACACAGACATACACACAGACCATTTGCTAAAAACATGATTTTCGTATTCAGGGGACCTCAAAACGTGTAAATATAACAAAATCTCGCATTCGAAAATTTGACCCAAAAACAATACTTTCTCTACCTTATGGGTAAGAGAAAGTAAAAATATAAAGCTTATCTCTAAAATTTGCATGATGGCATTCATAAAAGATTAAACTGTAGAAATCTGTGTCTAATTACATCATTGCATACTGAAGATTACCTTCACTTACTAGTTTATTTAAATAGAATAATTTTCTAAGGATATTGAATTATATTTTCGAGGTATAAAGTTCAAATTTCGATTTGAAAATTTTAACTTTTGAGCTGTAAATTTAAATTTTGAAATTATAAATTTAAATCTGAGATTGAATGTTATTGGTTTATTTATTTCTCTTACCCATAAGGTAGAGAAAGTATTGTTTTTGGGTCAAATTTTCGAATGCGAGATTTTGTTATATTTACATGTTTTGAGGTCCCTTGACTACGAAAATCATGTTTTTAGCAAATGGTCTGTGTGTGTGTCTGTGTGTGTGTGTGTGTGTGTGTGTGTGTGGTGTGTGTGCCTGTTATCAGCATATCTCAAAAACAAATTATGGTAGAAAGTTCAAACTTGGTATTCTAAATGTGTATCATATACGGATGCTACAGTAAGCTTTTCGTTAAGATCAAGCAAATGGTTCGTGTACAGGGTCAATCAAGAGAAGCTAATACATTACGTGTATGGGGAAATTGCAGGTAAGTAGAGTTTAACGTCTATAGACTGCACTAAACCAAATGAAACGAATATATATTTTTATAATAGAGATAGTTAACTGGAAAAAAAAATTATGCATGCAGGAGCCTCACCTCCCCCCCTGGGGGGGGAAGTCCCCCCTCGAGGGGAGTAAATTTTCATGATGGGTATCTTTCAAAAGAGCTCGCCAATACCTTTAAAACGAATGGTTGAACCATCGATCTGCGATTATTTAAAACAAAGTTATCGATTTTTTTTACTTTTAACGAAAAAAAAAACCTTAGAAAAAAAACCGTTTTTTTTTTTTTTTTAAATATTGAGAATAAAATGGACTTTTTTTTGGATATTCTACTTCTCTAATATGGAAATCGTCTGCATTATCAGAAAAGATAATTTTTTTAAATAACAATTTAAATAAATTATTTTTTAAAAACTGAATTATTTTTTATTAACCGAATTACATTCTATATAAATGTAGGTGCATTAATGAAGCGGGGGGTTGAGGGGGGCGGTAGCCCCCCTCACACAGAACTAATTATCATATAAAACTTTTCCGAAGCCTCATTTGAATTGTTTAATATAGGTTTGCATTGCAGTACTCGTTATCTTACCTCTTAAACTCCAACCTGTCTTTATAGTATTAATTTTCAGGGTAAGAGAAAGTCGTGTGAGTGACACCAGATTATTTTTATTTATTTATTCATTCATTTACTTATTTATTTTCTTTTGATTAAAGATAAAGAGGTGGTGAATTTCTATTCGATTGTAGTAAAGGAACGTTTACAGTTAAATGGAAGTAAGTAAGTAAGTGTATTGTTAGTAAGTGTAAGTAAAATTTTCTTTTCCGCTTGTTAAAGACCTCAAGGAAAATGTTTTTTTTTTTTTTTTTTTATGGGGGGGGGGGGTTGTAGTGTGGTAGTGAGGCTTCACGTGCTGGAGATCTGGCTTAGATTATCAGCATAATTTTTCCATTCGAGTTTCGTCAGTTGTCATTGGTTTCAGAGGAAGTGTAAATTGTTACTGGAGAGTTTTGTTAATTAACGGTAAATGCCCTACAGTTAGCTTTCGTTTGGAGGAACTGTAAAAACTATTTGGAGCAACATTACAGAATTTGACAAGTGTTAGAGTTAACATATATGTTAGTGTTTCCAGTTAAGATGTTTTAAGGTAAACGAGTATTTCTCTAGCTAATCTATTTAAGTAAAGATCTATTAATTTCCTGAGTTTTTTTGGAGAATAGAAAATGAGCTTTCTAAAATAAAATAAAATACGTGACATCTTCTAATTGCATGTTAAAATGTATTATTCAATTAATGAAGTGTGTAAGAAGATTTGCTAAGTTTCATTCGACATCTACACACATGACACTAAGCCGGGCTTTAAGTTAATTTGAGTAAAAGCAAAATTAGTTTAGGAGGTGAATAATTACCCCCACCACTTCCAATAGTTTTAATAAAAAAATATATATTACTTGTTCTTCTCGAATTTACAAATTTTTAGCAACTGAGATGGGACATAACGAAGGAGCTGCTATTAACGAGCCCTTACGAATTGCTTTTAGAGATTTTTGTGGCGTACTTTGTCAGGTAACATAATAGAACATGTTTTAGTTTACATATATTTATGTAAAAGGATACATAAAAATACATATATGTGTATTCTAGATAAATGTGTAATTAATTTAGTATGTGTCAGTGTTTGCATAAACTAAATAATGAAATTTGCAAACATCTAGTGGGGGAAAAAAAGAAAAAATTACATACACTAAATAATGATATTTGCAAACATCTAGGGGGGGGGAGAAAAAAAAGCTATTTTTGCAACAAAAAATACTAAAGACATATTTCAGTTTCTTTTATAATAAATACGGATTTGATAAATATTTAATATATATATTCAAAATTCTTTAAAAAGGAAGGAAGATTTTGTGATTTCACTGATATTTTTAGCGGAAATTCTGTTATAGAATATAGAAAATTTAACCCCTAACATAAGCAAAATTGAATTTGTTATTTCTGGGATAAATCACATTGACATGATTTTTCTCGTGTACTTGACAGAATAAAATTTCCTGAAAAACTAAAATAATATATCAAAACGTATTCCGAAATATTTTTATTCTAAAGTTTATATTTTACATTGATAAAACACAAAATATTTTTTTATGAAAATGATTAATTAATTATTTTAAAAGTACTGACATCTAATTTTCATTTTTTTAATTAATAGTCCAATTTCCCTGCTCTTATATACATAAATAAAATTCATTAGATTTTTTGTCTCTGTTTTTTGAGATAATATGCAAATTTAAAGAATTACAAGAACTAATAAAATAGGTATTATTTTTTCAGTTTTAATAGACTAACTTTCAATCATTACAAACATATGAAATTATTTTCATTAAAATATGCTGTTTAATATCTTAACTAAGCATGTATATAGTTAAATTTTAAAATGAGTTAAAAAAATAATTTTAACATATTTAGAACAATACTAGGTATAATTGGTGATTATTTTTAAGGCATTTATTATAAAATATTTTGTTGCTTATGTATTTTTATTATCCTTTTACTTTCTTTTCGTCTTCGTTTATCAGAACCTGGTCATTTTGTTCCCTCTTTTCATTATAAATTGATGGGCGTTTGTATGTTTTATTATTATTTTCATATCTGGGTATTTGTAGTTTACCAATCATATTCCAGTTTTATGTTACGTTTCAATAACAAACATAAATGATAAAAAGTATTTTGCGAATGATATGTATAAGTAAAATTTATCCCTAAACTTACTCTTTAAACTATATATCGTTTTTAAAAATATGCCAACTTATATTGAAGGATTTTATTAAAGTTCAAATATCTATACAGATAAGTTAATTTTGAAGATAATACTTAAATTAGAAAACTCGCATACCATCAATCATTCGGAATGTGATGTATTTAACTTAGTTTGAACTCAATTTATGTTACACATAGCTTGTACAGCAAGGATAAATCATTGACAGACTGACGTATATAGCAATAATGAATGTAATATTAAGCTCGTACTTTATTTATTATTAAATGATACTCTTTGGAGAAAGCTATGGTGTTTTGCAGAAAAATACATCCTACTCGTATCATTAAAATATCTTTTGTTCAACCTGTTACAAATAAAGTAAAAAGGATGAAAAAAAATCTAAAAATACACAATGAAAAGTAAAATTCATTTGTTTTTGAAGTAGAATCAATATATTACAGGTATAAAGTTAAATAATTTAATTTTGAAAATAATAATTTATTACAACACCCAAATACAGATGAAATCGTTATTATTTTCGAGAAATATTATAAGCTAAAATAGTTTTTTTTTTTTTTTTTACTTTGACTTAACCTTACGGTAGAGAAAGTATTGTTTTAGGGTCAAATTTTCGAAAGTGAGTTTTTGTTATATTTACATGTTCTGAGGTCCCTGTATACGAAAATCATGTTTTTAGCGAATGGTCTCTGTGTGTGTGTGTGTCTGTGTGTCTCTAATCAGCATATCTCAAGAACAAATAGTAGCAGAAATTCCTTTTTTTTTTTTTTTTTTTGTAATAGAGATAGTCAACTGGGAAAAAAATTGTGTATGTAGGAGCCTCGCCTCCCCCTGGGGGGGGGGGGGATGTTCACTCTCGAGGGGAGGAAATTTTCATGATGGGTATCTTTCAAAAGAGCTCGCCAATACTTTTAAAGCGAATGGCTGAACCATCGATCTGCGATAATTTAAAATAAAGTTATCGATATTTTCATAAAAGAAAATAAATAAAATAAAATAAATGTAATATATATATATATATATATATATATATATATATATATATATATATATGAATATATATATTTATGTAATATCAAGAATAAATTCAACTTTATTTGGATATTTAGTGTTATACTACTTCTCTAATATGGAAATCGTCTGCTTTATCATGGAAGATAATTTTTGTAAAAAATAATTTTAATAAATTATTTTTACTGAGTGAATTTGTATAGGAAAATATAAAAGAAAGTAATTTGGTGGCCACAACACTGTAGATATTTGTCGTTAGTGGATGTGCCTTACTAATAACGTTTCACCATATCCAGGAAAGCTGTTCGGGAATTGAAATAAATTCCTCATAGAGATATGGTAAAAAAAAAAAAAAAAACGTATGTTTTAAGCTAAATATTCATCGCATGTTTTTTGCACATTAATGAAATGGGAGGTTGAGGGGGTCGGTAGCCCCTCCCCTCACATACAACTAAATATCTTATAAAACTCTTCCTAAGCCTAATTTGAATTGTTTAACATAATGCGAAGTACATTTTGGCGTATATTGTCCAGGAATTGCATAAATACGTTATAATTTTCCCATTTTTTCTAAAAGGCTATAATTGTACTTCTAAATTACATGAATGCACAAAACCGGATATGGGATATATCCATTATCAAAGGAAAAAAATGTACTAAATGAATTTGGATGCATATCGGGAGACAAATTACGTTGCATTACTGCGTATTTTTCTGTTTTTAAGAGGACAATTTATCACTTTCTATAACAGACAAATGTACCAAACATACGTGTGAAGGCCATTATAAAAAAAATATTTCGATTTAATGTGGCTGTATATTAACTAAGAGTAAGCGCTGCTTTTATTCAATTTCTGCGACTTTCCATAACTTAACATGTTGTAATGACTTTTAGATTAACTAGAGGGCGCTGGCTGTCCAGCGCAGACGAAAAAGACTTTCGAACTGAGAAGGGACTTTAGTTTTTAGTTTTGTTTTTGAAAAGAAAGATGCAACGCCGAGAATAGCGATGCCTGGCTTGAGTGCCGTTTATTTTTATTTATTTGGTGGACTGGAAAGTTACGGTTCAAATTTAAATTATGTTAAATTGTTTACATGTTTATTTGTGTTAAATGTGACTGTATTGTATCGTGTGTGTAATTCGAGAAATAAATAAAATTCTCGAAAGGAAAGCTAGTCTTCATGAGTTCCAGCGTTCGATGCATGACAGTCTAAGAAGTTGGTGGCAGCTAGCGGATAAAGAATCCACGCTACTAAAGGGGTAAGTACCATTTTCTGTATGAAACAGTGCCTTGATTTAAAAATAATATAATAAATAAGCTCAGTCCTTGTATTAGGACTTGAGAAGATATTTTTTTTAAAGTACTTAAATTCGCATTATGTATTTAATAGAGGAGTAAGTATATCACAGAGGTACCTCACTTGTCCCTATCTATTTGATAAAAAGACTATTTGAAATTATTATTTGTAGCGAATATATATATATTAAACTCCGTTGGTTAAAAGAAAAAAAAAAAAAAGAAGAAGAAAATCTTTCTTTTTTTTTTTTTTTTTTTTTTTTGTCGATGTATTTCGAAAAAAATAAAGTTGATGAATCAGTAAGAAATAAATGAATATATATGTTTTTTCTTTTGTTTAATGGTATATTCCTAATAATAATGATAATAAAAAAAAAAAAAAAAAAAAAAAAAAAACTTACTATAGAGTAAGTACATTTTGAAAAGAATTTCGGTTTTAAACGGAATTGCAAATTTTGAGAACAGATTTAAATAAAGTACCTGTTCTGTATTTTATGGAAGAATAAATATTCTTGTTTAGTAATCTGTGGTTTAGAGCTTTGAGAAAAAAATAAAAATAAAGAATATATTTATTATCGAATTAGAAAGAATAAAAATGTTGCTGAATGATTCATAAGAATTAATGTGCATTTCCGGTCACATTTTTATTTCTGATACTTTATTGATTTAAATTGGATTTATTTTTTCTATCACTTTTTACTGATTTTAATATTTCTTTGCTAAATAATACAAAAAAGAAAAAGAGTGAATAAAGAATAAAAAAGAAGTTAGTTTTGCTTTTGTGTAAAATGATTCTGTTCTTGTTTGAAACAAAATATTTTAGTTACGGTTTCAAGTAAAATTATTTAATTTTGCTTTCAAATGAAATGTGTAATGTTTAGATGTTCATTTTATTTATTAATATTAATTACTATGGTAATTTATGTTACTTAAATCCAATTTCGATTGAACTTACTTTTTTTTTTTTTTTTGATAAAGAAAAGAGTTTCGGTTTCGAAACGAAACTATTGTTTTTTTTTTTTTTTTGGGGGGGGGGGTTGAAGAAAAATATTAATTATTCTGTTTCCTGAGAAATATGTGTGCAAAAAGAATCAAATAGTTTTGCAACTAAATTAATTTAATTCTGTTTTGAACTGAAATAATGATTGTGTAGGAAATGTAGTACTTGGTATGAGAACATACTTGGTTAAAAATTTTGTTTGGGTATTCTTTTTGAATATACGATTTATGTAATAAAAGAAATTTGTGAGACAGAAAATTTTAATATTTTCTGTTCTTTAAGAAGAAAAGTACTGTACACGTGTTTTTTTTTTTATGAAAGAAATATATATATTAAAAAAAAAAAGTGTTCTCTTGAATAGAGAAAAATAAGGTATTTTTCATAAGTTATAGATACCATTAATTGGGTTGGATATTATTATTTTTTTTAATTAATTACAAAGCTTAATTACCCTCATTATCTTATTTTATTTGTGTGTTTGATTGATTTTTGAAAAAAAAAAGGGGGTAATATAAAAAAAAAAAAAAAAAGAGAGAAAATAATAATTTTTCTGATAATTTTATTTGTTTATATTTTATTATCGTTTTGAGAGCATTCTGGTTTTCTTTGGGGTTTACAAACATGGGATTTTTAGCTAAAGCTCGAAAACATGAATTAATTCAGATTTGTGAGGAAATCGGTGTTGAAGTAGATACTTCCAGTAGAGTTATTGACATCAAGAAATTAATTTTATCTAGCAAGTCCTATAATGAGGAAGAAGTAAAATTAATATTGGAAAGGCTTCTTGAAGATAAAAAAATCCAAGAAGAAGAGAGAATAAGACAAGAAGAAGAGAGAAGAAGACAAGAAGAAGAGAGAATAAGACAAGAAGAAGAGAGAAGAAGACAAGAAGAAGAGAGAATAAGACAAGAAGAAAGAGAGGAAAGAAGGACCCGAGAAACTCAACAATATGAAATTGAATTAAAAAAATTAGAAATTTCAAGAGAAAATCCTGAAAGAATATTAGAACCAGAAAAGGTGACTGAATCGGTTCAAAGAATTCAGTTAACGCAAATTACCCCAAGATTTGATGAAAAACATGATGAAATGGGTTTATATTTAATAAATTTCGAAAGAAGAGCGGAGATGGCACGAGTTCCAAAAAAGGATTGGGTGGCCTACCTGTTAGCAGTTTTACCGCCAGAACTTTCCAATATGTTGGCCAGAGAGTCGCCAACCGATGCGACAAATTATGATTTTGTTAAAAATATCATTATGAAAAGATATAAATTAAATAGTGAAAAATTGAAACAATGTTTTTATAAGCACCTCAAATCGTCCGAAAAATCTTGGAGAAATTACGCCCAAGAGCTCTCTAGTTATTTTACGGAATGGCTTACAGAATTAAAGATAGAAAATTTTCAACAGCTAAAAGACCTAATAGTGACTGAGCAGTTGAAGTTTCGAGTGCCTGCTGAAGTAAGAGATCATTTCTTAGAAAACTGGCTTACATTCATGACACCTATGGACTTAGCTGAAAAACTAGATGAGTTTGAGAGTATTAGGGAAAGTTTCAAAAGGAGGGATATGCCCAAAAAGAACTTTTCAGTCCTCCGTAACCAAAGTGGAAACTTTCCTAGTAATAAAACGAAAGACCACAATAAAGAAGTAAGGCCAAAATTTCAGGCCAAACTCGAAACATTCCCAGAAAATCAAAGAAATAAAGAATTTGATAAAAGAAAAATTGCTCGTTGCTATGAATGTGGTTGTACTAATCATCTTAGACCTCAGTGTGATAAATTAAAGAAAAATGAAGAATTTATTTCACATATCATAACTGAGGCTGGTTCTGATGAATCAATGACACCTTATATTAGTATAGGTAAAGTGAATGGTGTTGAGATGAAAATAATTCGAGACACGGGTGCTTCATGTGATCTGATAAGCAGCAAGTACGTGAAACCACATATGTACACAAATGAGAAAGTGTATATTAGAAATCCATTAGAAGTGGATCCTATCTGTTTACCACTTGCAGAAATTGAATTGGATTGTAAAATGGGACACTTAAAAACTAAAGCAGCTGTTCTACAAAATTCCTTTTATGGTGACAAGTTTTTGTTAGGAAATAAAACTGCTGCAATGTTCAAAAATTGCAAATCAAAAGAAAATGTACAAGTGTCTAAGTTAAATTTTGTACAAACAAAAAATCCTAAAAAATTTTTAAAGATGAAGAAAAATATTCAAAATAAAGATGTTGCTCATTTTGACCAAAAGTTGATTGAGAGCAAATCTGAAGATGAAAAGAAAACTGAAGAGGTAGAAGAAATCCTGCCAGAATTTTCATGGCCAGAACTCAATAAAACCTCTCCAAAAGTGTTTGTTGAAGAACTGCAGGATATAAAAGAAAATAAAAATAAAATAGAAAATGAAGTTGTTCTTAAAGATAGATAAAATAAATTTTGACCATCTCAAATCTGAAAATTTCAGATTGTTAAATGAAATAATATGTTTAAAGGGGGAGATGGAAGAAAAGAAAATTAAAGAACAAGAACTGTCTCTTGAAAACAAAAAATTTACTGAAGAGTTGAAACATACTACGAAAAATATTTCGGAACTAAATAATGCCTTAAAAGACCTTAAACAGAAAAATGAAGACTCTAATTTTGTGATGGAAGAACTAAAAGCTGAAATAGATGCTTATTTGAATAAAAAATGCTTAGAATATGAAAAGCAGATAAATGAAGAAATTCAAGAGAAAAGAAAGTTTGAAAATCAGCTAAAAACTCTTCGTCTTGATTCACAAAGTGAAAAAAAGAATTATCTAAATCAGTTAGAAATTCTGAATGTTGAAAAGAATAATTACAAAAAAGAACTGAAAAATACTAAAATTGAAAATCTTAAGCTGTCTAATGAAATTAACATAATGAAAGAAGAACTCTTAAGAATGAAAGGTAAAGAAAATGAAATTTCTCTTAAAAATGAAAAACTTGTTGAAGAAAGAAATGAAATTAGTACAATTAATTCCAAACTAGATTACCTGTTTAATATTCTTGAAGAGAAAGAAAAAATTTCTAATGCTAAATTGGATCAGTTGACAGCTGAATTACAGAAGAATAAATTAGATCTTATGCAATTATCTGAAAAATGCTTAATTTATGAAAAACAATTAAAGGAACAAAGCTACTTGAAGGAAGAACTTTCTGCAACTACTTTGGGTCCCTTGAAAAATCTACCTAAAGATTTTAGTCAACTAATGGCAAATTTATTGAAACACAGTGAAAAGTGTCCAGTGCCATATAGTGAGAAAGTCGCCAATTTTCTTAAACAAGGGAAAATCGTGTAAAAGACATTTCCTTCAAAATCAGTGCTACTAAGTTGCATATTAAACCTTCTAAATGTCCACCTACTCGAACTTATGTAAAAATTTCTGGACATTTAGTGGGCCAGAGATTGAGAACTCCAAATGAAATGAAGGTTCGAGTCAAAAAAGATTCTTCGTCTCATACTACCATGAATCATGTGACAGACTACTGGAAATTAGCTGAATACTATCGAAAATGCATTCCTGAATTTTCTGAAGATGCAACTTTATTGTCAGACTTACTAAAGGATTGGTCTCTAAAATACATTGACTCAAATAGCTCTTGCCAAAGTGTATTTGAAGAACTAAAGGAGAATTTATCTCAAAATCCTATTTTATTTAGTCCTAATTGTATAAGGCTACCATTCATGTTCCTGAGAAAAAAGAAAAAAAAAAGACCAAATCCCAGAATTTTACTTTGGGAACTCTATGCAGATTATTTACTTAGGAGGTTGTTGAGTGTATAGAATTACAATCTCTGAATGCTGATAGAATTAAGTCTTATCCCTTAGTTTAAAAAAGTTTCTGTATTTGTTTAATTATTGCTATATATATTGTATTTGTTTAATTATTGCTATATATATCGTATTTGTTTAATTGCTATATATATATATATGGTATATATTTGTTTTCACTATCTATATTTTACTTTGCATATCTATTTAGTGTCACAGGTATATTGTGTAATAATATTTAATTTTCTATTTGGTATATATATTTTTGTATATTTTAAAATAAGTTAAATAGAGTATTTAATCTAAAATAGGGATAAGTCTGGTGCATTTAAATATAACCAGGTACTGTTTCTGCATAGAATTGGTGCTTGCTCGTATTTTTCTTATTACTTGTTTTAAACTAATTACGATATCTAGAAGATGAACTAATATGTTGAACATTGTGACTTTATTTTATTTGAATATAAGACTTATCCTAATCAAGCATTATTTAACCAAACTTTTCCCTCTACAATAGTGAAAAGTTTCTCCCCTGAAGGGAGGAGGACTGTAATGACTTTTAGATTAACTAGAGGGCGCTGGCTGTCCAGCGCAGACGAAAAAGACTTTCGAACTGAGAAGGGACTTTAGTTTTTAGTTTTGTTTTTGAAAAGAATGATGCAACGCCGAGAATAGCGATGCATGGCTTGAGTGCCGTTTATTTTTATTTATTTGGTGGACTGGAAAGTTACGGTTCAAATTTAAATTATGTTAAATTGTTTACGTGTTTATTTGTGTTAAATGTGACTGTATTGTATCGTGTGTGTAATTCGAGAAATAAATAAAATTCTCGAAAGGAAAGCTAGTCTTCATGAGTTCCAGCGTTTGATGCCTGGCAATGTATTGTAGAAAAAAAATAAAATAAAAGTCAAACTCCATACGTGATATGGAGTCCACTATGTTATTATTTTTGTTATTTCTTCACCAGCAGGCGGCGCTATTTGATAAAATGATCCAAAAATGTTTTCTAATGGTCACAGCATACTAGTTTGTTATATGGAGAAAAATATATTATACTACAAAGGTCTAGAAAAGTCTTGAAAAGTTTTAGATGTAAAAATATTTTTTATTGAAAAGAAATGTTATTTGTTATTATGTGTACAGAGTATGCTTGTTTAAATTTTAAATTTAGTTTAAGACTCTTATATTTTGGTTGTCAAAGAAATACTTATTTATGGGATATAGTTTATTGTTGCCATTCGCATACAAAAGAAATATTCTATAGTTTTGTCACGTTTTACACGCTCAGGTCGGAAAATAACTTTTGCTTTCTTTTTATGAAACAGGAATGCACAAAAAGCAACTGACAGTTGAAGCAAAAAGATTTTCTACAGATAATCTTTCAGTAGATACCACTTTAAAAATAAAAGTTTTTACAGTTGGAAACAAATAAGAAATTACACTTGGATATCGTAAGGAAAAAAATCTTATCTCGGATTAGTTAGTTAAAATAATACTAGTCGAGTTATTCGAGGACAATCAATAATTGATATTCATTTTTATTGCAATTTACGTTTAAAATATTATCTAAGCAAAATAAAACAGAATAAAAACATTATCGCATTTTCTAACGTATAAACATACTACCAGATATGCTAAATAATACCTAAATAAAAGTTTATACAATAGGAAATGCAATAGTTTAAATTTTACAAGACCAGTTGATCAATTAATTTTGTAGAATATTCAGAATACAAAACTTTAATTTCTAGTAATTACCGATATTTTAGTAAAGCTTTATGAGGGACTGTGTATACAAGATATGAAAATATTTTTATGAACACATTAAATATTACGAATCAATAATTTTTGGCCTGTTTATTTTTTTATATTTCTTATATATTAATAAGTTTTAGCATAGATGGAAATAGTCAAATAAACAGTTAATTTATTATACCATAGTCAGTAAAACACTCGTTTAAAATTAAACTGCATTATTAAAGGAATTAACTAACGTATTAAGCTAGCAGCCGGATTATTAAGTAACTAATTAACGTAATAAACAAACAGCTCCATTATTAAAATAATGATAATTTATAAGTCAGTGATAATATGAATCGGTGCCCATGTTTTTATAAACTTTTGACGAGCATGCCTTTTCTAAAAACGTGGAAAATAGGTTCCATTGGTACGTTATGATAAAATTAAAATTTGCAAGTGTTTAAGTTTAAAAACTATACTTTATATAGTTAAGTGTTAGTAAAACAATTTAACTTAATAGAATGTGAAATTTATATCTAGTTTATTTTTTCGTCTTTTCTACATGCCCACCTGCTATAAATATAAAGGCTTTCATTCTCTAATTGCTAACGTTTTTTCTAATATGCATTTCATAGTTTCAGTGCAATATTTAGCTTTAAACATATAAGATTTCAGTGAAAAATTTTTGTCATATTAATTAAAAAAGTAAAAAAAAAAAAAAAAAAAAAATACTAATTTGTTTTTTTAATTATTATGATTACTATTATAATTCTTATTTGTTTTTTTAATGGCTATGAGAACCTACAGAAAACTTTATTTGTGAATTTCTTTTGATTTGGAATTTTATTCCATTTGTGCAATTCAGTTTAAGAATGTCATATTTCTTCTTAAACTCTTTATTTAGATTGATTTTCATTTTTAAATGGGGAAATACGAGGTCAATACGTTTAGAGACTAACCTCCCCACTCATTCCCTGTGTACGGGTGAACCAAAATTACGATGTTGTTTGTAAGTCTCATTCTCAACGTTCCAACATAAAATTCTGCTACAAATTAGAAAAAAAAAACGCTTAAGAAACGTTTGGTTTATACAATAAGCGTATGGAGACGAAGCTATGTGATGATCGAAAGGTATCAAACGGTACAGCTTGCTTAAATATGAGAGAGACGCCGTTACAGGGGATCCGCGAAGCAAGTGGGCATGATTTCACGAACATAAGCGAACAACCAACGGGTAGGAGAAGTGATCATAAGTGATCATGGGCAAAAGGGTTGATGCAGTTGCCAAACAAACTGGGTTTTCGCATAGTGCCCAGTGATGATCCGGTAGAACAATTTTACGTCATTGTTGGCGGCACTGATTAGATCATTTGCGATTGTGCAGCTCTCAGCCCTTTGATCCTCTGTGAGACTACAAGGAACAATCTGCAATGGAGCACGATGCATGTGAAAATTAAACGACAGGATCGTGTGACATGTTCAACGCAATAAACCAAACAGTTCGGTTACTGCATCAATTGTTGTCCAAATCATTTCTGATGACTTCTCCTACACGTTGAATGTTCGATTAGGTTCGTGTGGTCATTGTTCGCCTGTTTTGTATATCTTTTGGAACAGGGGCTCTCTCACTTTTAAACAAACTTCGCCGTTTGAAAATTTTCGATCATCACATAGCTTCATCTTCATACGCTTGTTTCAACAAACGTAACATTTCTTCACAATTTGTAGAATAATTTAATGTCGGAACGTTTCTCAAAAAAGACATTTTGATACATAGACATAAGAAGTTGACAGTCTTTTGCCGTATGATGATCTGAGTGCTTTATTAGTTTTACAAAGCGTCATGTGACGAAACCTGTGTGCGCTGAGACCCAGACTTACAAATCTCATCGTTATTTTGGTTTACTTGTACACCGGGCAGGGGTGGTGAGGATAGTCTTCGAACTTATCTGACTATATCTCGTATGACCAAATCCGTAGCCGTCAGAATCACGGAAACGAAATTGAAGAGAAAAAAATATTAGTTATATAATAAATTTAATGTAATCGTTTTTTAAGATTTGTAACTAATTGTATAAATTGAATTTTACATACATACAAAAAAAAAAAAAAAAAAAAAAAAAAAAGACATAACTTGATATGCACGTTCAGTCATTTCCAAATACAACAATAATACATCAGCATTTTTCTGTGTGGCTCTACAAATAATTAACACTTCACATAATACACTACATACCAATTTCTGTCTTAAACATTCTTGAATGAATATGCACAAAACTAACAATTTATTTTTGTTTAATTCAGACTAAGATCTTAAAATATATCTAGAAAAAAAAAATTTAATTATTTTTATAACAGTTTCACATAAAAATAGACATGTACACTACAGACATATACTCACAGATACATACACCATTTAAATGGCCTTAAAACATGTAAGTATACCAATAAGTTAATTTCGGGAAATTGGAAAAAAAAAATCTCAAGCATTTATCTCTCAGAAAGTACACCAGGCTGTAAACGTTTGAACAGGAAGAAACGAAAGATTAAAAGTACAGGTTGAACTTCCAACAGGAAGTACACTTGTTGAGAGAGTTTGAACAGGAATTATTTAGTGTAAAATTAATTATTCCAAGTATGAGTATCAGTAAAATATTAATTTAATCAAAAAAAAAAAAAAAAAAAAAAAATCCTTACGAAAAAAAAAAATAATAATAATAATATGTAAGATTTATATTTTATTTATTCGAAATTAAATTATTAATGCTTATTATTTTAAAAGGGCTTACGTAATAAAATTACAATTTTAGATCTATAATAATCAAAACATTTTTTATTTGTTGTATGATTCTGCAGTTTATACGCATCACATAATAAATAATTACATAAGCTTATATTCATTCTATACTATGATAAATTTGGTATACTAAAATGCTTAATTTAATATGCAAAATCCAAAATTATTTGAAGTTATAAAACTTTTAATTCCTTTTCAATTCATGTAGCATTAATTACGTGTAAATCAAACTAACGATGCTGTCAGATTTATTTCTCTACAATAATTCAAATAATTATCTTATAAAGTACCACTCTAAATATTCGCCATGCACTAAATATCATGTGCTTAACTATATTTAAATTCGACATGGACATTTCTCATATAATTATTTAAATCATATGTTAATTTCAGAATTGATTTCTACGAAAATGTCAATGTTTTCTTAAGTTAAAAATTCATCTTGTATTTGATGATTACACTGCTTTCTTTTGAATTGATTTAGTGGTAATTAATAGAAATTACGGTATAATATCTGTAATGCTGGATTTGGTTCATTCTAAGGAAACAACTTAAGCTGATAAAACTAAAAAATATAAATAAATAAATTATTCATCAAGAATTATATACAGCTAGGCCAAAAAATCCATTTGAACTTTAAAAACTGAAAAATAACCGAAATAAACAACATTTTGCGGGGTTAGAGTGGCTTAGTCCTTTTCTTTTTCTTTTTAAGGGGGGGGGGGGACAGCTAATAGGTGACGCTGACGTTAAAAGAAGGATATGCAAAAGAGAAACAGAATGCCTTCCAAATTTAATACAACAGATGTTATAAATGACCATCACCACAGGGGATAACATACTGTAAGCAATTCACAAATCTGGAGCTGATACGGATTGTGTAGCAGATTCGGATGCATACATGGAACGTCTTATGGGAAGTTTTACGTGGCCTGTCACGATCCTTTTTCACATCTAAATTCAGAATTTATTTTCTGTAGTCAGAATTTACGCATAGCAACTGTCGCGGATTTCTGTTACACCAACAAAGCTTTATCCTTCGCACTCAGCCTCTTCGTCCACATATACCGTTTTTAAAAATCAGTTTGTTGTAGGTTATAAGCGCAAGCTTTTTTAACCGTCTCAAATACATATTTCTATGAAAATTGCTTGCACAAACGCCACCTATTGACTATTTTTAGAGTAGAAATTGTCTTAAAAAATTCTCATGACTAAGCAATACTAACTCTGCAAACTGTTTTTTTTCTTTCTTTCTTTCTTTTGGTTATTTTTTCGGCTTTTATGAATTTTCAAATTTTGTGAAATTTTCTGTCCACCCGGTATTAAAGGGTTTTATAAGTTAAAATTATGTATTTAAATAAAAGGTAAACTTAATTTGAGGACTAATATCAATATTTAACTCAATCTTTCATTATGATTGCATTACGTTACGGCCAATGAACACGATTTTCAAAGCCATAAAGTGATATGGCCAGTACAAAGCAGTTACTGTGTATTTATTATGCGATTAAAACGTAATATAGAAAAATGTGTTCCAATAAAATAAAGGGAAAAAATAAAGAAATGTGACTCGTGAGTATATTGTAATAAAATAAAATAAAATAAATATTTATAAATATATATATATATATATATATATTATAATAACTAAAATATTAATGTTAAAATAATTTAAACATACAACAATTTCAAATTATTTTCTATTCAGGAATTCAAAGTATTAGTGACAGCATGATTATTAAAAGAGAAAAAATAATAATTTATGATATAAAGTTTTGCCCTATTACACGCTGGTTACTTGGCCTAATGAGTTACTGCTGCACAGTTACTGCTGCACAGTTACTGCTACTGTCTTATAAAAAAAAACAATACAATACACTGTTAGATTTTGTACAATGTAATATTAAAATCATTTCATTTATTTTCAAAGAGGGCGTCATTTAATTTGTTTTCAAATACGGTCTTATCTTTCTCTGATAAGTGTTTTAGTGATATACTGCTGTCTCACAGATCTTTTGTTTTTTTATGTAATTTTCGGACTGGTTTCTTTATCCTGTATAAAAAGCGTCTTTTTTTTTTTTTTAACTGTCTTGAATTTGCCTTTTCTCAGAATGCAAAACAACTTTTCTCAGATTGTTTGTGAGATTTCTGCATTTCCTTTCCTTTCTACCATAGCTAGATATATTTCCTGCTTGAGCTTTTAGATATGGTCAAACTGCTTCATGTATTGTATTTGGTTTTAACAGTAATGTAAAAGCCTTGGTCACGTCGGATTCCGTTTGTTTATGGAAGGTATTAGCGATGCAGATTAATGAATTTTGGTAGCTGAGAAAAAGAAACATGAATTCTTAGATTTAAAACACCATAATTATGTTTTATTTGAAATTTCAGTTAATAAAAAAATAATTGAATATTGAAGTCTTTCTTACATTATCAAGCTTTTAGAGAGAGTTAATTAAAATAATATTAATGTTAATCTTTTTTTTAATGCAAATCAGAATATCAAAACACATTACGCTATTTATATGCAAAATACATAATTTAACATTCACATTAGATGCAACAATATGAATTTTTTTTATTTTGAATGTCACTTTAAGGTTTAACGGAATATGTCTTATTAGTCTTCAACTGATATGTCCCCATCCTGAATACCCCCGACTGATATGTCCCCATATTATATTGAAATTCATTTAGGATTAATCTAAATTAACTGTTTGAAACTGACTCAAATTAATTATAACAAATTTACAAAATTTAATAAAAACTTTATAAGCTCGCGTAAAACTGTCACAGTAGACTTAAATGTTAAAAAACAGAAAAAAAAAAAAAAAAAAAAAAAAAAAAAAAACAGATTTTAATCAAAAAAAAAAAAAAAATCTCATCTCTTAATTTCAACAAGCGAATGTAATAAAAAGCTCACTGCATGTGTTTTTTTATTGCATGTGCTGTTATTTGCTGAAAAGAAATTTAACATTCAGTTCAATTATTTTATGGAATAATTAACTTTTTCCATTAGCCTCCAGGTCCCATTATCAATAGTTTTCTCTGTGTTCTATACATAACTAAATAGCACGCCCCGGTTATGACTTTTATATTTTACAATACTGAATAATCTGGCGTGCCACTTACACGACTTTCTCTTGCCCTGCATTTCAATAATATAAAGGAAGACTACAGATTAAATCGTAAGACCAATGAGGTAAGATAATAAATTTCAATATACGTCATCAGTAATACAAAATAGGTTTAGTACTAGTTTGATATATGAACATGTAAGAGGGAGCTACCGCCCTTCTCAACCTCCATTCAGTTAAAGTGTTTTCAGTTATATAAATAAAAATACAAGGCTGTTATTAATTCGCAACAAAACTTGCCAATTTTTCTCAATTTTTTCATTGGCTGCATAATACGAACTTCAGAACACAAAATTTTAATTTTCTGCAGATATTTGTTCTTAAGTTACACTGATAACATATATGTATACCGATAAATCACTAAAAAATGGACTTTCGTATTCAGTGTGCCTCAAAATGTGATATTATGCGAAAAAATTAGGCTTGAAAATAGAACTTTAAAAAATACTTTGTTTAAGGTATGGTTATGAAAAATAAATTTTCGTTAATGAGCAGTGTACTTAGTAAAATATAACAAAGCACTTTCATTTATGACATTCAATAGAAAAGAACGTTTAGTTTAATTTTTGGTAGCCCTGTATATTGTCCATAAAATATATGCTCATCACATTGTGAACTTAAATTTATTCGTACATGAAAAACACGTATCATAAAATGAAGAACATTTCTAGCAATTTCCAAGTACAGTACCGATATATCCAAATATTTAGAGTAGCCCTGTAGATTTCCATACCACATTGTGCACGAAACATGCTTTTATGTATATAAAAAAAAAGTATCTTCATTTAATTGTTTTAAGAGCAGTCTATAGGTGTTACACTGTACTTACCAGAAATTTACTCCATGCACGTAATGTATGTAAATTCTCTTGGATGTCCCTGACACGAACCTTTTGCTTGATCTCAACAAAAAGTGTAATGTAGCATGACTATATAATACAGACTTAAGATAGAGAGTTTTAACTTCCTGCTGCTATCTGTTCTTGAGATATGCTGGTAGCAGACACACACACGGATCAACCGCTGAAAAATGATTTTCTGATTCAGGGAACCTCAATACGTGAAAATATAACAAAAATTCAATTTCGGAAATTTGACCCATTTATACGGGTAAGAGAAAGTAAAAAAGTAACAAGTCAGAAATGTCTTTAAAAAATTCATTATTGACGTTATTTGTGTGCATGTATTTTATGTGTTTGTATTTCATACGTTGATTTCATAAGTTTGTAAGTTTGTGTAGTGTTGGTATTAGGATTAAGCCCGACTGGCTGAACTAAGGCATTAGGTCTGAGGAGCAATGCATCCATAGGAGTCTTTCTATCGTGTCATAGACCGTATTTACGCAAGTTTCGGAGCAAGTTACGCAAGACGGAAAACGCCAAACGGCTAGCAGATGAACGTGACGTAGGATCAAACCCGGCACCTCACGTCTAACAACATTTTTGAAGACAGAACCTCTCGGCCAATGGTGGTCTATGTATATAAGCGGTTTAACCAGAGAGAAAAAAAAATCCATTCATTTTCGATGAAATAAAGAAATAGAGTTTTAATTTCACTTTAAGTACATTATCTATTTGTAAATTATATCAGGCTCAATATTTATGATTTATTTTTTAATTTTAGGAATAAACTAAGTAGATTTTTATACAATAAAACAAAAACTTTTTTATTATTATTTTTTTTAACACAAAAAATGCAATAAATTGATTAATTTCGACTTTTTTTTTTTTTTTTCAGTTTCCAATGTGTTAAAAATTCTTGTATAGATTATATTCCAATGATTAATTACCGTCCAAATACATTCATACCATTGGGAAAAAAATCTACAATAAGTAATTACTCCTATAAAAAATGCTTGAAAGTATATTTTTTTCACAAAGTAATTAATTGAAAAGTATTATTTAAAAAAAAAAAAAAAAAAAGAAAAAAGAAAAAAATTCTGATTAATGCTTTAACATGATTTATGTTAATAATGTTTTTAAATGAAGAAAAATATTAAGCGACTTAAAAAAACACAATGCACTATCTTTTTTAGAATAAAAATTAAATATTATTACAGATTGTTTACATATATTTATAGTGATATAGTTACTTCGATTTTTAATGTATCTCAAACTTTATTATTATGTTGTACAAAATTACCTGTTTTTGAACAAAAACTTTGGATCGTCATCATTCAAAACATTTGAGAGTAATTTTTAGTAACGTATAGGGTGGCGTACACTTAAATACTTTTTTTTTTTTTTTTTTTCCCGAATGCCGATGCTTATTTTAGTATTAAAAACATTTATTGTTCATTTGAAATAGAAATTTTACAACGAAAATATGATAATGCATTTCAATTCATACTTGTGTACTTTTTACACTTGTCTTACTTCATCCATTTAACAGGGATTTAACAAGGAGGAGGTTCCGCTCACCACTCTAAGAGCGGTGTCGAGCGCTTCTAGCTGTGCTAGGCTCCAATTTTCTAATTTTTAGTTGAACGTCCCGGTATTATGCACTTGGTATGCTTAATGCTGCCGAAACTGGAGTACGCGAAATGTAATTTTTACATTTGTGTTCTTAATATTGATGTCGATTTACCCTTTTGTATTAATTTAGCGGAATGACACCGTTTTATATGCTAGTAATATTTAATAGAAAATGTATAAATGTTTGTTATAGCTTTCTGCCATTAAGTACGCCAAAAGTTTTATTCCCATTCCCTGCTAGTGTTGCGTTAACTCAACATTAATTTATTATATTTTTAATAATATAAATTTTAATAAAACCGTGAAAATAAATGGATATTATAGTTAAAAGAATGTTTAAATTATATAATAAATTTATAAACTGGATTTGTTTTTATTTTTGTATACTTAAATCAATAGACAAACTTTGTGCATTTTTACTAAATAATATTTGTTAAGTTTAGAAAATTCATATAGATGGCAGCACAAACTTAGCAATTAAAGTATCTTAAAGATCGAAAATTCATTTCATTGTAAGAAAATGGCGCAACCAGGTAAGTCGATTATTTATTTTATTTTTTTTACATGTAATTAAAAATTATAAAAAAATTTGCGAAAACGCAACACTAGCATAATGCATTATATAAATGTTTTAATTGGTTTCTTAAGGAAATAAATGCATTTTTCTGTCATAGCTTTTTTTTTAAATAAAATATCCGAATAATCAGATTTGTAGAGAGCTAACAAATTGAAAGGGGGTCCTGAAAAATTTTAGGATGGGTAATTCTGAATTCTAATTTCAAGTTTGATAATAAAATACTGGATATAACATGTATATTTAGCTTTGTTTTTGTTATATTTGGTGTCTGTATTTTTACAAGTTAAAAGATTTTAGTATGTTATTTTGAAATATTGAAAGTATTATAGAGACCTTAAGATATTGCTAAGGTGTGTGTTTGTGTGTGTGTATGTGTGTGTGTGGGGGGGGGGGGTTGAGTGCCATTTTATATAATCTGGATACGTTCTTGTATGTAATGATAAATAATTAATAAATATTAACTATATTTTAAATATTATAATATATTACAATAAATTATTAAATATATAATAAATAATAAATAATATAATATGGAATAATATAGAATTAAATATATAAAATACATATTGATAGTATTGTTATAGATATGTAATAATAATATGAACAAATAATATTATTACATGTTTATTGTATTATTATGTATGTTTTAATAATATTTTTACTGAATTCTTTTTTGAATTTTAGGTCCATCTAAGAGACAACGATATTTGACTCTAAATGAGGCTCTGGAATATTTTAATGAGTTAGAAAGATGGAGATTTTTCTGATAGTTCATCCGAAAGTGACAATGAAAATATAACTTCAGATCTGGTTATAATTCCTCCAGATGTGGACGAACTGACAGATGAAGAGAATTTAGACGACTGCATGCTGCGTGATGAAATACCGTTGACAAAGGATATTTCTGGAGAAATTGAACTTCATGATAGTAAATCATTTTCCAAAGAAATTTCTGCAGAGAATAAAAAAAAATTCTAGGGAGAATAAAACATGGAAAAAATAGTCACCTACGTACAATTTAAAGCCAGTTTCTATTGAGGAAAAAAACATAGAAACATTAATATCTGAATTGTGTAATATGCAACCAATTGATGTTTTTTGTAAATATTTCAATGAAAAACTGTTGGAGCATGTTGTGACAGAGTCTGTAAAGTATGCTCACAAAAAAAAAGCAGGCCAAAATTTTCATTGACTGTCGTTTTACTCAAACGTTTTATTGGATTTCTTATGTTTACAGGTTACTCGCCTTTACCTCAAGAATAATTATATTGCTCAATTGGTCAGGATATTAATTGCCCTATTGTAAAAGAAAGCATGAGTAGGGCAACTTATTTGTCTATTAAACAAAATATCCACTTAGCTGACAACAATTTATTTGATAAAAACGATAAGTTAGCAAACGTTCAACCATATCTGAACATTTTAAATGAGAACTTCATGTAGTTTAACATTTTTACAAAGAATCTCTCAATCGATGAACAGATGATACCATATTTTGGAAAACATTGAAGTAAAATGTTCATAAAGGGTAAACCAGTTCGTTTCGGTTATAAGGCATGGTGCTTATGTTCATCAACAGGGTATCTGTATCAATGTGATGTTTATACCGGAAAGCGAAAGAGAGATCGGATCGTGGGCTCGGTGGTGATGTCGTGGTAAATCTATTGAAAGTTGTAGAAAATCCCAAAAACCATGTAGTATACTTCGACAATTTTTTCATATCTCATAATCTTCTGTCAGATTAATACTGCATGAAATTTTGTGCAACAGGAACAATTAGAGACAACAGAAAAGGGAATTGTCTTTTAATTTCCCTAAAAGATACGAAGAAAACTGAGAGGGGAACATATGACATAGCTTTTGATGAAAATAATGGAGTCTTTATGACAAGATGGAATGATAATTCTGTAGTCACTATTGCAAGTGACTGGGATTTTAATGACCCCCCAATATCAGCCGAACGATATTCTAGAAAAGATAAAAAGTATGTTACTGCGAACGAACCACAGTTAATATCTAATTATAATTCTAACATGGGAGGGGTTGATCTTCCAGATAATTTCATTGTTTGTTACAGAATTCAAATAAAAGGTAAAAATGGTGGTGGCCTATTTTCAAGAATTTTATCGACGTTGCAAAAGTCAATGCTTGGCTTATATATCGAAATATTTATCCTGCTATTAGCTTATAGGAATTTCAAAGACAGTTAGTAATTTCTTTGCTAAAAACACCATCAAATGAAATAATTGACCCCTAAAGGGAAATAAATCAGAATTCGAACGCTAAGTTTCAAAGTCCGGGCCGTCCATCTTCTATTCAAAATTTAATTCTGGAGAAAATAAAAGTGGACTGTTCTCAACATATGATCGATAGGAATCCAGAGAACAAAAGAAGACAGTGCTAACATTGCAGAAGCCAAACTATCACAATCTGCAAGAAATGTTCAGTCCCACTCCATACTAAATGCTTCAAATCCTATCATGAAGCTTAAATGTAAAAGTTATTGTTTTATGCCAGTGTTGCGTTTTCGCAAAATTTTGTATTTTTTAAGAAAACAAATATTTTTTTCGGGAAACAGTTTTTTCCCTTTAGTTCATGCATTATAAGCATAAAAAACAAGTTTCGACTAATTTTAATAACATTAAGTACTTTTGGCAGGTAATTGGTTAATAAAATGTATATGGTGTTAAGGAATCACAGTAATATACAGCTCAATATACCTCCATGTATCTATGTTTAACATGTAGTCCAGTCAAAATAGGAAAAATAGAGGAAAAAAATCGTGTAGTTTTGAAATTTTGCATACTCATAGCCGAGGGGGTCCTGAACAACATACTAAAAGTCCCCGCCCGTGGGGGGTGAGTGGGGGGCAGGGGGGGGCATTTAAGGGGGGCAATTTTCAGTTTTTATTAAATATCTTAAAAACTATCGCATTTAGAGAAAAAATGTCAATTACAAAATTAATCTACGTAAAATTTTCTACAAAAATGTATATTACATTTTGTTTGTACGATCATTAGTTTAGAAGATATAGGGAGATGCAATAACACATTCTCTTGAAAAATTCTTTTTTGCAATAGTAAAATCAACTAAAGTGTGCAATTAAAAGGGTTCTTGTCAAATATTTTCTAATGTAAAAAATCAAATATATACATAGGGAATATGCAAGGATAATACAGCATGTTTTGTAAGTTTTAAATAATTTTAAGGCTAGCAGGCGCAAGTGGCGGTTTGAGTAAAAATCTAGATAACGAAGACCCAAAACCGATCAACATTAAAAAAAAAAAAAAAAAAAATCGTGTAGCTTAGAAATTGAGCACAGTTATAAAGTTAAGTGCTCTGAATAACATACTAAAAGTCCCTAACCATGGGGGGGGGCATTTAAAGGGGGCACATTTCAGTTTTTATTAAGTATCTTGAAAACTATCGCATTTAGAGAAAAAAAAAATCTCAATTGCAAAATTAATCTACGTGAAATTTCCTAAAAAAATTGTATATTCTATTTTGTTTGTATGATCAATAGTTTAGAAGATATAGGGGAACAAAAGAACACATTTTCTTGATTTTTTTTTTTTTTTTTTTTTTTTTTTTTTTGCAGTAGTAAAATTAACTAAATTGTGGAATTAAAAGGATTGTGATAAAATATTTTCTAATGTACAAAACAAATATATGCATAGGGAATATGTAAGGATAATACAGCATGTTTTGTACGTTTTAAATAATTTTAAGGTTAGTAGGCGCAAGTGGTGTTTAGGTAAAAATCCAGATAACGAAGACCCAAAACCGATCAACATTAAAAAAAATCTTATAGCTTTGATATTGAGCACAGTTATAAGGTTAAGTGTCTTGAACAACATACTAAAGTTGCATTTTCTTTAAATCCTCTGTAAGTGATAGTAGATATAAAATACATAAAATGTGAATGTTATAATACATTAAAATACTTTAAAATTACTTATGGCAAGCATGCATTAAAAAAATTAACAATATTTTAGCATAAATATTTAGATTACTCTCTATTTATTTTAAAGTATAAAAAATTTACATTTATCTGTAATATACATGTAATAGTTCCCGCTAAACATATACATACTGTACTGCTAAACATATACATACATTGTATTTTACGGATATCTTACAGAAAAGTGGAATTTTTCGATTTGTATATTTTGACTTCCACTCTTTAAACTTGGTGCATTGCGCGCACACACACATACAAATATTTCTATACAAATATTTATTTGTATGAGTAAAAAATATTTAACCTGAACCTTTTTAATTACGAAATATAGTTTTTATTACTATTGCAAATAACATAAAAAATAATAATAATAAAAAAAAAAAACCCACAGAATAGGGTTGGGGACTTTTAGTATGTTGTTCAGTAAACTTAATCTTATAACTGTGCTCAATTTCAAAACTACACGATATTTTTTAATGTTGATCGATTTTGGGTCTTCGTTATCTGGATTTTTACTCAAACCACCACTTACGCCTACTTGCCTTAAAATTTTTTAAAACGTACAAAACATGCTGTATTATCCTTACATATTCCGTATGTATATATTTATTTTGTATATTAGAAAATATTTGAGCAGAACACTTTTAATTACACACTTTAGTTAATTTTACTATTGCAAAAAAGTATTTTTCAAGAAAATGTGTTATATCTTCCCCCTATATCTTCTAAACTTTTGATCGTACAAACAAAATGTACTATACATTTTTGTAGGAAATTTTACGTAGATTAATTTTGTATTGACATTTTTTCTCTAAATGCGATAGTTTTCAAGATATTTAATAAAAACTGAAAATTGCCCCCTTTAAAAGCCCCCCCTCTCTGCCCCCCGCTCACCCACAACGGTCGGAGACTTTTAGTTTGTTTTTCAGGAAACTTAACCTTATAACTGTGGTCAATTTCAAAGCTACACTATATTTTTTAATGTTGATCGATTTTGGGTCTTCGTTATCTGGATTTTTACTCAAACCACCACTTACGCCTACTAGACTTAAAATTATTTAAAACGTGCAAAACATGCTGTATTATCCTTGCATATTCCCTATGTATGTATTTGTTTTTTACATTAAAAAATATTTGACAAGAACCCTTTTAATTGCACACTTTAGTTGATTTTACTATTGCAAAAAAGAATTTTTCAAGAAAATGTGTTATTTCATCTCCCTATATCTTCTAAACTAATGATCGTACAAACAAAATGTACTATACATTTTTGTAGGAAATGTTACGTAGATTAATTTTGTAATTGACATTTTTTTCTCTAAATGCGATAGTTTTCAAGATATTGAATAAAAACTGAAAAGTGCCCCCCTTAAATGCCCCCCCTGCCCCCCGCTCACTCCCCACGGGCGGGGACTTTTAGTACTTTGTTCAGGACCCTCTCGGCTATGAGTATGTAAAATTTCAAAACTACACGATTTTTTTCCTCTATTCGTCAAATTTTGGCCTTCGTTGCCTGGACTAATGAATACATACAGTATTCAATGCAAAATCTGCAGTTCTAGTAAATTACTCGTCTCTATTTATTTTTACTTCCATTACCTGACTACCATAGGTGATGAAAGTATTGTATTCGATCTAAAAATTCGATAGTGAGTTTTCGCCTGATTTACAGGTTTTAAGATCTCCTGACTCCAAAATTGTAGTTTGCGGCAGTTGGTCAGCATGTGTATATGTATCTGCGTGTGTGTTTGTGTGTGGAAAATATTCTGACTGTTATATTTCCAAAACTAATAAAGATAGAAGTACGAAACTTCAGAATTAAAGCAGCTCTGGTGTACAGATACTTTTTCTAAATTTTGATAAAAATTGGAAAAAATGATGTGGGAGACAGGAAATGGAAGTGGGACATAAGTCCATATCTTCAAAACTGCCTTAACAATATTCTTAAAAGTTGCTATATAAACACTCCATTAGATATTATTTCGTATGAATTAGCTGGTTTCAGAAAAATTGATAGGCGTCATGAATAAATAGCACAACTTCGGGTTTCTCAAATCTGTTCCTATAAAAACTGCTGTATGGATTTTTCAAACTCGCCATGCTAACCCCTTTTTAAATATACTTTTATATGTAATTATTGTTTTCCTGTTAACAATTGAGTATGCCAATAATTGGTAAAATTTGGTATCACAAAACAGCCCTAACAATTTTCTTGAAATTGTTACATAAGCCCATTTTAGATATGCTTTCTCGTGTGTTACGTAGTTATTACAGGAGAATTAACAGTCATCCTCATTAGATTAGTCAGTTTTAGATCTCGATAATTAGTGTTTAAAAAATGTCTTTACTGTTCTTTTTCCCCATTTTCTAACTCGGTATGTAAACTCTGTTTTATATGTCATTGCAAATGTATCAGCTTTCTCTTACTGGAAAATTTTTAGGTCTCTACTTTGTTAGGTCAATTTTATGTCTTGTAATTTTATGTCTTGTTAATTGTACAAATGTAGTATTTAAACAAATGAAATGTATAATTATTACCTATTTTATTTTGCATTACTCGATGAATTTACATAGGCTGGCACAAAGTCAAATATAAAGCTTCATATATTTCTTTGTCCTGAAGTGACACACCAGTTCGGAAAGTATCTCTAAAATACTATTCAATAGTACAACATTTATCATAACCTACATATCTCAAATTTGTGTTGTAAATGCAAAGAAAAACGATTTTAGAAATAATATTTAAGAAAAAACCGTTGCATATATATAGGAAAGAAAATTGATTGATGAAATGTTTCATAGCTATGACAAATTTTATTTATTTATTTTCTTATATACATCCCAAAAGCTATTCCAAAAAATTTAGAACATATACCGTAAAAAAAAAAAAAAAAAAAAAAAAAAAAAAAAAAAACCTTTTTTACAGAACTATATAAGAATTAGGTAATCCTTAAAAAATATATGTGAATATGTTTTGAATGAAAAACACGACATTAAAAATAAATTTATGCTAAATGAAAAAGTTAAAGTAAAACAAGTCCTTCTGGCTCATTAAGAAAGGCAAGTTGGTTCTTTTTTTCTTATCAAGTAGCCGCCATTTGTATCTAAAATCGTGGTTGCAATTTGTTAATAGACTTGATGTAAATATTGATGAGGGCTATGTAAGTATGGAGTTTGAAACAAATCGATTTATTAATATATTTTTATGTGAATTTAAATTTTTCAAGGGGTCAGCAATAAGAAACAAGATGGCGGATCAAATGGGCAAACCAGTATGCCAAATATATTTCTAAGATAAGTCTACCAAAAAATTTATTTCGAATTCATTCAGTATTTCAAAAGTTATCCTGTTGACAAATTTTCACGTGGCAGCCATTTGGAAATAAAATGGCGGTGCAAGTTGCTAAGTTAAATATTATTAGATATTAGTGAGATAAAGTCTATTGTCGTAATTTAGTTCGAATTATATCAGTATTTCAAAAGTTATCGTGTTGACAAATTTTCAAGTGGCCGCAACTTAGAAAGAAAATTTCGGAGCAACTTGTCGAGCGGAATCGTTCAATATATTAGAGTGATTTATTTCAAAAGTTAATATGATGCCCAAATCTCATGTGGCAGTGCTGATCCTTGGAAACAAATTGCGAAGTGAACTCATCCTAGATATTTCAAGCTTAAGTTCACTGTCTTGCTTTGGTTAATACGGTATTTCAGTATTTCAGTTAGTTCAGTATTTCAAAAGTTAATATGATGACATTTTTCCAAGTGGCAGCCTGATTTTTAGAGGCTGCCACTTGGAAACAAAATGCACTACAAATTCACGTGTCCTAAATTCAGTCACATAATTGTCTCAAAATGTGTCTTGTCTTTTTTTTTTTTTTTGATTCCCGAAATCATGTCTTAAAATTTTAAAACGTATTATATCTTAAGTTAAGACATAAATGTGATTGGATTTAAGATACTTGAAGTGGCTTAATGCAGCAATTTTTAACCCTCATTTTTCATAAACAAATTATTAAAATAATAATAATAATAATAATTAATAAATAAATACATGGGATTACGTGAAGTTTAGTTGCCAGTGAAAAAATGGATATAGAATTTGAATCGTTTAAATCCAAAGTTTGAATCGTGAAGTTATCTCTTTGAATTTCTACTCTACATTCTGTACTTAGCTATAGAATTATTCGAACACGTCAAAAGGTTTTAATATATTACATCAAAAATATAATTTGCCATCGGATTTTAAAAACCGAGCAATATATATCTATATTATTATATTTTGTAAATACAGTTATTATGCATTGAAATAATGATTTATCACTGTTAGTTTGAGCTTTCATAACATGGAAACAATAATAAGGTGCTCACGTTCGTCCTTTATAATTGTTTTATTTAAATCAAACAACTTTTACACATCCATACTTTCCAACTACAGCATTTTTTGCTACCGGAAATTTTAAGAGAACAATTTATTTTATTTCATCTCTGAAAAATCCGTTTCAGGAATATATAAAAATTTTCAATTTTCCCATAACCAAAAATCGTAAAAATTTGTAGCTATGTGCTTCTATTTGTTCTTTTGTCGTGTCCATGACGAAGTCGAATTTGATTAAACCGTGGATCTTTATAACTGCATCTGCGATTTGTTGGATGTTGTCGTCATATAGGTCTATCAGTGACGGCAATACTCCCATTTCTCTCAAGTTCGCACTTATTGCCGGACACTCAAAGATATGGCAAGGTGTAAGCTGTGTATCTGGGCAATTGTTACAGTTTCTATACACCCTTCCACCCTCTTTATTAACTTTCATGCCTCTGTGATGACCGGTTCTTAGCCTTAATATAATTTTTGTTATTAATCGATCTGCATTTATTTCACAAAGCTGGTGTTTCGTTTGGATTGTTTTTTCTCTAAGTTTAGATTTAGCCATTGCATTTGCATCTTGAAGAGAGACACTGTTTCTGTTATTCTTGAGATTTCTGGACTCCTTGGCTAGTTTATCAGCATTTTCGTTGCCTGCTATTTCAACGTGTGCAGGTATCCACTGAAGTGTACAGGTTTTATTTATAGCTTGAAGATCTTGAAGTCCTGAGATGATTTCATGGGTGATAGAAGAGTGCCCCTTTGAAATGGCCTGGAGGGCGGCCTTTGAGTCGCAGAAAACCACTAGGCCCTCTGCCTGCTTAGTAGTGGGAAGGGACTTATACATATTAAGTGCCTCCAGAATTGCACGTAGCTCGCAGGTGAAGTTAGAGGCTATATTTTCCGCACCGAATTTGCACTGGTGAGGCGTATCATCTGGAGTAGTTAAAAACACACCTGAACCCCCATTGGTGATAGTTTTGTCAGAGGAACCATCTGTATATGCATGTACAAACTTCTCTTTTGGAAAGTTTTCAAATGTATCGAGTCCCTTTTTCCTAATGATATCATTCTGTTCATTTTTGTTGCATGGCTCTAAAAGGCTTCGATATTATGATTAAATAAGAACGCATTTAATATTTTCCTATAATAAAATAAAGATTCGTAATGTTTTATATGATTTATATATTGGGCATATTTACGCATTGTATATGCTCAATAATATTACGTTTATTACGTACGAGTACATGTACGTATTTTTTTTTGAATACTACTATTTTACCATGAATAATCGAGACTTTCGATTTTAAATGATTTGTAGAACATATCCAATAGTATATCACAAACTACCTTAACACTTTAGGAGTATAAAGAAAAAGAAAACATGTTATATACCTCATATATTTCAGCGACAGTTTTTTCCTACAGAAAAATGGAGACCATTAAAAAATTAAAAGGAATAGACAATGTTTGGAAACAGACTGTAAAAATTAATACTTGAAATGCATTCTAGCTCAAGCATGAGATAATGAGGAACTTTATATGTCTTTATTAATTTGTAAGAGATTAGCGCATATATTCAAGAAAATATAAGGATTTCTAAAAAAAAAAAAAAAGAAAAGGGCTTTGTATGTTATAACAAAAAGAAATTTTATTACACATGCACATTCGCAACTAAAATCATTTAGCAAAAATTCTCAGCCATCAAACTTATCTAATATATTTGAATGATAAGACAAGTTTGATTGTACAAGTTTGATTCAAATTCATTAAGTATTACAAAACTTATCGCAATGACAAATTTTCAAGTGGCCGTCACTTGGAAACAAAATGACAGAGCAAGCTGCCCAGCAAACAGTCCAAACAGAAACGTATCCAAGATATGTGAACCATCAGTTCACTAGCCAACTTTGGTTTGAATCAGTTTAGTGTTTTTAAAGTTATAGTGACGGCACATTTTAAAGTGGCAGGCTGATTTCAAGCGGCCTCAACTTGGGACAAAATAGCTAACATTTTCCCAGTGCAACCATAAAAAATATTTGTATGATAAGTTCATTCTCCATTTTTTTTTTTTTTATTGATTCAGTGTTTCGAAAATTATCGTGATTATAAATGTTAAAGTGGTCTGATTTCCAGTGGCCTTTCTTGATTTAAAGTATCTGTAATTTTGTTAAAGATGGCAGATAATGGGATTAACAAATTTCGATGAGACCCTTATACTGTCTATGTATATATGGAAATTCAAGCATATCCAGTCTTAAATACGCGTTTTAGAATATAGATTTGAAATTTTCAAGTAGCCGCCATTTAAAAAAAATGGCGGTGCAATTTGGTTAATGAACTCATCTAAGATATTTGTAAAAAATGTTCGCTGTCCAAATTTGGTTCAATTTGGAGTATTATTTCGGAAGTGATCGTGATGAAGAAAATTTCACTATATATAGAGAGATAGACCGTTAGACACACAGATAGATAGATAGATAGACATAGGTAAACGGAATGATTGCAATAGGTCGATTTCTTAAGAAATCAATATAAAATACTTAATTATTAGAGAATAATAAATAAAAAAATGTATATAATATTAATTTTATACTCTACTTTAAAATTTTTATTGCAATCACTTCAGGATTTACTCATTATAAACTAAAATTAATAAACAAAAGTTTAAAATAAATAATAATTGAGCGTAGCATAGCACACTGCTTAAAAAGAGCTGCGTGTAAAACTTTGATAATGTTTAGAATTCTTAATGCACAAACGTTCAAATGAAAATTTGCTAAGGGTGCATTTAATATTTAACTTTGAAGTTCCGTTACATAGAAAAAAATTTCAGCTGGTGAAAATGACACTACACGGAATTTCGTAATCCATGTAAAAAAATAATAATGATAATAATAATAATAATAATAATAATAATAATTTTAAAATTTAACTGCAATATTTATTTATTTATTTATTTTCTTGAATTTAATTTTTAAATGATTATTTTTCTTCCCTTAGAAATAGGACCCGACAAATATTTTTTGTTTAAATATATTAAAAACACTTTTAACACACGTAAATTTAAATTTTTAATTAAAAGATGTTAATTTTTTTTTTTTTTTATTCAAAGCTTTTCGCTTTAATAGTAAAGCTTTGGATACAAAAAAAATGTTAACATCTTTTAAATAAAAATTTAAATTTACGTGTGTAAAAAGTGTTTTTAATATATTTAACAAATGACACGTGTGCAATTTAACTCTCTTTTTTTCTTAGAGATTATTTATAATTTTTTGTTTACTTTCACAAACGTTTTCAGTAACCAACGTAGAAAAATGTATTTAGAGTTTTAACTTTGTTAAGTAGTCTTCAATACGCTCAGAGAATTATAAATAGAGAAATATTTTTAATGTTTCCCGAAGGGATTTTTACCGTTAATTAATATTTTTCTCGTTGTTGCCATTTCACTTATTTTTATTTATTTATTTATTTATTTTTTCTGTAAGTTTTTTCTATCTGAGAAACAAAGAAAAGCTTGAAAATTGATCGTATTGAATACTTAGATTTGCAATTTAAAATTAAATTATACGATTTAAAGTTATATCCATTAACCATATTATGTATATACTGAATTTACTATAAATGTGTAATTAGAGATTTTTTTTTTTTTTTTTTTTTACTCTAAAGAAAATATGATTGTGAAGATTCATTTTATTTAGCATTCGTGTTAGGTAATTTCGGCAGTTTTTAATTTTTTCTTAATAATTTAACAGTCAACAAAAAATATTTAAATGAATGAAGAACTTAATTAAATACCTTCCGTGATTCTCCGTGTGTTTATATTTATTCGTTATATGTGTTGTCTTTGGTAAGTGCTTTTTACTATATTTATAGAAGTTTTTAAATTGTTTATATTTTTGTGTAGTTTTAACTTTTTCCTTTGTATACTAAATAGCTTGTCATATTGTATATAGAACTTCAGTGTTTTTTTTTCTTTCTAAGATGTAGTGAGCAAAGCTACTTTTTGTGTTTGTTTGTAGATCTTGAAACATCTTACTGTTTCCAACCTAAATTGAGGGTCCACCTTTATGATGGCCGGAATTTTTTTGGTATAATTAATATATTCCGTGTGGTTTCAGTTTCATGTTTTATGACTGCATTAATTTTCATAAAATTTTTACTTTACATTTGTGTTTAAATAACTCACATTTGCTGCATATACTTGTGCATAGAATAACTAAATTTGTAATTTTAATTTTGCTTATTTTATTAATTTTTCTTCTTTTAAACTTTCACATTATTTTTTCTTTTATATATATATATATATATATATATATATATATATTAATTAGTAGAAACGTGTTTTTATTTAATAATTCAAACTTTAATATTTTATTTGCTAACACTGAATCGAAGAAAAAATCCTCTTTGAACTAGCTTTTACAAAATGGTCTAAATTGTTTGTTAAATGGTATATTTTAATTTAATACAGAAGTTTCTGTAAAGTTTTAAATTGTATTTATTTATTTATTTATTTGTGTGTAAAAAAAAAATAAATAAATAAATAAAATAAAATAAAAATCATCCACTGTAAAAGATAATGAATAATAAAATTAACTATTACTATTGTAAATTTTCTTGTAAATTTTCATTTACTTCATACAATGTCAAAAAATATATTTTTCTATTTTAATGTGTTCCATAATTAATTATTTATTATGAAGTTATTATTAATTGACAGAATATTTTTAGTTAACATTACGTTATAGTATACTTCCTTCTTTGTAATATCCATTGTATAATGCATTTTTCTAAAGACAGTAAAACCTAATCAGATAATTGCTAAAACATTTTGTATAAATTATAAATACACGACATAATACATAACAAAACTTTCATTAATTTTGTACATAACTCACCGACGGTCTTGTGTATTTAATTAGATTACAGTATTAAGCATTGAAACAACTAAATAGCATCTTGATCGAGTTCCCATTTCACAGATGATTACCTTTCTCAGCATGCTCATCAATATAATGCATGTTATAAAAAATTTAATGGTGCATAATTAATCCTTAAACCTTTTATTCTTTTTCAATATTTGAAAAAGGAAAGATTCCATCAATATGTTCAGTGGTATAGAAAAAAAAAAAAAAGGCAAGATAAAATTCATGTAAGAAGATTTATTAAAACATAAAAGAATAGTTTTTTTTTTTTTTTTTTTTTTTTTTTTTTTTAGCATGTCTTTCCATAGGTCATTATTATATGTATATATATATATATATATTTTTTTTCATTGACAAAGGGTATGATTTCTCAGATTCTTCTTTTTCTTTCTTAGTAAACTTAAAATGTTTAATTCATAATTAGGAATAAAAATATATTAATTCGTTATTAGTTATGTTATTAATATGTTATTAAATTTGTTAAAAGTTTTACGAAACATCATTATATTTCGTTGATCTTCTTTCACGCGGCAGTTACTAAATATGTATTTTAATATGTGCATAGATAACAATTGAAAAGTCATGTTATGTTCAATGTTTGTATATGTATAATTTAAAAGTCATGATAATTATAAATGTATTATTAGCTTGCATGAATTAAGAAAGTGATTTTAGTAAAGGTTTGTGTGAATTAGTAACTCATATATTTTCTTGTGTTTTGTTTACAATAAATACTATTGATTTTTGAAAATAGCTTTAACTATGTTTGTACTTATCCAAAACTGAGAATTGATATAATTTTATTGTATTTCACACTTTTTATTATTCTTAAAACTGGGCAAAAAATATTTATTAAAACGCTGATGAGACAATTTTGGTTTTATTTAAGACCTAAGACCTAAAAGATATATAACGAATTTATTTAAACTCTCTGAAATAGTCGTTCAAAACAGCATATATATATATATATATATATATATATATATATACATGTATAAGATATCTTAAACATACTTTTTAAACTTTTTTAAATTTACTTAACACACTGAAATTATTTACAATACGAAATAAATGATTTTTTTTTCTTTTGAAATATAAAGCCTACAACGTTTATACAAAAATTCTTTTAAAAATTGTATTTGAAAAAAAAAAAAATATATATATATATTTTTTTTTCCTTTTTTCTTTTTTCCTTAAAAAAGTTGGATATTTTTTTTTAAGTTATTAGAATTGTATATCCATACATAAAGATTATATATAACAAACTTTTTATTGTCTTTATTCATGAGGAGCATTAGATTCCTTATGAGGTTCTGGTTTTATGTAATAATCGAAAAAATAAATAAAGAATGAAGAAGAATAAAGCATAGATAACATTTATATATATATATATATATATATATATATTAATAATATTTGTTAATAAAAAGAAAAAAAAAATGATGAATTATCTAATTCGGAAACTATCATAAACTTAGATTAAATATTTATTAAATAAAGCAATTGCACTCGGTGTATTAAAAATAATTTTTTTATTGACACTCAAAAACAATCATCCATTCACTGCACTAAATCACTATATTTACAGAAAAAATATATTTTCAACATTGAAAAAGATCAGTCAAACATTTTTATTGACTTAATATTTATTATGAATATTCCAAATTAGATATTTCGCTTGCTTGAATATCTACCTAAAAAAATATCTTGTTTAAATATCTGTTTATGCGTAAAACCGTTGAAAAAAATATAATAATAAAAATACGGTTTATAAAAGTAAAACCTGACATATATAGAAAGCAGAGATACGAATTGAAATATTTGCATAAACAATTTTAAACATTTATTAAACATCGAATAGTAGTCTGTGTATTATTTATTAGCGTTAGTATACGTGTCAATGTATTATGTACAGTCAAATATATATAAACATTTTCCCCTCTACATTTGAAAATTAGAAAAAAACGTCTGCTCTTCAGAACAATGACTGAATTAGGTTTAAAATGCTTAGCAATGTGGCAATTGCTAAATGACAAAAATTGTTATTATTATTATAATTATTATTATTATTATTATTATTATATAAAACTAATATCCCAGAAAATTTATTTAGAACTGAATCCATTTGACGAAGATTATTTTATTTAACGAGATATAAAACTTTGGTAACAGAAAAATAAAGACTTTAATTTTATTTACACTGATTTTATTTAATCCTGATTTCTTCACATCATTGACATACAAAATCAAGGGTTAATAATATGTTTTATTATCTTGCTAATAATACATTTTATTATATTTTATATGGGTGATAAAAACGCGAAATTCTAAGCATTTAACTAAGCTGTGTATTAGAATCATAATAATTTTATATTTGTTCAGGAAAAAATAAAGATATATTTCGCTTATGTTTCTTAATTGCAAAGTCTAGTGCTTAAGAATGGTTTTAAATACCATCTAAGTTTTCCATAAGAAGTTTAAATTAGCAGAAATAAGAAGATATTTTCTAAGCAGGTTTCAAGATCTTAACTCTGAAATAGAATATAAAAACATGCGGTTTGAATCAAATTTTTGAATTTGTACAAAATATAAATTTTCATTGATCGGTTAGTTATATCATATTTAATGGTGTTTATTGCAATAGAAATAATTTAATAAAGTACAGTAACGAAAAAGTATATGAAAATAATAGTAATGCGATGAAAAATGGTAGCATAAATATTCTTTATTCAAATATCAACTAAACTTATGTACTTAACATAGCAATAAGTACAACTCATAATTTGGTTGATATCTATTCTAAAATTTTAGAAGAATCATGTTTCATGTTATTAAAGGGAGCGTTAAAAATGTTCCTTTACCTTTGAAAGAAAAATTTTAAAAATAATTAAATTTTTTTAACTCATGCTTTCATGTTCCACGCATATTCTACATTATGTGATCCCTACTGGAATAAAAGTACATCTATATTTCTTCATTTTTCACGGGTAAAAATGATTTCCACACACACAAAAAAGTTAAATCGTTTTACATTGCATTCTTTGAATGTGGGTTTAATATATTTATTTTAGTTATCTTTTTTCGTTATTTTAAAAATGTTAGAATCAGTTCTTAATAGGATGCTTTAAGTGTGTAGTTTATTTACTTTTACCAAATTATAATGTGTTTAATAATATGAATAATTTAAATTAAAGATATCTAACAAAATATGAAATTATGTGTTAATTATTTTCTATAACAGTATATAAAATAAAAATTTAGAACAGCATGAAAAGAAATTAGCAATAAGTTAGACAGTTTTTAAAAATCTTATATTTCATAAAAATTCATGTGAATAAATATTTTTAGAAAATAAACTTATTTAGTTCGTTTGTTTTTCTTTCAGTGGGAATTCATCTGATCTTTTGTTAAAATAAATTTATGTTAGCATCACGTTTATCTGTGTAATAAAATCCATTGACATAAAAATAAATGTTCCAGTTGTTGACATTAAATGTATAATTAATTATAAGGGAAATTTTCAGTTTTTGTGTATAGTTCTAGATATTAGGGAATATAAAAACAATCATTTTTTGATATATCTGTAAACACTTTTTTCACAAGACTTTCTTTGCAAAACTACTTTTACTCAGGTATTAGCAATATATATATATACACTTAAAAAAAAAAAAAAAAAAAAAAAAAAAAATCAGCGAGCTTAAAATCCACCAGTTGTGGGCACTTTTATACTTTTATTTATTTATTTATTTTACATAGCTGTGTACTTTTCCGTTCCAAAAGTGCGCAATTGTAAATGTTTTCGGAATAAATGCATGAAAATGCAAACTGATTAAAAAACATAATAATAATATAACATACAAAATGTATTATTTGTTTAAATAATGCTTTGACAGAGCACAGAAAAAAAATTTAAACTAAAAATAAATTGCCACCTTAAAATTTAATGATTCCAATAACGCATCCCAATTAATAAAATTGTAAATATACACAAAATACAAGAATAAAAAAAGAAATATGTACATATCAGGAATATATATAAAATAGAAATAAAGCTTGCAAAAGTTGATTTATAAGGTATTTTCTCCATTATAGTTTTTTAATTATAAATGAATGTTTTGAAAACTATGTAGCAAATGATAATTGATTTTTCATATAATTTTGTCAGAAATTTCAACACTAAAGTTTCTGTTAGACAGAAATACAGCATGCTAATAACATTAAATTAGTTGTGTGATTATGAATGATGACTCTCGTGTGGGTAATATGAGTAATTAGAAATATCATTTACATGCATGCTTATGCGTCTATATTTGTCACTGTCTTTGAAGTAACAGTGTAGTGAACATTTGCTCTTTTATTATTTCTTAATTATTAACTTTGCAATGATGAAAGGATTAATCATTTTAATTGAGTTTCAAGTAAAAATATCTTTCATGTAAAAAAACTTGCTATTCATTTTTTCATTTACTTCTTTATCGAATGTAAAGTGAATTATTTTATTAATGGGATTTTTAAGTGTTAATATAAATAAAAACTAATAATTTTTAAAATCATGTGGTCTTTCCTGTATTGGATGTGAAAAGTAAAATATGGTAATTTTATAAAGTGAAAATCTATGATTCCTTGAAAAAATTAAGTGATGCCGAAATAATAATAATAATAATAATAAAATCTTATCCAATAAAAAGGATGGATGATTGGACTTTTTACGTGGCACTAGTGCTGCGCAGATGAGCAATTGGCAATGGACTGGGACACACCCCTAGAGTTGGTCCGGAGACATGCCATCACAATTTTGATCCTCCACCCAATAAAAAGGGAAAATACCACAATAATTTTGTCATAATAGTATACTGTTACGAATTTGCAAAAAATAGAAGTTATTTTTACTGTTAAGGGTTGTACTCCCCTTAATGTGCAGTCTTTGGTAGGGGGCAATGTTATAAATTTGGAAATATAATAGTTATTTTTATGTATTTCATTCAAAGAGATTTAGTCAGGTTATAAAAAGTTAATTTTCTGCATTTCTAGCTTGTTTTGGCATTAAAATAGCGCATTTTTCTTTAAAAACCCGTTTAAAAGCTTCATCAGGCGCCACATTTGGCGCTTTTTTCGCTCCTTGGCGACTTTCTGGCGTTCAGAGCGAGAAAATAATTATTATCGATATTTCAAATATCTAAGCTCTAACTCGATTATTTCAAAAGTTACTATAAAATTCTGCGTTTGTAGAAGCCTATAAATGAAATCCATTTCTCACCGTTGGGAATTAGTTGCACGCCAACCGGCTTACTGTGAAGATCTCCTGACTGTGTCTCTGATTATAGCCTATTGCTGCGTATTAATGCTATGATACAGTTTATGCTGTTATTTAAGCTATGTTTTCTGGTGAAACTAAAGCTGACACTTGGATCTTCTGGAACATTCTGTAAACAAACTTTTAAGCCTCTGCAAGATTCGCCTTTCTTTCACAGACAATTCATGAATCCCTAGTACGCAAAAATATACATGCATATACTACTGAAAAGTCCAAATTTCTAGATTTATCTAATTAATGAAATTCAATATTTCTTGTTATTAGACTAGAAAATAAACACATTTATTAAACTGAAATATTTATAAAATTGTCTGATACTTTTACGATACATTTTCTTATTTTAATTGATGTAAAAAGTACTTTCATTGTATTGTTTTGTAATCGTAATAGAATAAATTTAACGTCAATCGTGTGAATACAGTGAAAAAAAATAAGATACAATCATACATGTTTGTTTGTAGGCTCTTAATTGTGAATTATTAAAATTTGTGTATTATTTGTTCAATATTTTGTTTCTTTAATTTGAAGAATATGTAGAGTCTCGTTTTAGAGAAACATTTGTATTTATTTATTTATATTTAATTGTATAACTTATATATCAAGGATTATATGTTGAAAACATATATAGCGCTAAGAAATTTAGAGACATTAAAATATTTTATATTTTAATAACGATACTATCAATTGTTTAAATATACTTCATTTCAAAATCTAAATAATAAAAGTAAAACAATAATTAAAAAAATATATGATTGTGGCATGTAAAAATTAAATTGAAAATATTTGAACGTCTATGACAATATTTTAAGACGTGAAAAAGTATCCTTTTTTGAAAATTTTTATACGTGTACTTTATTACTTACTAAATCGACAGAAAATGATTGTGATAGTTTAATGGGCAAATCTTAGTAAATTTGTTTCATAAATATATTTAAAAATAAAGCACGAGTATTACTTTAAAACAAATTTATGAAATACTCATACATATTTTTTAAATATTTATGAATGTAGCTGTATTATTTTGCTTCGAATATAGATATATCTCGTTTTCATTACATTTTAAAAATTGTACATTTGAATGATTTTCTTATTTTACCTCCTTCCTGATACTTTTCAGTGTTATGTTCAATATATAAAACATTATGTTATTCTATACTCCTATAAAATCATACGAACACAACACAAGTAAAAACTTAAAACCGGTCTTTTTTTTTTTTTTTTTTTTTTTTTTACGAAATATTTGCTTTATTTATTAATAGCTTTTACTATTAATTGTACGATCAGACTAAATTTTCTACTTTTAATATATATATATATATATATATAAGCTTATTTTATCGAAAACTCCATCTAAACTTGTAATTTTAATTGGTTTATGAATAATAATAATAAAATGGAAATCATTATTTCAATCATCGTTGTGCAAACTGACGAAAAGAAATGAGCTGATTCAGTTTATCGTGCAAAAAAAAAAAAAGGTTAGTTCTCGCAAAAACCCATATCTGCAAAAAAGGAATATGTTCAATTCAAGTTCATTTTTAAGATGGGGCGAAACTCAGTAAAAGTTCATTTTTGCGTAAAATTTTATAATTTTTTCCAAATAGATTTTTCCCTTTGTGAACATTTTCATAGATCGTTTACATTTTTTACTTTATTCTATATTCAACAGCAAAAAGCATTACAATCGTAAAAATTTTCAACTTCCGGTTTTTGGTGAATTTGCACGGTGTGAGAGGTTTAGAATACGATTGGACTGCTTTTAGAAAATGCATGTCAGTCGGATTCTTACCCAAGTCAGTCAGAAATGGTGTAATGGTCGCAATGGGTAATTGGCGACGGTCTGGAAATCACATTATGGGTGGTCCGGTGACATGCCATCACAATTTCGATCCTCCACTTTTTTGTGTATAATAAAGGTTTTTTTTCAACTATATCTATAGAACTACTGTACTTAATTTCATATAAATTTTCGTGAAGTTGCACAATGATATAAATTAGTATCTATAAATTTTTGGTTTAAATCCCTCAACAAGTGGCGATGCTCTGCTATAATGTGATCTCTCCCGTTTAAGGGAAGGCTATAGCTCAGGTTCTATTTGGGCATAATCGAAAAAAAAAACAGATAAGTGAGAGGGCCATTATGAAAAATTATACTGATTGAATTTGGGTGCATATCGGCCAATAGGTGACGCTCTTATGCTATACAGTTTTTTTCCATGAACAGGAAGGCTATATTTAAGATTTTACTGAATAAAATTGCCCAGAACTCGGTATATGAGTGGACCATAATGAAACAATATTCTGATTTAATATGGATGTATATCGGTTGACAGGTGACGCTGCTGTTACTCACTTCCTGTCATTTACCACATAGTAAATTTTAATCAGTACCTGTTGATTAAAACTACACCAAACTTAATATGTAAAATTAATACTTTCAGAAGTTATAATTAAAATTTTGTGCATATTAAGTAGTAAGTGGCTCTGTTATGCGTAGTATAATATAGAAGAAAATTTTATGATGGCCACAGCATACTAGTTATTTAGTGTATTTACACATTTTATCTAAAATAACTTTTGATTCTGATATAATGGAAAAAGTTTTCAAACAAAACGTGTTTCATTAAACTGTATATTAATATAGTGCTATTATTTGTAAGAAGCAAATTTTCTTGGGTACTAAATTAGTTTTGAATGATTCTTTTTTTTTCTAATTATTTTCCTTTTTTTTTTTTTTTTTTTTTTACAAAATAACAAGTCTAATAATACTTATACTACAATTTATATAAAATTACATTCTTTTGAAAATCACTTAAAATTTCATTTAAGAAATTTCCTTCTATTAAAATATTAAAAACCTTGTTTCATTAAGAATAAAGTAAAATATGTTTCGAACATTAATTTTCAGTAAATCATAATTCAATAAAAAAAAATAATAATAATGGAAGGGATCAATTTTTGCTCTAGAAAATATTCACAGTCAGGAGAGAAAGATCTCAGAGGAAAGAAGTTCCTAAGGGCATGAGAAATAACTGGAGGGATAAAGTTATAAATCTAATAAAAAATCTTATTTCCAGTCAATAAATATTTTATACTGTCGGAGTTTTGAAATTGGATCTCATAACGAAATACTGGATGCTTCAGTTTAACATTTCGTAATAAGTACGAAAGCTTGAAAAATGAAAGAAAATATTTTATATTTTCTTATGAAAAAAAAAAAAAATTAATAATAATAATAAAACTTGAAAGTTTAAAATTCACTTATATATACGTACTAGATTTTTAATATCTCAAAGGAATTCTGTCACATGTGCCTTTTTTTTTTTTTTTTTTTTCTTTTTCTTCGAGTTTTACTTATATTGTTTTCAAAATATCTACAGGTATTATACACATAAAGAAATTCCTATACATTGATTTTTTTTTTTTTTTTTGGAATATTCATTCGTAATTTCTATGATTAAAGAAAATGACTGTCTTTCTGTTTGCGGCGTACAAAAAAAGCATGGCAAGTTCAATTCTGATATTTTTTTCTAGATAAAGGAATGTATATAGTTTTGCCACATGCATTTAGAGTTTGGATATTTCTACTAGATTTAAAATATATAATCTATATTTTATGCGTTTTTTCTGAACTTTTTCTTTAAAATGTACTTTCGAGCCGATGTCTATAAAGTTCTTACAACATTTCATTTTATTTATAGGCCAAAGAGTGCGATCTGGGATCGAACACGGCACATCACGCTTAGCATCTTTCATATCAAAACATTTCAGCAACTGTTGCAGCAAAATGTTGCTTTATAAAAGCATTTAAAAATATCTAAGGAAAAATATAGTACCTCAATTTTACTGAAAATAAAAAATAAAAAAATAAAGAATAATAATAATAAAAATTACTATTTTTAACATTTATTTATTTATAACTTTTGTATTTAACATAAATTTAAAAATATGTATTTTATCTTTTGGCATATAAAATGTTTAAGGTGTATAAATTTGTCATTTCAGAGCAGTTTACACTTAACTTACTTAAAATAGACTAAGCAAATTACGATCCATGCACTTATGATTGTCTTTGTAAAATGCAATCCATCAACTTGATACTCGCTCATGAAATTTGGTTGTACAAATAGTTCCGTTTTTCATTATTTACTTATTATGCGCACATAATACATCTTAAATACGAATATCTATTTATTAATGCCACTTCATGCTTGTATATAATCTACTCTAGCAAAATTTACTTTTGCAAATAGAGCGGCTGTCTAAATTATTAAATAAATCTATAAAAATGAAGAGAAGCATCTGTGTGCGTGTGTCTGCGCTCCGGTGCTCACAGTACTGATTACAGAGCTTGAAAACTTGGTGGATGGGTACCTGGGACCCTGTAGATGTGCACCTCATTGAGATTTTCTTCGAATTTTGAATTTGAATTTTATGATTGAATTTTATTATTATATTTGAACTTGCACGTTATACCCCTAGTGTATACATTTTTTCTACTATATATACGCCCATAATGATTTAATTTATTTTGATGGTTGGTTGGTTGGTTGTCGTGTTATGGACATGGAGAAAAAAAAAACAATAGAACACTATATAGGACTGAAGGTTTTAAACACAGATTCAGCTATATCAAGGCAAATGTTCTAGTAGAGATCTTCTTCTGGACAGTCACTAATCTGTTGCAAAGTGGCCAAGATGGCATGACAGGAGAAGAAATGTCCAGGCGACAGTTCTGTGTCAGGACCACAGTTTCTGCAATGCAGGTACTTTGTAGTTCCACCATTTTAGATTTTCATCCCTCTCAGGTGGTGTGTTCTGAGTCTGGTAAGGGTATTCACCAGATTCCTGCTTATGTCTAGTTGACAGATTTGATGTTTAAGTTTCACTCTCTTATCCTTTAATATTGACTTTGCCACTGCATTAATATCATTAAGCGTTACAACATAGGGTGGTTTATCATTGTTGAGCTTTCTTTCCTCTTTCGCTAAGGCATCCGCGGTCTCGTTTTCATCAATTCCAACATGTGCTGGCACCCATTGCATGATGCATTTTTTATTTAAGCTGAAAATTCTTTGCAGTATGTTGTGTATGTTCAGCACGAGTCCCAAGATTCCTTTTTGAATTGCCTGAAGGTAAGCTTTGGAGTCGCTCAAGATGACAAGTCCGTTTGCATCCTCTGTTTCTTCAAGTTTAAAATATTTGTTCAAAGCGTTTTGCATAGCAAGAAGCTCGCAGATGAAGAATGGGGATTTTTACCTGCGTCAACTTTGAATTGTTCTGTTCTTTTCCCTTGTGGAAAGGTGAAATTTACGCCAGCCCCTTCACTTTCCAGAGTCTCGTCTGAAGATCAATCAGTGAAGGCGAATATGCAGTCTTCATTTAAATACGAGTCAATAGTTTTGATTCCTTTAACTCTGATGTGAATTGCTTGTTCATTTTTGGAGCAGGGCTCAAGGAGATAAGTTTTAATTTCTGAGTTTTTGGGAAGTGTTGAGTTTTGCATTGGTTCCTGTAGGATCACATACTTATTGTGCTCAAGTCCAATCTCTTGTCTAAATGTTTCATAAAATTGTAATCTTGAGGATCGTTTGATCCTGGTACTTTTGCTCCACATTTGGAAGACTTGATTGCTAATGTGATCTTTACCCCAAAGAAGTCCAACATTTCTGAGGCTCTGGCTCTCCCCTTTTATACGACGGTTGTAAATTAAATAGTGGCAACTTAACCTTGGAACTCGCAGAAGGGCGGGCATGCGCAAATAGGATATGGGAGTGATGAGGTGGCGCTGTTGTTGATGTGTAGAGTGCAAAAAACAGTCGATCTGCTAAGATGTTGTTGTGTGGTGCTAAGGTGAGGAGTTTCGTTTCCATCGCTCTAAAGCATGTTTGTTGTTGCAAATCCGCAGTTTCATTCCGACCCGACTTAAATGCTTGAACCCATCGTGCTACTGTCCTATACGGTAAAGCATATGTGCCACAGGCTTTCACTAATCCTCGATAGCATTCTGTTGCATTTTCGCCACGGGCAACTTCGATTTTAAGCCACGACCGCTGATCACCTTTTGAAAACATGCTTTAGAGCGATGGAAACGAAACTCTTCACTTTAACGCCACACAACAACTACCCTTCTTAGCAGATCGACTGTTTTTTGCACGTTTCACATCGACAACAGCGCCATCTCACTGCTCCCATATCCTGATTGCACATGCCCGCCATTCTGCGAGTTTCAAGGTTAGGTTGCCACTATTTAATTTATAACCCTCGCAGACATAGATAAGAATTATTTATTTTGATATTATAATTATAATCTATCAATCATTTTATATAAATTTAGATCACACTTAATATCTGTTGTTTAATATGAACGCAGTGTAGTTCTCAATGCCTGTGTTTCTACTTGATCTAGTATTCAATTTAATATTTTATTTCATATGTTATTTTATAATATAATAAACTAATATGTTTTGAGGATAAATAGCACATACAATATTTTAGCTGTTAGTCTAAAATATTTCAAACTGATATTGTTTTGATCTTTGCATGCTATTATTGCTATATTTGTATCATTATATTTTTGCATTGAAATTTACTTTGCTTCAGGGGCGAATATACTCGTAATTTAAATTCATTTTTACATCTAATGCACATGTACTTTTTCCAAAATAATTCTTTCGTGGTATTTTCTTTTAATCTTACGGGGATTAGTCTGATACAACTGCAAATTGGACTCGCTAGGCCAGACAGCGATTTACAGACTTCAACGGTCTGTTAAGCGTCGTCGCCGGAAGCCCAACAAAATGTTATTATGTGGGAAATTTTGTTTACTTATAACTCATTAACTAATAAATATTTTTAAATTCTTTTTTTACATTCAGAAAATTCACAACTGTTAAATTGATGGACGTTATTTTGTATCGGTTTCTTTTCATTTTTTTTAATTTTTAATTATTTATTTTTAAACTGTAAAATGAGAAGTTTCACATATTGAAAACTCTTCTTTTACAGCTTCAAAATAAAACATTTAAAGTTTAATAAGTTAATGAATTATAAATAAACAAAATTTCCCATAGAATACCATTGGCTTCGGCTTCCAGTGACGACGATAAATTAAACGGTTCCTTAACGAAATACAATGCCATTTTTTGGAAACTTGACATACTTCATTATACACAATCTATTGTAAGCTGACTATAAAAATTTTAAATACCTAATAAAATTTGAGCATTATCTTTTTCAAATAATTTTCAACTGTGATTGCATAAGATGTAAGAACATTTTAAAAATCAAAATGATGTTGTTAATAGAATGGACTTAAATTTTGTTCCTCTAAAAAAAAAAAAAGAGAAAAACAAAGAGAGAGAGAGTGTTTAATTAGTATTTATTTACAATCAACGAAATTTATATTACCATTAACCAAACCACTTCACCGGCCATCACGAGTTAACTCGGCCTTCCACACACTACAGTAGTAATTCAATCAAAATACAAATTTGAGTTTGAATTATTATAAAAATATTAACTTACTTATTATCACAAGCAAAAATCTTTCTCTGACGAAAGAAAAAAAAAAAAATGAAAAGAAAAAGAAAAGAAGGAAAGATAAATACTTTAACGTCTAAAATAATAATATAATGGCATTTTTAATTTTCTTTTAGTTAAACAAATAGTTTCTTTTAATTAAATAAATAACCCTTTGAAAATTAATTGTATATTCTTATTTAAAAATAATAAAAAAAGAAGTATATTTTAAAACTTTAATAACGCCTTTATTTCTCAGGTTAAATAACAGTCTAAATATTTATAGTAATTAAGCTGCTGTGCTTGCATTTGTCAAAATCATGCAAATTTAATTCTGTATATAACAAGGTCTGTATTTTCATTTCCCTAAAATTTCATTTACTTTAATTAAATCTTGTCGTAAATATCCTATTTTATGACTTTCATTAGACACTGGAATGAGTTGTTTTAATTAAGCAACAAAATATCAGTAAACAAAGACGAATTAAATAATGAGTTTAAGGTTTGAAAAAAGTAATGTATTTAAATTCTCTACGATTTAATGAAGAAATCTATTACGCTGTAAAAGGAACAGTTTATATATAATAAAACAGGAGCCCTTGCTACTTTAATTCTTTTCTTATTCACAATTATATTGTTCTTGATAGAAGTGTGCGTTTTTGTTAAAATTATTATTATTATTATTTTAAATTCTTTGAAGGCTTTGAATTTTAATTTTAATTTTAAATTTTAATTTTAAATTCTTTGAAGTTTTATATGAGAAATGAACAAACATTGGTTTGCTTTAGATAACACAAAAATCAGTAGTTTGTACTCTATTTTACATTTATATTATTGAAATACTCTAATAAACTTTATGTAGATGATGTTATTATTATTATTATTATTATTATTATTATTATTTAGTGGTGAAAAATTTATTTCTTTGACACCTAGATTTTTAGCGTTATTTAGACAAATTACTCTTTTTTTTTTCTTTTCTTGTAAAATACGCCGGTGTACAAAATTAAAGGAATAACTTGTTTTTTCGTTTCCTTCTTCACTGGTAATAGAAACATAAAATTTGGATGGCATGTCTGTTATCATATCATCAATCGAATTTTATATAACTTTAACAGAGATAATATTTTTTAAACTAATAATTATTCAATTTTTCTCAGAAGTAAGCTTTCGTAAAAATGGAAAAATTCAACAACTTTATAAAAGCAAAATTAATGAAAAATGGTCATAGGAATGCATTACAGAAAGGTGAAGATGCACATACATGCATGTGCTAGGTCAAAACCGGATTTTTCTTCCTCAATTCACTTTTTTATTCTCGTTTCTTCTTCTTCCCGCATGTGAATAACTATTTTATAAATATACATACAAACATGAAAATTAGATAAGACGTTCATTATAAAATTATTTATTGACATTTTTATTATTATAACGAAACAATTAATTTACAAATTAGAAATTATATTTCTTCGGAAATTCTGTTATAAAGGTAAAATAAAAGTGGATGCAGAAAGAAAAGTCAGATTTAGTTTGGCATTTGAAGGCATGTGTGTATGTACGTCTTCACCTACGTATAATGCATTCTTATCATCATTTTTTATTAAATTTTCTTTCTAAAACTGTTGAAGTTTCCGTTTTTCCTATAGCTTACTTTAAAAAAAAATTGAGTAAATATCAGTTTAAAAATTATTACTTATGCTAAAGATATATAAATTTCGATTATTGATATCATATCGAACATGCTATCTAAATTTTATGTTCATACCTTTATTTGTTTAAAAGTTATGTGCAAGAGAAGAAAGTGGGAAAGGAGGTTGTTTCTTCAATTTTGAATGCCAGTGTAAATAAAATAGGTTTATGTTGTCTGATTCATTTGAAATTATTGCCATTACTTTTATTCATATTACACAGCTTTTAGAACAGACATTTTAATAGAATCTTTGTGATCTGCAATAGAATCACTTTGTGATTTGTGTTCCATCTTCTTCCTTCTTTTCGTCAATTGTTATTTAAAATATTGGAACTTTTATTGTACTAAAATCCCATGTCACATGTATAGCATGTTATTTTATATTTTGTTATGAAATAAAATTTTATTTTTGATTAAAAAAAAAAGTGAATTATAAAAGTGTTAATAAGCAAAAAGAAAATCAATCTAAAATCAATCACAGTGCAAGAGTGAATATATATATATATATATATATATATATATATATATATATATATATATGCACTGTTAAAAAAATATAACTTTGCTGCCAGAACGTCCCTGTAATTACAGGAAAAGGCGTTTTGTCAACGTAATTTTTCCGTAATTTATGACTTTTCTCTGAAATTACAGAAAATGTCTGGCAGCAAAGTTGCACTTTTTTAACAGTGTGAGTTTAATGAAATCATTAAATGGTAATAAATATTTCGACTGTAATCCCTTTCTCTAAAATAACTTCCCTAACAGCAGAAAATGTTTCAGAAATGTAACAATCATATAACATGGAAACATTCTAAATGTTACAGAAATGTTCCGTTTGCTTTCCGGTTACTGTCATAAACATAGAAATGTCTGCGACCGTAACAAAAACTTCGGATACATAACAGAAACGTTTCAATCACATAACAGAGAGAACATAGAGAAGGCCGAATGTTTCAGAAAGACATATTAAGATGTGTTACGTTTTTGAAAGTTTGTGAGCATTTTAAAACATAGCTGAAACATTCTGTGCTATATGTGTTCTTTCTTTATTGCTAATAATTCATATTTTAAACAATATTTTGAAGTTTTCTTTAATACAGACTAAATTTTACTAGTCAACTATAATTTGAATCTGCTATAAATATAGACTTCGGTTACTCTGACATTTTTCGTTTCAGAAATTTGTGGAGAGATGATAAAATGGAAATCTGATAAAGTCAATTATGTTGTTAAAGAATAAAAATATTACAAAAATCAAGTCATAAAACATAATATTTTTGGAAGAAAGTTGCCAGAAAATATCCGTATGCCATTCAAAAAATACGTTGAAAAAACTTTTTTCGTACACAACAGAAATTATTCGTACACAACAAATTTATTCCGTACGACACACTGTAAAAAGTCTCGCTTTATATATGTATATTTTTTTTCAGTTCTACTAGCCAGAATCAAAGCCAAGTCCACTGCATAGTGGACAATGATGTTACCTCTCAGCCACGGAAACAATTCGTGCAGTTATTCAGCACTTCCTAATCCTCATTTGATATCAAGTTCCATGACCACTATGTAAAATCTGTATTGGGAGCCACGATTTTTATCTTGATGCAGAAATAGTGTTCCTCAGAATGAGTTGTAATTTTATGCTAAATCGCTGTAATCTTAAAAAATAAAAATTTTCTATTTTTTAACAACATATTTTTACTCTGCAAGAGTGCTGCGAATTTTTCTGTAGTAACTAACTAATGCGTACGAAAGAATATGATCGGTACAGCCGATTTTGTAGTAAAAGTGTATGAAAATAATAACTTAGAGCCCTTTTTGAGAAACGAATTTTCGGTTTTCAATCTCCATATTCCCATTCCTGGAATCTGAAGTTCGCCAATACACGACAAATTCATTTGTTTACTGAATCTTACTTAAATGTAAAATGTATATATTTTATTTATTTTATTCTTTCGCTTTCAAGTTACGACAGTCAGAAAATTCTTAATTTTCATACATACACGAACAATTTGATGAATAAAAATAATAATAATAGTACTTTTCTGGACCGATTGGATCTTAAAACATGTAAATCAGGTAAAAAATTTATATAAATTTCTTTGACACAGCACAGTAATTTCATTACGTACGGTATTCAGCTAATTAGGGTAAGAAAAAAAACCTTGAGAGAATTTAAATCCAGAGAATTTTATTTCAGTTTTATTAGGAAGAAAGTAGTTTGACTATTATGAACAATATCTGATGAAATTTACAATAAAAGTCTACTGTAGCAAAAGTTGTTACACAGTAAAGTTTGAATATTTCGGAAATCAATTATTCTCCAATCAGTACTTTTTTTTTTAAACAGTAGTTTTTAGATGGCATTAGTTGAATTACATAAAAAAAGGCGAGAAAAAGCAACATTAAAAATATTTTATAATTTTTTACTCTTAAATTTTAATGCCCAACAAATACTTTTTCTTTAAGGTATTTCTTTTTCATTCGACATTAAAATCAAAATTTACTTTTATCGTATGAGTCATATTTCCTAGAAAATTAATCAACATTTCGATTGAAATTAACCTTCAATGTTGTACATATTAAGCGTTATATTATTCAACTCTTTTCCTTCAGAAGTATATATGACTTTTTCAGATTTACATTTGAGGGAGGAAAGAATCCATAGTTTCTTTATCACTTATCAAAAATAAATAAAAATTGGAAGTCAATGATTGCAAAAATGATTGTTTTTTATTTTTTATTTATTTATTTATTTTTTTATTTCATTTTAAGTTTCTAGCTTTTACTACAAATCTCTCTCTCTCTCTCTTTTTTTTTTTTTTTTTTTTTAAATATTTGACATTTTTTCGTGAATTTTTGTACGATTCGCACTCTTTCTTGAAATTAAATTAAAAAAATCTGGAGTGACTCCACTCGACTTTCCGAACATTGAGTAATTAACAGTTTTGTATATAAAGTAAAGAAAGAGGAGTTGTTAAACAAACAAAAGAGAGAAAACCATAATAGAGTGTTTGAGTATTTTTATCCGTATATTACACAATGTTTTGTTTAACGCTACAGAAGTTTGAGCCCATAGATCATAATGATAAAGAATTTTTCGTTGTGTCCCTGTAAAAACCTATAAAAGCTAGATTCACCAAAATGCTTATAATTAGTGCAACAGTGATTTTTAATATTCATATAAATTTTCAGTTCAATTGAATAAGGCGTTTAGATGCTATCGCACTTTTAAAAATTTGATCCCTTAGGACATAATAATAAAGAATTTTTCTTTGTGTCTCTGTAAAAAAACTGTATGTACTAAATTCACCAAAATCTATGCAGTTGGTGCAACTGTGGCCTATAACATGTCTGCAAATTTTTTGCTCAGATTAATAAAGCGTTTAGACGCTATCGTATTTTTACAAATTTGACCCCATAGGCCATAATGATACAAAATTTTTCTTTGTTCCCCTGTAAAAACCTGTAAGTGCTGAATTTCCCAAAATCTATAGAGTTCGTACAACTGTGACCTATAACATGTGTAAAAATTTTTTGCTCAGATTAATAAGGCGTTTAGACGCTATCACACTTTTAAAAATTTCTCCCCATAGGCCATAATGATAAAAAAAAAATTTTGTGTACCTGTAAAAAAAAAAAAAAAATTGCTAGATTCTCCAAAATCTATACAAATTGAGTATCTGTGACTTATAATATGTGTATAAATTCCCCCCCCCCCCCCAACTGAATAAGGAGTTTAGATGCTATCGCACTTTTAAGTTTTGGTCCCATAGGCCATAATGATAAAGAACTTTTCATTGTGTCCCTGTATAAAAACTATAAGCGCTAGATTCATCAAAATCAATAGGGTTCGTGCTACGGTGACTTTCAACATGCGTACCAATTTACAGCTCATTCGAGCAAAGCATTTAGACGCTAGCGTTTTCACTCACACACGCACACACACACACATACACATACATCATCGTAAAAATAGTGAAAACGGACTGAGGGGACCTCGAAACGTATAGAAACATCAAAATCTCAAATTCGGATTTTTGACATAATTACAATACTTTTCTCACTATAGTGTTCGGAAAGTAATAATATGAATAATAAAAGTGACAGAATCACTTGTTTAATGCAAAAAGACGATAATGGGAAAAAAAAACCTGAAAAAAAAAATTAAAATGAGCATATTAGTTCGTCTAAAATAATTAGAACGACGATGTATTATTTTTTATTTACTATAAAATATATTACAAATCTACTTGTCATATCGACTACGTTTCAATTTGGTACACGTAGTTATTCAGTTTGTACCTCCTTTATAACTATTCCTATTGTTACGTACTTGGGGGTTCGTGAGTTGTCCGAGAATGAATGGCCAAACGTACAAAAATTCAGTGATTTATTCACAGAAAGTTCCAGAAAAATACAGATCTATAAACCAAGTATCAGCTTCAATTCGACCAGTAAACACAGCTTAAACAACAGCTGTCAATAACAAATCCACAGTACAAACTGTATAGCAATAACACTTAAAGCAAGTCTCTTTCGAAAAGGCTCAATGCAAGCTGATTGACTCTGATCACAGACTGAACTGAACTGAACTGACTGCCTTGGCGAGAAAGCGCTTCTTATATACTGTTCCATGGAACCCAGATTTTTCGAGAAAATTCTAGAAAGTGGTCAACCAATCAACTTACAGCTTCCATATTTGGTATATCCCTTATAAGGATTTTCTCGCCAAGGATGGAGAAAGTCCCATTACCTGCCATATTGAGGCTTTTTAATGCGTTTTTAAGGGAAAATAAGGTTATTTTAACGCTAAAACGACTAGAAATGCACAAAATTAGCACTTTATCAATTTACTAAGCCACTTTGAAAGAATTTATACAAAAATAAACACATTTATTTACAATTTTGTAACACTGCCCCCTTCCCAAGAACTGCACGTCCCGGGCAGTGCAACCCTTGGTCAAGAGGAGAAACTAAAGAAATTTACACAATCTAATATATAAAAACTACGTTGCATATAACGATAAAATAGAAATATAAATCAAGTGCGAAATATTTACAAAATTGACAAATATGTACAAATATTTATATACAAATATTTACATTACGGATGCGCAAATTTTATCAGTATTTACATTTTTAATTTTAATATTACCGGTAATTGTGGTATTTGGCTATCCTGTTATAGTGCACCACCTTCGGTTTTGATGAAGGTGTTTTAGTGATCCGCACCACTACATCATTCAGCCTTTTTAAGACTGTGTACGGTCCGTCCCAGTTGCACAGTAACTTGGGGGAGAGTCCTTTGCGTCGAACAGGATTCCACAACCAGACCTTGTCTCCTTCCTGGAACTCATGTTGTGTAGCCTTTAGATCGTACCTTGTCTTCATTTTCTCCGTTGCCATGTGAATCCGCTCCCGAGCAAAGTTGTGTACGACCTCAAATCGTGCCTGGAGATCTTGGATGTACTCCTTGGGCGATGAAGGTGCATCGGGTGGACAACCAAACAGGAGATCACATGGGAGACGAAGTTCACGTCCAAAGAGCATCTGGACTGGAGTATAGCCGGTGGTTTCATGGACAGCACTTCGATAAGCCAGCAGGAACAATGGCAACTTCAAGTCCCAATCTTGCTGGTTCCTTGATACTAGAAGAGAGAGGTTATTCAGGATGGTACGGTTGAACCTCTCGACCATGCCGTCCGACTGGGGATGTAAGGGTGTTTGTTGTCTGGGTTTTGTCTATGCCTAGTAGTTGACACAGTCCTTTGAAAACATCAGACGCAAAGTTCCTACCTTGGTCGGTATGAAGTTGTAGGGTACCTTGACACCCATTGCTGCACTAGGACCTCGGCGACTGTGCATGCCTCTTGATTGGGAAAGGGATATGCCTCAGGCCACTTGGTGAAGTAGTCCATCACGACGAGGATGTATTTATTTACACTGGAGGTGCGTGGCAAAGGACCCAAGATGTCGAGTGCAATCCGTTCAAATGGTGCTCCCACGTTGTACCGTTGCAGTCTTCCTCGACTTCGTTTCTGAGGGCCTTTACGTGCCGCACAAGCATCACAGGATTTACACCATTTCTCCACATCTTCCTTTGCCTTGCACCAGTAGAAGCGTTCCCGAACTTTCTGCAGAGTCTTCATTACCCCAAAATGGCCTCCGGTAGAGCTACTATGCAGTTGTTCTAAAACATCTGGAATTCTTGATCTTGGTAAAACAATTTGCCATCTGAAGCTATTCCCATCATCAGATTCCCACTTTCTGTATAATACGCCGTTTCTGATATGAAGAGAGTCCCAAAGTGCCCAATAACTTTTCGTAATGGGACTAAATCTGGAAATGTCCTGCCAGGTAGGTCTGTTGCTGGTCGTCTCCTTCAGCTGTAATATTGGATTTATGTCAGGATCTTCCAACTGGGCTTGTCTAAGTTCTTCGTCACTCCATGGATCGGGATCTTGTTCTGATGGTGTTGAGACAGTGACTTGGCCGGCAACCGGATTTATCGGCAGGTATTTCTGTTCGGCTCTAGAGCAGTACTTGCAACTTTCCGAGCAGGGCTTCTTTGACAAGGCATCTGCATTACCATGTATAGTCCCTTTATGATGACGTATCTCAAAGTCATATTCCTGGAGGCGTTGTATCCACCTGGCAATCTGTCCTTCCGGGTTCTTGAACTGGAGCAACCACGTTAAAGATGCATGGTCAGTCCGGAGGAGGAATCTTCTGCCATAGAGGTAATGATGGAAATGTTCAATGCCTTTTACGATGGCGAGTAGCTCTTTCCTGGTGGTACAGTAATTTCGCTCTGGTTTAGACAGGCATTTACTCCAATAGGCAATGACATGTTCTTGACCATCAATTTCCTGCGACAGAACCGCACCGACACTCTCATGGCTGGCATCTGTATCAAGTATGAACTGTCTGTCGGGCTGTGGATACGTCAAGATAGGCGATGATGTTAAGGCCTGTTTAAGTCGCTTGAACGCATTTTCACATTCATCTGTCCACAGGAACTTCTGTTTGGCTTCCGTGAGCTTGTGGAGTGGTCTGGCAATATTTGAGAATTCCTTGACAAACTTCCTGTCGTAAGTGCATAACCCCAGGAAACTTCGTAGTTGGTGTACATTTTCAGGGCGACTCCAGTTCTCGACTGTAGAGATCTTCTCAGGATCAGTTCTCACACCTTCGGCAGAGATGATATGGCCAAGACAGCTCACTTCACCACGGAACATGTTACACTTGCCTAGATTCAATTTGAGGTTAGCCATTCTGAGTTTCTCCAGCACCTTTCGGATGTATCGTAGATGCTCTTCAAAAGTGCGCCCCACAATGATAATATCATCCAAATACACCAGACAGGCTTCATAGGAAAGTCCTTTTAGCACTGTCTCCATCAGGCGTTCGAAAGTAGCAGGTGCATTACATAATCCGAACGGCATAACGTTAAATTGCCACAGTCCTTGTCCCGTGGTGAATGCAGTCTTCTCACGATCATCAGGATGTAATTCTACTTGCCAGTAACCTCTCTTTAGATCTAAAGTCGAGAACCATTTATTTCCAGCAAGTGTGTCTAATGTGTCATCAATTCTGGGAAGAGGGTAACTGTCTTTCTTCGTGATTTTATTCAATCGACGATAATCCACGCAAAATCATGTGGAACCATCCTTTTTCCGCACCAGTACTATGGGAGAGGCCCAAGGTCTCGTTGATGGCTCGATGACATCATTGTGCTGCATTTCACTTAGAAGTTCAGTGATCTCTTCCTGTTTAGCAAATGGAAATCTTCTTGGATGTTATTTGATTGGAGGATGATTTCCTGTATCAATTCTGTGCTGGGTGATGTTCGTTCTCCCGACGTCTTCAGGTGTTCGAGAAAAAAGGTCTTTAAATTGTTGGAGTAGCTTCTACGCAGCACATCTCTCTTCCTTTCCTAACTCTGCGTTCTTGAGTAATTCCGTTATTAATTGTTCAGAAGATTTGGATTCGGTTGCTAACACCTTATCCTTCTTCACTATCCGGACCTTATCGCTGATGTTTGCGACTCTCACAGGAATAGTACTCTTTGAGAGATCAACTAGAGATGAAGCTACCAGAACTCCTTTGGGCTATTGTCTGTATTCGGGTATTCCGTCAGTCCATAGCCGAAGTATTGCTTGGTAGGAGGTGTTCCTGAAACTATTGTCTATGTATGTGGAGGGATGGAAATTTCCGACTTGGCTGTTATCTGGCATATTGGCTAAATGTCTTGATTTTCAGTGTTGAACACAGCTATGTCTTCCGAACTCGAATGCAATTCATTATTCTTGAAGTCCAATTTAAAGCTAAATTTTCTCAGGAAATCAATTCCAATGGTTACAGGATCTCTTATATCTGCCACATATGCCATATGATGGTAACTGGCATTCCCAAAAGTGATGATCAAGTTCATTTTTCCATATATTTTGATTTCGTCTCCGGTCACAGTCTGGAGTTTAACGATGGGCGGCGTCCAAATGATCTTCTCTTTTAGTTCTTGAGCCAAATCCGTTCTAATGATGGTCACGTTGGCTCCAGTGTCCAGAATCATCCGGCAGGTGGTGTTGTTAACTTGGCCATAGACGTGAAGTCCATTATCGCCGCCATTCATCGATAAAACATGAAATACCGTAAATTGGGGCTCTTTAATTTCAGGCGACCTCCGCCCCGCGAGATGGCCTCCTCTTAGTTTCCCTGTAGTAATGGTGAAGACGGGTGATTTCCTATAGTTGGTCGTACAGGGTAGTTCCTCTTCACGTGGCCATCCCCTCCACAGCCCCAGCACTTTATCTTCCGGTCCTTTATTTCCTTATTATTCTCCAGGCTGAGCAATCTCTTTAAGATCTCTTCGATACTTCTCTTCATTTCATTTTCACCAGCAGGCGTATCGTTTAATGAGACTGCTCTTATGGTATGGCGGTCTTTACGGGAGGCTTGTTGGGCTGCCTCTATCCTAAGTGCATAGCCTAAAGCTGATTCTACGTCTCTGATGTTGGAGCGTCTCAGCGCATTTTGGAATTTCTGGATCACGAACAGCATCGATAAAGTACTGAAGAGCTAAGTCGTTTCGAGTGTCAGCATGACAGTCTGAGATTGCTACGTGTGACAGTCTCTGAATGTCCGCTGCCAGCTCTTGCAAACTTTCGCCCGTTTTCTGGTAACGAGACTTTAGCTGAAGGCGACTATAGTCCTTATAACACTTCTCTCCGAACCGTAGCTCCAGTGCTCTAGTCAGGGCCTCGAAGTCGTTCCTTTCTTCTTTAGAAACATTTCTCAGTATCTCGGCTGCATCTCCCCGTAATGCTGCTGCTAAGTGGACTGACTTGGCGGTAGAGTCCCAGCCGTTAGCTTCAGATGGAAAACTGAGTTTTATATACATGCCAGGAGGAACTGCCGTCGTAGGTGGATAGCTTAATAAATTCCTGATTCTGGATTCTTCTCTCTTCCTTTTCAGTTTCCTGAGGCATGGATTCTAACTTTTCTTCCATATTCCGAATCTTGCTCTGCAGTTCATTCCTTATTACTTCTCCGCTCCATTCTTCTTTCATTTTTCTCTCAAGATCTTCTTCCATTCTCTTAAACTTGCTTTCTATCTCTGAAATCCTTCCTTTCAGCTTTTGATCAAAGCTTTCTTTAAATTTCTCCTCAAAATTCTCTTCTATCTTCATAAATCTCTCTTCAAAATTCTTTTCTACTTTCATTACATTTTCCTCTATCTTCAAAGCTTTCTCTTCAAAACTCTCTTCTATCTTTATAACTTTCTCTTCTATTCCATCCATTCTATTTTCCATCACCGTTAATTTACCCTCTATCGATTCTTTCGCCGTTGAAAGCTCTCTCTTTATCTCATCTTGATTAAATTTAATTTCTTCGGTCAAACTGGTTTCCATTTTTTTCTGAGCTGCTTTCATTTCCCTTTGTCCTGTTTCTATTTTCTCTTGTGCTGCCTTCATTTCTTTCATCTCTTGACTCAGGCTATCTTTCATCTCTCTCTGCCCTTCTTTCATTTCATTATTCTGGGTAGCTAAGCTTTCTAGAAGTTTTTTCATCTCTTGCTCCATAGCTCTAGTTATCACCATTCACAGACAAATCCCACTTCTGACATCAGAAATGTTGCGTACTTGGGGGTTCGTGAGTTGTCCGAGAATGAAAGGCCAAACGTACAAAAATTCAGTAATTTATTCACAGAAAGTTCAGAAAAATGCAGGTCTATAAACCAAGTATCAGCTTCAATTCAACCAGTAAACACAGCTTAAACAACAGCTGTCAATAACCAATCCACCGTACAAACTGTATAGCAATAACACTCAAAGCAAGTCTCTTTCAAAGAGGCTCAACACAATATAAGTATTAGAGAAGCTGGCTGAGATCTGAACTGAACTGACTGGCCTTGGCGGGAAAGCGCTCTTATATACCCCTGTAGAAAAGCGTGGAACGTTCCAGAAATCTCCATATCTCATCAGCCAATGGTATTAAAACTTCCATATTTGGTATATCCCTACTAAGGATTTTCTCACCAAGCCCTTACTAAAATTTAAGGTTTTTTAAAACTTTTTTTATGGTTTTATCCAGGTTTTTAGGTATTTAAAAGGTTTCTTTGAAGTTTCGCTAAAAAATACTTCCTGAAAAGAAACCTCATCTAAGTTTTCTTTAGGTTTTATTCTTAAAACCTCCTGAAAACCTGCGTGGTTTTATGTTTTCTAGAGGTTTCCCAAGGTTTCGGATAAACACTTCGATGATAATAAGTTTCTTTATGGTATTTAGATAATACCTCCGCTATACCTACAACCAAAAACGTTTTATCAAGGTTTTATTTTTAAAACCTTTTAAAACCTGCACCGTTTTAGGTCTTAAGAGGTTTTCCAAGGTTTCAGATAAATACATCGATGATAATAAGTTTTCCTTTGGTATTTAGATAATACCTCCACTATACCAACAATTAAAAACGTTTTTTAAAGGTTTTACTTTTAAAGCCTTTTAAAACCTGCGCTGTTTTAGGTCTTATAGATGTTTCCCAAGGTTTCAGATAAATACATCCAGAATAATAAGTTTTCTTATGGTATTTAGATAATACTTCTACTATACCTTCAATCAAAATCGTTTTTTAAAGGTTTTACTTTTAAAACCTGCACTGTTTTAGGTCTTATGGAGGTTTCCCAAGGTTTCAGATAAACACATCGATGATAACAAGTTTTCCTATGGTATTTAGATAATACCTCCATTATACTTGCAATCAAAAACGTATTTTTTTTAGTTTTATTTTTAAAGCCTTTTAAAACCTGCGCTGTTTTAGATCTTATAGAGTTTCTCAAGGTCTCAGATAAATACATCAAGGATAATAAACTTTTATACGGTATTTAGATAAAACCTTCACTATACCTACAATCAAAAACGTTTCTTAAAAGTTTTATTTATAAAACTTTTTAAAACCTGTTGTTTTAGGTCTTATAGAGGTTTTCTAAAGTATCACATAAATAGATCGATGATAATAAGTTTTCTTATAGTATTTAAATAATACCTCCACTATACCTGCAACCAAAACCATATTTTTTTAGTTTTATATTTTAAACCTTTGAAAACCTGCACTTTTTCTGATTTTATAAAGGTTTCCCAAGGTTTTCGGATAAATACATCGATGATAAGTTTTCTTATAGTATTTAAATAATACCTCCACTATACCTGCAACCAAAAACATATTTTTTTAGTTTTATTTTTTAAACCTTTGAAAACCTGCACCGCTTTAGGTCTTAAGAGGCTTTCCAAGGTTTCAGATAAATACATCGATGATAATAAGTTTTCCTATGGTATTTAGATAATACCTCCACTATACCAACAATTAAAAACGTTTTTTAAAGGTTTTACTTTTAAAGCCTTTTAAAACCTGCGCTGTTTTAGGTCTTATAGATGTTTCCCAAGGTTTCAGATAAATACATCCAGAATAATAAGTTTTCTTATGGTATTTAGATAATACTTCTACTATACCTTCAATCAAAATCATTTTTTAAAGGTTTTACTTTTAAAACCTGCACTGTTTTAGGTCTTATGGAGGTTTCCCAAGGTTTCAGATAAACACATCGATGATAATAAGTTTTCCTATGGTATTTAGATAATACCTCCATTATACTTACAATCAAAAACGTATTTTTTTAGTTTTATTTTTAAAGCCTTTTAAAACCTGCGCTGTTTTAGATCTTATAGAGTTTCTCAAGGTCTCAGATAAATACATCAAGGATAATAAACTTTTATATAGTATTTAGATAAAACCTTCACTATACCTACAATCAAAAACGTTTCTTAAAAGTTTTACCTGCACTGTTTTAGGTCTTATAGAGGTTTTCTAAAGTATCACATAAATACATCGATGATAATAAGTTTTCTTATAGTATTTAAATAATACCTCCACTATACCTGCAACCAAAAACATATTTTTTTAGTTTTATTTTTTAAACCTTTGAAAACCTGCACTTTTTCTGGACTTATAAAGGTTTCCCAAGGTTTTCGGATAAATACATCGATGATAATAAGTTTTTTCATGGTATTCAGAAAATACCTCCGTTATACCTCAATCAAGAAGGATTTTATTTTTAAAACATCAGAAACCTGCACTTTTTTAGGTTTCTTAAATGTTTCATGAGGTTTGTGATAAATTACGTCCGTGCTTATAGGGTTTTTCTAAAGCATTATATATATATATATATATATATTTTTTTTTTTTTTTTTTTTTTCCCTTCTACAAATAATGCAAAAAATTTTTAATGAAAGTCATATATTTTTAAATGTTACTTAGAAAAATAATAAATGAACATAAGTTAAAGATAATTATATTGATTAATAGTAACTAACATTCTATGACGTGATAATAATTGATAGAGACTATTAATAAATAATAATTATGAGTGAGTATTATCTGAACTACTGACGGGCCGCGGCAGCCTGGTCGGTAGAACATCGAGTTCGTAATCTGAAGATTGCTGGTTTGATACTTGAGCCGGCCGAACACCGTCGCGTCGTGTACATTGATGCAGACTGATGCATGTGAAATCCGCCGTGGCCGCAATGTCCTCCGTGTTCTTATTCCAAATTGTATCTCTGGTGGCCATTGAAACAGGAAGCCATCCCCTACATGAAGTACAGCAGGCAGCAAAATTATTGAAGTGCTAGGAATAATTCCTATTTAAAAAATGGCATGTAATACAGTTCTGTCAAGTAAATATTTTCCGAGTCGTGATCTTAGTTTTATGCTGTTTATAGAAAAGTAAGTTGATGATAAAAATTAACAAACAAACAAAAACATGGAAAATGTGGATGTGCGCTTCAATAATTTTGCTGCCTACTGCATCAATATTGTGATGGTATGTCTCCTACTGAGGGCCGAGTGTTTTTTAGTCACACTAGTGCTAAGCTATGGTCAATTGATGCTGACCAGATGTCCTCATTTTCTGGAGACAGCCTTTATTTTAAAGGCATTTTTCTAAGTTTTTAAAAGAATGTAGGAAGTTAATTATTCATCACTGATATTTTATTTTTAGTCCTCATTTATTAAGAATGAAAAAATACATGCATAATTGGATAATTGTAGCAATTTTTAACGTTTCTCTATTATAAAGGTCCTCTGATCTGGTTACTATAGTCAATTGGAGACAGTCGGAAACTCATCGTAAGCGACAAGTCATCATAATTTTGGTCTTTCACGGAGGAGATGGTTCCCCCGCTACTTTGAATACCTGAGGTACAGTCGCCAGCAAAAGTATCCGAACACTAGCCAGTATTTCCGCAGTCAAAAAAGTGCACTTAATACTGTTTTGTTAAATAAATCCTTGTCGAATCATGTTCTTAGAGTAGGCTGACCAGATCAAAGTACCTTTATAATAGAGAAGCATAAAAAATTGCTACAATTATCAAATTATGGATGCATTTTTTCATTCCTAACAAATAAGGACTAAAAATAAAGTGTTACTGATTAATAATTTAGTTTCTACAATTTTTTTAAAACTTATAAATATGCCTTCAAAAAAAAGGGTATTCCCAGAAAATGGGGACGTTTGGTCAATATAAATTAGGCTGGCCAGAGGAGATTTTTTTGTTTATTTACTTAGCAGAATCAATCTCATCAGAATTTGCAACATTATTAGCAAATGCTATTTTATGGGGGGAAAAAAGTGCTCTTTTGAATAAATTGCAAAATACAATATGGTACCGATTATATCTGAAACTCCAAAATCCAGAATAATTTCATTTTTTTTTTTTTTCCTTTCATGATTTTAAAAACATTTAGTATTGAAAAACAAAACTTACTTCACTAAAAAAAAAAAAAAAATGTCAAAATAAACCAAGTCTTTTATAATGTTTTTTGATAAACAGAAAATAAAGTAGAATTTATTTTTCTCTGGAAATGGTTAAAAATGTTTATGGTCTGGAAAATCTTCTGCAACCACCCACATAAAAAATTCTCCAATTTTATTTGGTCGTCTATTTCAGGATTTTTCAATTTCTCGTTAAGACAGTCTTACTTTCTAAAAGTAAAGAAACATAAAAACTTTTCTTTTAGCGATTTGCTCTTATGATCCAGTCACCATTACATTTAGTGGCACCAATAACGCAGCAACTATGAACCACGGCGCTGACGGGAAAGCGGCAAGCAACCAAGCCATGTCGGCCGAGGCCAGTTTCTGAAACGAAATCTGCGTGAAAGCACATACAGCAACTGAAGATAATGCAAGAGAAGAGAAAATATGCTTCAAACTTCTGAAGATGAGGGAGGGTGGAAACTTCATTTTAATATTAAGAATGAAATTTATTTGAATATTTTGGTTATTATAAGTTCTTGCGAGGGCTGTGTTTATTTTACCAATTTTAATATCATATTTCTGTTCATTAATTCGCATTTTAATTTTCTTTTTAGTGACACCAATATATTAATTTGAGTTTCCATTTTGATTTACGAAGGGGATTTTATAAATTCCAGCTGCTTCAAGTGGTGCAATGGGGTCTTTGTTGCTGCGTTTTAATTGGAAAATATTTTTATTTGGTTTAATGGGGATGTTAATTCCATACTTATTAGCAAAATTTTTAATTTTATTGGAGGCTTCGCGGTCATAAGGGATTGATGAAGTAAATTTAGAGGGGGGGTTTTGGAAATTCAGAATATTATTAAGGGATTTTAATCTATTTTTAACAAGTTTATTAATAATTCTACTAGGATAACCCACTTTCTTAGTGAATTCTTTAATAATAGTAAAGAATATCAATATTAAAGACTATCAATAGTTATATCAATCCCTTATGACCGCGGAGCCTCCAATAAAATTAAAAATATTGCTAATAAATATGGAATTAACATCCCCCTTAAACCAAATGAAAATATTTTCCAATTAATATGCAGCGACAAAAACCCCATTGCACCACTTGAAACAGCTGAAATTTATAATATCACCTTCGTAAATAAAAATGGAAACTCAAATTAATATACTGGTGTTACTAAAAGGAAAATTAAAACCCGAGTTAATGAACACAAATATGATATTAATATTGATAAAATAAACACAGCCCTCGCAAAAACCTATAATAATCAAAATATTCAAATAAATTTCAACGAAACTAGGAAATTAGCAGATTACAACAATTATAATTACGCAATGTTTCGTGAATCTATTGAAATCAATACTAATTTACACATGTGCAATGACAGCTGCGCAATGGCACCAGATGGTGCGGGGCGCCACCTTATGAAAAGAACCACCAAGTGAACTCTTTCAAGAACTTCAAGACAGAGGATTGCTGCTGAGAACGGTCGGGTACCCGGCTGAAAAATTTACGGCCAGTAATGAGGCAAGTGTTTTAAGGTTTTTTTAATTAATCAATTTAAGTGTAATGTCTTGTTTAGTTTCTATAATTTCTAAAAATAGAAATGTTAGATTTTTTAGCTAACAACATGTGCAAAAAGGTAAGTTATTCTTTATATATACAGTATTGTTAGAGAGTTGTGTTTTATAGTTCAAGAAAATAAATTATGAAAAAAAAAAAAAAAAAAAATCTGGAAACTTCTAAAATCCTGAATATTTCCCCACGAAGGATGGATCTGAAGGATACTGCGGGTCCTGGATAATGGATCCTATGCTTTTTTTTTTTTTTTTTTTTAAGTGTCTTTAATAAGAGACTTTTTTTCTCTTTTTTAAGATTATTAAACTTATTCCAAATCTATTGCTGTTATTAAAATGATCATAATTTTTACTTCTTTAAAACTTCTTTCAATTTCATTAAATAATTAATTGTTTTTGCACTTTTTATTAATTTTACTTGGTAATGCACTATTTTAACTATATGATCAAACACAAGTTTAACAGAGGTAAATGCTGATTTCTCATGACAAAAAATAATTAAACTAGAAAGTTATTTTCTTTTTAATGCAATGTTTCAAAATGTAAAACGGAATTGTGAAAAACTTTTCTGTGTTTGTGGAAAATATGAGCAGTTACACGCCCCCACTCCAAATAAATAAATAAATTTATACACATATGTTTTTTTTTAAAAGAAAAGTAAATATATAAATAAAATATTGTGTATTAAGACATCAGAAATGGAGAATACTAAAATTTCTTATCATAAAAATATATTGTACTAGAATATACAAACATTTTAAAACTATGCATCATATATATATTTATTTGATTTATTTACTTAAATATATGTATATATATATTTTTTTTAAAGGGTGAAAAGTGATATAAAGAAAGTATTTAGTTTTATTTATTTAAGTATTTTTATTATCTTCTTTCTTCCATTTCTTCATAGACTAAAATTCTCTCATTCATAATTCCGTCATTTTATTTCTCTCTTAATGTCTCACAGTATCTGAAAAACAAAAGCAATTTTTTTATTAGCAGGATTTTGCTGTTGAAAACAACCACACTGAAAATCTTAGATTATACACATAAGAGTAAACCTGCACAAAATCTTACTTTGCCTAGTTCTTAACGCTATACACTAAAAAAATAAAAAAGCGTTTTCCCACCAAAAATCAATTTTATAAAAGACTGCCTTTTAAACCAATTTTGGGTCTTACCATATAAAAATAAAGACATTCATTTGAAAAATATCATGAAAATTTTTACTGTACATAAAGGCTTTTTTAACTTTCAATTTTTACTTTAACATAAAAGACAGCTTTCTTAAAAAAGCATTTTTTTTTTTCTCTCAACAGTGCTAAATATTTACAAATAAAATTGAACTCTTATAATTTCTTAAAGAGCTTTCTATTATTTTATCAAATTTAAGCAAAACAGCATTTTAAAAATAATAATTATTATTATTATTATTTGTCAGCATAAATTATAATGTGTGTGGAAACGACTAACACGCAGAAGCAAAACAAGAGAGCAAGCAGATCAAAAATTTATTAAAAGACTTGCTTCTGAACCCATTTTAAGTTTCACTATTTAAAATAACATGTCATTCATTTTACATGCATGCATGCATGATGACAATTTTTACTGTATAATAATGCAAGAGTATCTATAGCATTCAAATTTATCAAAACGTAAAAGGAAAGTTACATGAAAAAACAATTTGGGTTTTCTCATGAAGTGCTTAATACTTACAACTAAAGTCGAACTTTTATAGTTTTTTTTATAAAGCTTTCAATTATTTTTATTAAATTTAAGCCCAACAATATTAATTTTTTTTTTAAATACCCGCCTCTATACACAATTTTAGTTTCACTATATAAAAATAACAGGCTATTCATTATATATGTAACATGAAATATTTTATTGCTTCATTTTGTAAAAACATCAACGAAACTGAAATTTAAATGAAGCATAAATGGCAGTTTTCATAAAAATGTGTTTTGGATCTTTCTCACGAAGTATTAAATAGTTACAACTATAACTAAACCCTTGTCATTGCTTAATGGTTTTTAGTATTTTTACTAAATTCAATTAAAACAATATTTTAAAGAAAGTTATTTTTCAGTGCAAATTAAATGTATGTGAAAACGACTAACATGCAAAAACAAAACAAGACAGTAGAATAAAAATTAATGAAATACTGGATTCTGAACATATTTTAAGTTTTACTATATAAAAAATAACATATCATTCCTTTAACATATGTGCATGATGCCAATTTTTTCTGTACATAATTATATAAAAGTACCTATAACACTCAAATTTTATCAAAACGTAAAAAGCAGTTTTCATGAAAAAGCGATGAGTTTTTTCTGATAAAGTGCTAAATATTTGCACCAAAAATTGAACTCTCATAATTTATTATAAAGTTTTCAATTATTTTTATCTAACTCTGAAATGGAGTCGCTGGCGTACAGAGTATGCCAATGCAATCTTTTGGGCTGTGATTTTTTCGGATATTCTTTTTATTATATCCTTTTTATCCATCTTTCCTGCTTTTTTTCTGATATTCTTTTTACTATATCATTTTTACTATGACAAAATACTTTATTAATGTAATTATAAGGTTAAATAGTTTCAAACACCATGTAGAGGCTTGAAAATTGACCTGGCGTACTTTATACGCCGCTCCTCTAAAGTTGTACAATACACCCACCCCTCCAACTGAGGGTCAAGCAAAATCATTTTTTAATATAAATTAAAATGGGCGAGGAATAAAAAAAAAATTGCATGAACAAAACAAGGGTGCAGGAATTTTTTTTAAATACAAGCCTCTATAAACACATTTTCGGTTTCTCATATAAAAATAACAGGCCATCAGCGAGACTGAACAAACATCATGAAAAAAAAAAACATCAACAAAACTGAAATTTAACTGTAGCAAAAACAACAGTTTTCATGAAAATGTGTTTGGGATCTTTCTCACGAAGTATTAAATATTCATAACTAAAGTTGTACCCTTGTCATTGCTTATAAAGATTTTTAGTATTTTTTTTATCAAATTTAATGAAAACAGCATTTTAAAGAAAATTATATTTCAGCGTAATCTAAAATGTGTGTGAAAATGACTAACATTCAAAAATAAAATAAGAGAGTAGAAAAAAAATCTTATACATTTTAAAAGAATGGCCTGTTGTTTTTATATGTGAAACTAAAATAGTGTATATATATAGATAGAGGCGGGTGTTTAAAAAATTTATACCAAAAAAGGTTTTTGCTTAAATTTGATAAAAATAATTGAAAGCTTTATAAAAAATTATAAGAGTTCAATATTGGTTGTAAAAAAACCCAAACTGCTTTTTCATGAGAACTACCTTTTACGTTTTGGTGAAATTTGAGTGTTATAGGTGCTTTTATATAATTATACAAGAAAAATTGACATAATTCCTGTATGTTAAATGAATGACTAGGCTACTTTTTATATAGTGAAACTTAAAATGGGTTCAGAAGCAAGTCTTTATAAGTTTTTTCTACTCTCTCATTTTGTTTTCACATGTTAGTCATTTTTACACACATTTTAATTTATACACTGAAAAATAACTTTCTTTAAAATGCCTGTTTTAAATAAATTTGATAAAAATACTAAAAATCTTTTTAAGCAATGACAAGGGTTCAATTTTAGTTGTGAATATTTAATACTACGTGAAAAAGATCCAAAACGCATTTTCATGAAAATTTATGTTTATGCTTCAGTTAAATTTCAGTTTTATTGATGTTTCCACATAATTTTAATTATATTGTTTGGCAATTTTTTCCAAACTCGCCAATTTGGTGCAGTTTCTCGATTTTTTCAAAATGGCCAAATTTATGTGTTTTAAAGCAACAACCTAAAAATACAGAGCAAAAAGTAGCTTTCCAAAATTTCAACAAAGGATAAAACAAATTTGCCCAATTTTCATAAACAAAAACTAACAAATATTAAACATTACAAAACCACAATAACATAAATACTCAATAAACATAAAAAATAAATATATTAATAGAATAGAAGGGTTTTTTACTTACCCATTTCCAAAATTTTGTACAAAAGCATACTTTCCTTGGAAAAACAAAGAATTAACTTTGAGCGGAAACCAGTAGCATCAGCAGAAAAAAATTTAAAAAGGGGGGGGGGGGAGGCACAACCTGAAAAAAAAAATAATAATAATAAAATTCTGATAGCACAGTTTTAAAGTTAAAGAAAAAAATTCCTATTAGAATTTGGGGAGGGGGGGGGGGCAACTGCTCCCCCTTGCTGCATTGTGCAAACTTTGAAATAAGTATGTACAGTAACCAAATTAACACCATTTTTAACACTACTGCAAAGCTTCTTTTCATATATTCAACAGAAATACTGAATTCTATAAAACCAATAAATCACCATTTTACATTAAAAAAAAAAAAAAAAGCAATCATATCAATTACAAACATCTCCCACAGAAATTCAAATAGCCTACTGTTGCCAAAATTTAAAAACAAAACAAAACATATCAAATACACTGCTACTATACCAATGTACATAGGTAGGTTGGATTTAACATTGCACTAGTACTGTGCTACAGGTAATTGGCGACGATCTGGAATTTCATTTCGCAGCAATCAGTGATACGTACAGTCGGCAGCAAAAGCATCCAAGCACTGGCAATAATCCGTGTCTCAAAAAAGTACACTTAATACTGTTTTGTTAAATAAATCCTTGTGGAGTCATGTTCTTAGTCAGCCTAAGAACAGAATTTGACAAGAATTTATGTAACAAAATAGAATTAACTATACTTTTTTGACATAAGAAGTATTGGCTAGCGCTCAGATCAGGGTTCCCACTTAATTTCAAAAATAAAATTCCCCGACTTTTCCAGGTCTACTTTTAGAAAATTCCTGTCACAAAATTTGGTTTGCGACATAAAAAATAGCTCACGGTATAAAACAGAACATAGCTCGCCACATAAAAGACAACACAGTAACATGACTTGCGACATAAATTGAATGCTCAAAAAGCGTTTTCCAGGTTTTTGAGCAATATTTACAATTTTCCCTGACTTTTTTCAGTAATTTCAAATTCCCTGACTTTTCCAGGTTTTTCCTGTTCTCCCTGACCCGTGGAAACCCTGACGGATATTTTTACTGCTGACTGTACATCAGTACACTTCGCGTACATGAAAACCGAAAAAACATCACTGGATGGATACCTCACTCGCATACCGCACGAATCTTTAAAATGCACAAAATTTCGTTTTGCAGCAATCAGCAATATCCACGTCTGTATGCTCCGCGTACATGAAAACCAAAGAAAAACATAACTGGATACTTCGCTCGCATACTGCATGAATCTTTAAAATGCACGAAATTTCGTGTTACAGCAACCAGTAATATGCACGTCTGTACACTCTGTGCACACGAAAAAAAAAAAAAAATCACTGGATACCTCACCCACATGAAATTTCATTTCACAGCAATCAGTAATATGCACATCTGTAACGCTCTGCGTACATGAAAAAAAAAAACAAAAAAAAAAACACATCACTGGATACCTTACCCGCATGAATTTTTAAAACACATGAAAATTCATTTTACAGCAACCAGTAATATGCATGTCTGTAACGCTCTGCAAACATGAAAACCAAAAAAAAAAAAAAAATCACTGGATACCTCACCAGTATGAGTTTTTAAAATGCATGAAATTTCGTTTTACAGCAATCAATAATATGCACGTCCATATAATATAACTTGAACTCATAACTTAAACTTATAGCTTGAATTTATACACACCCATCTACTGTATACCTGTATATTACACATTTTATTTTTGAACATATTGAGAAGTAAATTTTAGTATAATTTCACAAAAGATCAATTTTTTTTTTTCAACATCATTTAATTTTTTACTTCTAATGCTAAATTCTCTCTTTTAAAAATGGTCAAGGAGTACTCTCACTTTTAGAAAAAAAAAAATAATAATCCTTTTAATATATCTGCATTCAATAAATAATAATACATTCTGGTTATATGAAAGTTAAAAAATAAATTACATTACATGATATTTAGTAAATAATTATATGAACAGCTTTAATTGTTTTAAAATGAAGAAACTACAATATTGCATAAGGCCTTTTTTAAACATTTCTAGCTTTCTAAACTTTGAACCTAATGAAAACAACAGTCATTATTTTAATTATCTTCTAAGGTAAATATGCTAGTAATGAACATCCTTAAGGAATTTCTTTAAAATTTTATTTATTTTATTATTATTAAACAAAATTTAACCAATTTTATATCGTCATATTACTCTTATAAGCTCACCCTAATTCAAAAATTTTACATTAAGAATTCGTAGATATTTAGGTACTATACTTACCTACTATAATAATAAATGAAGTTGTAGTATAAATAACTAATTTCTAATTAGATTATTCTGTGCTTTAATATTTGATCATACGAGTTATGTTATTATAAACATAACTTTTAATTTTTCCGAAAGAAATCGAATTCCAACATTGATGAAACACACTGAAGATTACACATTACACTGATGAAACATACTTTATATTACATATTTGCAATTAAAAAAAAAAATAGAAATGCCTGTTTTTCAGGTACTATTGATTAATAATAAATAATAAATGTTGACTTAACTTGATAAACGAAAGCTAAAAGTAAATCCGTATAGACCATCCATGGTATAGACACGCTTCTTCCATCACGCCGGGCGTCCATGTGGATCTTGGATTTTGTAAATAAATAGCGTGTTGTGTTGCCATACCTGTTTTTAAACTATGCAACAGAAATTCATTAGAAAAACTATAGCTTTAAAGAACAATCAGTATTTGTAGAACATTTAACATTTAACCAATATTAATAATAATAATAATCCAAAAAAATGAACTATATTTTAAAATAAAGATGAATAATATACATATAATATTTTATATTAGAGTATTTGAATTATTTGAATACTCGAAACTTTTGAAAAATGACATCAGTGAAATTGCTTTCCTTTTAAGATAATTCTGGGTTAATTGTGGTTGAGTTTTACGTCGTACTAATGCTGCGCAGATGGGCAATTGGCGACGGTCTGGGACACACCCCTAGAGGTGTTCCGGAGACATGCCATCACAATTTTGATCCTCCACGTAAGGGATGGCTCTCCCGCTTCGGTGACCCCCCAGAGATATAATTTTTGATGGGAACATGGAGGACTTTGCGGCTACGACAGATTTTACGTGCACCAGCCGCCATTAGTGTTCACGACAGTCTTTGGCCGGCTCGAGTACCGAACCCGCAATCTTCCAATTAAGATAATTCTGGGTTTCAAGACTTTAGCTGGGCATAAGAAATGGGTTTCGGGATCCTCCTAGCTTGAAATAAATAAATAAATATAATACACGATTTTTTTTTTCAGGTAGATTTTTTTGGTGAAGAAAAAGAAATTCATTTGGGAGAAAAAAAAAAAAAAAATGTGTTATATGGGGTCCCGAGGGCCACTGTGGGTGTATTCAAAATTTTAAAACACACTGATAATATAGTAAAAAGTAAAAATATATTTTTTCTTTTTTGCAAAATTGGAATGTACAAGCAATTCGTGAATAAAAATGCAAAAATTTTGCCAATAGAAAATAAGCATCAATTTAATACAAAACTAGCAGGCTACGCCCGTTTCGCTGGTCACTATTTTTAAATGAATCGCTATAGTTAATGAATTCTCAAAATTACATCAATTTTTATCATGCGGGAAAAAAAAAAATGTGATTGGAAAAAAATGTCGCAACGGGTCTCCACTGCCCTTGGCATTGCAGGCAATTGTGCGCTGCGCGCGTGCATTTATGTTCAACACTCTTAATGAACCACTATATTATCGTAAGCGAAAAACATAAATTAAAAAAAAAAAAATTCCCATCAGTGGAATGTGGAATAATCGGTTCGGGCCACCACTGCCTGCGGCAGCTCATACAGGTGCGCAAGGCTCTCATGCTCCTTCACCTACCGTTTCCGCCCCTCCTAATTATTTCAGATTTTAAAAAATACTCGAAGTCTTTATCTCGGGCTTTTAAACCTAATAATACTAATTTCCAACATTTTATCTGACTTTTTTTATTTTTACCCCTGCGCCTGATCTCTTCCCGCCCTTCGTAATAAGTCTGTACTTTCGAAAATATCCGCAATCGATTTATCGGGCCTCAAAACCTAACAACACTAATTTTCAGCGCTCGAACTCTTATTTATATATTTTTACCCTTTCACTTCCCCTTCCCGTCTATCCTAATAATTTTACAAATTCGAAAATATACGCAGTAGATTTGTAGGTATCAAAAAACCTCCATGTACCAATTTAAGAACTTTCCAAATTCGAAAATATCCGCAATCGATTTGTAAGTATCATAAACCTCTATGTACCAATTTTGAACGATCTAACTCTATTTTTATTTTTTGCCCCTCCGTCCCCTCCTTCCGCCCCTCCTAATAACTTTACAAATTCGAAAATATCCGCAATAGATTTGTAGGTATCAAAAACCTTTATCTACCAATTTTGAACGGTCTAACTCTATTTTTATTTTTTTGCCCCTCCACCCCCTCACACCTTTCTGACCCTCCTAATAACTTTACACTTTCAAAAACTTCCTCATTAGAATTGCAGATCTCTAAAACCTATCTGTACCAATTTTGAACGGTCTAACTATATTTCTATTTATTAAAATTTTATTTTTCCGACTGAGTGAAAATAATGCCTGGACCGGGAATCGAACCCCGGATCTTTGACTTACAAGGTCAATGCTCTACCACTGAGCTATCCAGGCCGACATCCCGGTCAGCATTACTCACTCAGACAACCTTTTAGGCACAAACATCTCTGGTCTATCATTTAGATATCTGAACAGAAAATAAGCCGCCGGTAAAGGAAAGCACCATTAAACAATGGGAGAGAAAATACAATTTTTTATTAAAATCACACAATTAACTGTGGAAGAAAATCATATTTATTGAAATTTTATTTTTCCGACTGAGTGAAAATAATGCCTGGACCGGGAATCGAACCCCTGATTTTCACTCATTTGGAAAAATAAAATTTCAATAAATATGATTTTCTTCCACAGTTAATTGTGTGATTTTAATAAAAAATTGTATTTTCTCTCCCATTGTTTAATGGTCTTTTCCTTTACCTGCGGCTTATTTTCTGTTCAGATATCTAAATGATAGACCAGAGATGTTTGTGCCTAAAAGGTTGTCTGAGTGAGTAATGCTGACCGGGATGTCGGCCTGGATAGCTCAGTGGTAGAGCATTGACCTTGTAAGTCAAAGATCCGGGGTTCGATTCCCGGTCCAGGCATTATTTTCACTCAGTCGGAAAAATAAAATTTTAATAAATAGAAATATAGTTAGACCGTTCAAAATTGGTACAGATAGGTTTTAGAGATCTGCAATTCTAATGAGGAAATTTTTGAAAGTGTAAAGTTATTAGGAGGGTCAGAAAGGTGTGAGGGGTGGAGGGGCAAAAAAATAAAAATAGAGTTAGACCGTTCAAAATTGGTAGATAAAGGTTTTTGATACCTACAAATCTATTGCGGATATTTTCGAATTTGTAAAGTTATTAGGAGGGGCGGAAGGAGGGGACGGAGGGGCAAAAAATAAAAATAGAGTTAGATCGTTCAAAATTGGTACATAGAGGTTTATGATACTTACAAATCGATTGCGGATATTTTCGAATTTGGAAAGTTCTTAAATTGGTACATGGAGGTTTTTTGATACCTACAAATCTACTGCGTATATTTTCGAATTTGTAAAATTATTAGGATAGACGGGAAGGGGAAGTGAAAGGGTAAAAATATATAAATAAGAGTTCGATCGCTGAAAATTAGTGTTGTTAGGTTTTGAGGCCCGATAAATCGATTGCGGATATTTTCGAAAGTACAGACTTATTACGAAGGGCGGGAAGGGATCAGGCGCAGGGGTAAAAATAAAAAAAAGTCAGATAAAATGTTGGAAATTAGTATTATTAGGTTTAAAAGCCCGAGATAAAGACTTCGAGTATTTTTTAAAATCTGAAATAATTAGGAGGGGCGGAAACGGTAGGTGAAGGAGCATGAGAGCCTTGCGCACCTGTATGAGCTACCGCAGGCAGTGGTGGCCCGAACCGATTATTCCACTGATGGGAATTTTTTTTTTTTTTTTATGTTTTTCGCTTACGATAATATAGTGGTTCATTAAGAGTGTTAAACATAAATGCACGCGCGCAGCGCACAATTGCCTGCAATGCCAAGGGCAGTGGAGACCCGTTGCGACATTTTTTTCCAATCACATTTTTTTTTTTTCCCGCATGATAAAAATTGATGTAATTTTGAGAATTCATTAACTATAGCGATTCATTTAAAAATAGTGACCAGCGAAACGGGCGTAGCCTGCTAGTTTTGTATTAAATTGATGCTTATTTTCTATTGGCAAAATTTTTGCATTTTTATTCACGAATTGCTTGTACATTCCAATTTTGCAAAAAAGAAAAAATATATTTTTACTTTTTACTATATTATCAGTGTGTTTTAAAATTTTGAATACACCCCCAGTGGCCCTCGGGACCCCATATAACACATTTTTTTTTTTTTTTTCTCCCAAATGAATTTCTTTTTCTTCACCAAAAAAATCTACCTGAAAAAAAAAATCGTGTATTATATTTATTTATTTCAAGCTAGGAAGATCCCGAAACCCATTTCTTATGCCCAGCTAAAGTCTTGAAACCCAGAATTATCTTAATTGGAAGATTGCGGGTTCGGTACTCGAGCCGGCCAAAGACCGTCGTGTACACTAATGGCGGCTGGTGCACGTAAAATCTGCCGTAGCCGCAAAGTCCTCCATGTTCCCATCAAAAATTATATCTCTGGGGGGGTCACCGAAGCGGGAGAGCCATCCCTTACGTGGAGGATCAAAATTGTGATGGCATGTCTCCGGAACACCTCTAGGGGTGTGTCCCAGACCGTCGCCAATTGCCCATCTGCGCAGCATTAGTACGACGTAAAACTCAACCACAATTAACCCAGAATTATCTTAAAAGGAAAGCAATTTCACTGATGTCATTTTTCAAAAGTTTCGAGCATTCAAATAATTCAAATACTCTAATATAAAATATTATATGTATATTATTCATCTTTATTTTAAAATATAGTTCATTTTTTTGGATTATTATTATTATTAATATTGGTTAAATGTTAAATGTTCTACAAATACTGATTGTTCTTTAAAGCTATAGTTTTTCTAATGAATTTCTGTTGCATAGTTTAAAAACAGGTATGGCAACACAACACGCTATTTATTTACAAGATCCACATGGACGCCCGGCGTGATGGAAGAAGCGTGTCTATACCATGGATGGTCTATACGGATTTACTTTCAGCTTTCGTTTATCAAGTTAAGTCAACATTTATTATTTATTATTAATCAATAGTACCTGAAAAACAGGCATTTCTATTTTTTTTTTTTTAATTGCAAATATGTAATATAAAGTATGTTTCATCAGTGTAATGTGTAATCTTCAGTGTGTTTCATCAATGTTGGAATTCGATTTCTTTCGGAAAAATTAAAAGTTATGTTTATAATAACATAACTCGTATGATCAAATATTAAAGCACAGAATAATCTAATTAGAAATTAGTTATTTATACTACAACTTCATTTATTATTATAGTAAATATCTACGAATTCTTAATGTAAAATTTTTGAATTAGGGTGAGCTTATAAGAGTAATATGACGATATAAAATTGGTTAAATTTTGTTTAATAATAATAAAATAAATAAAATTTTAAAGAAATTCCTTAAGGATGCTCATTACAAGCATATTTACCTTAGAAGATAATTAAAATAATGACTGTTGTTTTCATTAGGTTCAAAGTTTAGAAAGCTAGAAATGTTTAAAAAAGGCCTTATGCAATATTGTAGTAGCTTCATTTTAAAACAATTAAAGCTGTTCATATAATTATTTACTAAATATCATGTAATGTAATTTATTTTTTAACTTTCATATAACCAGAATGTATTATTATTTATTGAATGCAGATATATTAAAAGGATTATTTTTTTTTTTTCTAAAAGTGAGAGTACTCCTTGACCATTTTTAAAAGAGAGAATTTAGCATTAAAAGTAAAAAATTAAATGAAGTAGAAAAAAAAAAAATTAACTTTTGTGAAATTATAGTAAAATTTACTTCTCAATATGTTCAAAAATAAAATGTGTAATATACAGGTATACAGTAGATGGGTGTGTATAAATTCAAGCTATAAGTTTAAGTTATGAGTTCAAGTTATATTATATGGACGTGCATATTATTGATTGCTGTAAAACGAAATTTCATGCATTTTAAAAACTCATACTGGTGAGGTATCCAGTGATTTTTTTTTTTTTTTTTTGGTTTTCATGTTTGCAGAGCGTTACAGACATGCATATTACTGGTTGCTGTAAAATGAATTTTCATGTGTTTTAAAAATTCATGTGGGTAAGGTATCCAGTGATGTGTTTTTTTTTTTTTTTTTTCATGTACGCAGAGCGTTACAGATGTGCATATTACTGATTGCTGTGAAATGAAATTTCATGTGGGTGAGGTATCCAGTGATTTTTTTTTTTTTTCGTGTGCACAGAGTGTACAGACGTGCATATTACTGGTTGCTGTAACACGAAATTTCGTGCATTTTAAAGATTCATGCAGTATGCGAGCGAAGTATCCAGTTATGTTTTTCTTTGGTTTTCATGTACGCGGAGCATACAGACGTGGATATTGCTGATTGCTGCAAAACGAAATTTTGTGCATTTTAAAGATTCGTGCGGTATGCGAGTGAGTATCCATCCAGTGATGTTTTTTCGGTTTTAATGTACACGAAGTGTACTGATGTACAATCAGCAGTAAAAATATCCGTCAGGGTTTCCACGGGTCAGGGAGAACAGGAAAAACCTGGAAAAGTCAGGGAATTTGAAATTACTGAAAAAAGTCAGGGAAAATTGTAAATATTGCTCAAAAACCTGGAAAATGCTTTTTGAGCATTCAATTTATGTCGCAAGTCATGTTACTGTGTTGTCTTTTATGTGGCGAGCTATGTTCTGTTTTATACCATGAGCTATTTTTTATGTCGCAAACCAAATTTTGTGACAGGAATTCTCTAAAAGTAGACCTGGAAAAGTCGGGGAATTTTATTTTTGAAATTAAGTGGGAACCCTGATCTGAGCGCTAACCAATACTTCTTATGTCAAAAAAGTATAGTTAATTCTATTTTGTTACATAAATTCTTGTCAAATCCTGTTCTTAGGCTGACTAAGAACATGAGTCCACAAGGATTTATTTAACAAAACAGTATTAAGTGTACTTTTTTGAGACACGGATTATTGCCAGTGCTTGGATGCTTTTGCTGCCGACTGTACGTATCACTGATTGCTGCAAAATGAAATTCCAGATCGTCGCCAATTACCTGTAGCACAGTACTAGTGCAACGTTAAATCCAACCTACCTATGACATAGGTAGGTATGTACATTGGTATAGTAGCAGTGTATTTGATATGTTTTGTTTTGTTTTTTAAATTTTGGCAACAGTAGGCTATTTGAATTTCTGTGGGAGATGTTTGTAATTTATATGGTTGCTTTTTTTTTTTTTAATGTAAAATGGTGATTTATTGGTTTAATAGAATTCAGTATTTCTGTTGAATATATGAAAAGAAGCTTTGCAGTAGTGTTAAAAATGGTGTTAATTTGGTTACTGTACATACTTATTTCAAAGTTTGCACAATGCAGCGAGGGGGAGCAGTTGCCCCCCCCCCCTCCCCAAATTCTAATAGGAATTTTTTTCTTTAACTTTAAAACTGTGCTATCAGAATTTTATTATTATTTTTTTTTTCAGGTTGTGCCTCCCCCCCCCTCCCCCTTTTTAAATTTTTTTCTGCTGATGCTACTGGTTTCCGCGCAAAGTTAATTCTTTGTTTTTCCAAGGAAAGTGTGCTTTTGTACAAAATTTTGGAAACGGGTAAGTAAAAAACCCTTCTACTTTATTAATATATTTATTTTTTATGTTTATTGAGTATTTATGTTATTGTGGTTTTGTAATGTTTAATATTTGACATGTGAAAACAAAATGAGAGAGTAGAAAAATCTTATAAAGACTTGCTTCTGAACCCATTTTAAGTTTCACTATATAAAAAGTAGCCTAGTCATTCATTTAACATACAGGAATTATGTCAGTTTTTCTTGTATAATTATATAAAAGCACCTATAACACTCAAATTTCACCAAAACATAAAAGGTAGTTCTCATGAAAAAGCAGTTTGGGTTTTTTTACAACTAATATTGAACTCTTATAATTTTTTATAAAGCTTTCAATTATTTTTATCAAATTTAAGGAAAATCCTTTTTTGGTATAAATTTTTTAAACACCCGCCTCTATCTATATATATACACTATTTTAGTTTCACATATAAAAACAACAGGCCATTCTTTTAAAATGTATAAGATTTTTTTTCTACTCTCTTATTTTATTTTTGAATGTTAGTCATTTTCACACACATTTTAGATTACGCTGAAATATAATTTTCTTTAAAATGCTGTTTTCATTAAATTTGATAAAAAAAATACTAAAAATCTTTATAAGCTATGACAAGGGTACAACTTTAGTTATGAATATTTAATACTTCGTGAGAAAGATCCCAAACACATTTTCATGAAAACTGTTGTTTTTGCTACAGTTAAATTTCAGTTTTGTTGATGTTTTTTTTTTTTCATGATGTTTGTTCAGTCTCGCTGATGGCCTGTTATTTTTATATGAGAAACCGAAAATGTGTTTATAGAGGCTTGTATTTAAAAAAAATTCCTGCACCCTTGTTTTGTTCATGCAATTTTTTTTTTATTCCTCGCCCATTTTAATTTATATTAAAAAATGATTTTGCTTGACCCTCAGTTGAAGGGGTGGGTGTATTGTACAATTTTAGAGGAGCGGCGTATAAAGTACGCCAGGTCAATTTTCAAGCCTCTACATGGTGTTTGAAACTATTTAACCTTATAATTACATTAATAAAGTATTTTGTCATAGTAAAAAGAATATCAGAAAAAAAGCAGGAAAGATGGATAAAAAGGATATAATAAATTCTAAAATACTCAAAATCCAGTAAAAAAATCAATTTCAATTTTTACAGTATAAAGTTTTATAATTTAGACAATTTTATTTCTTTAACTGGTTATAAATAATAATTTGGATCACTCACTTATACTTTCTGATAAAACAGCTCTTAACGTAATCCAGTTAATTAAAAGAACCAGTATGCAATAATTACTATTTACTGCATTACAAAATGACATAAAATAAAAACTTTATTTTCCTTATAGTCACATACAGTACAGTCAACTCCCTCTAATCTGCAAACCCTTCTAATCCGTAATTGATTTTTTAATCTAAAAGAAATTTACATCTCATATTTAAAAAAAATTCACATTTTTACTTTTTATTAACTTCGATTCTTGTTTGTTTGTGCGGTACAGATCTTGCAATATATTTTTAACTAATTTCCCTACAAGCTAGACATTTGAAACTTTCACAGTAACCCAGAACCTAGTTACAACACAATACTTCGAAGTCAGATTTTCGAATAGCTTTCTTTAAATTAATTAAAATATGAAAATAATAAGATCTTAATAGCAATAAAATAGCCATTAAAAAATTAGCTATAATTTAATTGTTGCCGAAAAAAAAATTACGAGTTCATTTTATTCTGACATAAAAATAAATACATTTAATTCAATGTAAATGTGAAAAAATTATAAAAAGTTAAATTATCATTTCACAAAAATTGATGTCATTATCAATTTTAAAATTTTATACACATTGATAAGTGCTAATGCACGATGCTAATATACGTTGTTCTAAAAGGAGTAATATTTTATTTTTAAAACCAACTTTTTTTTCACTATTATTATTATTTCACTGAACTGATTCCACGTGCTTAAATATTGCTTAAATATTTTTTAGCCTCATGTATTTTATTAATGACTCATCAGAAAATTTAAAAACATGGTATATAAAAAGTTTTTTTTTTTTTTTTTTTTAAATCTTATAATTATTTTTTATCAAACTTTTAGCATAATCCTTACTTTAAAACACAAATGGAGAAGGGGGGGGGAGTAACATTCTTATATGTATTATCCTGCAATTCATACAGACTAACGCTGAAAATAAACCACTATTACATGAATGTTTAACAAAATTAATCAGTGATGAATATTATTTATAGACTTTCAAAAATATTTTGTTTCGTATTTTTTAAATATATTTTTTTACATTTTATAGGTACCTATTATTTGAATATGCTTAAATTATTTACCATCATATATGAATGTGATAGATTAGTTTTATTAATATTGAAGAAATATTTATTCTAAAATTTATTAAAAATCCTCTTTCCGTTTTGATGTCTGTCTAATTAATAATAACTGACTTTGTACCTGCAAAAGAAAACTGTACACAATCTCTAATTTGCAAATTCCTATTATCTGCACAACCTCTGGACAAAACTTTGAGAGTTAGAGGGATTTGACTGTAAAACAAATGAAAAGTTCTTTCGTAGTTCAATACTGCACTTTATTTTTCAACTTAAAATAGATAAATACAAACTATGCTTTATTTTTAATGTTATTAATTAAAATACTAAATTTTTTAAATCTATGATTTTTATTATTCAATCGCTGATTTTAAATTACCTAAATATTTTATTTTGCACATAGTCGTGACATAAGCAGCAATTACAACAGTGTTATATAATTTGAAATCATTACAGCTACAGGTTTTAAATTAATAATTCAAAATAAACGGTTAATTATTATTAATATCAGGATATCTCCACAAAGGTGTGATGGTGGACAGACTTAAAGTGACATATTGCCTATTGTCAAATGTCTAAGCACCAAGCTGCTATTCTGTTAAAAAATTTGTTATAAAATCATTCATTGCTTTTTAAATTCAGTTTTCACAATCATAAAATTACCAACTGTTAAATTAGAACTTGTTTACCAAAAGTAAATTTTTCAAATTGAATTTTAAATCTGTAAAGTGTGTCGCATGAACTAAAAGTATTTTTTTTTTGCATTTTATAGCTTCAAAATTAAATTTACAAAAAAAAAAAAAAAAAAGGTAATGAGTAATACAGGGTTCTCAGTGGCGACTAAAAAGTAACTTTTTACTACTAAAATTAGTCCCAGTGTGTGAAAGTAGCTTAAAAGCTATTTTAAGGGTAATAAACTATTTTAAGAAAAATGGGAGATATTTTTTAAACAAAAAAAAGTTCTTCTCTATTTTTGTTTATCTAATTTTTAAAATTTAGTGCAATATTTCTATTATCTAGGGTAAAACAGTGGAAGTGTAAGGGAAGGAAATTCATTTTCATGCCTTGAAATAGTTGAAAGGTTAATTTTCTTGAAATAATTAAAATTTTAATTGTTTATCTTTTGTAATTTATTATTACTTTTAATCAAAGACTACTATTCATACCTTAAGTGCAACTATTTTATACATTAAAGGCGACTAAACTGGGTTGGGTTTCTTCCAGGACAGTGGAAGAAACTAGAAAGAAATGGAAGAAACCAACCAGAAGATAAAACAGATGTTCAAAATTAGAATTTATGAATTTTATAAACTTAAAGCATAATGTCAAATCTATACTATAATCCAATTAATATTAAAAATATTTTTAGAAAAATAAGTTATTTGATAACAAACACTAAATATATACAGGTGATGGGTTTTTACTTTTCAATACTAATATTTTTAAAACTTTTTGCATAGATACCATCTCATAATATTACTATACGTTCAAACAGCACAAGTGATAATTACAGTATTAGCCATAATATTTGCACTTAAAAAAAAAAAAAAAAAAAAAAAAAAGAATACAACATTTTGTATAAACTTGAAGCAGGTACCCAATGAACTGTTTTTAAACTCTCCTGGACTCCTAACTTTTAAACTCTAAGATTAAAAAAAAAAAAACAAAAAAAAAAAACATAGTTTGTATTTATCTATTTTAAGTTGAAAAATAAAGTGCAGTATTAAACTACTAAAAAACTTTTCATTTGTTGTTTTACAGTCAACTCCCTCTAACTCTCAAAAGTTTTGTCCAGAGGTTGTGCAGATTATAGGAATTTGCAGATTAGAGATCACTGCTTTTGTTTAGTTTTCTTTTGCAGATACAGAGTCTGTTGTTATTAATTCATAGACATGAAAATGGAAAGACGATCTCTAATAATTTTAGAATAAAATATTTCTTGAATGCTAAATAAAACTAATCTATCACAATTCATGTATGAAGTATGATGGTAAGTAATTTAAGCATATTCAAATAATAGGCACACGTAAAATGTAAACAAGCAAATTAAAAAAAACATGAAACAAAATATTTTTGAAATTTCGGAAATATTATTCATCCCTGATTAATTTAGTTAAACATTGATGCAATAGTGATTTGTTTCAAACACTAGTCTGTATGAATTGCAGGATACTAAATACAAGAATGTGAACCAAACATACTAAATACAAGAATGTGAACGTAAGCCTTATTAAAATAGTATAACTTTTTATTTTGTTACAACTTTTAGAAGAAATAACTTGTAGATTATAGAAAAATGTTAATTTACCAACATAAATAACTACATATAAAAATAATTAATAATAAATACCTGTTTCCAATCATTTTATTTTCTTGTTTAATGACGTGAAGGAAGCGTGTTAGCGTTGAACGTAATTCCCGAGCCCCATCTGCTGTGCCGCACATGCGTCGGTTGGTTTCTCTCACCGGACAGATTTTCTGCTTGCGTCATTGAGATGAATCATGAATCTCATGGCCGGCGTGAATCTTGCGTGTTTGAATCAGTTTCACGCCAAACTTGACATGCAAGGAGTTATTGTATTTGTGTTTCATCTAACTTGCGGTAGTCTTGCTGCAAATTTGTCGCGTCAAATTTGTCATGACAAGATAATATCCAGAAAAAATCAAACTTGCTGCAAATGTGCATGCTATCTGGGTACTGATTATATAAAACTGTCATACGATATTTGTTCTACATTTATTAAAAAAAAAAAAAAAAAAATGAGATTTGAGGGTAATATTTAAGTGACTGCTAAATTTAAACTAACATTATTCAATAATTAATATTCATTTTTAAGGGTATAGAAATTGCGGATCTGTTTTCTCGACCACCGAAAATTTGATAACTTTTCCTACATTTTGGTAATAGTTTTTTAATCAATGCGTCAAAATTAAGAGCCAAAATTGCTTTCATTGATTAACAAAATTTAAATGTAACATCAGTTTTCTGTGTGAAGTCTTTGTACGATTCCTGCATTATTTTTAGAGCAAATTCACTGAAAAAAATTCTAAAGTTTTCGTACAGATTATCTTTGCCATTTCAAATTTATTCTTCCTTGCAGGACTGGCAATAATTTCGTGATCGAATTAATTATCTTTTTTATTAATATAAAATTCTGTTTGATTTTTCCAATAACATATTGTCAGAAGTTATTAGTGGAGTAATTATGATAGTAAACCTTTTCAGAAATTTCCCTAGAGTCAACAAGATATCATTACCACTTCCATCCAAATCCATAATTTCTGGTTTACTTATTTATTTATTTTGCCAATTCAGATACATCTGTTTCTGCAGCTGTTCTTTTTGTAGCTTAAAATGCTAAGAATTTTAAAGATTTTGCAGAAGAAATTAGTTACTTTTGTGCTCTTTAAAGGAATTATTTATTTTACTTTTTAATTTATTTTTGAATGATTTCTCAATGTAATGCTTTCCCTCTCTTAAAAAGAATTGTTTTTTTATTTTTTAAATAATAAAGTAATACGGAATCACAAATGTGATAGACAGGTGTAAAATATAATTAGTATAAAGTAATGATAAAAATAAAAAATAAATAAATTTAGAAATAAATATATAAGTGAATAGTTAAATTTTGACTTAAAAAATAACTGCCTAGCATTAGTGGAGGTTTGAAACAAACTGCGCACTGTGTTTTTTCCCATATTTCGCGCCAAATGATAGCCTACCTAAAATGAAGTGGACACATCCGTTTCTATAGTGACCATCCCTTCCCTCAGAGTCCTTCTCCTGACGGTAGGTCAGTAATCTCATCACTGAATAATATATATAGCTATAAATATTTTAAATGTAGACCATTTTCTTTTTAATGTTATTTTAGAATTATTTTAACAGGATTGTACACAACCCTGTAATAATTTTAAAGATTTTTTTAAAATAGTATCACAATTCCCCTGTAGTCGTATTTAGCTAACTTCCTTTCTTTTTCTTTTCCCCCACTATTAGTGTTCTTAAAAAAAAAAAAAAAAAAGTCTTTCAGTTTAAATTAAAGTGCTCTTAAAAATCAGCAACTATATTATAACTTAAAAATGGCTGATATTTAAATCTACTCTTAATTTTCACCAATTTCGTAATTGGTAGTATGTTTATATTTTTATTAATTTACATGGGACAATTGCTGTATTATCTACCCTGTATATATAAATAGAAAATAATACCTTATATAATCATAGAAAACTGCTATAAAAGCTTGTAAAAAATTTCCATTGAAATATATGAATATCAAAATTATGGAACGGTTGGCAGCTAAGCAATGACAGCGATCTTTTACTAATATAAATATTTTTGAAAAAAGTTTGGAATATCTGATAAAATAATACATGTTTGTCGACCCGTATTTTCTCAGTGGCTTTTTCCAGTGTATTATCAGATCAGAATTTCTCTTTCTTACATACCTTTTTCTTAACTTTTTGATGGGATTTTATTAAATTATCAAAGTAAATTTGCTAAAGTGATACAGTGAATCTTGAATAATTCGAACTTGTTTAATTCGAAATTTTGGATTATTCGAATATTTTACACGGTCCCTCGAATTTTGTATTAAAATAATGTTAAAAAATCGTGGATAATTCGAATTTTTCATACGATTACCTTTAAAATATTGCAGTAAAATTTGTTCCCGAGATTTGACTCATCTGAAGTGCATTATCAATGTTTATAGTCTTTCAAAAAAAGGATAAGGAAATACAATAGAAGCCCCTAGCTAGTGCACTAGAAGATATAGTGCATATGTATGAACTGAGGTTTTATGAAGTTTTTGTGAATTGAAAGTCATCTGTAATGTAGAAGATTCTATTTTTGTATCAGGTCTTATACTATGACACAAAGATTCTACTTAAAAAAGAAATAAAAAATGTTTGACTATTTTTTAAAAAGAGTTGAATAATTAAGCTTGTAAAAAATATTGATTTAATGGGGGGGGGGGGGGTGAAAGGGGTAATGTAGCGGTATTCTTAGATATAAAGTTTACGTGTTAAATCTCTGATTGTAGAGTTTTAATTTTTTAATTTATCCCTTTTTTTGACAAAATAGTAAGTATATGTAATTCAAATTTTTGGATATTTCGAATTTTTTTCTGGTCCCTTCAACTTCGAATTATCCAAGTTCTACTGTATTATGATTGATGTAGATTACTTTACACAGTAGCTCTAATATTTGTCCAAGGTGCTATTCAAAAGCAACTACTTTCTGTTATTTTTTATTTTCTTTACCCTACTGCGTAATTTTTTAAAAATTTCTTTATTATTGGTATATTTTGTATAACATATATTTTACAAAAAATTTTTGCTGTATAAAACAATACGTCTAATTTTTATGGTATCACATGTTATATTAGTTTTATTAATTTTTTCCAATGTGTTATCTGATCACAATTTCTCTTTCTTGCTTACTTTTTTGTAGTTTTTCAATTTGATTTTATAATTTTTTTAAAAAATAAATTTGGTAAAGTAATATTATGATTGATGTAGATTACCCTATAATGTAGCTTAAATATCTGTCTAATGTGCTATTCAATAAATACTTTCTTTTATTTTTTATTTTCTTTATCCTCCTACGTACATATATATTAGGGTGGTTCGAAAAAATAGATTTTTTTATTTCGGAATCGCGTTACCTCTCAAAAGTTGTAGTTTGGTATCGTCAATTGGGGAAAAATAAAAAAAAAATTCCAAGTTGACATCTTCAGTTCGCGCATGAGGCTGAAAGTTTGAAAAAATATGTTAAAAATTGAAATTTTCAAAAAATAACAAAATTAGTTTTTTTTGTAATTTTTTATAATGCAACAGCCATAAATTGTCAGTATATAGCGTAGTTCGAACCTAAAAAAATATTTTATAGCTTTTACATAATATCTTTAGTTCGCGCATAAGCCTTAAATTGGGCTAAAATCGCCTAAAATTTAAAATTTACGTGTTTAATATACAATAATACATACATGACATATTTACGTTTAAAAAAAATATTTTTAAAATTCTAAATTGTTTTAATATAACCTTTTATCATAGTATTATACGTACAAGTATAGTTACACACGCATTTATATGTACATAATAACATTGCATGTCATAGCTAATCACAGAATGATTTATAGATTTTACCTATTTTTTGTGTCTTTAAGATTCCTCAGATGTGTTGGGCATTGTTTTAAATTAAGATTTATAGTGAAATGAGGGCATAGTTTACCTTGAGAGCAAAGTTGTCCTTATGAAACCCTCCCTGTTCTCTTCTCCACATACTTTAGTACAATATTCTGTTACGAGCTTTACAATTCTTTCGACACTTTGCGTGTGGCAAGGAAATTTAATTAGCTCGAACTCTGGGAGAACATTAGTATTAATAAGTTCTTCTAGGCTGTGCGTCTTCTAGACTGGCCAACGTTCAGTCATGAACGTATCGTTATTGATAAAGGATTACCATAATAAGTACTACACTTTAAGGAAGTTATTTAGAGCTTAGAGGAAAGTATTTGGGACATTTGACACCTCCAAGGGCCACTGGAAGTGAAATAGACTAAAACTGACTTAAACAAGGACCAACAGTATTTACTTAATATTTATGGAGCAGTCAAGACAGGAGAGTGTGCGCCAGATCTCGCTGTGAAAGATCCTGGTTCTCTTAGTAACTATAAGTAGTTAACTTGTACAAATAGAATTTTAAAACTATATATTTCTGAAGTAAAACCTTCTGACGAAATTAAACTGCTGGTCAGCTATATTATGAAGATATATGCTCCAGTGTGGTTTGGTATTCAAATGCATCCCTCTGTAAAGTTTGGTGCAGTTCACGTGTTTAAATTAGTACAGAAGACAAGACAGCAGTCCGACAGGGTACGTAAAATAATTCATCCTGTCATTCAGAGGAATGGGTATTTTTGTCATCCCGAAAATCTTTTAATTTCAATGGTACTAGATGAGAGAATGCACGTAAGACAACTAGCTTTTCGAAGATTGCTAAAAGCAAGAAAACAAGAACCAAAAGGGAAATCGGTGCAAACTTTTCAACCACCGACCATCAATTCTGCAGCTTCAAATTACATTGAACTTATTGATTGGTCCATGTGCAAACTTACACCTCCTCCAATAATGAGCAATGTGTCAACGCACAGCTTAGAAGAACTTATTAATACTAATGTTCTCCCAGAGTTCGAGCTAATTAAATTATTTCCTTGCCACACGCAAAGAGTCGAAAGAATTGTAAAGCTCGTAACAGAATATTGTACTAAAGTATGTGGAGAAGAGAACAGGGATGTTTCATAAGGACAACTTTACTCTCAAGGTCAACTATGCCATCATTTCACTATAAATCTTAATTTAAAACAATGCCCAACACATCTGAGGAATCTTAAAGACACAAAAAATAGGTAAAATCTATAAATCATTCTGTGATTAGCTATGACATGCAATGTTATTATATACATAAAAATGTGCGTGTAACTATACTTGTACGTATAATACTGTAATAAAAGGTTATATTCAAAAAATTTAGAATTTAAAAAATATTTTTTAAACGTAAATATGTCATGTATGTATTATTGTATATTAAACACGTAAACTTTAAGTTGTAGGCGAATTTAGCCCAATTTAAGGCTTATGCGCGAACTAAAGATATTATGTAAAAGCTATAAAATATTTTTTTAGGTTCAAACTACGCTACATACAGACAATTTATGGCTTTTGCATTATAAAAAATTACAAAAAAATTAATTTTGTTATTTTTTGAAAATTTCAATTTTTAACATATTTTTTCAAACTTTCAGTCTCATGCGCGAACTGAAGATGTCAACTTAGAATTTTTTTTTAATTTTTCCCTATTTGAGGATACCAAACTACAACTTTTGAGAGGTAACGCGATTCCGAAATAAAAAAATCGATTTTTTCGAACCACCCTAATATATATATATATATATATATATATATATATATATATATTATTATATAACATTCTTCTTCTTTAATAATTCTTGGAAAAAAAAAAAAAAACTGTCTTTTTCTTAAATCAGCTTTATGTACGTCTGTACGTGTAATTGAGTGATAGAAAAAAATTTTAGTCATTTAACTTTTATTTCATTTATCTGAGATTTATTGTGAAATTTTAATATATATGAAAAATGTAATTAAACAGTGTACACCAAGGACATAATTTTCTTAAACTTTTGAAATTAAGTGCACTTCTGGCCTGTATACGAACACATTGTATAAATATAGGAAACTGCTAGAGCATACGTTAATTAGATACAGTGAAATGCGCAACAGTTTCAATTACATCTCTTGTTTCAAATTAGCTGTTTAATATTATTATGTTTTCAGTGTACATAAATAGTTAATTAAAATTCAATGAAACCAATTTACTCCTTCATTCTGTCATGTATGACACATTCAATGCTAGTGATTGTACTTTACCTGGTATTAAATTAAATAAAGTGAACTGTTGCATGTCAATCAAATTTAACCGAACTTGGTATTTAGTTGATCCCTGACATAAACTGGTGCTGATTACATTTGGGGATCAATCGCTCAACAGGTGGCACTGTGATCGCATTTTTTCTAAATTTTTAACATGGCAGTATAGGACAAAATTTCGTATAAATGTACATAATGAGTTATTTTTAACTTGTGATTGTAAAATTAATATGAATTATTGATAATACTATTAGTTAACTAGGAAAAAATTCTGCTCATGTGGGGACATCGCTTTCCCCCCTCCCCTGGGGGGGGGAGTAAATTTTCAAGGTGGGTATCTTTCGAAAGGTCTCATCAATACCTTTAAAACGAATGGTTGAACTATAAATCTGTGATAATTTAAAACAAAGTTATCGATTTTTTATACTTTTAACGAAAAAAAAAATAATAATGTTACTGAGTGAATTTGTATAGGAAAATATAGAAGAAAGTCTTGTGGTGACCACAACATACTAGTATATATTGAACTTGAGTTTATTTTAGAATTTAACATGTCAGGAAATTTGAATGAAAAAGCCAGTATTTTCTTTTCTGGAATAGTGTAGGAACCCTGTACTAGTTTTACATTTGCTTCAATTTTTATAATCTTAAAGATTAAAAACTTCAATAATTAAAAAAAGAAAAAACTGTTTATGAAGTAGCATAGAATAGTATTTGTTATATTAGTTTAGTAGAATAGTATAGTAGAATAGTATTTGTTTAGAATTAGTTTAGTAGAATAGTATTTGTTATATTAAAAAAGAAAATTATAGAAGTTGCAACAGGAAATATTAATTTGATGTCTAAGTTACTGATGCCTTTCATTTGTTTCCCAATTTCTATTGCTGCTGAAGAGGAAGATAAGTCAGAGGAAATTGTCGCCTTTAAGAAAGTCTTAAGCTCAAATTTTTGTAAATTGCTGGAGCCGTTATCAAGAAATCTGACCCGGGACATCCTATAATACAAAATTAACTCATTAAATAATAAGGATTAATTAAAATCTATATAAATATTTTTCTAATGTGGACCAGTTATGATTAAATTTTGCTGAAATAAAACAATAGTGACATCATGACCCAGTGGCAGAAAGTTTTGTAGCTGTCTGCAACAGGCTTTTAAAATTTCATAATCTGTCTGCAAAATTTGTGTGTAATCAGGGGTGAAAATGGCTTACACTCAAAAAGCCTGAAAGCTGATTGGGGGGGAGGGGGGCGCTTAACATCAGTGAGGATCTCGTGCAACAATACACAAATACAATTTTACTGCAGAACAATATAGTAAAACAATTGTGTGTATTCATTACATTCATCTCATTCAATTATATATTTTATAGCAATGTTTTACACAACACAATATAAATAATAAAAGTATTAGTTTTAGTTTTGATACAGAAATTTTTTTTAAAGTGAATTGTTATTTGAAAGTTGCAGACAAATTTTTTTACCAATGCAGACAACAACCACATGCTGTTTTTCTATGTCTGCGACTATGTCGCGGTGTTTCTGCCACTGGGCGTCATGAAGAGTGGATAAAATTTTAGATTCATAATCTTTGTAAACTTAAAAGAAAATAAAAACATCATGATTGATGTAAATAAATAAAAAGTATATTTTATAAATAGAAGCAAGTATTCATACATACAAAACTGGATGGATAAGGATCAGTTGTAGTGTATTGAATGAATGTACCAAATGTAAGCCATTGCTTAAAGAAAATATATGTATATGAAATTTAAATATTTTTCGTATTTAGTATTTTATGTTAGATTTTGGTCAAAATATAGGGTTCATACACCTCAGGGAAATTCTGAAACCTTGGAATACTTAGTGAATTAGGATTTGGGTTCCAAATTTTAGAGAAATCTCATGAAATTTTTCATTAAAATTCTGGAAAAATGTAATTTTTTATACTACAATTTTCTTGTTTTTCTCGTTTCAGTTTATAAAGTACTGCAAAAACTCACACTACCATGATGCATAGTAACATAACATCGTGCAATCTTAAATAATTAATTTTTGTAAGCATTATCGACTACTATTGCATTTGATGAGTATCTAGTCCTACTACATCCATTTTCTTTAGTTAGACGTTAGCATGTAAATCAATCGGAAAATAGCATACAGAACGTTGTGCTGTAACTACACAGCAACAATTGCTCATGTTGCCAAAGACAAAAGATAAAGGTTACTGTAAAATCTGGTAGCCACTCCTTCCACTTTCTGACATTATACATCAACCAATCACCAGTGGCCACTAGCCAATCGATGCCAGCTCCAAGCTCAGCTGAGTGATGCACTATAGAAAAGGTTGTTTACATTTTGCTTCTAAATATGAAAACTAATCGCAGCTATGCCCAACAGAAAACTATGCAGGAGTAGTAGTTGTCCTGAAATTCCTTTAAAAAAAATATTTTGACCTGAAGCGTCTTGAATTTTCACTTAATATCCTGAATTTCCTGAAATTTCAGCACAATTCCAAAACTCTTATTCATTTTTCCTTCACTTTTCAATGAGAAAGGTAATCTGAAATGATAATTTGAATGTTTACCTCTTGGTCAATTTTTTAAAGATTTCTTTGATTTCATCTCGGTTTGTAGGGCCTGAGAGGGGATGAGTAATATTGTCATAAAAAAGACTGCCTATTGGGAATCTGAAACTATTTTTTATGTTTTTGCAGGGGTCATTTGAGGAAGCAGTCCTCAATTCCTTCTCTTATTTATATCAGAAGAGATAATTGATATATAAACCAGCTACGTGCTGAATAATACAGCTCACTTAGAGCAAATAAAGTGACCAGCTCAAAATAGAAAGCTTTATGAAGATGCTGCTGCTATCCAAAGTCTTCCAAAAAAAGTGGGTGGGGGGGGGAGATCTTATCAATAAGCCATATTAATTTCACAGTCATTCAGGGCTTGAAAATTATATTTCCCGACATGCCCGGGGCATGTCTCTTACATGCCCAGCTCGGTATGCAAATACTGAAACAAAAATAACTTTCAAAAAATAATTTTAAAATATAGCATCTTGTTTAAGACTTTTACTTAAATTGAAATGTCAATATAGATATAATGTCGTTAAATTATTTTCACTAAGTATGTGAATGTTTTTATTAATATGCATTTTAATAAGATATTTAGGCATGTAAAAATTTTATTTGGGCATGTATTGTCCAGACTAACATTTTGCTGAGATATAACAGACATATTGCTTAGATGTAACAATATTAAATTTCTGTAAAACTTTAAATTTCATTAAATAAAATTTGAAAAAAAAAAAAAATATATATATCAAGGTCTACGCAAATTTATAATTTTCCCCCTCTAAATTTTAGAAAATTATAATTTAACAATATTTTTTGAAAATATTAATTTACCAATGAAACTGCTAAGTAATATCCAAAAATGTTTAGAATGTATTTTTAAACTATGTTAATGTAAAATCAAAGTAAAAAATTAAAATTAAAAACATTTTTAAAAATGTTTAAATTTGAATTATTTTTTTTTACTAGTTCTTTGTCTTACTACCATTTTCTGGGTCTGTCGCAGTTTTGCTTGCGCCCCTTGGAATGTAGTTGAAGACAGCTCTCAGTAGTCTTCCATGTGTCATACGCTGGACATGGTTTTACCATGTTTTTATTAACTTCCCAACTAGCTAGACATTCTTTCAGGACTGCTCAGAACACGGTGACAATATATTTTTATTAATACTTTTAGTCAACTGTTTCAGGTCCCTACTGCCTTTGGCAGCATTTATATGATTCAACAGAAAATTTATTTAACTAACTTCCCGACTAGCTAGACATTTGAAAATTTCTGAATAGCTCAGAACATGGTGAGAAAGCATTTTTAAAATATTTTTAACCAATTGCTCTGAGACCCTGCTGCCTTCAGCAGCATTACAAGTACAAAGCTTGCAATCGATTTTTAACTAACTTCCTGGCTAGCTAGCCATTTGAAACTTTTATAATAGCTCAAAACACGATAGCAATGAATTTTTTTAATACTTTTAGCCAATTGTTCCGGGTTCCCACTCGGGAGCTTTTATATGATTCAACAGAAAATTTAAGAACATGGTATATAAAAAGTTCTTTTTATATGTAATTATTTCCAATTAGCATGGTATTCATTGATCTTGTTTAATAGTTATTAATAAAGTAATAAATAGAATTATTTTATTTATCACTTTCCAGAAATTTTAATATTGTTATCTTTCAGTGCATATTTACACAAATTTTTGCTAGAGTCTAAGACAGTAATATATATATATGATCAAACTCCCCCGTAAGGTTAATTTAGAGACAAGGTTGTTATGCCTCTAATAATGATAATAATAGCTTCTGTTTTTGAGGTTATAATGAATTAAAATTTAATAGATTTGTTTCTTTTTGGGGATTTTCCTGGTAATTATCTATTAGGAGAGATATATGCATCACATAAAAAATGATTATTTAATAGGTTAAAAATAATAATTGCTGTTTAAATGTTATGATTATGCAATTTATTAATTAGCTGCCTTGCTCTTTGTTTAGCATATCATTCTATTTAAAAGATAATTATATTGTAAATATAAAAGTAATTATAAATTAAATAAAAAATAACTTATAATAACTGCTATTTTTCAGTTAAAAAAATAAAAATAAAAAATAGAATTTTAATAAAAAATAAACAGAACCAGAAGCTTGTTGCCATAAGGCTAGAAAAAATATATAATGAAAACAGAATCCACTCCTCAACACAGATATGGCATATGTGGACCAAACACTAATGAAGATGTGATTGTCTGAATAGATGAGTTCATACATTATCTGAAGGTAGTTATTTAATCACTTTTCCTAGCATTGATATGTCAAACCTAAACTAATCATTAGCATCTCCATTTTTTTTTGCCTGAGTAGATACATGATCTGAAAGTATTGTTACCTCTAGCTGATGTAAATTTCTGATGTCTGCAGTGAGACAGCTGCTTGGGAAAAAAAAAATGTTATCGGCTATGGGAAATAATCCACACTAAAATTTTTTTAAGTTTTTTAACAGATAATCTGCAAGAAAGTACAGTGTACTTAATTTTTGTGTTTCTACACTGATGAAACTTACCATAAAATCTTGAAAATAACCTCTCCCTTGAATGTAACCCCCCCCCCCTTTCTTGCTGAAAGGGAAATTATTCCATTCTCTTAAATACAACCCAACCCTTGCCACTGGGCGCACATACATAGCACCAGTAAATCTATCTTTCATTGTTTCATCCAAACATAATTTAGCCTTCAAGTCTTCTAGATTAGCGCCTCTGCGCTTTTGGAAAACGGGGTTACTTTCAAGATTTTACGGTACATAATATTTATGCAATATATAAATATTTCATTTATTTTTAACAGGATGCTTTGATATATTTCCTGAAAGAATCCAAATCCAATGAAAAAGCACAGAAGTGCAAAGATGAATTGTGGAAAAGTTGTCATTTATAAAAATTCTGTATATTTATTTTGTTTTAATATCTGTTTTGTATTTTTAATAAAACTATGATATAATAAATGTATATTAAAATTCACATTTTCCTTTTTTCTCTGTTGAAAGAAAACAGCAGGTGGCCTACCCTAGTGCCTTTTTCTAATGAAATCTCGCCTTCCTTTACCCAATCGTTAGATTCCCACATGTTTTTTTTTTTTTTTTTTCCCAGTAATATTTTTTTTATATTTTATGTTCAAAAATTCTTCACTTATTCTTCTCATTTTAGAATACTAGAAACAGAAAAACAATGTATAAGCCAAGGCTTCATTGTAATATAAAATAGACCAATTTTTTTTTTTTTTTTTTTTTTTTTTTTTTTTTAATACCCATTCTACATACATTTCCTTTTGCTATTCTATTTTGTTCAGAAAATGTAAGATTTATTAAAGTGTGAATAATGTGAATAATACTCTTTCAATGATGTCACAATCATGTGCATTCACTTAAACAATATGTGCAGGCAAGTTGATTATGGATAATTTCTGGTGCTGATTCTAAAAAACTAAAAAACAAGGCACCGAGGGTGATTCAATAAGGAAGGCATTTTGCTTTCAAAAAGGTATTATTTGCTTAATTTGTTGTCCTTTGGGTTGCGATTTCTGTACATGATAAAAGTAAAAAAAAAAAAAAAAAATCTGTATCGACTATGAATTTTTTCTTACAAAAATGCTCTAAAACTATTACTAGAAAACTGCATTAACATTTCCTTATTTTCTGCCTCCACTTTCTATTACAGTTGAAACTCGTTAATGTGAATCTCAAGGGGAATAAAAAATCTGTTCAGGTTGTCTGTAGTTCATACTATCAGTTACCCAGAAACTAATCTTTATTTTGGCAGGTATTGTGGAAGCAGTTCATGTTAAAAATAATTTACATCAACAGTGTTCACATTAACAAGGTTAAACTGTATTCAGAATTTAAAGAGCAATTACCTTGAATAAAAATCAGTGTTGGGGATAAGAGTGAAATTGATTCTATTAATTCTAGATATATTGTTATAACTGTACTGTGTACTCATTTTGAGATGTTCTTTCACTTTATATTTTAAATCTGAAATATTACTGTATTTTATTGATTTATCTATTTGATATATAACATTTTAAATATAAAAATGTAAAACAAATGAATAAGAATCAAAGATCAACTCTTCCTCAACCCTACAATTGATATGAAATATCAATTTTACCAATTAAGATGAACATTGAATATGTTTGGCCTTGTCATAGCTATATTATATATAACAATAGTTTACCTTTTCAATACTTTATTATTATTATTGTCCACAAAACTTCATTAAAAATTGTGAACTTAATGCATTTCAATACAAACTAAGACTACATTTAGAAAAACATTTTTAACCATTTCAGCATTATCCATTTTTTGGTATATCTGTTTAATGATTCATAAAATTAATACTATGAACAGTATAAATATGAGAATTTAATATTGTATACTACACATGTTTATTCTCATTTTCTTGAAAGCAGCAACATATATTTCAAAATTTAGCTACACTAGCCTTTTATTATGACTATACATGCCAGAAAAAGACTGGCTTATCGCTTATAGGATTAATTGCACATTTAATTGAACTTTTTATTAATTTGTTTTTCTACATTTCTTTGAAAAAGATTTGCAAATGTATATTACATGAATTTTTTACTAGTTCTCTTTTTCTTTTCTGAGCAAAACTTTTACTGAATATAAAGCATAACATGATCCTTATAGTCCTACAAATTCTAGATAATTTACAAAGAATTTTTTTATCTAGATATTTGACAAAACTTGTAATTAAAAGAATGCCTAAATGTTTATTCTTCTTAAGTTAATTACCTTGTAATTAAAAGAATGCCTAAATGTTTATTGGTAGATAGAGCATACAAAAAGCATGGCTCTACTGGGGGAAAGAAAAATTACAGGATATTGAAAAAAGAAAAAAAAAATCCCTCTTAGATATCAATTAAAAACATGGGATATTTTTAATAAATACCATTATGTATTTGTAAAAAGCATGCAAAGTGTTAAAAGAAAAAAAAAAACCTAGCTTATTTGATAATACCTACATGCTACATCAGTGTTTTATAAATACTTTTTGATATCTATAAAAAACCTGCAATGTTTCTTTAAAGTACTTCAAGGTATTTGTGAGAAACTTATACCTGTGAAATGAAACAAAAGAAAAACCTTCAAAAAACATTGGAGAGGTGTTAAAAGAAAGCTTTGAAGGTTTTTTGAAATACCTAAATGATTCATGGTATTTTATAAAAGCCTTTATAAAAACCTGTAATAAGTTTCTTACAAATGCCTGAAGGTATTTCTGAGAAACGCATATAGGTATTAATGGGGGTTTTATTATGGCTTTATTTTGCACCATTAAAGCCTTGATAATACCTTATTCTAAATACCTCTAAAACCTCTAAAATACCTGTGTAAAGAAACCTTTATAAAACCTTCAGAAAACATCCAAGAGGTATTTTAAAAAAGGCTTTGTAGGTATATTAAAAATACCTACATGAGTCATGGTATTTTATAAAAACCCTTTGGTATTTATAAAAAACCTGCAATAACTTTCTAAAAATACCTTAAGGTATTCACAAGAAACATATGGAGGTATTAATAAGGCTTTTATTGTGGCTTTATTTTGCACCATTAAAGCCTTGATAATACCTTATTTTAAATACCTCTAAAACATCTAAAATACCTGTGTAAAGAAACCTTTATAAAACCTTCAAAAAACATCGAAGAGGTATTTAAAAAAAGCTTTGTAGGTATATTAAAAATACCTACATGGGTCATGGTATTTAAAAAAACCTTTTGGTATTTATAAAAAAGCTGCAATAACTTTCTAAAAATACCTTAAGGTATTCACGAGAAACGTATGGAGGTATTAATAAGGCTTTTATTGTGGCTTTATTTTGCACCATTAAAGCCTTGATAATACCTTATTTTAAATACCTCTAAAACCTCTAAAATATCTGTGTAAAAAAAACCTTTATAAAACCTTCAAAAAACATCGAAGAGGTATTTAAAAAAAAGCTTTGTAGGTATATTAAAAATACCTACATGGATCATGGTATTTTAAAAAAACCTTTTGGTATTTATAAAAAACCTGCAATAACTTTCTAAAAATACCTTAAGGTATTCACGAGAAACGTATGGAGGTATTAATAAGGCTTTTATTGTGGCTTTATTTTGCACCATTAAAGCCTTGATAATACCTTATTTTAAATACCTCTAAAACCTGTAAAATACCTGTTTTAAGAAACCTTAAAAAAACTAAAAAAAAACCTTAAAATTTTAGTAAGGGAGGTCGCCAAAAAATCGCCAAGGTGGGAAGAAGTCGCCAAATTTGGCGCCAAATCCTTTACCTGCCTTATTGGGGCTTTTTAATGCGTTTTTAAGGGAAAATAAGGTTATTTTAACGCTAAAACGACTAGAAATGCACAAAATTAGCACTTTATCAATTTACTAAGCCTCTTTGAAAGAATTTATACAAAAATAAACACAATTATTTACAATTTTGTAACACTATCAACAAAAATTAAATTAGTAGTATTTGATTATTTTTCTTGCTAATATTGCCGCTCATTCATGAAGTATTGTGGGAAACTCGATTAAATACTCAGCTTAAACAAGTCTAGGTTTATAAAAAAAGATTGTTCTAATATTTATAACCGATTTTGTATGTTAAATTTTTAACAATTAACTTGGAAATTAATTGCCAACATGACTTTAAAATTTACTATTTAAAGATAATTTGTAGTACTTTGAGGGTTGAGGATAAGTGAATAGTAGATCGCCACAGGTAAGCGGTGGAAAAGCGAATCGTAGCGCAGCACCAGTATCAGAATAATGTCTAGATCCAGCGCTCCCACAGACGTAATACTTGGGAGTTAGGATGTAACGCCAAAAGTCGACGGCGCGGTAATTTGCGTTAGAGTGTATTTACGCAAGCGTGGTGTTGCTAAGTGGTTAATAAGATTCGCCCAGGTTCCGTGGAGTAAGGGATATATGAAAGTTTTTTGGAGATTTTTGAAAAGTGAAGCGATTGGAGGTGGTTGGTTTCGGTGTGAATAAATAGCAGAGTGTTTTACTAGCAGGGGGTTGTGTGTTGCTGTGTTAGATGGAGCAGCAAGGTTGGAGATAGTTCTGTGGCTAGTTTTTGAGGAAAATATCGTACTTTTAGGAGTTGATGTATAGTTGAGTTCCGTGCGAGTTTAAGCTGTGAGGGGATCGTAATCATCTCTTCATAGTGCAAATCTAGTAGCGACGACTCATCCTTGTGAGAGCAGCCACAAGTTCCGTATCTTAGAAAATCTCAAGGGTGAAAGCCAATCCTTATAGTATCTTTGATCTTTATTAGAGTTTCTCATTGGTACTACCCTTAAATAACAAGTTGTAATAAAATCTGATTTTAATTTACATTTATGTCTCGTGCTCTTCTATTACCTATTAAGTTATCTAACTAATCAAGTTAAGATTGAGGAATGGAGACCACAAATTCCTCACAGTACTTATGATTTCCAGAATTTTAAATAAGCACTATTAGCCATTATAATCTCAAGATTGAATGAACCTTACATTTCCTAAGTTCATTTTTGCTAGTTGTGTGCAAAGTATTTAAATAAAAACACATTGCAATGTTTTTTCCAGAAAATTTTATAAGATTCCAAGTATCTAGCATCTCTTTGTATTTTACGCAACTTTTAATTTCTAACAAGAAATTTATTCTGTTAGTACAATATTTATTTAATATTTGGCTACTTGATTTTTAAGAAAATATTATTGGATTAATGTGGTGCGTTTTGTAGTTTTAATTGCTTTATATTAACTTACTTTTCTAAAATAATCGGAGACTTTCGATTTTAGATATTTTGTCAAACATCTGCAACAGTAATTCTGGATTTATTCTTTATTTTCAGAAGTGCAATGTCATATCATAACCCTTATTTTTCAGTGAAAATTTTATTTCAAAATGAAAAGAAGTAAATAATAAAAATAACGAAGAGAAATTTAGGATCATATTTTAATATCTATTTCTTAAAATACGTTGTAGTTGTAGCATTTGATTACAATGTTTCTACAATTATCGACATTCAATATACAATAGCACATATATTTACAGAGATATAAAATACTAAATTTTAAGCAACAAAATGCAACATGTTATTATTATTATTATTATTATTAACATTTTTTGTTTCTTTTTCTTTTTAACATGCAACGTTTTTAGACAAATGCAATGACTTTCGCAGAAAACTTGACATACAACATTAAAAACTACACAATTATGACTACAACATTATTGAAGTCATAAAATAAAAAAAATATTAAACACATGATGAAATATTAGCACTTTTTATTAAGCAACAATAAGGTGCAGTAATTAACATAATCCCTTTTGTATAATTTATGGGCTAAACTTTAAAAAAACATTAAAATAAATAAATAAGTAAGTAAAAACACGAGGGAATACCGAGAAGTTTCGAAATACACCATCAATAGCATTAACAGAAAATTAGTTGTGCTCATAAAGAAGAAAATCAATAAGATGTCATTGGTGTTATAGGTTAACGCCAGTAACCTATTAAGTGTCCAAACGAAGAAACTTGGATGGGATGTCTTCTCTGTGGGTTTTTCCATAGTCTTTTAGAAGCTAATTTCTGAAAAAAAAATAAGGCAAAACTGTAAACAACCAGGCTGACGTGCGCAACCTGAATTGAAAATCAAAAATAGCAAAATATTAACTATTAAAAATAGCAAAATTTAATTCTTATTATTCTTACCATTCTTATTATTCTTATTATTTAACATTTTTTAAATTTAAAGTTAAATTACAACATAAAAAGGCAATAAGGAAAAATGGATTATGAATTAATAAATATGAATATAGATTTTATCACACGATGAGGGCTAAAACACAATTTTCATAAACAATGACACTGTATTAAATCCATGAAAATCTTCAATGTCTTGAACTCCGAAGAGAAATAAAACTGAAAAGCAGACAGTTGTTAAGGTATCATTTAGCGTACAGTCTTCAGTGCATAAAGATATGAGAGAGAAGTACTCGTATACATAAGAGATAAGTCGGATTCTGTTCAACCAGCAGAACATATAGAATTCTATTGATTGATCAGAATATGATTCCTTTCCAATATATACAAGGACTTATCTCTCATATGCACTGAAGACGAAAAAATAAATTGTTTAGTTAGCTGCCAAAACAGCTCTCTGTTTTTCAGATTTTTCTCCTCGGTGTTCAAGACATTAAAGATTTCCTTGGTTTTAATAATGCAACGTCCAATTCTCCTTTTAATAACATTACATTTTTACTTTATCTGCAAAAGTCAGGTTGACAAAAAAAAAAAAAAAAGATAAAACCATTCGCATTTCTTGAGTTAGCACCTTTTACATAATACAGGTTGTCTATAATAACCTCCCGTAAATAAAAAAAAATCACATTAACAAATTGCTGATATAACTATAATATGGGCCCGCTAACGGTACCTGAGATGCAAATAATAAAAAAAAATAAAAATAAAAACTTTTAGTTCGAAAATGTACACTAGAGGGCGCTTTACGTAGAAAAGCAGAAAATATGACAAAGGAAATGGCTGATACAGAATGCATTAACAATATGAACAAATATTAATTTTTCATCCTACGTAGGCCATTCCATTTGTTTAAATTCAAGGTACAAAGCACCATATGGTGATATTTTTTTTTAACTAAATTTTTTTAGTTCTTTAAGCACATCTACATCTCGGGAATCATTCACGTGTCATATTTGGTGGCAATCTGCTCCACTTTTTTAACCGTTAGACTCTGTTCATAGCTGTAATTAAAGTCACCCTGTATTCAAAAAGTAGCGTTTTAACCTGCATAAAAGTAGACAAAAACGCGATTTTAAAAATTTAAATTAACGTGAATATTTATCTTACATGTATACTTAAAATATAGGAATAGAGAAAATAGAGTTTTAGGAATTATTTTTGTGTATTATTCCCTTTTTTTAAATTTCCTTAATAAATGCAGTTGTTTCAAAATACATAATTAGGGTTATAAATTCCTTTCAAAGCTTTGGTATTCTGTTTATTATCATTTTTTGTCGAAAGAAGGCAAGTATCGATAATTCTGCATGTTAATTGCTGCTCTAATTGCACTAGTAGCCACGCGAGTGTCTTATACTGCATTTCTAGGATACTTTAACAATATTAACGTGCCATTCTACTAATTAACACAAATTCCTCTGCAAAGAATCCAAATTTAATTGCTGTTAAAGAAAATTTCATTTATATGTATTACAAATTATTAATGGTCTGCAAAATTAAATCTAAAATAAGATTTTTTTAAAATATAAAATTGTTATATATATAAGTTGGAAAAAAACAATTACTGTTTTGTAAATGTGATAATGTGTTTTGTGATGTAAATAAGTTTTGTAATCTAACAGTTATGTGTTTCATTTTCAGAGTAGTTTACATTTAGAGTAATGGAATATATATATAAATCCATTCATATAAAGCAGACGAAATAATAATTAGAAGTTGTCTACAGGTAATGTGTATTAATCGAATTTAGCGCAGGACTTTTAAAGGAAAATCAACAGAAACTGTGATAAAGATTCAAACACAAAGGATATGTAATATTATATATATGGGTCATTCTCTGAAAAGTGGGCTTTAAAAAAAAAAAAATATTTAGCACAAATGAAATTGCTCCAATTTTTTTTTTTTAATTTTGTGCATATACACGTTAATAAAAATAATAAAAATACATACACAGTTAATAAAAAATAATATTAACCAAGCTGTATCTGATAATTTTTGAAATAGTAATTATTTTTATTAATTAGAAAAATGAGGGAATGATTGTGAGGGAATGACAAATTTCTTCTAGAAATTACTTTATAAAAATATTATCAAGTTTAGCTATATTTTCAAACACTAAATATTTATTAAAACATATTTTTATTAATATAATAGGATAAAAAAGCAAATTTGATTTCTTTTAGTTAACTTTATAATGAGTGAGGGAATGACGTATAATAAAAATACTGTATTTCAATCTAACGTTTGAGAGCCATATGCAATTCATTGTAAAATGTTTCCAACAGAACACAAAATGTTTTCTTTACTTTTCTTCTATATAAATTAAGTTTGACTTATATAAAGTATGTGCTGCCATTATTGGAGTAAGTAGGGGTATAATTACAGTTTGATGAGGGAATGATATCTATTACCAGAGACAACAATAATAAGTGTTCTAATTTCTTTCATTGCATAATATATAAATATAGTATAATGGTTAAATATTTATTAAAGTATGTTTAATATATTTTCACTTCAAATAATCTAAATATAGATGCTTTAATACCATAGAAACCATTTTATTTACTTACATGTGGGAATGGGGACACAGTGAGGGAATCATATTTTGCATTTAAAAAAATATTTTAAAATTATATTTGAATTCCAATAACTAAAAAATAACAGTTTATATGCAAAACCAATTAATATTGATAGTTTGGACTGATTTTGTTTTTGTGCTTTTAAAAATATGCCCTCAAGACAACTGGGACATGAAATGACCACTTTTCAGAGAATTACTCATATATATAGTATATATATTTATAATTTTTAAAATTTTTAGGCTTAAACTAAAAATTTCAATTGGTTCAATTATAACTAATAATGATAGTAATAAAATTTTCTCTGGAAAATATTCTCAAACACAAGAAAAATAATTTGAAGAAAGGTAATGAAACGGTTATTTATATAGTCTATTTTGTGTTAAGTCATATGCCATTATCATATAACACAATGCAATTACGCTTAAAATTTTAGGAAAATATGAACGGTGAAAATATCAATAATGTAAAATCACACTTTTATCTACAATAAGTAGAAGAAATTCAGAGTTCTCGATTGTTATAAAAACATCTACCTTGTAGCTTCCGCAATAATGTGGAAACGATTATCCGTTGAAATTTTGGAATTTTAAAACAGTTATGCACCTTTAATTCTTAGTCAATAGGTTTTTTACCGTTTGGCAGTTAAAAAATAATGCCTTATAATTTAGTTACAGAAATAATGTGTCTATTTTTGTGTTCTTAAAATAAGGCTTTCGCGAGATGTTGTATTTTTATGACAACCTAAAATAATCTAAAGTAAAGTTGCATTTACGTGTGCTCTTGAACATAACTTTTAAAAACTCTTTGAAATCTGAGTACACAGTTGTCACATTTATGTTGACATTGGCTCATTTTAATGGCAATTGGTAACGAACACACACACACACACACACACACACACACACACACACACACACACAAAAAAAAAAAAAAACATTCAGAACCTTTTTGATTGAGATATCTATAAAATGGCTCAAAAATTACCCCAAACATATGAATAGTGATAGAAAAATAGACCCAAATATAAAAATAGTTTCCGAATCACTCAAGATGGTTATTCTGCTATTGAAGCTCAAGGACAAAACATTTCATTTACTAAGCGTAGTCGAACATTGCATAGTTTTTCTTTAATAATATTTTGGCAAGCAGTTGGATTTAAACCTGGGTATTTCGGATTAGAAATCAAAAGACATACCTCTGGACAAGAGATTAACCCATTCTCCATAGGTAAGATCTGATAATCTATCCTGAGAAATGGCGTCCGCTACACCACTTCCCTTCCAGCGAGTACATATGAGCGTTATTTTTCTCGGTACTGTTCGTTGCTGGATTTACTGGTTGAATGGTGCTGCCATCTATTGACCCAGGATGATGTTGTTTGTTGGTTGTGTGTTATTTTTATCACTTCCGGGTCACCAATTCGGCTACCAGTTGGATTTGATCCTGAGTCTTCCGGATTAAAATCCAACGACATACCTCTGGACAAAAGGTTAACCCGTTGTCCATTCGTAAGGTCTGATAATCTATACTGAGAAATGGCGTCCGCTACAATATGATACATTATTGCGTTTGCGCAGTATCGCAGGACGGAAGTGGATGTAAGTCTCTTGTTCATAAGTAAATAAGAACGAAAACACGTGGAAATTATATTCCAAATCATGAACGGAGGATTTTGAACATAATTGGCACTATAAGAGCGATTCTATAGCACATACTTAATTCAAAGTATTCTATTAATTAATAGTATTCCATAAGATAGAATATTCTTAATTAATTTGTACTAGCGAGGACGGATCTGTTCGAAAGAGAAACTTTTATATTCTGAGCGATTTTTCTGAGAATTTTACATATGACTCTACAGTTTGTAGTTGAAACCAATGAGCAGACTAAACAACATGCATAATATTATACGAGTAATTAATTCTGAATGACTGTATTTTGCTACATTCGCTATTCTCAGTCAGTATAATCAAAAAATTATCAGGAGAAAAGATATTTCAAACAGTAATGATAAAATAATTTAATTAATTAATTAATTACAAAAAATCGTATTTTGGCAGATTGATTTTAAGTATTTGAACACTAATGAATATTGTGTGTTCCTACAATAAATGGTGTTTGCTTAAAGGAACAATTTCTGCAATAGAAAAAATATAAATATATCAGATATAATGTTTACTAAATTTTGTTTACAATAAAATGAAATATATATATACATGTTTGTCCATTTAATATTAAATGTTACTAAAATTAATATTTTTTAAAGATATATATATATATATATATTTATGCCATATATTCTGACACACACACACACACACACACACACGCACATATATATATATATATATATGTCAGAAATAATGTTTGTTCAGTTTTGTTTACAATTTACAAGGGAAAAAAAAAAGCTTATTTTATATTTTAAGTCCATTTAATGTTAAATATTATTAAATTTATTATTTTTTGAAAGGTAATTTCGGTATCATTTACTTATAATAAAAAAATATCCTTAATTAAGGCCGAAAATATATTAATTAGAAAAAATAATTTTCTTGCAACTATTTTTTTTTTTTTTTTTTTTTTTTTTTTTTAGAACATAATGAAACAATTTCAGAACAAGAATTGCCTTTGAATTTTCAGCACATTTCTTTACCCTAACCATATATCATAATAATAAATAAAATTAATAACATCGGATAGAAGGTGAAACTTAACTTATTTTAAACTTATTTTTTTACTTAGTGAGTAAGTGTATTTACTTTACGTCATTTATATTTTTATACAATTTTCATATTTATTTTAATAACAAAATTGGATTTGTCAGCTCGATATTTCTTCGTAGTTTCCGAAATTTACATTTTAACTATGAAATTATAAATGTAAATTATATATATAAACTTTCTAATAATAAATATATAAACTTTCTACAAAGTTGTTTTCACTTTTCCCCCATTTTAATATGAACGTTTAAACTTTATTTTTATTTTTATTTTTATCTAGCAGCACATGTAATATTTTGTATAGATACACGATAATTTAGAAATAATTTTCATTAGAAAGATAATATTACTTTAATGAAAAGCGATAATTCTTCTAACACATTTATTAATTAATTATCGACAACGAACTTTATAACCATAATCACTAATTAATCTAACAAGCTTTCTTCCTTGTAAGTGAGCTGATTATTAAAAAAAAAAATCAATGTCATTCTTTATTTCAATATTTCTAACAACATAATAAGCTCTTTTAATAAACGAACTTATTGAAAGCAGATTATGTTTCTAACACGGAAGGAAATTAACTCATTTAAACACTGCAGCTGTTAATAAACGATATTAGACATAATTTAATTTCATTATAAAATAAATAAAAATAAATAAATAAAGGACTAAAACTGCTTTATATTAGTGCAAAATTAATAAGATTTTAACCGTTTGCAGAACAAGGTATCTACGATTATGTAATATCAAAAGACGCCAGAATTTGCGAATAAAGTTAAAGAGGGAAAATGCTATGTTATAAATAGAAAGTTTTGGTGAAAAAATTCCGGGATAAGTTTTTGCAGTCATGCATTAGTCATTGCGTACTCATTGCAAGGACGCTGTGTACTTGGGGTTAGGAAAAATATACTTTGTATGAGTATTTTCAAGATATAACGAAAGTTTTGGCTGAAAAATTATAACTTATATGCTACGTACATGCTTTATTTACCAATTTAACTTTTTTTTGATACAGTTATTCACAAGTTTTTACAGCAGCAGCATGAAAATATTACTTATTTTATTTGACTATAAAAAACGTATATCATACATAAATAAATCTTATCGTTAAAGGTACAGTTTTCTACAATATATACATATATTGTTATCAATAATACATATTCAAGGTTAATCATATTGAACCTGATCATACCATCAGAAATTTTAATCACAAAATATATATATATATATTTTTTCTTTTGCTGTGTGATTATTACTAAGCCTATACATATATGAAATGAATAAAATAAAATCTAAAGACATATCTCATGAAACTGATAATGTATTTTACTATAGCAGTATTTGTTAATTATTAAAATTTTAAGTATTTATGCGTGTCCGAGGCAACAAATTAGTTTTTGGAAGGTGAATATATAGGTATATAAACTTTTATTATACTTACTTCTATATACACTCAGGGACATTAAAAATAGTGTACCAAGAAGGGAGAAAGGCACAACCGAGAAACTTTGCAAATAAGTACAGTCGGTAACGAAAGTGTCCGAACACTATCAAAAATTCCTATGTAAAAAAAAGTACACTTCAAACGGTTTTGTTAAATAAATCCTTGTCGAATCATGTTCTTAGTCAGTGTAAGAACATGGTTCGATAAGGATTTATTTAATAAAACCATATGAAGTGCATTTTTTTATATGGGAATTTTCGCTAGTATTCGGACACTTTTGTTACCGACTGTACAGTCAGATCCGATATGCAAATAATCCAAGTTTGATGCCAATGCGCATGGCCGCACACGTTGCAGTGGTGAGGCAATCAGTAAGTGGATCATACATAAACCGTTGTTTCAAAATCCATTTCCAGATGACTTGCAGAAGCTAATGTGCAACCCAAGCCCCCTTTTCGTTCACTGCCTTAAACACAGAAACATTGACGGCTTCGTCTATAGTGGTACCAAGCCAGTGCGACGTGGTATGTTACAGACTGGAAAAACGTTGTGTTTAATGATGAATCCCGATTTGCTTTAACCGCGAGCGGCTATGGTGTCCTGGTGAACGGTACAATCGCCCTCGCTGTCGCGTTGAACACTGCAGGCAAAGAAGGCTTAATCGTCAGGGGGGGGGGCATAGCCTTTAATAGCCCATCCTCTCTAATTGTCATACGTGGAACCCTAACTGGCCAGCGTTATGTTGAATTATTCGACCCCACGTGGGACCTTTACTCAACAGTTTTCCACAGGCAATTTTTCAGCACGATAATGCTCGTATGCATACAGCTCGAGTTGCTACGAGACTTCCTACGTCATGTTCATACTCTTTCATAGCCGTCCCGTCTCCGGACCTGTCTCATATACAGCATGTGTGATATCAGCTGAAACGCCAGATGCCGCCGTGACACTCTGTATATGATCTGGAGGTGGGTGTTCAAGATGTGAGTGCCCATCTGCCTCAGGATAACATCATATGTCTAATCAATTTAATGCCTTATCGTGTTGTGGCATATATTGCAGCAGGAGATGGTCCGACGTGATACTGAAGTTGTACTGTATTTGTCTGATTGGCCACATTGTTTTTGTTTAATTGTCTTGATTTCGGGATCAAGTAAATCTCTCATCTGTATGATTAGGTGTATTAAATTTCATTTCAATGCCATGTTTCTTTCTTGGTGCGCTATTTTGAATGTCCCTGAGCGTATATATACACAGTCGGTAACAAAAGTGTCCGAAAAGTAGCAAAAATTCCTATGTGAAAAAGGTACACTTCATACGGTTCTGTTAAATAAATCCTTATCGAATCATGTTCTCAGACTGACTAAGAATAGTAATTGACAAGGACTTATTGGGTTGGCAACAAAGTTCCCGCCGTTTTTTTAAATTGGAAAAATCAGTATGACATTAAATACTTTTGGCACGAAGTTGTACATCATTCGAAAGAGAATATATTGTTCTATCTAAATATATGTTTCGTTGTTACTAAGATACATTTTCTTGTTATTTACAGATCATTAACATGGAATGTCAAGTTGAAAAGAATGAGCATTTTCGACACCTCCTTCTTTTTGCCTTTAATCAAGGTTCTAAGGTCGCAGAAGCTGCTCTCAAAATTTGTGCTGTGCATGGAGTAGGTGCTATAGCCGAAAGAACCCCCCGTGATTGGTATGAAAGGTTCAAAAAAGGAAATTTTGACCTCAAAGACGCACCTCGTTCTGGCCGTCCAGTTGAGTTCGATGAAAAGCGATTGAACCACCTTTTGCATGAAAATCCACGTCAAACAACAAGGGAACTGGCAGAGATAATGGATTGCTCCCACACTACTGTAGAGAAGCATCTTCACTCGATTGGTGGAGCATGGGTGCCTCACACTTTAAGTGTGAGGCTTAAACGGCGGGAACTTAGTTGCCAACCCAATATTTAACAAAACTGTATTAAGTGTACTTTTTTTACATAGGAATTTTTGCTAGTGTTCGGACACTTTTGTTACCGATGTATATAACAAAAGAAGAAATATTTAAATTAGAGAAATTATTTGACTTTTTGTTTTCGATGAATTTACACCTTTTGAGATGTTTTGAATGCGATTCGACCATTTCTAGAAAATGTCTCTCTGTTTCTGTACAGGCCTCCGTGTAAATTGTTTGTTTGAGATATATATTATTCAAAAGTGTGTTGGTTCAATATGGTTATGTATCAGCCGATACTCAATTTTAGCAAAATTTGGAGATTTGACTGCTAACTTTTATGTCCACTACAGTTTTTTTTAGAAAATGTCCAGTACACATATTTGCAACAAAGTGCTGTGAAATGTTCTTGACTGTTTATGAAAGACCAATTTCCTTCTTCGAGATACAAGTCATGACAGATTTATGGACATACGGTCAGTGACATGAAAACGTTTTAACGGTTAATAACCTGCAAAAAGTTTTCAATATTTTTACATTGTAGATGCCCCTGCTATTATGTTCTGCAATTTTTTTTCGGAATTCTATATCGCAAAATGTTTTACTGAAAATTGCTTTGAATTCCATATATGGAGTGAATAAATACAGTGATTAAATATTTGTGCACATTTACCAATAGGTGGCTCTGCTATATATAATTATAAAGAAGAAAGTTTTGTGATAGCCACATCATACTAGTTAATTTTGCAAATTGTAACAATATTTAAGTTTTTATGCTTGTGTATGTTAATTGTTGGACAAACAGTTAAAAAAAACTGCGGATTTATACTATAAGTAATATTACGATTTTCATTTGCAAATAAATTTATAAATATAACTTTAAAAAAATATACACACACGCATATATATATAACAAATATCTATCAGTTTTTTGAAAAAAGTAAAAGTTTTATAACTTCTAAAGTGGTCAAAGATTTATCCACATGAGCTTTAGGGAATTTTTGTTGTATAAATTTTGATGAAAACTTCTTAGAAGAGAGTTTGTTATATGAGAAGAAATGCGCTTTTTTTTTTCTTTGAGAAAAGATATTTTAAAGAAATACTACTTTTTTTTTTTTTTTTTTTTTTTATGAAACTCGATAGCTATATATATTCCTTCTTCAACTACTTCTTTCATCGTTTTATAACAGTTTAAAAAAAAAAATTAATAAAAAAAAGTTCTTTACAAGTTTTTCTTTTCTTTATGAAGTAAATAAATTATAAATGTAATTTAAATAAAATGATTTTTTTTTCATTGTCTAGAAAGCAAGATATTATTTTTTAATTTGTTACTATACAATTTAAAACTAGTACGCTGTGGCCATCAAGATGTCTTCTTTTATGTAATTTTGAATAATTACAAGTTGATGTGAACAAAAATTTAATTAGCACAGTTTTAAGAATAAAAATTATACATTTGCAGATTTATTATATTTTAACAAATACATGTTAAGATACTGCCATCGAAATCACAGAGAGAGAATATTAACGTCCTAAACAGAGAAACCTGTCATATGATATACACAAATATTAAATAAACATAATTTGTTATAATACCAATATTACATAGCAAGTTTTGTTCATTTATATTTCATAGAAGTTGTGGAATAGATTTCTTGTCAAGAAATATTGTAGAATAGCAGCGACCCCTGGCTTTCGATATGCACACCATCTGAATAAGCGGAGTTTTGCAGAATGTTCTTCATACTTTCCACAGTACATTTATTTATTATAGAAACTGAGATATGTCAGTTCAATAAACATAGATAACATGCAGTATAGCAACGCCATCTGTTGACCAATGTGCACTCATAAAGATTCAACATACACAATAAAAGCCAAAACATAGCCTATTCTAATATTAAATATATTGCAGTATAGCAGCGTCACCTGTTGGGCAATTTATTCCAAAATACAATCAGAACCAATTTATTTTATCTATCAAACAAAAAGTAGTATTTTGTAGCATTCGGTCCATTGTTTCATGCGATACAACGTTCAAAACATTTTGGTGTCACAAACACAGGCACAAAAAGATTGATATATTCTAAAAACGGTTATACCGTATTTCGGGCATCTCAAAATGCGTAAATCCATCAAAAATAAAAATTTGAATTATTTTATGAATCCAGTATATTTATCTTATTTACACATATAGAAGAAAACAGAAATATATATTTTTAATTGTCTATATTGTCTATATTGTTAATTAAATACTATTTTGCATGATTTTTTTTTTATTTGATAGTAATTTGGTTTTAATTTGCTACTTTTTTACTTTCTCTGACCCATAGGATCGAGAAAGTATTATTTTAGGGTCAAATTTTCGAACGTGAGTTTTTGTTATATTTACATGTTCTGAGGTCCCCGGAATACGAAAATCATGTTTTTAACGAATGGTCTCTTTGTCTGTCTCTGTGTGTGTGTGTTATCAGCATATCTCAAGAACAAATAATAGCAGAAATTATAAACTCGGTATTCTAAATGTGTATCATATAGGAATGCTACACTAAACGTTTCGTTGAGATGAAGCCAGCGGTTCGTATACAGGGACACTCATAAGTATTCAAATACATTACGTCTATGGGGGAAATTGCAGGTAAGTAGAGTTAAACATCTATAGACTGCACTAAACAAAATGAAACGAATATATATTTTGTGTAATAGAGATAGTTAACTGAGAATTTTTTTTTGTGTATGTAGGCGCCTCGCCTCTCCCCCTGGAGAGGAAGTCCCCCCTTGAGGAGAGTAAATTTTCATGACGGGTAACTTTCAAAAGAGCTCGCCAATACCTTTAAAACGAATGGTTTAACCATCGATCTGCGATAATTTAAAATAAAGTTACCGATTTTTTTTTTCATTTTTAACAAAAAAAACAAAAAAAAAAATGTAATATTGAGAATAAATTCAACTTTTGTTTGGATATTTAGTGTTATACTACTTCTCTAATATGGAAACTGTGTGCGTTATCATGGAAGATATTTTTTTAAAATAATAATTTTAATCAAATATTTTTACTGAGTGAATTTGTATAGGAAAAAATAGAAGAAAGTCGTGTGGTGTCCACAACACACTATTATTTGTTGTTAGTGAATGTGCTTTACTAATAATATTTTACCATTTCCAGGATAGCTGTTCAGAAATTGAAATAAATTCCTCATAAAGATATGGCAAATAATGTATGCTTTAAGCTAAATATTCATCGCTTGTTTTTTGTAGATGAATGAAACGGGGGGTTGAGGGGGGCTATTGCCCCCCTCACGCAGAACTAATTATGTATCATATAAAACTCTTCCTAAGCATAATTTGAATTGTTTTACATAGGATTACGTAACAGTACTCTTATTTTACCTCTTAATCTCCACCCTGCACTTATAGCATTAAATTTCAGGGTAAGAGAAAGTAGTTTGAGTGACGCATAAAATTATTTTTATTATTATTATTTAATAAATATTAATGAATATCTAACTTTACAAAGTATATTGTGGATCCCACGGCCAAGAGATTCGGCTCTCAAAGCTGGAAAACGAGATATTTTAGTCTCGCTTTTTTCGGCTTAACAGTTTGGAGTGTTTCTCAGAAGCTTACATAAATGTGATCTCGTACATCTTAAAAAAAAAGCACCACTGAAGACATTCCGCGCAGGCTTAGAAGCCTATTGCATCCAATCGACCATAAAGCAGACAACCAAAACATTAAAAACAGCCTCTAATGTGGTATGACATAATATAACACCGTTTTTTTTTTTTTTTTTTTTTTTTTTATTCATCTAGTTTTATACGGGTGTTTTCCAGAAAGCAAAGATAGTTTCCCCTGTTTTAATAGAATATGAGTTAGCTTAATGTTCTGTTTAGCTAAATAAACCTAACTGCTAATATTAAAAAAGTGAGTATACAACAAAATTACAAACTTATCTTGAGTTATGCAGTAAAAATGCAATTTTATCATACTGTAATTCTTAATGCGTTATATTTATTTTGAATCAATAAGTAAGGAATTTTTTAAGGATAAAAAGTAAAAGTATTCAACTGACTTTTTTTATATTTTTATTATGATACAATATTTTTTTAGAATACATATTTCAATATGCATCTTTTTTTTTTTTTTTTTTTTTTTTTTAAGTTCCAGAACAGCAAAATTATCAAGATATTTATTCATGTATAAATATTAAAATATATGTAAATATACATTTGGAATACTATATAACTTAAATTTGTATATTTTATAATTCTGCCGGAAAGAAACATTTCAACAGAGAATTTAAATTTTTCCATTAATGAATTGCTAGATGTATAATAAATGCTCGACGTCAAAGTAAGGATATATGTTTGCAAAATTAGGAGTTTGGGAGGAATTTATATAAACCCTTATGACATTAACAAAACGTTTAATTATATTGCATTTCAATAACAACCAATTATTACATTTTTAAGTAGTATAATAAGAAGTAGCGCATTTGAACATTTAAGAAATACGGTGAAATTACTTGGAATATAGATATACACAATATATTTATTTATTTAATTTAATTAATTTATTTTTTAAATCATGAGTTACAGTATGAGGGAACTTGTTTTTCCTCATTTTTTTTTTCTGAACATTACTGCTATATATATAATAATCACAAAACAATAGAGTTTTGTCTTAAACTTAAACATTTATTTATGAATTATTTACTGAGAAAAAATTCTATGACTGGCATCTATAAACTAAATTGTATCTCAAATATAGTTCCATGTCATCCTTATAAATTCTAGCTCTCTTCGCTAGCGATTTCAAAAAATCCCTTTTTGAATTTTAGATTGTTTTCCTATATTCTCGTGGTCAAAATTTTTTTTTAATTTCTGCAAATAAATGCGAACTTAAGAGCGAGTTTCAGTAATTATAATTTTGTTTCATAACCAAATTCTAGAAAATCAACCGGAAATTTCTCGAAATATAAAGGATTCCTAATCTCCATAATGTTCAAAATATTGTTTCACCATCTAGAAAAATGTAGACTAGAAATTCTCGATCATTTCGTCTATGCAGGTTATTTGTTTACCTTATTCGTATTGCTCGTAAATTTATATTTCTAGTTTAGGTTTTCATTTGTTCTAGATGGAGGCGGTATATATTTTTTCCTCACAAGTATACTCCTTTAAGTGCTAATCGCCTATTTTCTTTAAAACAGTTCTGGCATAAGATTTAATCATAAATTATATTTTCCCAAAATGTTAGCTGCTGAGTCGCGATAGAAGATTTATAAAAAAAATTATTAAATAAGAAAGCATATCTGCAATATCTATAAATAAGCGCGTGTTTGGAGATTTCGTTTTTATGATTTTCTTATTAAGAAGATTGAATTCCTGTAGTTGTTCTATCACTTTGATAGTCCAACAAACTCCACACGTTCTAGATGGAGGTGGCTTTTTTTTTTTTTTTTTTTTCTCTCAAGTAAACTTCTTTAAGTGCTAATCACTGATTTTCCTTAAAACATTTCTGGCTTAAGATTTAATCAAAAACAGTATATTCCCAAAAAGTTAGCTGCTAAGGCGCTATAGAAGATTTGTAAAAAATTACTAAATATGAGAGCATGCCTCCGGTATCTGCAAACAAGATCCTGTTTGGCGATTTCGTTTTTATGATTTTCGTGTTAACCTTCTGACTGCCGCTGACGGATATATCCGCTCACTGTGCTTTTTTTTTTTTACTATATATTTATAATTTAAATTTATATTAATACAAATTTTTATAAATAATCTCTAAAAAAAAAAAAAAAAAAAAAAAAAGAGTTAAATTTAACACGTGTCATTTGTTAATTATATTAAAAACACTTTAAACACACGTAAAATTAAATTTTATTTAAAAGATATTTTTTAGTTTGCTTTTGAAGTTTGAAAGTTTTAAATAGTAGTCACAAGTATTATAATCATGTGCGCACATACAATTTAAATCTCGATTTGAAATAAGTATGATTTTAGTACAATAAAACAATTGTGCAGTGAAAACAATACTACAGTTTTGCCCTTTTCAAAAGCAGTCAGAGGATTTTAAGAAGATTAAATACATGTAGATGTTCGATAATTTTGATAGCTCAACAAATTTTTCACATGAAATCGAACACTTGACACTACAAAAGAGATTAACGAGGACCAGTCAACGAAACACCCGAAATTCTAGATAACATTACTTCAATTTTATGATTGATGAGGAAATTAAAGCACATGTAGATGCTCTTTTTTCTCTTTTGATTGCCCAACAGACTCCCCGCGAAGTCATGCACTTGACAGTTCAGTTTTCTATAAAATTTTAAAGCAGATTTTAAGAAATTTTTTTAGTAGTTTTGTCACAAACTTATATATACTGCATGAAGTGAAAGCAAATATATAATAGTTGTAGTCACGTGCTTCGGGATAATTTATAGGGATAAGGACCCATACCGTTGCCAACTATTCACTTTTTAGCACTAGTGCGACATAAAACACAACCTTCTAGAAATCCAAGTTATATTTTGGTCACCGAAACGAGGGAGCCATCCAACACCTCCTACAATAAATATTCTATTATTTGAGATGTTGAGCCATTCACTCCATTATCAAAATTGTAATGACATGTCTCCAGACTACAAATTATCATACAGATAGGACTGTGAAGCTAAAACGCGAACCGGAAATATAGTAGCACCACTAATGTCAACAGAGGGGAACTTGTTTGGATCGAAAATTGTTTTTCTATTTCGCGAGTAGTTAGTAGCAGGTTAGTATGGGAAGTTTTCTTTTTCTTCACTTTCTATTGTTTTTGAATTCACAAAATTATCCTCAAAACATTCACAGATATTCTTCTAAGAAATAAAAGTTAATTTTTATAATGTTTAAAAATATGCTTTGCCAAACATATTCATATTCAAGTATAAATTAAAATTACAAACTGTAATTCTGAAATAGCAATATGAAATCATTAAATATTTAACGTTGCTTGGTTTAAATAATACAAAATGCTTTAAAATGAAAAAATGTTTTTATTTTATGTATATTTTCAAAGTTTATTTTCATAATATTTAGCACTTGCTTCTTAAAATAAATTGCTTTTGACAATCAAGTTTGTAAACAATAATAAAGTTGCCAAACGAAAACGTATATGCAGTTTTCTTTCCTTCATTTTTTCTACCACTTTTAAATTCACAAAATCATAACATTCACAGCTATTTTCTATAAAATAAAACTAATTTTTATTATGTTTGAAAATACATTTTTCCAAACACATTTGTGTTCAAGTGTACAAATTAATATAGCAAGCTGTAATACTGAAATAGCAGTATATGGTATGAAATCTTAAATATTTAACATTGCTTGGTTTAAATAATACAAAATGCTTTAAAATGAAAAAATATTTCTGGTTTATGTATATTTTCGAAATTTATTTGCTTAATATTTAGTACCTGCTTCTTAAAATAAATTGCTTTCGACAATTAAGCTCGTAAACAATTACAGAGCTGCCAAACGTAAACATCAATACAATGGTTAGTTGGTTGGATGTTGGGTTTAACGTTGCACTAATATTACGATATGAACATAGATACAATAAAAATAAGACGAGCAATTGCGTAAGCTGGGGAGCTCGAGAAACTTACAGCCGTTGACAATAGGGTCGTTCCAGTCAAATTTTAGTTACCGAAGAATATACGGGAGTGTCCTATCTGTATAATAATCTGTGCTCCAGACCTACTTAGTCCCAGATAATCGTCCATCTCCCATAGTGTCGCACTAGCGAGGCCTAAAACGAATTGAACCTCAATCGTGAAACTATCTTAACTATTCTAAAAAAAAAAAAAAAAAAAAAAAAAAGGACTATTCTAATTTGATTTAATTTTTTATCGCCTGGAAACTGTTCTAAATGCACATGCCGAATAAATTTATCACAATGTAAAAGTAATGTAGTCTAATGGATTGGAACAGTAAATATGAAATTTATTTTTCCGTATCTTAAATCTTTGCGATTTGAGGTTGAGTTGAGGTTGAATGGACTTTCATCATACCAGATCTACATAATCGGCAATCGGCGAAGGTCTTTAACTCCTCCTTAGGTGGGGTTCGGACACATGCAAAGACACATGAATCTCCGCGTAGAGAATGGCTTCTCCGCTTCGAGGTTTTAATGGACCTATCAATATTTTGAGTTTGAGGCTATATCATCGACTGTTTGGCATCATATCTAAGGTGACCAGACGTCCTCATTTTCTGAGGAAAAACTCAGTTATGTCCTGAGTTACTCGGAGGTAGTGAGGCATTCTCACTTACCCTCAACTGTGAACTTTTATCTCTCTCTCTCTCTCTCTTTTTTTTTTACTTTTTGCCTTCATTTTCAATTTTCTTTTCGTTACCTAAAATTTGAACCTCATTCTACCTCTGGGCTTACAGTAAGTTTTAATACTTATTATATAATTTCTCACAGTATAAAAGAACATGATCCATCAGTTTATGAATTTGAATCATATACAGAGCTTTTTGATGAAATATGGTAAGCTATGAACGATTGCCGACGACAGCAATTTGGATTCGAACTCATCATCTTCTATCTACTAACTTTGTGAGCAGAACCACTCAGCCACTTTATAAGGTCGATGTTGTCTCTCTAAAAATATTAAAAGCAGCCTAAAATCCAAATTTTTCTAGTGTACAAACAATTGTAGAAAATATGTCGTAGGTTAGACAAAAAATCAGAAGAACAATTTATACGAGAGCGTTGTCTCATAACTGCAAAAATTTCTAATTTTTAGATCATACTTATTATCAGAATTTTTAAAAAGGAATCTGGCACATATATGAAGTATCCTTTTCCCCATTGCCTGGCTTTCCCGCAACGCAGAGTCCAAGCGGATGATCGCCTGACAGTAGCGGAATATTGAGGAAAGTGCCTACTGCTGACGTGGATGGTGTCACTTCCTGTTTTGGCGCAGCTAGAAGCGCCGCTGAAGGAACGACGTTTAGTTTTGCTACGAGTCCTGGACGGAGCTGTGTGCTCATTAGACGTGCCGCTGATGACTGTATTTTATTTACTTTGGTTTTCACGCTCGACGATATTAGTGAAATGCCGGACGATTTCCTATTTTTATAAATTATGATTGACGATCTATTGACTACTGAACTTACTTTGATGATTGATTTTAAATGCTCATTAACTTCTATGTAAATAGTAACTGTAAATATTTTAATTCTTTATTAAAAGTTAAGTAAATATTCGAATTAGTATTGTTCTTAAAGTTTTAAACCGCTCGCCAACCCACCTGATACTATATCAGAAGTGGGATAGAACGCGAATTTTAATTTAAAGTAAATTTGGATAGAACGCGAATTTTAATTTTAAAGTGAATTTTGATTTTAACGTGAATTTTCGAGAAACACGAACTTTAAAAAACAAACTTTATATAAACTTTTATAGACTGAACTTTTAATTGATTTTAAAACTGTGATTGAACTGTGTGTCTACGGTGTTGAATCACACTGAAGCTTTTGTGCGGAGTACTTTTTCTGTTCTGCAATTTGTAGTGGATGATACAATGCGTAAAGTGTGATCTGTGGCTTAAGGAGTGTTAAAGTGTGAAAATTGTTCTTCAAGTTTCTTAAGGATTAGAAACAGCAAGTCGACTAATTGGAAATTTAGAACAACAGCTATTTCTGCTCTTCTAAGGTACGTACATTTTATCTTCTTATAAAATGGTATCTCTGGGAGATATTCCCAAAATTGGTATTGCACTAGGAAAAGAAAAGTACAGTAAAATTAAAATTCTACATCGGTTTCTCTTTAATGACGAAGGAGATCGTAAAAGCCGATGCAGAATAAAAAAAATTTCCGGCTTTAACTTTGTCGTAGATGACGAAAATTATATAAAGAAACAAAAATTTATCGACGAAAATTTTTCATTGAATGAATTGATTATTATTTGTAATGTATTAAATGTCCCTTTTGATGGGAATAAAGACGAGTTAAGAGATAGATTGTTGTTGAATCTGTGCGATATAGAATTGTTAAAACAGGAAAATTCCGAAAATAATTCGGATGAGGAAGATTCGGAAAACGAAAGTAGTGATAATGACGTCGAAAAACTTGACTCCTCTGTGCAATGCCATATGGGCAAAAATAAATGCCATATAGAAAATAAGTGCTATGATAATGTTATTAATGATTATAATAAGGGTAAAAAATGTGAAACTAACTGTAATGGTATTAAGAATTCTGGATCACTTGGTGCAACTGTCTCTTTTAGCGACTTTGAAAACAATATTTCTAAATTTAGCGGCGAGCCGCATGAGAACATAATTGAATTCTTTAACGAATTTGAGGAAGTGTCAGAAATGTTTAATCTTAATGAGTTACAAAAAATTGTTTTTTGTAAGAGATCAATGAGCGGAAACGCTCTTCTCTTTCTTAAGTCTGAAAAAGGACTATTAAATTATCAAAAATTAAAAAGTGCCTTCATTGAGGAGTTTAAAACAGAAATAAATTCCGCCTCATTGCATGAAATTTTGTGTAAAAAGAAAATGAAGCCTAATGAAACGGTTATAGAGTATTTCTTTAAAATGCGCGAATTGGCAAAAAACGGGCACATTGAAGATGCCACGTTAATGCATTACGTGATCCAAGGAATAAATGACAAAAATGAAAATAAGATCATACTTTATGGTGCAAAAAATATTCGTGAATTTAAAGAAAAATTGAAATTATATGAAGTGTACAAAAGAGACACTGAAAAAACTAAATCTAGATTTGATAAAATTGATAATGCAAAATTGAAAACTGTACAACATAATGTATATGAAAAATTTAGTCCTAGAAATGATGTAAATAAATTCTGTTATAGTTGTGGTGATAAAAACCACTTATCTAGATATTGCCCCCATAAAATGAAAGGTTTAAAATGTTTCACATGTAAACAGTTTGGGCATAAAAGTTCTGAGTGCCCAGGTTCGAAACCAGAAGTTAATACATTATGTATTAGCGTAAATCAAAATATGAGTAAAATTATACAAGTAAATGATATAAATTTTATTGGAATCATTGATACAGGAAGTGAAGCAACATTGTTGCGTAAAAGTTCTTTTGACAAATTAAATGTAAAAAAATTAAATACTATGAGTACTATTTTGAAGGGGATCGGGAAAAGTTCAATAAAGCCGTTAGGCTCATTCGACGCCGATCTTAAAGTTGATAATTTTAAAAGTAAAACAGATATCTGTGCTGTACATGATAATATGATACCGTATGATATAATTATAGGCATGAATGTATTAATGTTAAGTGAAACAACAATTAACGAAAAGGGTATTTTTGTGAAAAATAAGTGTAATTCTCTAGAGGTAAACTTAGTAACAGTACTCCCTGTAAATACAGATCAAAACGAAATTAAATCGAATGTTGTTATTGATGCCCCTATTAACTGTAAGAACAAAAATTTTGAAAATTCCCCGGAAATGAATGAAACTTTGAATAGTGTTGAAAAGTGCAAAAATGAAACCCCTCAACCTTGTTATGCTGTCAAAAAATCATTAGAATCTTCCAAAAAGCCATAAGTGAAAATGACGATAAAGACGAGAGTGATGACAATAAGATGCTTTTAAAGGATGATATTAGTGTAAATGATGACAGTGATGAAGAAGAGGAGCCTCGACGACAGAAACAGAGTCATACGAGTATTTTCCAGACAGATGATGATGGTGATGAAGAGGAGGAGCCGCGCCGAAAGGAACGAAGTCAGACGAATGTTTCCCGAATGAAGTCGCAAAAGCAAAAAAACACTTATTTGAAGAGAGATGAAAAACAATTCCTACTTAGAAAAATTTCACAGTTAGCCGAAGAGTTGAAAAAATTAAAAGGAAAAGTTGACGAGAATTCCGAACTCCTTAAAAGAAAGAAATCAAGAAAAAAGCCATCGACAATAGATTCCACTGAGTGTAAAAGACAGAATTTCCCAGAAGAAGAGACTGCCGGTATAGATCCGAGAAAAGTGTTGATTCCATCACTTCCATTGACGACCACGATTGGTGAAATAGCCATATTATTTCCCAAAGCTGTACATATAAAATTAGAAGTTTTCCCTACATATAAGACTGCCATTATAGACTTTTCAACTGAACTTGATGCAACAGACGCCTTAAAAGGCATTAAAACTGCAAATGATCGATTGGAGGGTCTCCAGTTCGAGTCCCAAAAAAACTCCAAGCCCCAAAGTAAAGATTTGAGTACACATGATAAAAAACAACTTTCTAAAATTAAAAAGAAAAATAAAGCTAAAGTTAATGGGGGCATCAATAACAACATTCGTTTTATTTTCTTTTTCATGTGCATTTACTGGAAGTACTGTTACTAAATTTACCTCGAGAGAATTAGACTTATTTCTTACAAAAATGCCTTTCTCATTAATTGTTGTTTCACTTAACATTAATACATTCATACCGAGGATTACGTCATAGGGTATTACGTAATTTTCTACAACATAAATATTAGTTATGGTTTCAAAATCATCAACTTTAAGATCGACATCCAATGAGCCTAACGGTTTTATTGAACTTTTCCCGATCCCCTTCAAAGTAGTACTCGTAAAATTTAGTTTATTCACATTTAATTTATCGAAAGCATTTTTTCGCAACAATGTTGCTTCACTTCCTGTATCTATTATACCGCTGAAATTTACATTATTAATCAAAATATTTTTGTTCAAATTATGATTTACACCAATATACAATGCATCAATTTCGGGTTTTGAACCTGGGCACTCCGAACTTTTATGCCTGAACTGTTTACATGAGAAACATTTCAAACCTTTCTTTCTATGGGGGCAATCTCTAGACACATGATTTTTATCGCCACAATTATAGCATATTTTATTTACTTCATTTCTAGGACTAAATTTTCCATATACATTATGTTTGATGGGTTTCAATTTTGTACTGTATTCTACTTTTTCAATTCTATAAATTTAAATTTATTTTTTTCATTATCTCTTTTATACTTTTCATACAATTTAATTTTTTCTTTGAATTCACGATCTTTGAATTCAATTTCATTTTTTTGAACCATATAAAATGACTTTATTTTCGGGTTTGTCACTAATTCCTTGGATCACGTAGTGCATTATTGCGGCATCATCAATGTGCCCGTTTTTTTACAATTCCCGCATTTTAAAATAATATTCCGTAACTGATTCATTAGTTTTCATTTTCTTTTTACTCAGCATTTCGTGTAAAGAGGCGGAATTTACCTCGATTTTAAACTCATTAATTAGTGCATTTTTTAATTTTTTATAAGTCAATAATCCTTTTTCGGATTTAATGAAGAGAAGAGCGTTTCCGCTCAACAATCTCTTACAGAAAACAATTTTTTGTAGTTCACTTAAATTAAACATTATTGACAATTCTTCAAATTCGGAAAAAAATTCAATGATATTTTCATGCGGTTCGCCGCTAAATTTAGACATGGAATTTTCAAAATCATTGAAAGAAACAGTTGCACCAAGTGATCCATTATTACAATTTTCACTTTTTTTAATTTTGCCATCATCATAATCACAATTATTTTCATAGCACTTATTATCATTCATATGGCATTGCACAGAGGAGTCAATTTTTTCGACGTCATTATTGCCACTACTTTCGGATTCACTGCTCGATTCATTCTGAGAATCTTCCTCATCTGAATTATTTTCGGAATTTTCTTGTTTTAATAATTCTGTGTCGCACAGATTTAACAACAGTCGATCTCGCAATTCGTTTTTGCTCCCATCAAAAGGGACATTTAATATATTACAAATAAGAATTAGTTCGTTCAAAGAAAAATTGTCATCAATTATTTTTTGTTTTTCAATGTATTTTTCGTCGCCAATGGCAAAAGTGAATCCTGAGAATTTTTTTATTCTGCATCTGTTCCTGCGATCGCCGTTATCATCGAATAAAAACCGATGCAGAATTTTAATTTTACTATAGTTCTCAGTCCTCAGTGCAGCGCCAATTTTGGGAATATCCCCATAAGAAACCATTGTGTAACAAGATAAAATGTACGTACCTTCGTAGAGCAGAAACAGCTGTTGTTCTGAATTTTTATTTAAAATTTCCTTCGGTCGATTCGTCGTTTTTTAATCCTTGCACTTTGTAGAACCAAAAGAGCAGATGTTCTGAATTTTTATCCAAATCTTTATCAAGTCGTTTTGCCGTTTTTTTTTTTTATCCTTGAGAACCTTGAAGAGCATATTTCACACATCGTTGCTTAATATGACGAAAACTTTATAATTCACCACTTATCACAGATCAGCTGCTCAGCAACAGTTTTTTATTTTTAAATAAAAAGTTGAGTTTATAATTTAAAAGTTCAGTTTATAATTTAAAAGTTCCGTTTATAAACTTATATTTTATCAGTCCACGTGCATCATCATTTTTAAGAACACCGTTCGCAAAAAGTTTTTTTAAAAAAAAGTTCACATTTACTCACGCGAATTTCAATTCGAAAAAGATCTCACGATTCATCAAAATTCACGATCAATCCTTTATCGCGTTCAATCCGAAGTCCAAGTTAAACTAAAATTCACGATTTATTCTTGATCAAGTAAATTTCTAAATTTCACGATTCATTCTTAATCCCACATTCTTTATCCCGCTTCTGATGTGGTTTCCAGTCGTTTGTGGGCGTTTAAGAACAATTAAATACTAATTCTATTATTTACTAATTACTTAAAATTTAATTAAGAATTAATATGTACAAATATTTACATAAAAACGTTGGTAAATCAGGATGTTACTTAGGAAATGTCCGTCGACATCGTACTGTTTGTGATATAAATTATTTATTTATTATTTCACTTTTTAATTTCGTCGAAACACGAAAAACAAAGTTATCAAATACAAGCATTGCATCAGTCAAGTATGCAAACTTCATCAACTCTCCGTCGAAACTGAATTTCTATCCTCCAAACGCTTTTAGCAGCGGCCTGTTCAGGAAGTAGCGTCATTCACGTCATAAGCACGCACTTCCTCTCATATTCTGATACTCCGTCAATGATCAGCTAGCTAGGATTCTGAGTACGGAAACAGAAACTAAACTACGTAGCCTTGGATTCAGCAGTTGCGGGCAAGCAAGGTTAGGGGAAAAGAAGGACTTGTTACTACATATATATATATATATATATATATATATATATTTTAACTTTTTCTTGCTAATAAGGTAGAGAAAGTATTGTTCTAGGTTGAAATTTTCGAAAGAGAATTTTTGTTATATTTACACGTTTTGAGGTCCCCTGAATCCAAAATTCCTCTTTTTAACGGTTGATCTGTGTGTCTGACTGTTATCAGCTCATCTCAAGAACAAATAGTAGCAGAAAGTCCAAATTTGGTATTCTAAATGTGCACCATATAGGAATGCTACACTAAACTTTTAGTTGAGTAGGAAATGTTTCGTGTACAGAGGAACCAAAAGAATTCAAATACATTATGTCTATGGGGGGAAAGTGTAAAGTTGCAAGTAGAGTTTAAAATCTACAGACAGCAGTAAACCAAATTAAATGAATATATATTTTTTATATGCAAAAAAACATGTCTCATGTAGAATATGGTAGGGAAATCACTCACTGTTAGATTACAGGGCTACACAAAATAAATATGTTATAGTGCGACAATAGTTGAAAATTAATGGAAGTGTGTTTCAGGTTGTGCTGTGTATTATTACTATAGGATTATATTTAGGTGCACCATTTGGTCTGTACATAATCTTCAAATGATATACAGAGTTGCAAATACTTAAGCGATAACATTCCTTTTTATTGTTACTGGAAATTCTTTACTATAATATTTTACTATGTCCAGGAAAGCGCTCAGGAAGTGAAATGAATTCCTCATATGGTAAATAATGTATGTTTTAAGCTAAATATTCTTTGCTGGTTTTTCGTATATTTATGCCTTTTGAGGCCTCCTGATTACCGAAGTCAAGTGCTTTTCGTTTGATCTTTGTCTGTGTCTCTTAGAGTAACTTAAAAAAGAATAATTTCAGGAGATCCAAAAGTTGTATTTTTAAGTTAACATACACTGAAGAGCCATTACATTATGACCACCCTTCATCTATAACAATTGGCTCGTCCAGGAACAAAACCACTGTGCGTGTGCGCCTGATGCTAAAGTATATAAAGCGGCTATGCATTGTCTTTCCAAACATAGTGCAATTAGCGACATAATAGGAAAGCATCTTATTTATTAAACTTCGATAACGGTCAAACCGTTATGGCTCGGCGACTGGGAAAGTCAATATCAGAAACGGTGAGTTTAGTGGGTTGTTCACGTTATAACGTTTGTTTATCTACGTTAAAACATAAACGTAGATATAAGCAGTTATGTAAAAGCCACATAAATATTTATACGAAAAACTAAGTAAATTACACGTGTCTTTATGCATTATTGTGTTTAGAAAATAAAATGGCAAATCTGGTGTGAAACTACCACATGACTTCCATTTCACCTATTCTTACATGTGCATAGTTTTTTGAATATAATGCATACCTGCGAACATTTTACTTAATAATCTGTAGTGTTATTAGTCTCGTCCCCCCCCCCCTTTTTTTTTTCACCAGTAAATTTGGAAAGTAATAATCTCCAAATGCAATTACGCTTAAATAAGAAGAAAAATATTCTTAAATAATACTGGTGTAGATAAAAAATAGTTGTGGAAAGCAATATGGCGGAATATTAATTAGTATATGGCTAATGTGGTCAGAAGACATAAAATTAACTTAAAAAAAATAGACAGCTAACAAATTTCCTATAAGAGAAATCTGATACATGTATAAAGACATATAAAATAGAGTTTACATAGCGAGTTAAAAAAAAAAAAAATACTTTTAGGATCATTTATTGAAACACCAGTTTTCAAGAGCTATAACTGACCTATCTAATCAGGTTGATTGCTAATTTTCATTTAGTAACCCCGTAATAAAGGAGAAAGGATATTTAAAGGATATATATAGCAGTTTTTAATAAAATGATTACAACCGATTTTGAGTTACCGATATTCACCAAAATTTGTCATATTTAATTATTGACCATAAAACAACGATTTCATACGAAAGAATACGAAAAAGGGAGTTAATATGGTGAGTTTGAAGAAAATCCTTCCAACCGTTTTTAAAAGGACCCACTTAAGAGACTTGACATTAAGCTACTTACACAAGACGTGCATGAATTTTTCTGAACTCGCCAACTAATTCATACGAAAGAATATGCAATGCAGGGATCATACAGCAAATTTGAAGAAAATCGTTAGAGCCGTTTTTGAGGTAAAAAAAAATTACAGTCTGACTTCCTGTTTCCAATGTCCTTTTATCGGTTTTCCAATTTCTCCCAAAAGTTACAAAATTCATCTATACGCCAGACCAGTGTTGCCAGATCTGGCGGATTTTTAATTCAGTAATCACCAATAAATTTGAGATGTCATATTTGATATACATAATACACTACCAATCTTTGAAATGATTAGGCAAACGTTACAATTAAAAATTATTGGTGTTTATCGAATAAACAATCCGCCATATCTGGCAACGCTGCGCCAGACATGTCTCATTTCTGAGTTTTCGTTGGTCTATTTTTATTAGTTTCGGATGTATGATAGTCAGAAGATTTCCCACACAGATACACATACACACATACACACATATTGACCAAATGCCGAAAACTACATTTTTGTACTCAGTAAACCTTAAAATGTGTAATTAGGAGAAAACTCGCTATCGAATTTTTACACCGATCACGATACTCCCATTACCTACGGTAGTCGGATAATGGAAGTAATAATACACAGATTTATTGCAGTTTTTCATATTATTTTTTTTCTATGAATATAAATTTTAAAAGTGTGAATACTTCGTCCTAAATAACCATAAGAATACATTTATATATTCATATTAATATATAAATATTTATTGATTTAGTTTCTTTTAAGAAACAGAATGTCTATTCTACAGTCTTTTTTTTTTTTTTTTTTTTTTTTTTTTAAAGATAATTCTATCTAGAAATATTCCTCTAAATCACACATTAACCCCAATTCCCCATGATTTATACCTAAAGATCATTTGAGAAGTCATTTTTCTAGGAACACCACTATTGTTATCACACTTTATAAAATTCCATTTTTCACATGAATTTCGGATTTCAATTCAATTTGGAACCAAATAAAAATTCATAAATCATCTTTATAATACTAGCTAAAAACTAATCTTCCATTTTTACATTATGTTTTTCCTCTACGTATTATAAAGCAAAACTTTATTTATTAATAATTCGTTTTATCAAAATAAGTAATGCATATATATATATACAGAAAGAGAGAGAGAGAGAGACAGAAATGCAGATTTTTTTTTTTTTTTTTTTTTTTTTTTAAAGAATATTATTCAAATAGAATTTGTGATGTTTATAATAATACCAGGGAAATAAATGACTTTAATTAATTTTTCTTCGCAGATATATTATTAAAAATATCCATTTTTATAATTTTTGAAAATATTTAATGAAATATCATTAGCATAATTATACAACATAGGAGACAAATTTATACAAAACTAATGATTTACATTTTTTTTTTTTTTATTCAAAAAAAGATAATGAATATTTGGGTCACATTTTTTATACATTTTAATTTTATTTTATTTATTTTATTATTGTGTTTCTAATGTTGTGTAAGTTTAGTAATAAACTTTATTATTACTAAGTTAAACTTTACTGTGCTATAGAAAATATTTACACATAAAATGTATGATTACAATAATGGTAAATATTTTTAATTGATATACATTTAAAAGCTAGATTCTACTTGCAAAATTTTATTTAAAACATAGTGATCATACAACCCGCCATTTATTCAGTGCACTTTTCACCATTATTCTCAAACAAAATAATTCTTTTATTTTAAAAGTAGAATTAATTTTACTACAAAATATCTTATTAAAAAAATGATACTAAAACAAATTAAATCAAACACCTTAAAGTGTTGTTCATTTTAAATTGAAATATTTTTTTTTTTTTGTAATTTGAATAGTTTTGTGAATATTTTATAAGTTTAAAATGCATTTTCAAATTATACTTGCCTTAAGGTCTTTCAAAATGGTATTTTTGATAAACATAAATGAAACGTTTAAGAAAATTATATCCGGTCTATATATTTTTGAGGTATAAAATAGAACTTTTTTTTGCTATATATTGAACAAACAAATACTTCATAAATAATTAAAAATATATTTTTATATCATTTGCTAAATTCTATAATTCCTCTATTTCCTCTATAATTCCTCTTTAAATTCTATAAATCCTCTATAAGTATAGTACACTTAATACTGTTTTGTTAAATAAATCCTTGCTGAACCACGTTCTTAGACTGACTAAGAACATGATTCGACAAGGATTTATTTAACAAAACAGTATTAACACTTTCGAGACCGCATGATTTTGACTTTTTGACAATAAAGTCCGCCTGTGGGCGTTATTCTCCAAAATTGCAATATTTCAGAACAAAATATTCTGTATTCACATTTATATTACAAATGGATATACATTATAATTATATTCTTTCTAATCAAAGTATTTGTATCCACAGTATATTTCATTATACAAAAAGGAATACTCGGTATATACTTAAGAGATAAATAACATATAAATTGCGAAAGAAACGCCCACTGGTAGAGTTACAGATTTTCAAATGACGTGAATCTACGTCAGCGATCGCGAAAGTGTTAAGTGTGCTTTTTCTATATAGGAATTATTGCTAGCGCTCGAATAATTTTTCTGCCCACTCTATATTGCATAAAATAAGTTCTAAAACATTCTTTCGTTTATAAATTACATTACTTAAAATGGAATCATGACAATGTTTTTTTAAGAAAATTATTGATTGATAATTAATCCAAGAAATTATTTTACAATAAAAATGACTTAATAAAAGAAAATTTAGTAAAAATAACACTGGTCTACAGTGGTTCGGTAACAACGGTCAAATTATAATTTTTATTATTAATTCCAATTTGTATTTAAATATCTGCAAGTAAAAAGTCCCACCACGTCACATTTTTCTGTTAGAGTATTAGAAAAATGGCAATTTTCATGATTTTTTATCATTTTCACAGTATCACAGGTCGTAATCCTTCCTGCTGGCAACCCAGAGTCCTAGCAACTCAGATTCTCGGCAACCATGTTTGTTCTATTTTTTTGTTTAAGTATCAGAAAATGACAAATTTCACGTTTTTTTTTTTAATACAGTCGAGAACAAAAGTATCCGAGCACTAATAAAAATAGCCAATAATTCCGATATCAAAAAAGTACACTTAATACTATTTTGTTAAATAAATCCTTGTCGAATTATGTTCTTAGACTGACTAAGAACATGACAAGGATTTATTTAACAAAGTAGCATTAAGTGTACTTAGACAGGGATTAGTGCTAGTGCTCAAATAACTTTGCTGCCGACTGTATCACGCATGGTAACCTTTCGTGCTATCAACCCTGCCTCCTGGCCATCCTCTCTGCTGGCAACCCTGTATTCCTACCTTATCTGTTTTTTTTTCCTGGTGTTCTAGTTAACAGATATCCTTTGTTAAGTGTGATTGTGCTGTTTTATAGTTAAAGTTTCATGTTCAAAATGGCAAGTTTTCAGTGTAGAACTTGTAAAACCGTACTAAGTTTAGCTGTATTTGTGAATGATTCATATTAAAATCACAAGATGGACATTTAACACAAGACGTAAAAAAGCCTTTTTTTTTTATTTTGGTTTTAAAATAACAAATAATAACAATTCAATCATTTAGTGTATTTTCCATGTTTTTACGTTCTACTTAGTGTACAATATGTATATTATCTCTATATTAAAAGTATTCTATGCTAAATTAATAATATTGATAGTAATAATGCATTTCTTCTAAAGACTTTTGTACATTGCTTCCAGTACAGATTAAATAATCATAACAAAAAACTGTGCGTGTTACAGATTTTTCACTATTATTTTTTAATTCTGCACTACAAAATTAGTTGAAAATAGCTAATTTCATTTCAGTTACCCCCCCCCCCCCCCCCATTTTTTTTTTTTTTTTTTTTGTCGACTAGTGTAATTTAGTAAAATTAAAATAAATAAAGCTGAAAAGAAGCAAAACCATCAGATTTTACTAGCGACCTTATTTTGTAACAAAAACATTAGCTTTTTATAAATTACTTTGAGAATTTCAAAAATTCTTTCATAAGTGACATAAAAAATTCAAATAAAGAGCATTACCTAAAGTAAAGCTACATAAAGATTTTACGTTAGTAGTTATTTTGAAACTCCTTTTTCTGTAATTCTAGGAAAAATGCATTAGATTTCTTTTGTAGAAGTATAAAATTTTAAGAATGTGGTTTTATGACTTGTGATAAAGAACTGACTTTATTTAACGAGTAAATTTCAAATAAAAGTTTTACTTTGTTTCAAATACCAGTTCATAAGAGTAAAGAAGTTATTTATTTTTTGTGATTTTTTGTGTTTATAATTTTAATTACCGTACAATATTTTGTACTGCAAACGAAGAAATCTTTCGAGAAAATTTATTATGAAATAATATAAATAAATTTAAAAGTAATTATTTTTAATAAACTTATAATAACAATTTTAAATTTTATGAAGAAACGTATTTTTTATTGTTTTAAATTTATGTATACTTTTAGCCATAGTAGTTTATATATACGTATATATGAAAGGAGAAAATAAGCAAGATTTTAAATTAGTATTTAAATTAATATTAAGTGATAACTTAATATTAATATCTCAGAATAAATCTTAATTTTAAGAACAACTTTTTGAGAGTTCTATTTGAGTGCCCAGGTAAAGTTGGTTTCCCAACAGAGCTTCATGGCACGGGAATCTGATTTCAGAATAAGCTTTAGAATCAAAATTATGCAATCGTCTAAAGTAAGCGGCAGAACATTGCAAAATACTTAACCCCAGATGTCCGGGTCAACCAATGAAAAAAGGTAGGCGGGTTTTAGATTAGCAAATTATGCAATAAGAATCCATAAGAATAGTTTCGGTTCCCGCCGAAATATGCAGTATTTAAGCGTGAGCACACGAGAAATCGTGGCTTTTTACGATAATCACTTGCCTAATAAACTCACGTTTAATTAAGACTCCATCATGTAAAGTATTAAAGCTGTTGTCGAGGGTTTAATAAGTCTCGCTTATTATGCTTAAGTAAAGATCACATAATTTGGGTAGTTTACTTTCTTTTAAATTAAAATAGACACAAAATGAAGAATAAAAAAAATATAAAGATTCTCTAGAACTGAAATAAAAAAAAAACATACCATCAGATTTTTTTTTTTTTTTTTATCTACCATAATTTATAATTCTAAAGACATTATCTATAATAATAAAAGAAGATGTCTGTCTGTCTGTCTGAGCATCTATACGTTCAGCCCCTACTGAACGCAGAAGTATGAAATTTGACATACGGGTGCCCAGAAGCCTTCCCCAGTTGATAGTGAAAACAGAATTTAAAAATTTTAATTAGTTGCGGAGATATTAATTAAAATATAAACCTATGTCTAATCAAAACGCGATCTCAATCACTGAGAATTCACCGGGATTGCATAAAAATAGATATTTTAACGGAGTTAAAAGCAGAAAAAATGGAAAATAAATTAGAAATATTAGTCCAATCGTTACAAATTTGGTACCAAATGAAAGGGGATTTTTTTTCCAAAAATTAAAAAAATAAAAATACAAAACAAAAAAAGAGTTACAGCGTTTGAAATTGGTTGGTATATTTAGATTTTAAGGCAAGGTAAATCGATTGCGGATATTTTCGAGTGTAAAATTATTATTATCGACACGGAAAGGATGGGGGGGGGAGAGCGAAGAGGCAAAGATGTAGAAAAGGAACGGGAGTTTCGGAGAAAACCACGGAACACCCAGAACACCTTTATTCTTTAATATTTTGCAGAGTTTCGAATTCCAATTTCTGCTCACATATCGTACTAAGGATTTTTAACGTAAATGAATTGATATTCGGCCTAGACAGCATATTATAAAGCTACTGTTCAATTTTCATGAAAACATATCAATAAACAAAAAAAATTACATATTTATTGGAAAAAGATTAAGTTTTCTTTTATATTTTGCAATATTTTAAATTGAGATATGCCGTTGAAATTTCGCAGTATTTGGTTTTGATGCTCGATAATCCGATTGTAAATAGTACATTTATTAGGGGGGCTTGAGGTAGGGGGGGGGAAGGGGCAAAACAAAGAGTTACAGCGTTTGAAATTGGTTGGCATATTTAGATTTTAAGGCAAGGTTAATCGATTGCGGATATTTTCGAGTGTAAAATTATTATTAGCGACGGAAAGGGGGGGGGGAGCGAAGGGGTAAAGATGTAGAAAAGGAACGAGAGTTTCGGAGAAAACAACGGAATACCCAGAACACCTTTATTCTTTAATATTTTGAAGTTTCGAATTCCAATTTCTGCTCACACATCGTACTAAGAATTTTTAACGTTATATAAGCCCGGAATTATGCAAGTTTCGGAGAAAACCATGGATAAGTCAAATTACTGAGAGAGAATAATAATAATTAAAAAAAATCTCGGAGAATAATAAAAAAAAAATACATTTTAATTTACATTTAATTGCAAAAAAACAATTTATTCTAATATTTTAATTATGATTAAATTATTTTTAATATTTTATTAGAAAGACATTTTGAAATACTTTTATATTATCAAAAGTGGTATTCGAGATTTCACCCAATTTACACGTTTTGAGGTGTCCTGAATCGGTTTTCTTTTGTATCTCAGCTACTAATTAAAATAATGTCATAAGTAATACATCATTTAAAAGCTTTATTGATTTGGAATTTGCAATTTTCGAATTTTTTCAAATTATCATTCACGTTACACTTGAATTAATATTCGGCCTAGACAGCATATTATACAGCTACTGTTCAATTTTCATGAAAATATATGAATAAATAAAAAAATGACATATTTATTGGAAAAAGATTAAGTTTTCTTTTATATTTTGCAGTATTTGAAGCCGTAGAAATTTCGTTGTATTTGGTTTTAATGCCCGATAATTCGATTGTGATTATTTTTGAAAGAGTACGACTATTAGGGAGGGCTTAAGAGAGGGGGAAATGGGCCAAAAAAAAAAAAAAAAAAAAAGAGTTACAGTGTTTGAAATTGGTTGGCATATTTAGATTTTAAGGCAAGATAAATCGATTGCGGATATTTTCGAGTGTAAAATTATTATTATCGACGGAAAGGAAGGGGGGGGAGAGCGAAGGGGCAAATATGTAGAAAAAGAACGGGAGTTTCGGAGAAAACAACGGAATACCCAGAACACCTTTATTTTCAATATTGGCGCTGTAATATTTTAAAATTTCGATATGTCAAATTCTAATGAGCGAGGAAGGTGTTGTAAGTTCCAAAACCTGGGATAAGGCGCCGCAGGCGCCACCGAGCACAAAATCACACAAAAATCATTGAGTAAGTGTAACCACGGATCACAAATTAAACAGCACAAGAAATAAAATAAATTTCAAATTTTATTCAAAATCTACATTTCAGATTTAATCTCGTTTACTAAGACTACATATAATAAAGAAAAGTTAAAATGAACAGGTACAAAGACTATTAGGTCCAAACTTGGCTTATCAGTTGAATTATAAGGCGAATTTATACTTATCCCACGTCACCCTATAGAAATGAAATCTGTTGAAGAAACGTAATTAATGGATTTTTAAAAGTGTTTGATATCTGAGAAAAAAAAAATCATTGAAAAATTCATTGAAGTAATAAATCTAAACAGGAGAAAATGTATTGCAAGCTTTAAGGAATTTAAAATAATAATCTTATGTGTTAATGGTTTAAGTATTAAGTGGTATAGTGGGAAAGGTGTAAGCCTGCTCTTGTAATTTAAACCTGTTTATATCGCATCTGGATGTGTTATTTCAAAGTGTTTTTAATCCCCAAATTCACGCCCAAAAAGAAAATAAATAAATAAATAAAAAAGGAAATGTACGAAGAACTAGCCAGTTGACCGCAATCTGCTTTCTAATCCGTTATATCTCGTCAAATAGCCTCGAGAGCAAAATATTTTGTCCACTAGTGGGACAAATTCCCTGCTTAAGAAAAGGGAGGAATGGAAGTTTAATGAATTCTGAATAACGTTCACTACGTCGATAATCTTCGACTTTCTGTTTGAAATAAAAAAGTCATTAAGTTTAATAAAACTAAGTATAAAGAACTTTCGTTTAAATGAATATAACACAGAAGTCTTTAAGAACAATACAGTTGTTAACTAGACGAGAAAAGGTTTTCAGTAGGAAATGTGTATCTAAGACAAGCAATTTTCAAATTTGTTAATCGATTAAAATTTCTTAATTCAAAACATTTTTGAAAGAGGTAGAAGAATAAAAGTGTAAAATAATATCGGTAAGACTAGTATTATTTAAAAGATATATTTTGTTTGCGTTTAGTAGTATTAAATTTTATTTGGAGGGGTTTTAACGAGAAAAGAATTACACATCTTACTCCAAGTAAAAGAATGTTTTTCTTATTTATTGTGTTCTATGGTTAGATCAGAACGATTAAAGCAAATTTGTAAAGTGCAAAAGTTTTGCATATAGCAACAGTTTTTTATATATTGGTCATTAGAAAAAGGAATATAAACAAAAATTTTTGAGAAAAATAATACAAAAGAAACGTTGTCATCTGATACACCTGTTTAAAAAATAAGACATCAGAGAAAAGAAAAAGAATCAACACATTCAAATGCCACTGTTTTGTTAGAAAATGTCGCATTTATACTTTTCAAAATTTCTACACCCCACCACATACCCCCAAAGATCAGTTTTTTAATGAATTACCTTATTTTAAAACTTGGGCAATTTTACTGGTGCCACTATGTTTATAACTTGAGTGGAAATTAAACGCAAATCTGCCACAGGCGTCTTTCTTATATTATTTTCGTATAACTATTTAAAAAATAAAATAAGTAAATAGATAAATAAATGTTATGATAGATAAAAGGTAAAATAAATATAAAATATAATAAATTTTTGCTGGTAAATCTGCACTTTGCTTGCATAAATTTGTTAAAAAATTTATGTTATGGAAATAGTGATATGAAAAGAATAATAATAATAAAATAAGTCGCATGTGATAGCTCTGTAAAAATTTTATACCCACCAAATTAATAAAATTTATTTGAAACAATCACCTACCGTACTGCAATTGCTTTTTTTTGCAATAAACGTTCAGGTGTGTGGAAGAAAAAAACAAGAATATATTAAATGTAAAAAATAAATAAATAAATAAATAATAATAAATATATTTTCGCTTCTGATAAATAATTTTTCGTTGCAAATCTTAATCATTTTATTTCAGTTTAAGACAATCATATTTTTTTTTTTTTTTTTTTTTTTTTTTTTTTTAACCACATTTTAGATAACAAATCTACATCTCCTTTCACCTAACTTATTTTGAGAATTTTTCCATTGTTTTATTATATGTTGAAAGTATTCTAACAAGAAACTTAACTGAAACGTAGTGACATAAAATTTTTATGATTCACACCGACTTTTACACAAAATATTTTTACTGCATCTAAAAAAATACTTTTAATTTCTTTATAAGATTATATATATATATATATAAATCTGTTTTAGTAGGCATCTTTAATGTATAACGGTAAAAAATAATGCAATAAGATTTAGAAGCAATCAAAATTTATTTTTTTTTTCTATAAGTTTTATGATTTTGTTATCACTTACTTGAGCAACGCCCTTATAAATGTTGCTAAATTTTTATATACTTATTTTTTTTTTCAATGATAGTTAAGATCTACAAATCTTAACATATAAACAGATTTGGAATCTTCTATATCATGGTAAAATTGCACAATCATAGCTGCCAAATTTTTAATTCATTCCTTAATGTTGTTAATGCTCACTATTTTTTAACACTACTTTTCTAAAAGAGTAATCCTCTTCTTATTTAGACGTAATTACATATTGAAGAAAATTAATCTTCGAAAAATTGGTGAGGAAAAAGGATGGGGGGGGGGGTAACAACATTACGGATTAAATTAAAAAGTTGGCAACTCTGCATAATTATTACAATTTTTTGTCAGTAAAATGTGCATATTTTTTATTTTTCTTTACATAAATATAAAATATATTTAAAGGGTTTTAATTATTTTATTATTGTTATTTTTCTGCAATTTTTACTTTCACTTTCCATTGCATTCTAGAGAAATTATTGTTTTTATTTTGAAACTTCGAAATTGAAATTTTCGTATTTTTTGTATGTTTTGAAATCTGGTGATTCTAATAACAAGATTCTTTTGGTGGTTGATCTGTGTATGTGTCTTCTTCTATATCCGTGCGTCTATCTTTGTTTCTCTTATCAACATGACTCTAACGAAGTATTAGCAGGAAGTTCAAACTTAGGTTTCTAAATCTTTATTATATGCAGAGGCATACTTAAAACGTTTTGTTAAAATTGCGCAAATAGATATTGCAAGAGAATTCAAATATATCATGTCTTTTGTCAAAAACACTAATAGGTACAGTTTCAAATCTTTAGAATGATCTATACAAAATCAAATAAACTTTTATTTTTATATGTATAAAATCATTCACTATCCGTTTAAAGGGCTACACCAAAGTATTTCGAAGTATTAAATATGTATTTGTAAGTTGATAGAAATTCATTTCAAATTTTGTTACGTAATTTCTATAATGTGTTCAATTTATGTACACTTTGAATTAGGCACATAAGTTTTAATTAATACACATGGTTACAAAAATTCAAGTGAAAATGTCCTTTTCGACTGAATGTAGGTAATTGATGGAAGAGCTTTACTAAATTGTACTATGAAATATGCTTAGGAATGATAATTACTTTTACATTCCCACATTGTAAACAAAGTATTGTTTGAAGTCCAATCTTCAAAGCTAAATTTCGGCTATAACTACACATTTTGAAGTAATCTGAATCGGTAAATCAAGTTTTTGCGATGTGTTATTGATATGTGTTAATTTTTTTTATCAGCTTAACATAAAACAATTAATTGCAACTATTTCAAATTTGTTAATTTGAAAATCCAATAAAGGTACCACTTCAAAAGTTTGTCCCAAAATGTTCAGTTTCAAAAAGTGGTGTGTGCTTTAATCTGTCTGAAAAATAAAGATGCCAACTTGTAAGATTTTACTTCCACCAGAAATTTTTAGAAATATTTTAGCAATTTTGTAACATGGAATAAAAAGAAGTTTTTTTTTTTTTTTTTTTTTTTTTTTTTTTTTTTTTTTAACTTAGAAGTGGTTTTAAAACACCGCACAAGTTAGCACCGAATAAGTAATTGGGAATAATTTGTTTATTTAGATGACATTCTTAAATATTTTATGAATATTGGTAAGATAAACGGGAGATAAGGGAGGCAGTAACAACATTAACGCATAAATATCTGTCATACAATCCGTATCTAACTTATATTGAACTGATTTAAAGTGTATTGATACATATTGAATATGCCATCTTATCCCTTAATTTGTAATCTGTGTTTTCAGATAGAAAATCTCTGCAAGAAAATGTTGTGTTAGTATCACATAAGGTTCTTCTTTTAATTAGTAAACGAAAATTAAGGCAAATAAAAATATTTAGTTAAAGGCAAAATAAATAATATGCGATGAATTTAAGATATCTATTTAGAAGCCAAATACAACATTTATTTTTAAAGCTTGATTATTATTATTATTATTATTATTATTATTATTAAATACTAGCACAATTAACTAAGAACATTTTGACAATAAAATTAGATACACATGATAATTATATTAAAGAAAAATATATGAAAACTCATCCAGTGAAGAAAAAAGAAAAAAATATATATATACATTGTTGCATTTCTAGTTCCATGTTTGAAAATTTGTAAGAATATATTCTGGATAATTTTTATCCATTTGATGCTTCTAAAAATAAATTTGTTTACATTTACCCTTTTTATAATAAGTTTAGATAATAAAATTACGTTTTGTATATATTACTATGTATTTCTCGCATATATGTATATCTTTTTTTATTATTCGCTTTTTAAGGAGAATTGAAGGCTATAAGTATAATTAAACATTTTATTTACTATATTTAATTAATTTTCACGTTCAGAGTACTGATTCTATTGGTATCTACTGATACATCCTACAAGTTAATTTTAAAGAAAAATTAATTCTGAATTTTTAAAATTGTTGAGATTCCTGTTTATCTGCTAGGGTTGTTTTTGGTTTTTATAATCCGCATAAATCAAAAGCACAAACTTGGTATTCTAAATATGTATCATGTAAGGATACTACACTAAACTTTTCGTTGAGATCAAGCTAATGGTTCGTGTACAGGGACACAAAAGAGAATTCACATACATTATGACTATGGGAAAAAATTGCAGGTAAATAGAGTTTAAATAACTATAAACTGTACTAAACGAAATGAAACGAATATATATTTTTAATATGAGTTAAAACAAATTTCACGTAGAAGATGGTATAGAGATCATTCACTGTTCGTTTACAGCGCTACACAAAAGAACAAGGACAATACCTGAAAATTGATGAAAGTGGTTGTGCCGTGTATAATTCACATAGGATTATATTTATCTGCACCGTGTGATGTGTGCATAAGTTTCAGAAGATATACACGGCTGCCAATATTTAAGCCATAATATTCTTTTTTATTGTTAGTGGAAGTGCTTTACTATAATATTTTACCATGTTCAGGAAAGTCGCTCAGGTATTGAAATTAATCCATCATAAAAATATGGTAAATAATGTATTTTTAAATCTAAATATTTATCACTTGTTTTTTTTTTTTTTTTGTATATTTATACATTTTGAAGCTTCCTGAATACCGAAGTCAAGTTTTGTAGTTTAATCTTTGACTGTGTGTGCTAGAGTAAATTAAAAACAAATAATTATTTCAGGCTATCCAAATGATGTATTTTGAAGTTAATACGTTTGTTACTAGAGAAGTTAGTTCAAGATTGATAAGTTCCAAGGAATGATGCGCTTGAAAGTTGTCAAAATAATTTTAAATGAACTTTTGAACTTAATAATAAATGTGAATTCTCTATAAGTGCAGGTACAATAATGAAACTGGGGGTAGAGGGGGTGGTAGGTCCCCCTTACATAGAATTACTTGTCAAATAAAGCTGTTCCGAAGCCTAATTTGAAATATCTTAACATAGGTTTGAATAACAGTACTCTTTGTAATCTCCAATCTGTATTTATCGTATTAAATTTCAGGGCAAGAGAAAGTCGTGTAAGTGACACACCAGATTATATACTTTCTCTTACCCACAAACAGGGTGGTTATAATTAAACTTCCCCTATAAACAGTATCTTACAGCGCAATCGTGTGAATGGAATGAAACGAAATTTGGTATATAGACTACACACGGGATGTGCTCACAGAATGTCGAAAAAAATATTTAGTTCCAAAATGTCCACAGAGAGCATCTTTTCCGGAAAAGCCTTCAATTTAACACAGTAAATGACCAAAACGGAATACAGAAATAACATTAACATTTACTGACTAGTTTCTCATCAACTTGTCATCGCAAACTTTTATCGTCTGCAAACGTTTTATACCTTAACATGTTTTGCATAAAACTTCTTTTTCGTAAACATGCAAATCTCGACATTTTTTGTACATACACTACTCTTTAATGCCTCTACATAAATTTTCCGATGAAAAAATTATTTGGGTAGGATGCTTTTCAGAGATAATACACAAATTGTGAGGAAAGACAATGTTAATGTAAATATATACACTTTATTTTTTTCGACTAATGCGTCAACAACTTTGCTTAACTGCATCTTTTAGATTTTTTACAGATACAATGCTACAATTTCGTATATAGTTTTAAAAAGAGAGTATTATATCCGTAAAAACGTTCGAATTTCAATTTTTGACAAATTTGAACGTCATAATTTTGATGGATTGAAGCATCTTTGAGAAAAGCATTAATTCTGTCTACTAGAGATGAAATTAATGCCTATATCTACATTTGTCAACGAAAGAAACAAAAATCATGAATTTTTGCAACTATTTGCAATTGAACGTAATTTTTTCAATGAGCAGCGAAATTGCTTTATTTTTGGTAATCGGTAGCGAAAATATCCCGTTTTATATGTCGCAATAACTCCCCTTTGACCCCCCAAAAAATAAATAAATAAATAAATAAAATAAAAATAAAATAAAATAAAATAATAAAGAAAGATGTAAATTTTATTAGTTGACTATAGAAAAATGACACTGTCATGAATTTCGTAGGAAAAATTTTGATGCAAATCTGTATTTTCTACAAATACAGACGATCCTTAAAAGGATCTTTCACGCACGCATACACAGAAAGTGACCATAAAAAGTAATTAAAAATGATACAAAAATGATAAAAAATTGGCAAATAAAAATGATCCTTTCACGGATGAATTTAAAGCAGTATTTCTCTAACAAATAAAAAAGATTTAAGAAGTTCTTTTTTTTTTTTTTTTTTTTTGATAATTTAGACGAAAATATTGTTTATTTCAACAGGAATGTGTGAAATATTTGGGGAAAAGTGGCAAGTAAGTTAAAAGGCTCTACTTAATACGGACTTGTGACTTTTCGAGGTCCACTGTTACATACAGTGTGATTGTAATTAAACTTAAAAAAAAAAAAAAAAAAAAAAAAAAAAAAAAAATCCAAAATGTCCACTAGAGGGCGCTTTTTCCGGAAAAACATTAAATTTATCACAATAAACAACCAAAACGGAATGCAGAAACAATATTAAAATTTATTGACTAGCTTCTGATCACATTGTCATCGAACCACATTAAGTAAAGGTAAGGAAAAAATAAAAGTACGCTGTTTGAGAAAAAAAAAAAAAAAACTGTTTTGCATAAAGCTTCCTCTTCTTCGCAAGCATGCAATTCTCGACATTTTTTTCCTAGAATTCACAGCTTTTCCCTGTTTTACCTTTTATTACTCATAATTCTTGTTCTGGATTGTTAATATTGTTTCTGTATTCCGCTTTAGTCATTAAATTTAACACAATAAACAACCAAAACGGAATACAGAAACAACATTAACATTTACTGACTAGTTTCTGATCACCTTGTCGTCGCAAACTTTTATCGTCTGCAAACGTTTTATACCCTAACATGTTTTGCATAAAGCTTCTTCTTTGCAAACATGCAAATCTCGAAAATTTTTTCCTAGAACTGACAGCTATTACATGTTTTACATTTTATTATTTATAATTCTTGTTCTGGATTGTTAATAGTGTTTCTGTATTCCGTTTTGGTCGTTTATTGTGTTAAATGTATTGTTTTTCAGGGAAAGGTGCCCTCTGGTTTACATTTTGGAAATATTTTTTTCTGGGATGTCCTGAACACGATTTGACTGTTTTTAGAAAATGTCTGTCTGTCTGTGTGTGTATATCACATATTTTGTGGACACTGTATCTCACGAACCAACGAATGAAATTAAACCAAACTTAGTATTTAGTAGGACCTTGACATAAACTGGTGCAGATTAGATTTGGGGATCATTCGATCAACAGGTAGCGCTGTGATCGCACTTTTTTCTAAATTTTTAATATGGCAGTATAGGACAAAATTTCGTATAAATGCACATAATGAGATGTATTTTAATCGTGTGATTGTAGAATTAATATTAATTATTGATAATAGAAGTAGTTAATTAGGAAAAATATTTTGTGCATGTGGGGGCATCGCTTCCCACTCCCTGGGGGGAGTAAGTTTTCAAAATCGCATTTCTTCTGATAATTGAAAAAAAAAATGACTTTCTTTCGGCATTTAGTGATATAATTCTGTCAGACAAAAATCGTCTGCATTTATAATGGAAAATAATTTTATAATTTAATAAACAATTCGTATTGAATAAATTTTGTGTAAAATTTTATAGACGAAAGTCATGTGGTGGTCACATCATACTAGTTTTTATTTAAAATTAAAGTATAAAAAATGAAAAATATACATACAATAGAAATATTCTTTTTTTTTTTTTTTTTTTTTTTTTTTTTTTTTACTGAAAGCCTACGTAAATTCCGATCATTGATAAACAATTACGCAAAACTACAGAAAGTTTTCAGAATACAGTTTGTTATACCAGTGTCTGTTGCTTTTCTTTTCTAGTATAAATAGACTAAGTTGCATTTTGTTCTAAAAATGGAAAAAAGAAAAAAAAAGAAAAAAAAACTATATATATATATATATATATATACAGTCGGTAACAAAATTGTCCGAACACTAGCAAAAATTCCTACGTAAAAAAAGTACACTTCATACGGTTTTGTTAAATAAATCCTTGTCGAATCCTGTCCTTCGTCAGTGTAAGAACATGATTCGATAAGGATTTATTTAACAAAACCGTATGAAGTGTACTTTTTTTACATAGGAATTATTGATAGTGTTCGGACACTTTTGTTACCGACTGTATATATATATATATATATATATATATATATATAAATTTAATAGATAAAAAGTTTGTCTTCCATTATTTTGAAATTTTTTATCAGTGTTTGAATTTGATTATTTTTAGTGAACGAAATAGGAATTCCTTGCTCGTTGGTTCTTTCTTTTCATAAATTTTCTGATAAGCCTATTGATTTAAAGCACAGAAAGAGTTTTCATATTTAAGCAGGAACTCTTATCAAGGAAAGTCTGCTTTATGGTGTATATGAAAAATGCATACATTGTTTGTCTCACAATATGGGTTTTTCTCGTACAAAAACTCATATTTCTCTTTTACTTTGTTGTTTTTTTCGAAACTTTCGTTGTGTAAGATAAAATGAGAAATTTTGTCACGTCTTTATTTATCTGTTATCACATATCGGCTTTTATTTTTGTTCGACGAAAAGACTTACGTGAATCGAAAGAGTATAAAGAAAAAGAAAAATCTATTGATTATTTAGAATATTTATAGTTTACGTATAAAATATGATAGCAAATAATAATAATAATATAGAAAACTTTTTTTGTTATGTATGTTTACGCTATTTAAAATATAAAAGGAAATGAGTCCTGCAAAATGTAAATAAAATATTAAACAAGCTAAGTCCAAAGCAATTATTAACAATTTTGTAAATAAAGTCATTAATTTCTTACATAATACGTATTTGAAATACGCATGATATTGTTAAAGTGAGATAAGAAATGGTGTAATGACTTTTAGATTTCAATCTATAAATAAATGCATTATATATAATAAAAACTTTAAAAATTTTAAGTTGCTTTAAGTAGTACAAAGTGAAATAACATTATAAGCAAATTTATTTAATGTTTGTCATATGAAATATTAATTACTCATAAGTTGAAAAATCATAAAGATACCAAGTTTTAGACAGCTAAATAAATTATAAGAATCAGATGATGACATTCACAATATTTTAATAACGAAAGTACTAAATAAGCAGCAGCGGTTTCAAGTTTTTAGAAATATAAGACACATATCATATCTAATTTAAAAAATAAAATAAAAAGATTTCTGAAATTTCTTTCTTTCTGAATAATAAAATACTCAACCATATTTGTAATCTTATATAGTATAATATATATTATATAATAAAAACTTTAAAAATTTTAAGTTGCTTTAAGTAGTACAAAGTGAAATAACATTATAAGCAAATTTATTTAATGTTTGCCATATGAAATATTAATTACTCATAAGTTGAAAAATCATAAAGATACCAAGTTTTAGACAGCTAAATAAATTATAAGAATCAGATGATGACATTCACAATATTTTAATAACGAAAGTACTAAATAAGCAGCAGCGGTTTCAAGTTTTTAGAAATATAAGACACATATCATATCTAATTTAAAAAATAAAATAAAAAGATTTCTGAAATTTCTTTCTTTCTGAATAATAAAATACTCAACCATATTTGTAATCTTATATAGTATAATATATATTATATAATAAAAACTTTAAAAATTTTAAGTTGCTTTAAGTAGTACAAAGTGAAATAACATTATAAGCAAATTTATTTAATGTTTGCCATATGAAATATTAATTACTCATAAGTTGAAAAATCATAAAGATACCAAGTTTTAGACAGCTAAATAAATTATAAGAATCAGATGATGACATTCACAATATTTTAATAACGAAAGTACTAAATAAGCAGCAGCGGTTTCAAGTTTTTAGAAATATAAGACACATATCATATCTAATTTAAAAAATAAAATAAAAAGATTTCTGAAATTTCTTTCTTTCTGAATAATAAAATACTCAACCATATTTGTAATCTTATATAGTATAATATATATTATATAATAAATTTTATGTCACTTAATCACGTAACATTAAAGCTATATGCTAAAACATTTTTGGATTCCAGCATTATGCAGTTTTTGTTATTTATGCTACAGAGAATTTTAACAATATAATATTCCTGTAACTGAAGTAAAACGAGTCTTTGCAACATTAAATGGTTAATTTATGCCACATGAATAGAATATTAATAATTTTCATTGATACCTTTTGAAAACATCACAGCAAATAGAAATTAATCGTATGTCACTCACTATGAGTATACAACAAGACTGGTTCCCGGAGTGTAATGGCTATTTAACCCCTTTCCCCAACTACAGTATTTTTCATAAAATATTGACTAAATTATTACAATTTTTTTTGCTACTTACAATGGTATATAGGTGGAACCAAAATGTATTATTTTCGAAACATGTTATATTAATATTTATCCGTTGCGTGAACGTTTTATAAGTTTGTAGGACTCTATTTTAGCTGGATTAAGAGCCTTTGCTAGTTAGATACCCTACTTTTCTCCTTTCTCATGTAATCCAATGATATATTTGTTGTTTTGTGTTATCAGGGTGTCTTATTCAAAAATAAAGTTTTTCGATTTCTGTTTTTCCAGTTCCACTATTCGAACATGTCGCGCCTTTTTTTTTTTTTTTTCTTAGGGAGCAATTTTAAAAAAAAGTAAATTTAAATGTTTTATTTCATTCAGCAAACTTATGTGTTTAATCTCGAAAAGAAATATTTATTTATTTATTTTTATTCATTTATTTATTTAAATTCTTCCTAAGATAAATGTGACAGGTTCAAAGAAGGGAATTAAAAAAAAAAAAAAATTGAAAAATCTTTATTTTTTACTAAAACTATATCCTGATAATAAAAAGCAACAAAAATCCCAAAGGATTACCCGGGAAGGATTAAAGGATGGTATCGGACTACCGGGAAACTTTAAGTTTTTTATACGACACAACATTGATTCAATAGACTGCTTCCACATGTACCAACTTTTCTGCTTTGTTAACACCACTATTAAAAATAATTATTCTCGTCTTATTCAATATTAGGATTTAAGTCTTAGTTAAGTACAGCGAAACTTTTTTACACGCTGCAGGATTTCCAGATTTTTGTTCTAGACTTCAATAAGTTTCTTAAGGAACCGTCCCTTGTTTTTAGAAGGAATTTCATTGGTTTTTCTTTCATGCCTCCCATATATTTTCAATCAGGTTTATGTAGTGACTAGTACCAGGGGACGGAAATATATCTATGCCAATGTGAATTAAAACTTGAATAGTCTTCAAGCGTGGCATAGCTCATCGTTCTGCATGAAAACGCATATATATATATATATATATATATATATATATATATATATATATATATATATATATATATATATATATATATATATATATATAATAAAGATAAAACAACGCATATTTAAAATCATGCGAAGATAGATCTATAGGACTAGAAATATTATTAAGAAAATTTAAGGAAGTAAAACACCATATAAAGTATGGCAGATACACAATTTCAGACAATTAAGTCAACGTGGAAATTTGAAACTTCTTGCCACACTGTAAAAAAATAACTATTACCAGCTGCAAGAAACTCTCTGTGATTGGAGAAAATAATTATTTTCTCCAATCACAGAGAGTTTCTTGCAGCTGGTAATAGTTATTTTTTTACAGTGCATATCCTATATTTAGATATATCTAGATAGTTATTAGTTCCCCATCATACAATAGGTATGGGGAAATTAGGTAATCGTGAAAATTTTCGACCTCGGTTTTTTGACTATTTTACACGTTTTCAGGTGTGAGGAATCCTAAAATGACAAAATTTCTATGGTATCTGTCTGTGGGGTGTCTGTTAGTGTGTTAGTACGTTAGTTTGTTAGTCTGTGTACACGATATCTCAAGAACAAATTGTCGCAGAGAGGTCACATCAGTTTTAAAATATTACTTTCGACACTGGCAAGAACCCTATTCATTTGAAACATTCGAATTTAAAAACTTCATAAGTTATTAGAAATTTACGATTTTCTTAGCATGGGAGAATAGAACAAAAATTCACTTTAACGTGCATTAAATGGAAACCTTTTACTGTAAAAATGTCAGACCACTTTTAAAATATCAATTTTGATGCCAGAATGAACATCAGTAACTATAAATATGCTACTTTGAAAATTTCGCAAGTTATTGGAAATTTACGAATTTCTTAACATGGCACTATAGGGCAAAATTTCACATAAACGTCAATTTTCAGAGATATTTTCATCGTAAAGATGTCAGACTACTTTTGAAATATTATTTAGGACACTGGTATGAATATTAATGACTATGAATTTTCAAATATAAAAATTTCGTAAGTTATTGGAAATTTACGATTTACTTGACATGTCAGAATAAGGCAAATTTGAGCATAAACTTCCATTTTGAGGATCATAAATGCATTAGACAACTTCAAAATTACATTTATGATATTTGTTTGAACATGATTGAATACAAATATTCTAATAGGAAAATTTCGTAAATTATTCGTAATTTACGATTTTACCAACATAACGAAATTGTAAATTTTTCATATAAATATGAATTATAAGGATTATTGCAATGGAAATAGTAGCATGAAAACTAAACAACGAAATCGACCCTGATAAAATAAAATATCAGATTAGAATAAGATAAATATATCGAAGTGAACGGTGGATAGCCTATTTGGCGGGGATTTCATTCTGTCACTGTATCAAGCTTTGGTCAAATTCATTTCTCTTAACATGTTTATAATAATATGTCTCGCACTAGAAATTTATGATAATATAAATATGATGGGGAACTGAGCAGAGTCAACCTATACCAACTAGTTTTAATAAAATGTGAGAGAAGTTCACCAACAAAGAAGCAAAATTTATTTTAATTTTTAAAGATAAATAATCTAGTATATATATATATATATATAAATGAAATATTTAAACAACGTTTTCCCAGTTTGCATTTCCTGAATTCGTGATTTTTCAAAATACTAAAACTTCAACTAATATTTAACCCTCGAAGTGCTATCGTTTCGCTGCGAGACGATTTGGATTCCATCTAGAGTGCTATCGTCTCGCAGTGGATGATTCGTAAAATCTACATAACAACTCGTAAAATCGAGATATCGATCGATTTTACGAATAGTCTCACTCGAAATGCACGGCGCCTTAAAAAGAAGACTTAAACAACTAAAAGAACAACTTAAAAGAACACTTAAGAATGAAACGATCAGCACTTGGAGGGTTAAATAAAAAAACTTTATCTATATATGGAATGATTAATAGATCCTACGTACAAGTATTAAAGAATAGATTTTGTAATATTTTTAAAGAATAAAATATCAAAAGTAATATATATATATATATGGAGAGAGAGAGAGAGAGAAATGATTTTACATAGATATTTTTTTTTTCTCAAAAACTAATAAATAAATTTCAAAATCCATCACAAACTTTTTCTTTTAAGTTAGTACTTTGAAATATACAAAAAAATATCAAGATTTTCATTTATTATCCGTAAAAGTTTTATCATTTTGAAAATCAAAATTTCGTGAAAATGTGCAGACTGAGAAAACGCGATTTAAATGTTTTAAATATGTAAAAAAATATATCAAAACTCATAAAAATTATTGCCTAAATAAATATTTTATGGAATAAAAATACTTAGTATAGTACAAATTATAAATACTAAACGGGAATATTAGGTATTCTATGAAATCTTCGATAGTGCGAAGTGTAAGATGTCAAGTCCCCTGAAAATATAAAACTACACTATATTTTATCGAATTATGTTGTGTCGTGCGGTGGCATGATTGATAAAGAGGCTAACTTCCTACGTGGGTTCCAGTGCATTTTCGGTCAATGACTTTTTTTTTTGGGGGGGGGGGATTAAATGCTATTTTTTTATCTAGAAAATTCTAAAATCTATTTTTAATAGAAAAACAGTATCATAGGCCACCTTTATTCATTTATTTATTTGTTAAAAATCCTTCAAAATAGCGGTGCTTTTAAGCCTAAAAGAACATGGCGATGTTTTAAGACATATGCAATGTCTTAATTTCATATGCAAACAGTGTCTCAAATAGTAAGACATTTTTTTCTTTCACTTAAAAAATGACCACCCGTTTAAGACCCTTTTTTAACTGAATTTAAAACGTTTACGTTTACAGTGAAAACATTATTGAATTTATATAGGTTAGGTCAGGTTTCCTTTTTTAAGTTTCTTTTCATAATAACAATATTAACTTTACAAAACGTAATATTTAAAGTAGTTTTCATAAGCCTCCACGATTTCTACTAATCACACATAGGTTCAGGCCTACATTTTCATTTTCATTTTTTTTTTTTTTTTTTTTTTTTTTACCAGCATATTTCAATTTTCAACTGCAAATTCAAGTTTTTAAGAAATATTTCAATTATTTAACAACTAAACTTTAGATTTTGTAATTAATGGAATATTATATTATTTTATTTTTTATAATTATTTTTATTATTAAAAAGGGTAAAAGAAGGGAGAAAAATAATTGCATTAAGCTTTTAAGTATGAATTTCTATAGTTAACATAACTTTATTTAAAATCAATTATTATTTTTCTATTTTATTTCTTATTAATTGAAACTCTCATAACAATCCTTGAAAAAAAAAAAAGAATTAATTAATTATAGATTATAATTGTGAGAAACAAAAGCAACTGGCGACATCAAAAGTTGAGGGAGGGGGGAAGGAGTAGGGTAAGAAAATGAGAGGAACAAAACTAAACAGAAAGTGGAGGTAGAGGAATTTTCTGGAATTTAAGAGAATTTTCAGTTGAGAATAACAAATATGCTGGTGTAAAAAAAAAAAAAAAAAAAAAAAAATGAAAATGCTGGTCTTAACCTATGTGTGTTTAGTGAAAGTGTTATTGGGAACTTAGGAAAACTACTTTAAGTAACATGTATTAAAAGTTAATATTGTTATTATGTAAAGAAAAGAAAGAAACCTGCCCTAACCTATGTACATTCAATAATTTTTACAGTGACCCCAATCTATGTGGGAAAAATTTTATTATGGGTTAAGAATCATCAGGCCAAAACATGATATGTGGTAAATTTGCACGTGTGAATACCCAAAAATGAGCAAAGTCCCCAACTTATGTGGGAAAAAGAAATTAGTTAATTTAAAATTAGTTAACTTCTTAATTAATTATATATTATGGAACTAATTATGTACCTATTGTTTTAATTAGTCCTTCCCAAAATGAAAATGGAAAGGAAATGAGAGGAGTGCAACCAAACAAAAAATGGAAGGAGAGGGGGAGGCAGTGGGTAAAGGAAATGAGAGAAGCAAATGTTCGAACTTCAACGATACAGAAGCCCCCAATGCGCAGATTACCTAGTTAAAATGCGGAAAACTCTTGATTCCGCACTTTAACGGGTCATTCTAGTTAATCTGCACATTAACGGATTTCGAGCCTTAAAGGTAACATATATATAAACATTAAAAAAAATCGTGTAATGCGAATTCAGAAGTGTAAATTATGGATTCGTATAATTTTTTTTTTTTTTTTTTTTTATTAATTTTATGAATATTACTAAAATAATTTAAAAAGTAGCTGTTACATATATATAATCTCATGAAAAACAATACTATTGTAAAAGTCACCCCGCCCAGCAAAAACTCTTACCTTTCTTAAGCAGCCAAAAAAAAAAAAAAAAGGATTGATATAAAATTTCGCCGACGCTATTGATCCCCGGGTATTCAATGTCTAGCTTAATGAAGATCTGCCAATAACGCTGCATGTATCTTTCTAATAAATCCTAATCTCTTTCAACATTCTTTGTTATCTTGGTTAGATTTTTCACTGCATTATAAAGTTATAATTTAAAGTATTTTTACGGTGAGGTGCGGAATAATATTTTAATCTTTACTAACTAAATTTTTTATAAATTAAAACTTCTACATAGGGAACGCACCCCGCCGTAAAAATACTTTAAATTATAACTTTATAATGCAGCGAAAAAAACAACACAGATAACAAGGAATGTTAAAAGGGATTAGGATTTATTGGAAAAATACATGCAGTGCTATTGGCAGATCTTCATTAAGCTAGGCATTGAATACCAGGGGTTCAATAGCGGCAGCGAAATTTGATATCAATCCTTTATTTGGCTGCTTAAGAAAGGAAAGAGTTTTTGCTAAGAGTTAGGTCAGGTTTCCTTTTTTAAGTTTCTTTTCATAATAACAATATTAACTTTACAAAACGTAATATTTCAAGTAGTTTTCATAAGCTTCCACGATTTCTACTAATCACACATATGTTCAGGCCTACATTTTCATTTTCATTTTTTTTTTTTTTTTTTTTTTTTTTTTTTTTACCAGCATATTTCAATTTTCAACTGCAAATTCAAGTATTTAAGAAATATTTCAATTATTTAACAACTAAACTTTAGATTTTGTAATTAATGGAATATTATATTATTTTATTTTTTATAATTATTTTTATTATTAAAAAGGGTAAAAGAAGGGAGAAAAAAAATTGCATTAAGCTTTTAAGTATGAATTTCTATAGTTAACATAACTTTATTTAAAATCAATTATTATTTTTCTATTTTATTTCTTATTAATTGAAACTCTCATAACAATCCTTGAAAAAAAAAAAAAAAAAAAAAAAAGAATTAATTAATTATAGTTTAAAATTGTGAGAAATAAAAGCAACTGGCGACATCAAAAGTTGAGGGAGGGGGGAAGGAGTAGGGTAAGAAAATGAGAGGAACAAAACTAAACTGAAAGTGGAGGCAGAGGAATTTTCTGGAATTTAAGAGAATTTTCAGTTGAGAATAACAAATATGCTGGTGAAAAAAAAAAAAAAAAAAAAAAAAAAAAAAAAAAAAATTAAAATGCTGGTCTTAACCTATGTGTGTTTAGTGAAAGTGTTATTGGGAACTTAGGAAAACTACTTTAAGTAACATGTATTAAAAGTTAATATTGTTATTATGTAAAGAAAAGAAAGAAACCTGCCCTAACCTATGTACATTCAATAATTTTTACAGTGACCCCAATCTATGTGGGAAAAATTTTATTACGGGTTAAGAATCATCAGGCCAAAACATGATATGTGGTAAATTTGCACGTGTGAATACCCAAAAATGAGAAAAGTCCTCAACTTATGTGGGAAAAAGAAATTAGTTAATTTAAAATTAGTTAACTTCTTAATGAATTATATAGTATGGAACTAATTATGTACCTATTGTTTTAATTAGTCCTTCCCAAAATGAAAATGGAAAGGAAATGAGAGGAGTGCAACCAAACAAAAAATGGAAGGAGAGGGGGAGGCAGTGGGTAAAGGAAATGAGAGAAGCAAATGTTCGAACTTTAACGATACAGAAGCCCCCAATGCGCAGATTACCTAGTTAAAATGCGGAAAACTCTTGATTCCGCACTTTAACGGGTCATTCTAGTTAATCTGCACATTAACGGATTTCGAGCCTTAACGGTAACATATATATAAACATTAAAAAAAAATCGTGTAATGCGAATTCAGAAGTGTAAATTATGGATTCGTATATATATATTTTTTTTTGTTAATTTTATGAATATTACTAAAATAATTTAAAAAGTAGCTGTAACATACATATAATCTTATAAAAAACAATACTATTGTAAAAGTCACCCCTCCCAGCAAAAACTCTTACCTTTCTTAAGCAGCCAAAAAAAAAAAGGATTGATATAAAATTTCGCCGACGCTATTGATCCCCGGGCCGGGTATTCAATGTCCAGCTTAATGAATATCTGCCAATAACGCTGCATGTATTTTTCTAATAAATCCTAATCTCTTTCAACATTCTTTGTTATCTTGGTTAGATTTTTCACTGCATTATAAAGTTATAATTTAAAGTATTTTTACGGTGAGGTGCGGAATAATATTTTAATCTTTACTAACTAAATTTTTTATAAATTAAAACTTCTACATAGGGAACGCACCCCGCCGTAAAAATACTTTAAATTATAACTTTATAATGCAGCGAAAAAAACAACACAGATAACAAAGAATGTTGAAAGGGATTAGGATTTATTGGAAAGATACATGCAGTGTTATTGGCAGATCTTCATTAAGCTAGGCATTGAATACCAGGGGTTCAATAGCGGCAGCGAAATTTGATATCAATCCTTTATTTGGCTGCTTAAGAAAGGTAAGAGTTTTTGCTATTCGGGGTGACTCTTACAATAGTATTGATTTTTAGGAGATATCACTTCTTTTTAAAGGTTATATGTGTGTGTTTTTATAAATATAATACGTAGGCATAAGGAAGGTAAGAGTTTATGCTAGGTGGGGTGACTTTTACAATAGTATTGTTTTTTATGAGATATCACTTCTTTTTCCAGGTTATGTAAGTGATTTTATAAATATATTACTGTTACAAAATTGCAAATAATTGTTTTTATTTTAGTATAAATTCTTTCTAAGAGGTTTAGTAAGTTGATAAAGTGCTAATTTTGTGCATTTCTAGTCCTTTTAGCGTTAAAATAGCCTTATTTTCCCTTAAGAACGCATTAAAAAGCTCCAATAAGGCAGGTAATGGATTTAGCGACATATTTGGCGACTTTTCCCACCTTGGCGAGAAAATCCTTATTAGGGATATACCAAATATGGAAGATCTCTCACTGGCTGATGAGATACGGAAATTTCTGGAACTTTCCACACTTTTCTACAGGGGTATATAAAGGCTGATTTCTTCGCCAAAGGCTAGTTCAGTTCAGTTCTCAGCCAGTTTCGCTAATGCTTGCATTGCATTGAGCCTCTTTGAAAGAGACTTGCTTTAAGTGTTATTGCTATACAGTTTGTACTGTGGATTTGCTATCGACAGCCGTTGTTTAAGCTGTGTTTACTGGTTGAATTGAAGCTGATACTTGGTTTATAGACCTGTATTTTTCTTGAACTTTCCGTGAATAAATTACTGAATTTTTGTAAGTTTTGCCTTTCATTCTCGGACAACTCACGAAAAGAAATTAATTCTAATCAAGATGAGATGAAGAGAAAGCTTTCAACGGTGAAAGAATCAATAGAGGGTAAATTAACGGTGATGAAAAATAGAATGGATGGAATAGAAGAGAAAATTATAAAGATAGAAGAAAATTTTGAAGAGAAAATTTTGAAAATAGAAGAGAGTTTTGAAGAGAAAGCTGTGAAGATAGAAGAAAATGTTATGAAAGTAGAAATTAATTTTGAAGAGAGATTTATGAAGATGGAAGAGAATTTCGAGGAGAAAGTTAAATAAAATGGGGATCAGGAACGGAAAGGAAGGTTTTCAGAGATAGAAGTTAATTGAAGAGAATAGAAGATGACCTGGACAGAAAAGTGGAAGAAATGTTAGAATCCATCCCCAGGAAACTGAAAAGAAAGAGAGAAGAATCCAGAACCAGGAATTTATTAAGCTATCCACCTACGACGGCAGTTCCTCCTGGCATGTATATTGTATATAAGACGCAGTTTTCCATCGTAGCTAAAGCTAACGGCTTGGACTCTACCGCCAAGTCAGTCCACTTAGCAGCGGCATTACGGGGAGATGCAGCCGAGATACTGAGAAATGTTTCTAAAGAATAAAGGAACGACTTCGAGGCCCTGACTAGAGCACTGGAGCTACGGTTCGGAGAGAAGTGTTCTAAGGACTATAGTCGCCTCCAGCTAAAATCCCGTTACCAGAAAACGGGCGAAAGCTTGCAAGAGCTGGCAGCGGACATTCAGAGACTGTCATGCTGACTTTCGAAACGACTTAGCTCTTCAGTACTTTATTGATGCTGTTCGAGAACCAGAAACTCAAAAAGCGCTGAGACTCTCCAACATCAGATACGTAGAATCAGCTTTAGGCTATGCAGTTAGGATAGAGGCAGCCCAACAAGCCTCACGTAAAGACCGCCATACCATAAGAGCAGTTTCATTAAATGATACGCCTGCTGATGAAAATGAAATGATGAGAAGTCTCGCAGAGATCTTAAAGAGATTGCGCAGCTTGGAAAATAATAAGGAAATAAAGGATCAGAAGATAAAGTGCTGGGGATCTGGAGGGGATGGTCATGTGAAGAGGAACTGCCCTGTACGACCAACTATAGGAAATCACCCGGCTTCACCATCACTGCAGGGAAACTAAGAGGAGGCCATCTCGCGGGGCGGAGGTTGCCTGAAATTAAAGAGCCCCAATTTGCAGTACTTCATGTTTCATCGATGAGTGGCGGCGATAATGGTCTTTACGTCTATGGCCAAGTTAACAACACCACCTGCCGGATGAATCTGAACACGGGAGCCAACGTGACCATCATTAGAACGGATTTGGCTCAAGAACTAAAAGAGAAGATCATTTGGACTCAGTACTGCGTTAAACTCCAGAATGTGACCGGAGACGAAATGAAAATAATATGGAAAAATGAACTTGACTATCACTTCTGGAAATGCCAGTTACCACCATATAGCATACGTGGCTAATATAAGAGATCCTCTAATCATTGGAATTGATTTCCTAAGAAAATTTAACTTAAATTGGACTTCAAGAATAATGAACTGCATTCGAGTTCGGAAGACATAGTTGTGTTCAACACTGAAAATCAAGACACTCAGCCTGTTTGCCAGATAACAGCCAAGTCTAAAATTTCCATCCCTCCATACACAGAGACTCAGGAACTCCTCATACCAAGCAATACTTCCGCTATGGACTTATTGAATACCCGAATATAGACAATAGCCAAAGAGGAGTTCTGGTAGCTCTAGTTGATCTCTCAAAGAGCACTGTCAAAGTTCCTGTGAGAGTCGCAAACATCAGCGATAAGGTCCGGACACTGAAGAAGGATGAGGTGTTAGCAACCTGCACTCCTATTACATGCATCAACCGGCCCACGCAATCAGCCTAATCCAAGTCTTGTAGGAGGGAACACCCAACCACTATTATTTTTCTTGTATTCTCACATCAGCCTACCATATAAGAAACCCAATACCAAGACCTTCTGATTGGCTGGAAAATATCCTTTTTAGAAAAAGTTTGCTAATAAAACTAAATAAAATATTCGAAATATTAGTGGATATCTGTAATTTAACAGATTGGTTATTTACCTACTTGCGCTATTTATTCGTTCAGTCAAGAGAAATTTCCCACCAGAATAATGATTAAATAAAGCTCCTGTATCTTCTTCTAAGTCTTACGAAAATTCAACGTCTGAAGTTCAGTGCCACCATGTCCTGTGTCGCGTAGGATAAAAAACCCGGGAACTAAATTTTACTACAGTCATGCAATGAACTTACTTCTGAAATGTCATCCATTCACTGAAATGTTTAAAATACTTCATGCCACCTGTCGCGTGGGGCATAGCCCGGCAATTTTAACATCTGAACAATCGCCAACTGTCGGCTCTATGCCGGATTAGGCCTGGCGAATTTTGTATTTTTTTTTCTTTTGAGTTTTTTAATAAACTGCGAGTAGTCCCCTTGGAAGCGCTCTACATCGCTCCAAGTGTGATGAGCGGGGGCTGCTTCCTGTTAAATCCAAGTCTTCTGAGCAATTAACAACGGAACTACTCAAGAATGCAGAATTAGGAAGTGAACAGAGGTGTGCTGCGGAGAAGCTACTCCAAGAATTTAAAGAACTTTTTTCTCGGACACCTGAAGACGGAGAACGAACATTACTCAGCACAGAACTGATACAGGAAATCATCCTCCAATCAAACAACATCCAAGAAGACTTCCATTTGCTAAACAGGAAGAGGTCACTGAACTGCAGCACAATGACGTTATCGAGCCATCAACGAGTCCTTGGGCCTCTCCCATAGTACTGGTGCGAAAAAAGGATGGTTCAACAAGATTTTGCGTGGATTATCGTCGTTTGAATAACATCACGAAGAAAGACAGTTACCCCTCCTAACAGCACAAAATGTTCCAGAAATGTAACGATCATATAACATTGAAACATTATAAACATTTCCGAAACGTTTAAAAACATTCAGATTGCTTTCCGATTAGTTTCAGAAACGTAGAAATGTCCGCGATCGTAATAAAAAATCAGATACGTAACAGAAACGTTACAATCACTTAACAGATAGGAAATAAAAAAGGGCGGATGTTTTAAAAAGGTATCAGAGAGCACACTAAAACGTGTTACGTTTTTGAAAGGTTGTAAGCTTTTTGCAACATAACTGAAACATTCTGTGTTGTATGGGCCTCTTCCCAGAATTGATGACACATTAGACACACTTGATGGCAATAAATGGTTCTCGACTTTGGATCTGAAGAGCGGTTACTGGCAAGTAGAATTACATCCTGGTGATCGTAAGAAGATTGCATTCACCCCGGGAGAAGGACTGTGGCATTTGGATTATGTAATGCACCTGCCACCTTCGAACGCCTAATGTAGACAGTGCTAAAAGGACTTTCCTATGAAGGCTGTCTGGTGTACTTGGATGATATTATCATTGTGGGGCGCACCTTTAAAACCATCTACGAAACATCCGAAAGGTGCTTGAGAAACTCAGAATGGCTAACCTGAAATTGAATCCAGGCAAGTGTAACTTGTTCCGTCGTGAAGTGAGCTACCTCGGCTATATCATCTCTGCCGAAGGTGTGAGAACTGATCCGGAGAAGATCTCTGCAATCGAGAACTGGAGTCGCCCTGAAGATATACACCAACTACGAAGTTTCCTGGGGTTATGCACTTACTACAGGAAGTTTTTCAAGGGTTTCTCAAATATTGCCAGACCACTCAACAAGCTGACGGAAGCCAAACAGAAGCTCATCTGGACAGATGAATGTGAAAAAGCGTTCAAGCGACTTAAAGAGGCCTTAACATCATCGCCTATCTTGACGTATCCACAGCCCGACTGTCAGTTCATACTTGATACAGATGCCAGCCATGAGAGAGTTTGTGCTGTTCTGTGGCAGGACGTTGAGGGTCAAGAACGTGTCATTGCCTATTGGAGTAAATGCCTGTCTAAACCAGAGCGAAATTACTGTACCACCAGGAAAGAGCAAATGGCCATTGTAAAAGCCATAGAACATTTCCATCATTACTTCTATGGCAGAAGATTCGTGCTCCGGACTGACCATGCATCTTTAACGTGGTTGCTCCAGTTAAAGAATCCGGAAGGACAGATTGCCAGGTGGATACAACGCCTCCAGGAATATGACTTCGAGATACGTCATCGTAAAGGGACTCTACATGGTAATGCAGATGCCTTGTCACGTAAGCCCTGCTCGGAAAGCTGCAAGGACTGCTGTAGAACCGAACAGAAGTACCTGCCGATAAATCTGGTTGCCTGCCAAGTTACTGTCTCAACACCATCAGAACAAGATCCCGATCCATCGAGTGACGAAGAACTTAGACAAGCCCAGTTGGTAGATCCTGACATAAAGCCAATATTTCTGCTGAAGGGGACGACCAGCCACAGACCTACCTGGCAGGACATTTCCAGATTTAGTCCCATTACGAAAAGTTATTGGGCACTTTGGGACTCTCTTCATATCAGAAACGGCGTATTATACAGAAAGTGGGAACCAGATGATGGGAAAAGCTTCAGATAGCAGATTGTATTACCAAGATCAAAAATTCCAGATGTTTTAGAACAACTGCATAGTAGCTCTACCGGAGGCCATTTTGGGGTAATGAAGACTCTGGAGAAGGTTCGGGAACGCTTCTACTGGTGCAAACCAAGGGAGGACGTGGAGAAATGACGTAAATCGTGTGATGTTTGTGCGGCATGTAAAGGCCCGCAGAAACGAAGTCGAGGAAGACTGCAACGGTATAACGTGGGAGCACCATTTCAACGGATTGCACTCGACATTATGGGTCCTTTGCCACGGGACCTCCAATGGAAATAAGTACATCGTCGTCGTAATGGACTATTTCACCAAGTGGCCTGAGGTATATCCAATTCCCGATCAAGAGGCATGCACAGTCGCAGCCCATACAACACAGGATGTTTCAGATATGTTGCAAAAAGCTTACAATCTTTCAAAAACGTAACACGTTTTAGTATGCTCTCTGATACCTTTCTGAAACATTCGTCCTTTTTGATTTTCTGTCTGTTAAGTGATTGTAATGTTTATGTTGCGTATCTGATTTTTTGTTACGATCGCGGACATTTCTACGTTTTTGAAACTAATCGGGAAGCAATCTGAACGTTTTTAAACGTTTCGGAAATTTTTATAATGTTTCAATGTTATATGATTGTTACGTTTCTGGAACATTTTGTGCTGTTAGGGAGAGGTCCTAGTGCAGCAATGGGTGTCAAGGTACGGCACGCCCCTACAACTTCATACCGACCAAGTTACGAACTTTATCTCTGTTGTTTTCAAAGGACTGTGTCAACTACTCGGCAGAGACAAAACCCAGACAGCACTCTTACATCCCCAGTCTGACGGCATGGTCGAGAGATTCAACCGTACCATCCTGAATAACCTATCTCTCTTCTAGTATCAAGGAACCAGCAATATTGGGACTTGAAGTTGCCATTGTTCCTGCTGGCTTATCGAAGTGCTGTCCATGAGACCACCGGCTATACTCCAGCTCAGATGCTGTTTGGACGCGAACTTAGTCTCCCATGTGATCACCTGTTTGGTTGTCCACCAGATGCGCCTTCTTTGCCCGAGGAGTACATCAAAGATCTCCAGGCATGATTTCAAGACGTACACAACATTGCTCGGGAGCGAATTCACATAGCAACAGAGAAAATGAAGACGAGGTACGATCTAAAGGCTACACAACATGAGTTCCAGAAAGGAGATAAGGTCTGGTTGTGGAATCATATTCGACGCAAGGGACTCTCTCCCAAGTTACAGTCAAACTGGGACGGACCGTACACAGTCTTAAAAAGGCTGAATGATACAGTAGTGCAGATCACTAAAACACCTTCATCAAAACCGAAGGTGGTGCACTATAACAGGCTAGCCAAGTACCACAATTAACGGAAATATTAAAATTTAAAATGTAAATACTGGTAAAATTTGCGCGTGCGTAATGTAAATATTTGTATATAAATATTTGTACATATTTGTGAATTTTGTAAATATTTCTCACTTGATTTCTATTTCTATTTTATAGTTATATGCAACTTAGTTTTTGTATATTAGATTGTGTAAATTTGTTTAGTTTCGCCTCTTGACCAAGGGTTGCACTGCACGGGAAGTGCAGTCCTTGGGAGTGGGGCAGTGTTACAAAATTATAAATAAGTGTTTATTTTTGTATAAAGTCTTTCAAAGAGGCTTAATAAGTTAATAAAGTGCTAATTTTGTGCATTTCTAGTCGTATTAGCGTTGAAATAGCCTTATTTTCCCTTAAAAACGCATTAAAAAGCCTCAACAAGGCAGGTAATGGATTTGGCGCCAAATTTGGCGACTTTTTTGGCGACCTGGAAGTTTTAAATGGGTTCTAGTCGAGAAGTTATTTAAAAAGCGATTGCAAGATTTTACGGGTAAAGCTACCGAAGGTGGTAGCAGTAACCCGAAACAGTTGGCTAAAAGTATTTAAAAAATGCATTTTCACCGTGTTCTGAACTAATCTGGGAGTTTGAAATATGTAGCTAGTCGGAAAATTAGTTAAATAAATTTTCTGTCGAATCATATAAACGCTGCCGAAGGCAGTAGGGATCTAAAGCACTTGACTAAAAGTGTTAAAAAATGTATTGTCACCTTGTTCTGAGCTATCCTGAAAGTTTAAAATGTCTAGCTAGTGGGGAAGTTAGTTAAAAATCGATTGCAAGATTTGTACTGGTTACGCTGTCGATGGCAGCAGGAACCCAAAACAGTCGGCTAAAAGTATTTAAAAAAAAAATTCATTTTCACCGTGTTCTGAACTATTCTGAAAATTTCAAATGTCTAGCTAGTCGGGAAATTAGTTAAATGAATTTTCTGTCGAATCATATAAACGCTGCCAAAGGCAGTAGGGACCTGAAACAGTTGACTAAAAGTGTTAAAAATGTATTGTCACCGTGTTCTGGGCTATCCTGAAAGTTTCAAATGTCTAGCTAGTCGGTAAGTTAGTTAAAAATCGATTGAAAGATTTGTACTGGAAAAACAAACAAAGGAACAAGAATCGAAGTTTTAAAAAACATGATAAAGAAAAAAAAACTAAGTTCTGCATCATTAAAATCATTAGTTTTGGGTCACCTCCAGCATACATATCAAATGCAGTGTTTAGATGCTATCGTATTCACTGATATACATACATGCATTAGAGGTGAGGTCGAGCTCTATTTTGGCAATCCGAGCCCGCCCGGGCCCGAAAAATTTTGAACTGAGCTCGCCCGAGCCCGAAACATTTTGTGTGATCAGAGCCCGAGCCCGCCCGAGCCCGATATTGAAAGTGGTACGCTATGCAACGTATACACAATAGTAAAATTAAATACCGTTTTCATTTTCAAATTAATTTTCTTATTACCAATCCTCAATTTAAATAACTATAAATGTTATTATAACAATTTATAATGTCTGTGTCTCTGTATACATGTATATATTTATATAATATATATTTATAGTGCAGCCTATCGGGGGACAAAATATTTATCCGAATGAGTGATACAATGAGGCCCAATATAACGAAGGAGGAAGGATTACTGTATAACACTATGACATAATATGCGTCCCGTTGAAAAAAAAAAAGTTATATTTAGAAAAAGGGAAGTCAAAGCTACTAAGGTTTGTAAGATTATTTTGTGATTTATAACCTATCATGACTATTATGACATTACTAAATGTTCTCTCAAAATGAATAAAACTTCTTTTTTTTTCTTTCTTTCTATTTCATTTTTGACATTTTCCAGTTAGTGAAGAATAAAATAAACGGAACTTTTTGCTTGAATCCGAGCCCGCCCGGAGCCCGAAGACTTGCGTAAGATTTGAGCCCGATCGGGCTCGGGCTGAGTCCGTCTCATCTCTAATGCATACCTCTTTATTATAAAAAAAAAAAAAAAACGTGTGGCACTCGGGGACTGCCGCGGTAAAGCTATTGCATAGCATTTTTTATCAACTTATGCAATTATAATTATTTATTTATTTTATTTATGCAGTATTTTTTTTTCTTTGATATTAATTCAAGTTCCGGGGGAGGGGACTCATGTCAAAGTTGTGCCTTGAGGGCACTCATGTCAAAGTTGTGCCTTGTGGGGGGGACTCATGCCAAAGTTGTGCCTTGGGGGGACTCATGCCAAAGTTGTGCCTTGGGGGGACTGATGTCAAAGTTGTGCCTTGGGAGGACTCATGTCAAAGTTGTGCCTTTTGGGGGACTCATGTCAAAGTTGTGCCTTGGGGGGGACTCATGTCAAAGTTGTGCCTTGGGGGGACTCATGTCAAAGTTGTACCTTGGGGGGGACTCATGTCAAAGTTGTGCCTTGGGGGGACTCATGTCAAAGTTGGGCCTGGGGGGGACTCATGTCAATGTTGTGCCTTCGGGGGGACTGATGTCAAAGTTGTGCCTTGGGAAGACTCATGTCAAAGTTGTGCCTTTTGGGGGACTCATGTCAAAGTTGTGCCTTGGGGAGGGAACATGTCATAGTTGTGCCTCTCATGTTAAAGTTGTGCCTTGGGGGGGGATTTTAATAAATGCACTTTGTTTATTCATATTTAAAACACTTTATACACAAATTTTACGCGTACAGCTATTCACTGTTGTACATAGATGATAGATACCTATGATATACCATAGATGATACACCTATATAATTTCTCACAAACAGCTGCTTACGTATTCGTCCGATTTCGGAGCAGCTCGTCTGGATCCGTGCGAGCTTCGTACAGTCGTACCATATACATACACGTTAAGGTTCAACTAGTCGCGGGCTCGAACTCATTCGTGGACGCGGCCAAAAAGCACGCTGTCTCACTAGCATTGTGTCTAAAAGAGATAGAATCAGTTATGAACAGTTAGCAGCTAGTCTACACGCATACGTCTAGTCGCACGCACAGAAACACCGTGCCGAAGTCTGCCGAACTGTGTTAGGTTTATTTTCTTTACGGAATTTCTTGATTCGGTCGCCGCGCTCAAAGCCCGCGATAAAAGCTATGCAATAGCTTAAATATATATATATATATATATATATATATATTATAGTTTTAAAAAATTAAAGAACACGCTTTTATAGAAATGTGAACTAAAAAGCACAAAATATCTATCTTAGTATTAAGATTCAGGGTAAGAGAAAATCGTGTGAGTGATACACCGTAATATTTACATACATTTAAATCTTTAATTAAAATAACTTAGAATTAACAAAAACCATTTTTAAAAAATTTCCCCTGACGGGGATCGAACACTGGACCTTTAGGTTCGTAGCGCGGCGCCTTACCTCTACGCCATATCGTTCACGAAGGGGAAGTATTTTTTTTAACCGACTTCAAAAAATTGTATGAAATGAAACTAAATTGCGCCAAAAAGTATAAAATAATTTCCTTCGCCAAACAACCTATAACACTACAATCATAACTTTTGAAGTCGGCGCAAAATTAAATAAAAATTGATACCTTTATTCAATACAAAAATCGAATCCTATTCAAACTACACATCTCACATTGTCACCTGCAAAACGCAGCCGAAAACTATTTTGATTCAAGAAAACAAATAAGATTTTGTAAGCAGCAAAAGTTGGCGAAGATGCTGGTATCTGACGTCCTTGGTGAAAGAAAAATCGCAAAATTATCTGGCAAACATATTTAATTTCTTTGGGATATCATGATTAATTTGATAAGGTATATTAAGAGAGTAATCAAGAATATGAGACAATACTTCGTACAAAATGTATTATGAAAATATACATCTTGCGTGTATATTTTTGCAATACGTTTTCAACGCCAAATCCAAAAGCCACCAAGGATGATAGTTATCAAAGTTATACCAAATTTGCAAAGAAAACTCTAACTTCGTAGAAACATAAATTCTGCATTGTGAAAAATGTCCACTGTTCTGTGTAGATGCTACCAATGGACCAATTGTATACAGTGAATACAATAATAAAGGAAACATGAAAATGGATCATTCGAGACGACAGCATTTGTTGCTACCGATCTAAAAACAAACCTTTAAAAACTAATTAAATTTTATTTAATTTTGCGCCGACTTCAGAAGTTATGATTAATTGTAGTGTTATAGGTTGTTTGGCGAAGGAAAATATTTTATACTTTTTGGCGCAATTTAGTTTCATTTCATACAATTTTTTTTTAATAGTAGTTGCTTTTTGGAGTCGGTTCTATTTTTTTACAAAAAGATTTTATTTCACAATATAATTTTTTTGTTTGCTCCCAGAGAAGTTACAAACAAACAAACAAACAAACATACATACATACATACATACATACATACATACAGGTGAAGCTAATAAAAGCGTGTTAAAAAATACTGCATTTGTGATAATAATAAAATGTATGTATATAGAGTACTCACTCATTTCCTTTCACTATTTTTTCATCACTTTCTTCATTAATAAATGCACTTTGTTTATTCATATTAAAAACACTTTATACACAAATAAATGCACTTTGTTTATTCATATTAAAGACACTTTATACACAAATTGTACGCGTACAGCTATTCACTGTTGCACATAAATGATAGATACCTATACACCTATATACTTTCTCACAAACAGCTGCTTACGTATTCGTCCGATTTCGGAGCAGCTCGTCTCGATTCGTGCGAGCTTCGTACAGCCGAAGTCTACCGAAGTCTGCCGAACTGTGTTAGGTTTTTTTTTCGTTACGGAATTTTCTGATTCGGTCGCCGCGCTCAAAGCCCGCGATAAAAGCTATACAATAGCTTAAAAATGAAAAATGAATTCAGAAGACCTCCAAACTCATAGAAACACAAAAATGTTAAATTTGAATTTTCCATGATAATTTTTATCATATATAATATATGATCGGAATTTAATTATATGTATTCTTCAATCATCCGCAATTTTATAAAGTTAACGAATCGCTCTTTTATTTAATCAGTCATATTACTTTTATTAAAAGTCTGTTTAGCGCGTCCTTTAAGCATTTATTTATTACGAAATCCAAATCTATCAATTATTTTTTTTTTATTAATAAACATGTTTCTTGTAAAAATTTTAAGAAAAATGTGTCTTTCAAATTATTTCAATCCATTTTTGTAAAAAAAAAAAAGTAAAGAAAGAAAGAAAGAAAAATAAAAACAGAATTCATTACAATTTACTGCCTTATTAAATGACAAAAATAAATATATTGAAAAGGAGCGCCGTCGCTTGACGAATTCACGAAATTTTTTGTTAAGTGTCACAAAATTGAAAATAACTACCCTGTATATCGACCAAAACTTTTTTGATTGCAAAAGGCACTAGTACAGGTCAGAAGGAATGTCCATGCAAATTTTCAGCTCATTAGCTGCGAACTCTAGGTGCAATCGCTGTCAACAGTTTTTGTTTTAACAATTACAAGATGAAGAAGAAGAAGAAGAATCTAACCGTAAATTTCGGGTTTTCAAAGTTATATAACTCAGGCCCTATAATTCGGAGCGACATGCAAATTTGTATGTTTTGTCTTAATGGTATGCTTAAGGTCTGTGCAAAAAATCATAGGTCTTGGGAATCATGGAGTCGAAAAGTCCGAGATGTTATGTCGAGATAATATACACTTGTAGCGTTCACCATTGTCTTTCCTACTTTGTAAATATCATTTGTTTTTCTCTTAATGTTTGTTTTAGCTTGGCGGGGTGGAACGCTACCGCGTTCCTTGATAAAAAAGAACCACAGTACCGGCGGTTTAAAGTAATATGTACAAAACTTTGAATAAACACCATAAAATGCAATAAACTCGCTTAATCTTTTTTAAAAACTTTGTTCCTCATTTCTTTCGAAAATCGCAGCACTTCGAAATGTATGCAGGACTCCCTTTAAATGCTTTAATGGGCAAGAATGCACCTTAAATTTTTAATAATACACTCGAACTTTTTTTTTAAAGCAAGCTTATTGCATTTTATGGTGTTTATTCAAAGTTTTGTACTTATTATTACATTTATAGCTGAAAATAAATATATGAAAGGAAAAAGTATCATTTTTAATTTTAAAAGAATATTACGTTTGAAATACCTATATGTTAACCTTATTATATTCAAATAAAATGATACATTTAAAATATATTAATACTGTTAAGATGTATTAATACATTTAAATGTATTAATGCTGTTTAACACTTTTAAATTCCATTAAACAACAGAAAGAAAATGTTTTCTTCTGCTTATTACATTACTATTCCTTGGTTTCAGTACTAAAAATAAATATTTAACACATATTTTTTTCAATTATTTCTTCTTTCATTAATCTTTTTTGAACTTTGTTCCTTATTTTTTTTTTTTTTCGAAAATAGCAGCACTATTTCTAAATGTGTGCAGGAGACACATTAAATATTTTAATAAGCAAGAGTGCACCTTAAAGCTTTAATAATGTACTCGTGCTTTAATTGTAACCTGATGAAGTGCCGTTTTAATATTTTTACCTGAAACAACTGTTACGCGTTTTTGAAAATGTTAGTGTTTACTTTGAAAGATGTTTGCCCCAACAGCAGCTAAGATGTTCTATTCTCAAAGCTTGACATTTCCGGTTCGATCCCAGGTAGCGTTTGTCGGCCTAGCTGTTCGGTGTTTTTCGTTGTTTTCTCCGAAACTTGCATAAATACGAGCTAGGACACATAAGAAAACTCTCCCTCAGGCCTAGGACCCTAACGCAGTCAATCCGCCTTTCTCCCAAACACCAAAACAAAGTTGTTTATAAATCAATTTTCTTATTATTTGAATATAATCACCTTAACATACAGAAGCTTCGAAGGAAATATTCCTTAAAAATAACAAATTATATATATATATATATATATATATATATATATATATATATATTGTCAGCCATATGAGCTGTCTGTCCACATGGCAAATTGATTAATTCCATAACACAGAAAATGAACGAATATGGTGAAAATTTTATTACATTCGCTCATTTTTTGTTTAATGAAATAAATCGGTTTGTCCTGTGAACGATCCACATGCTTAAAGACACTCTTTAAATTAGTTTACCAATTTTCAAAAGAAAATATTTAGTAAACGTTAAAGGTTTAATATATTTTAGAAAAAAGAATGCCAATCATTAACACGAACACATGATGGATTATTTTAAAGCCTTTAAAATTTAATCGCAAATTTGAGGACAAAAACTTATTGGTATGTTAAACAGTTTACATGAGTTACTACAATGTTATAAAACTTATATCTTCAGGAAAATTAATCTTACATTCAAAGAAGTCTTATATCATTAAAAGAGAATTCAAACAGATTCAAACAGTTTCTGGAATTCAGTTTTAATTATAATCAGAGTTTTTGACAGGTAAACTACTTTAAAGTGTTATTCTGAATGGGCGAACAAATAACTTAACAAATTATTTTAACATTCTTGAGATTTAAGTTTAGTGAAGTTTTATTTAAGTTCTTTATTGTTATTTAAATTTTTATAGGATTAAAAGCAAACAGGTTTTAAATACTCTAATGATAATTCCTTACAGAATTTTTTCTACTTTTTTTTCTCCTAGAATATAAGTTGATTGATACATTTCTTTTAGTAAAGGCAATAAGTAAATTCAAATACATTTTTATGATTGAAAACGCATTTTTATTTATCAAATTTCTTAACAAAATCATTACAGTAAACATTACAGAAAACGAATTATAATCGAAAAGGACAGCGGTGCGCAGATTGAATTTAAACTTCATTCCAATCATTAGTTTTTGAAATACAGGTGCGTAATATATTTCGACTCTTCTGATGGGTTCGTGCTTTGTTACCATTTACAACTCAAGAAAAGTAAAATCTTGAAATAGTCAACTTGAAAGTCTTAGAGTATCTGCATGTGGTCTCAGAATTGTTTAACCAAATTGAAAATGCAAAAACATAAGCATGCATGTTTAGACAGTAAAATAGACATAAATGGTTACATTTAGTCATTAAAATGTGCTTCGTAAAATTATAAACTATTAAGTGTGAAGCACAGGTCGCACAAGAGGAGAAGAAAATGTACGTACTCCTTAAGAAATCTTATGTACAAAAAAAATTAAACAACGCAAAAAAAAAAAAAAAAAAAAAAAAGAAAGAAAGAAAGAAAGAAAGAAAAAGAAAGAAAAATCAAAAGCGGCGGAGAAAGGCTTTGCAAAACACAAAAAATTTAGCGTGATAGCCGCATTCTAAAAATAGATAGTTTTCAGCGTGATATATGCATACATATATGTGAACCTATATATCATGGGGATATATGTGAACATGTATATATATTAGTGTGATCCTTAAAATTAACATTTAAAAATTTGTATGGGACACCCACTTATTTTGTTCAATGTATAAAATAAAGACTTACACAAAAATTTCAAAATTTTAAAACAATTTTTAAGAGTCACTACCATGGCTCAAAGAAATGCAAAGTTGACAAAATTGACTTATTTTGTAATTTAATTATAAATTATTAATACAAATTCATATTCATCGCCAAATTGAGTCATTATGTGATATTAGGATGTAAAGACTGTCATTTGTTTCTAGTTTTTTTTTTTCGGAATTCATGCTACATTTTAACCCTTAAATGCCGTGTGTTGCCTTTCGGCAACATACCCAATTTTGTCTTTTAAAGTATTATTAGACTAATATTGAGGCTCTAATGCCTCATGCTTGTCGATTAACAACAAATTGCTTTTTAGCTGTATACCTTAGTTAAAATAAAATATGATTTTTTAAAGTGTATTTCCCGTGATTTATTTAATAGAGGTAAGAATAAAACATTTTTAAGTTGACGTAAAAAATAATCAGGCATTTAAGGGTTAAAATATTTTACAATTTTTAAATATTTTTCGCGTTTTGTGTGATTTTTTAATGGATCAGGGCAAAACGGACAGGTTAGCTTATTTAACATAAAAAAGTGCTGAAAACAATTTAAAAATTAAAGAAAATAAAGAAAATAATAATAATGCATTATTTTAATAAACGATTGGACAATAAAATTAATTTCATAAGGATTAAATAAATATTTATAATAAAAATTACTGAATTTTATAAACGACTTTTTCTTTTTTTTTTGCAAAATGGCGCTTTTTCTTATGTATTAGTAGTCTATAGTCTTCTACGCTTACAGCAGACTCACGGCAACAGGTGTGATTCGGGTAATGTGTAGACCATCGACTAGATAATAGAGTCCAATATATTACAGTCGGCAGCAAAAGTATTCGAGCACTAGCAAGCAATAATCCCTGCCTAAAAAAAGTACGCTTAATACTGCTTTATTAAATAAATCCTTGTCGAGTCATGCTCTTTGTCAGTCTAAGAACATGACAAGGATTCGGCTAGGATCCTTTTAATAAAACAGTATTAAGTGTACTTTTTTTATATTGGAATTATTGGCTAGTGCTCAGATACTTTTGCTGCCGACTGTAGTGTCCACCAATCCACAAATTCATTTTCCAAACAAGTTTTCTAGTGGCAAACCGGCATTCCACTTCCACCAAAGCAGGCATTCAACCTCCTTGAAAGCAGGTTTCCACCAAACATTTTAAAACATGCAAAATTCTAAGAACCAGTTGCCAAGAAAAGCGATTATCGCAAAAAAAAAAAAAAAAAAAAAAACTGCAGTGATGTTTGTGGAATTTACCTCTAGAGCAAGTATAAGGAATCCGAACTCTATTTATATCACAACTCAATTGTGTAGACAGTAAGCCTCAAAAAATGTTCCCAGATAGTGAATGGAGTTGCATAGAGTCAGGGTTCCTACAGCCACGGCTTTCTTCAAGGATTTTTCCACCAGAATTAGTTTTAGACAAATTTATTCTTAAATGTACACGTACAGTGTACATTTAAGTAGAAATTTATTTTTAGATAATACTGGTGTAAGACTCCTTGAAAAAAAATCGGGCCGTGGGAAACCTGAGAGTGTTACTGTGCTGTGCAACTCCCCCGATCTGAACCCGCTTGATTATTTTGTGTGGCCATCTATGCTCTCCTAACTGAATAACTATAAAATCACATATTTGAGCAAATTCAAAAATGTAATTCAAAAGATATGGCAGGAAATGTCAATGGAAGCCGTGCGTGCCGCATGTGATGGATTTGAAAAGAAACTTAATCTCGTTAAAAAACTAAAAGGCGGAAATATTCCACAACATTTACTGTAAAGATACTCAATGATTGATACTTTAATTTGATGCAAAATGTTTTTGTATGATTTGTTTTGGGTTACTGTAATAAAAATTCGAAAGTGTATGAGAACTTATTTGTCTCGGTGTATATGTTTTAACATATATGCGGTTCTGAATGTCTTTTACACCATATGCACTAACTTAAGATTTCTAAAAATATTTTCTGATGACTATAACATTAAAAACATCAGAAGTTGCTCTAAAAGTGTCAATCATTGGTGCACTTACCCTATTAAAAATAATTATTAAACAGTAACTTAAGTTTGATTAATAATATATAAAATACATAAAGTGTTTATTAAAAGGAAGCGAATAATTTTGTTTCTTAATTCTTACCGAATACTGAAATCTTCAATCTTCATTAGTTTTCCATTATACTATAGGTATGGGGACCATAGGTAATTGTTAAAGTTTTTTCTCGAGTTTTTGACTGTTTTACATGTTATAAGGTGTGACAAAAATGACAAAATTGGTATGCTGTCCGTTTGTTGAGTGTCTATTTGTATGTTAGTTTGTTAGTCTGTGTATACGAAATCTCAAGAACAAATGATCAAAGAGTTGTCGGACCAGTTTTAAATATCTCTTATGGCACTGGAAAAAACTCTATTGATTTGAAACTTTATAATTGAAAAACTTAGAAAGTTATACGAAATTTACGGTTTTCTCAACATGGGAGAATAGGATGAGCTTTATTATTTCTAATTATATTATTTTAGAACATACATTTGCAAATTCAGGTTTATTCAACAAATATATATACGTTTAAATTATATTATTTTTACAAAAAACATATATAGACATAGTTTGCTAATTAAAAAATATGGATATTAAGTATGGATATAAATGACGCACACCAGTGTTAAGAAAAAAAAAAAAGAAAAAAAAAAAGCTAAACGTTTCGAACGTTAATGCCTTTGAATCGACAAATCTATTATTATGAACTACTAGCAGGCTTTGCCCGCTTCGCTGGACACTATATTTAAATGATTTCTTTGTAACTGAATATATTTCGATTGGCGACTATTTTCGTCACAGCTTTAGTATGGGACCTCCTTGGCAATATCAAACATTTTTTGAACTTCTCGAATCTGTAAAAAAAAAACTATTATTAAAACAAATATTTTCAAAAACAGTCCAATAGCTCGTGTTAATTCTTCGAATATTCTGGAAACAGTTGAAGCTGTTACTCGTACAGTATAAGTCATTATTCGATGAATGTTCTGGGACAGTCTAAAAAATAGTCACTTGTTCTACAGGAGTAAAGTAAATAACATCAACTACACCAGAGCAAAAGTTTTCACTCACTCACGAAAAATGTCCAGTTGCTTAGAGTTCAATCCCTAAAGTGCAATGATTCAGTATAGGTCTCTGAATAACTCTGGATCGTAGTGACTACATACTCTTTCGCAAAAATCAACTCACACCTACTTATAACTTTTGGCGATAGGGCTTGGAGATGACTCCATCGAGAATCCCTTGGTAAGCTCAAGGTCTACGTTCCCGTGTGTCGGAGAGCTTCGAAACATCGGGAACCCTAAACTATCATTTTTCACCAAATTTGGTCGTCCACTCGCCAAGTTTGTCTCCAAGACTATGCTTTCTATTAAACATATCTTTATTTAGTTATTTGAATATTAATTTGAATTAATCAATTATTTCTGCCCGACAGCGTGCAAGTGGAGTCACACACATCAGCTCATTTATTTGTGTGTTAAATTAGCGTAGTGAATGGTATATAAAAAAAATAAATAAATAACTAAACATTATCGTGAACTACCTAGATTAAAATCGCTGTTGCTAAATTATACCTCTTGGCGAAAAATGTTCGGTGTACTTCAACGCAAAAATTTAAAAAATCACCCAGGAGGATCTATAAATAAAACTGATTTTAGTACAACACACATTAGCATCGTAAACTATATTAGCACTTTGTAAAAGAAATTTAAAATTTAAAATGACGTCAATTTTTGTGAGATGCATAATTTATTTATTTATTTTATTTTTTATTGTTCACGTTTAGATAAATGTATTTATTTTCCTGTTGGAAAAAAAAAATAAACTCGACAACAATTAAATTATGGATAATTAATTTTAATTTTGGCAACAATTAAATTATGGTTAAAATTTAAATGGCTAATTTTTTGCTATTATTAGCTTACAAAATTGCTATTTTATGCATAAAAATAACAAAAAAAAGTTTTTTTCGGAATAAAAGGCAGCCAACTTTCTAAGTTAGGGTATAAGCTATCTCCATAACAAATTTTATCGAAATCCATCGAGCAGTTTTAGCGTGAAACTCAGTCAAATAAACGGACATTCACATTTATAATATATATAAGATATATAACGCGTGAGAAGTTACACATGTTACATCTTACAGTGTATAAAAGAACATATTTGGTTGTATTGATTAATTTGCCCATTAGTTACTTTTAAATTATCGATAAGAAATAAACGTCTCCTTACTAATTTAGAAAATGTAAACTTTAAAAAGAAAAAAGAAAGAAAGAAAGAAAAAGGAAAAAAAAGAAAAAAGAAAAGAAACTAGTCTAAAGCATGTGCTTTGTGAGAATTATTACATTTTATTGATATTTTCTGAAAATTGCAAATTAGTTTGAGCGTATCAGTTTCCGTTTTCTTCATCTATTTTGGTGTAAAAAGAAATATGAACGTGAGCAATAAACTTACCAACATAACTTTTCATGAATAATGCAAATATGTCCATTTGCATGAATTTTGCTAAATAAGGGAAATAATGTAATTTGAATCTTTAATACGTAATGTATGCCATTTCGGGCAGTTTTCTCATACGCACGATTTATCCTGTTCCATTTTGATTTTTATATGTATGAAATGAGAATATTTATTTTTTGAATGTTAAAATTCAGGTAGAAAATATGATACATTTTCTGTTAAAAATTTATGAAATAGTTTTCAGAGAAAGGTTTGCGGGGAGTTTTAATTATTTAGACCAATTAATGAATTATTATTTGTTTCACAGTAAAACAAATAAATAATATTCTGTTAAAGCTATATATAGACTGAAAAAATTTGTAAAATCCTATTATTAACCCTTTCAGGACCATAAGATTTCCAACACAATATTGTAGCTATTGTGGGTGTAAAGTAAGAGAATATCACCAGAAAAACATAGCAGGGTGTATAGGTTTCCTATAATTTCATGGGAAATATTTTCCCTATGGACCATAAAAGTAAACTAGTTGGCATAGGTGGACTCTGCTCAGTTCCCCATCATATTTATGTTCTCATAAATTTCTAGTGCGAGACATATTATAATCATGTTAAAAGAAATGAATTTGACCAAAGCTTGATATAGTGACAGAATGAAATCCCTGCTTAATAGGCTATCCACCATTCACTTCGATATATTTATCTTATTCTAATCTATTAATTTATTTTATCAGGGTCGATTTCGTTGTTTAGTTTTCATGCTACTATTTCCAATGCAATAATCCTCAAAATTCATATTTATATGAAAAATTTACAATTTCGCTATATTGATAAAATCGTCAATTACGAATAATTTACGAAATTTTCCTAGTAGAATATTTGTATTCAATCATGTTCACACAAATATCATAAACGTAATTTTGAAGTTGTATAATGTATTTAGGATCCTCAAAATGTAAGTTTATGCTCAATTTTGCCTTATTCTCACATATTAGGTAAATCGTAAATTCCAAATAACTTACGAATTTTTTAAATTGGAAAAATCATAGTCTATGATATTCAGGCCAGTATCCTAAATAATATTTCGAAAGTGGTTTGACATCTTTACGATGAAAATATCCCTCAAGATTGACTTTTACGTGAAATTTTGCTCTACCCTGCCATGTTAAGAAATTCGTAAATTTCCAATAACTTACGAAATATTTATACTGGAAAATTCATAGTCATTAATATTCATTCCAGTGTCCTAAATAATATTTTTAAAGTATTCTGACATCGTTACGATGAAAATATCTCTCAAAATTGACGTTTATGTGAAATTTTGCCCTATACTGCCAATTTAAGAAATTCGTAAATTTCCAATAACTTGCGAAATTTTCAATGTAGCATATTTATAGTTACTGATGGTCCTTCCGTTCTCAAAACATATATTTTAAAACTTGTCTGACTTTTTTACAGTAAAAATTTTCCATTTAATGCACGTTTAAGTGAATTTTTGTACTATTCTCCCATGTTAAGAAAATCGTAAATTTCTAATAACTTACGAAGTTTATAAATTCGAATGTTGCAAATGAATAGGGTTCTTGCCAGTGTCGAAAGTAATATTTTAAAACTGATCTGACCTCTCTGCGACAATTTGTTCTTGAGATATCGTGTACACAGACTAACAAACTAACGGACTAACACACTAACACACTAACCCACTAACAGACTAACAGACACCCTACAGACAGACACCATAGGAATTTTGTCATTTTCGGTCTCCTCACACCTGAAAACGTGTACAAAAGTCAAAAAACCGAGGTCGAAAATTTTCACGATTACCTAAGTTCCCCATACCTATAGTATGATGGGGAACTAATAAACGAAGAGTTAGGTTTATTATATCGGTATTTTATTTATTGCTTTGTAATACAAATTTATTGCTTTGTAATATAAAAATTATCAGAAAAGTAAAATAAATAGCTAGTTATGGTATTCTACGAAACAATTTCGTTTACTTCTGAAGCACAAGTGGACATTGCACATAACACATTTATTATGTGTCCTATTTTCTATACGTTTTTTTTTATTATTATTATTCGTTCAGAAACACATTTGCTGCCTTGGACATACGTTTTATTTTGACATTCAGTAAAAAAAAATATCGATTCAATAATAATTGAACAATCGATAACGATTTTTGTAGAAGGGGAAAATATTTCCCTTGGGCGTGAAAGGGTTAACAGATTGTATTTTGATAGAAACTTGTCCTTGAAAGTAACACATTTTTTTCCTTTCTTGATGATAATAAATAGTTTTAATCGAAGGAATTTTTATGAACAGCTCACTGAGTATTAAAAAAGAAAAATGTTAAATGTTCGCACCAATTAATGAAAATGTGACTTAAAATGTTATTAAATTTTAACAATTTTACGGCACTATGTACAAATTCCCATCTTGTCATAAAAATTCTCAAACTATAACTTTAGTGCACATTTTAAGAAATCTCCGTAAACAATTGTAAAGGTGACCACTAAATTATAGGGCCAGTTCCTTTTTACGAATGACTACTTTCGTTTCCATAACATTAATCCCTTCCAGTACTCGTACTTATAACAAGTTGCTACAAAGTTTGGTGTGTTGACCGTTTATTTATGGTTACTTCCCTTCTTCTAAGAAAAAACCACAGGAGATTTACGGGTATAACTTTATTTTTACAGTTAGCGAATGGAATATTTTTTAACGGTCAATAACCCTAATGTAGCGTGCAATTTTGCTTTACAGTCTAATTATAATTAAAAAAAATTCTTATTATAAAATGTTCAAAAGTTTATATTTGTATATATATATATATATATATATATATATATATATGATTATAACAGAGATTAAAATTTTGAAAATCGTCGTGCTACGAGTTAATTTGTAGTATATCAGGGTTAAATGCCTAGTGTATTCAAAGTGATATTCATTTCGTAAGGAAGAAATTGCAGTAGATTTAACGAATCGGTTTTATATTACAACAAAAATTAAATCAAAGAATATTCTTTATATATATATATAAAAGGCAATGTTTGTGTGTGTGTGGACAGCGTAGCGCAAAGACGGTAGCACGGACAGTCACGTGTTTCGACACAAAGGCGTTCCCCGATAGTTCCTTGTGCACCTCGAAGCGCCCGATATTTGAATTTTTGTTTAGATTTCTTTTAATTAATAAAAATGTGAATATAACCAATTCACATAAGTTTTAAAAAAATCCATTAAAATATTAGCTAGAATTTAATTGTTGCCAAAAAAAAAAGAGGTTTATATATATATATATATATATATATATATATATATACATTTAATTAAACGTGAAGAATAAAAATATATATATAAATAAATATATTAAATTATGCATCTCACAATTTTCTTGCATATATCTTTATATATATAAGGCCACTTGGCAGTTTTTATATTTTTGTTGTCATTTCTGCGATAAGTTAAAATGGGTATCATGATTGCGTAAGCAAACTTGGCGAGAAGCGTCCAAGTTACTTCGGTGCCAAATTTCAAATTCCACCAAGAGGTCCAAGCTGTTCCATTGTTTCAGCATGATTTTTTCTGTATTTTATTTTAAATATTATTACTTCCATTACCCGACTACCGTAAATAATGGAAGTATTGCATTTAATTTAATGCGAGAGAGTAAAAAAAGGATTATTTTTTTCTTGGTCTATTGATACAAAGTGTCTCTAGGTAAAACATTGTACGTTTTCCGTTCTTATTATTATTAGAAAGAAAATGACTAATAACTAATCTGATGTCGAGTTTTCACCTGATTTACATGTTTTAAGGTATCCTGAGTTAAAGAAATAAAAATAGTTTTTGGCAATTGATCAGTGTGTGTGTATGTGTGTAGGGAACCTTCTAACTACCATATATCCGAAGCTAATAAAGATAGAACTACGAAACTTCAGAATTGAGGCAGGTCTGGTGTACAGATGATATTTTCAAATTTTGGGGGAAATTGAATAAAACGTAAGTGGGACATCCAAAACCGGAAGTGTAACAGTAAGGCCATATCTCAAAAACGGCTCTAACGATTTTCTTCAAAGTTGCTACATAAACACTGTATAAGATGTCCTTTCGTATGACATATATTTAGTTAGTTCAGGAAAGTTGATGATTGACCTGTATAAATTTCAGGTCTCGCAAGTACGTTCCTTTAAAAATGGCTGTATAGTTTTATTCACGCTTGTCATCTTAACCCTTTTTAGACATCATCTTGTATGTAATTGTTGTTTTTCAGTCAACAGTTGAATAGGCCAAATTTGATAAAGTCGGTACCCCAAAAACGGCTCTAACGATTTTAATGAAAATTGTTGTATAAACCCATTTTAGATATCCTTTCTCATGTACTACGTAGTTATTACAGGAAAATGAACAGTCATCTTGATTAGGCAAGTAAGTTTTAGATCTAAGAATTTTGTGTTTTAAGAAATAGCTCAATCGATTTTTTTTCCTTTTTTTTAAACTCGCTATTTAAATCTGATTTTTATGTCGTTAAACGTGTATCAGCTTTCCCTCAAAGGAAAATTTTTAGGTGTCTACTTTGTTAGATCAAATTTATGTCTTCTGATTACATTATCTCCAAAAAGTGCATAAAAAGCGTGTAATGCTGGGTAATTGAAATTATGTGGTTGTTTCGTTTCACACCAGATTTTTTTTTTTTTTTTTTTTTTTTTTTATTATTATTATTATTATTCATTTAAATATTGTGACCAGCAAAGCGGGCAAAGCCTGCTGGTTTTTATATAAAAAAAAAAACTACATTATTAGAAAATAAGTTTATATACATGTACCGTATTGTCCCACGTGTAATCTGTAGGTCAAGAAATCTGATAATTGAAATTTCTGTAACTAATTTAGCAGATTTGCGGATTATACGCCGCAAAACATTATATATAGGGCGTTGTCCATTTTGACAAACAATTTAGAGGATATATATATATATATATATATATATATAGCGTCCAGCGAATGTGTGCATTAAGAGTACATCGTTAAAAAAAAACTTTCTCCTATGCTTTTTTTAAATATACAGGGATGGATGGATGGTTGGATGGTTGGGTTTTACGTCGCACTAGTGCTGCGCAGATGGACAATTGGCGACGGTCTGGGACACACCCCTAGAGGTGGTCCGGAGACATGCCATCACAATTTTGATCCTCCACGGAAGGGATGGCTCTTCCACTTCGGTAACCCCCAGAGGTATAATTTTTGATGGGAACATGGAGGACATTGCGGCCACGATAGATTTCACGTTCACCAGCCACCATTAGTGTACACGACGGTCTTTGGCCGGTTCGAGTACCGAATCCGCAATCTTCCAATTACGAGGCCGGCGCTCTACGACTGGGCTACCGCGGCCTTAAATATACAGGGAAAATTAAATTAGGGAGTAAGTATTCGTTTGTGGGCATTCAAGAATACTCAGGCGTTAAATTTCATATTCATTTGATTTACCGTCTCTGTATCTTCATGGTGGATATAGGTGCCCAGCACAGAGGATTTACCAAATGAAATATCCAAGGAGGCGTTGTCCGTCCGTACTATAGTATCTACACGCACGTTAATCGAAGATTGCGAAAAAGACATTTTTTTCAAATAACGAGGCGTAAAAAAAAAAGAAAAAGAAAAAAAAAAAAAAGTTTGCTTAATGAGAGCAATATTCCAACCTCAGAAATTCTATTTCTTTACATTTCTGCATCATATTTCTTTAAAAGAAAGTAGAGGATTGAAACTGGGTGTGCGTGTTCATTTACCCCCGCTATGAACATCTAAAAATAGATCTCAGCTGTCATGTTACCCATTACATAGAAAATATTTTATTTTCAGTATTTTTTATTCAGCGTTGTTTGTAAAGTAAAATTTAAGTAACAGGAGCGTTTCTGTGCCGCTCTTTCCTGTACATATATATATATATTATTAAACGATATAAATCTTAGAAAGAATGCATCTTTGTTTTAAAATAGTTTATTAATTGTCTGACATAATCCTGCAAGTCTATACTTCAGAAAAATAGAACAATGAAAAAAATAGAAATATTTAACTTCACCATTCTTTTGAATACATTACGCAGTCGGGACGCATGAATATAAATGTAAATCTATTTGCATATTAGCTTATGTTTTACTTGTTTTTAATTGTTTGATATATATATATATATATATATATATATATATATTTAATAAGAGCTAAAAATTATCGTAAGGCATAAATTCTTAATAATAAAGTTTATTACGCACACTTAAAGAGAAAAATTAACCACACATAGCAACAATTTGCCTATACTCCGTCGGTAAGTCTTCGGCCGTTTGCATCTAAATAGGTTATTCCAGAAAAAGTGTAAAATATTCTGCGTGCCAAAAAGATGTAACCTTTCACCGTGTAGAAAGACCAATCGATAGCGTTTGACGATTACTCCCTTCGGGTAGAGTTAGCACGCAAGATACTTGTTTCAAGCACTATATGATTCACAGGTTTCTTCCACTATTTTATTCACGGATGAAACCTACGTGAACAGAAGACTCGTGGTTAATACAAACTGCGAGCATATATTGTTTCCTAAAAATTCCCACAGTGCCACAACACTCTCTTGTCGAATGTGGAATTCAGGTTGAAAATTATCATTTTGGCAGAGATTCTCAGAAATCATCCCTTTAAAACGTGCATTTTTTCGAATATCTGAATAGTGAAAAATACCGCGTTTTCTTACAGCTCATTCTCCTGCATCTGTTGCAGGCAAAACGGCCACTGCGCGTTAGAAAATATCAATAACGGTGAATCAGCACGTTTCCGATTACATTCCGTAGCAATATCAATGCTACTATTCCCGGAAGTGGATTAGATATAGCAGACTTGTTGCTAAATTTCCACCACTAAAATTCTGCCACTGAACACTTATAACCCCTTATTTATTAAAGGCTCGTGGATACAAAAAAGGATCGCGCCTCACGGATGCCTTATCACCTCAACAGGCATCGTCAGCATACAGTGTATGTTTGAACGTGTCGTGTCCAGCAATGTCGGTTCCACCTGTGCACCGACTTTTTGACATTGAGACTAGAGTTTCGAAAAAGCCTCTCCTTTCTCATGTTTCCCTATTATGCGTATAATACAATATATTAGGCAAAGATTTACACTATCTACTAAATATTCGGACATTTTCGAAATTGGACGCCTTGTTAAATATCTAGAAAAATTCTTGAGGAATTATCTTGAAGCATTGGGTGCATAAAGAACAAAAGTTTTCTCCAAAAAGCAAAAAGAGACCAGTAAAAAATTAAACAAAAATTCGAGGTGTTTTGGATCACCCTTTAGGAAATAATGCTTGAAATGTGGTTTGTCTGTAGCATGCGATTATGAGGATTCTTATAATTATCTGTATATTATTTTATAAGGCAACCCAATATATTCATGGGGATATAGCATTTTCTTTAAAAATTTCAACAACAAATACCATTTTTTTTTAATATAACACGTAGTGTATTAAACACAGTGCAAAGTCATTTTTAGGAAATTTGACTTTCTACATTAGACACAGCCTACTGCAATATCAGAATAAAAAAAAATTAAATATCTTGCAGAATAAGAGCATTTTTAGAAAATAAATTTTTAACTACGCATGCACAAACATTTAAAAAAAATTCATTTGCATAAATTAACAGACAAAAGTATAGAGATACATTAAAACCTCAAACAAAGATCGTATAAATTAAAAAAGTTATGAGTTATAGAATGAACAGAATTTCAGTTCCTTTCAAAAGAAAAAAAAAAAAAAAAAAAAAAAAAAGATGATGATGATGATCGGGGATTTTATCAATATTTATTTCCAATCAGCGAACACCGTATTATCACTGGACATTGATCATTGATTGAATCAAAATAAAAAATAAAGCAAAATCTCTTAATAATTCAGCCTTTCTTTTCAAATGAACTGAAATTCTGTGCATACTATCTTTCATTACTTTTTGAATTTACAAGATATTTGTTTGGAGTATTCATATAAGTAGCACAATACTTTTGATTAATAAATTATACAAATTAGTTTTTTAATAACTTATATTTAGTAAAAATTCTTATGTTCCGAAAGACATTTAACATTTTTGCATTATGATTGCAGTTAGCTATGTCTAATATAGTATGCCAGATTTTCTAAAAATAGTCTTATAAAATTGGTAGCCTTCTATGCTATTGGTAAAATAGCCTTCTATTCTAATTTAAAAAGGGGCATTTTTTTTTTCTTTTTTAAAAAATCTGTAATATCTTTATGAATATATGTGGAAGCCTCATAAAAAATTATACAAATAATCAGAAGAATCCTAATAATCACATACTGCAACCGAAATGCATTTAAAGCTTTACTTTTTACAGGGTGATCCAAAACCTATTTACTTTCATTTAAATTCTTACTGGTTCTTATTCTCTCTCGGAAGAAACTTTTGCTGAAATATATGAGGTATAACATATTCTTTATACTCCAGAAGTAAAAAAAAAATCCTACAGAGCTTTTTTTTTTTTTTTTTTTAGATATTCGACAAAACGTCAAAATTCGAAAGTGCCCAAATACTTATTGGTAGATACTAAATAGTGTACTTTCGTGATGACCTGTAAATGACAATTTCCTGGCACAATATTTTAGAAACGAGATACTATGACCTCATATTTTACTTTCTGTATTTGTTATTGTTTATTTTATTTTACTGAAATAACGCCAATAAGCCTAAACAGGGCTGCTACAGGCTGCTACTATTTGTTTTTTAATTATTAATTTCGTTTCACTATTTTCATAACATAAAAAATAAATAAATTTAAGCAGGCAAAGTGCAGATTTTCCTGCGAAAATATATTACAAATTTTATTTTTTGGAAATAGAGGTACAAAGGAATATAAAAAAAAAAGTTGCTTGTGACAGCAGCCCTGCCAAAGGTCGAACTTCGGCGAACATGCTTCACGCGGAAACGGCAGATTTTACCTAAACCCATATAGCAAATATTCTTCCGCAGGAGTTCCCACATTTCCGATATTTCAAGTCCCATATTTTAAGTCAAATATTTCCCATATTCCTCCCAGTATATTCCGTAGGAATGCAAAATGTTCGCAGTAGTAGCCTCTGTAGGAACATCGTCATTTTGTAGCTCCATCGTAGTTTCCGAGAACTACCTCTGTCAAACCAATCCTAGAAATATCAAATCAGATTTTCTCTTAGATTTCCTAAACATGTCCGTTCTACTTCCGGGAAGATACCGGGAGGTTCAGGATATCTGAGGGAGCTATGTAGGGAGATCATTGTTATATGGGAAATAGATACACTCATGTTTGTGAAAATTGCAACACCATAAAGGGATTATGCAAATTGAACCAAAATTACAGGAAATGTAAAGTGAGGTAAGGCATGCAAATGATTGAACAGGGAGCGGTCCCCGCTCATCGCTCTTGGAAGGATATTGAGGGCTTAAGCGTGCAAATGAATATAATTACAAAGCGATTGCGCATGCGTGGAACGAGAACCGACTCCTTATCAGCCACTTGTTCCAGGTATATAAATGACTGTAAAGACATGTTGAGATATGCTTATCGTTCTCTGTCTGCAGTAAACGTTTCATTGGTGGTCAATATGTCTCGTCAAAAGCGGAGGGTGCCATACCAAAAACTAACGGAGTTCGTATGAGGCCGCATCGTTCGTATGCGAGAGGGTGGATATTCGCATCGCAGCCCGCACGCAGTGTAATGCCACAATAGGGATGCGTGTTTGTAAGAAATGGACAGAGGAGAATCAGACAAGCCGAACACCTGGCAGTGGGGCACGCAATAGAGCAACGGCACGAGGCGGCATACACCTCATCCGCATCGCTGTGACGGACGGTACAGCGTCCTCTCATGCGTTAGCACAACCTTGGAGCACGGGTACAGGTGTTTTGTCGTTTAGCTCCACGGTTTATCACCGTTCGTTGCAGCATGAACTACGTATAAGGGTTCCTCTATGCAGGATTCCCCTATCGCTGAATCACAGACGCCTCCGACTTCAATTGGCTCAATAACACAGCACGTAGCGTGCCCAAAGGCAAAAATTTTTTCTCCGGTGAATCTCGCTATAATCTGGAGTACAATGGCGGAAGAGCACACATCAGACATTACGGGGGAGGGGGACGTCTGCTCCCACAGTGTGTTATCCAGCATGTTACTGCACAAACGCTTAGCATCATGGTATGGGAAGCTAATGTGTATAATTATAGATCCCATCTAGTGCAAATTACGGGCAACCTCAAACGTGATCGCTACATAAGGGAAATTTTGGAGCCTGTGGTCCTTCTCATTCTTCGACGCATTCCAGGTGCAGTATTTCTAAATGATAAGTTCGCATGTTTCTCAGAGTGCGCAAGCCTTCTTCAGTACACAACAGGTTTCACTTCTTCAATAGCCTGCTTATTCCCCGGATATGTCGCCGAGCATGTCTCGGATTTCATTGGTCGGCGACTTGCTCGTACATCTGGTGGGGCGCACAGTAAGATTGAAATGTGGCGTCAAGTCGAAGCCATGTGGAATGCCATTCCCCAGGATTACATTCAGAACCTGTATGATTCAATTCCACGTGTACAGGCTCTCATTGCTCAAATTGTCGGACACACAAAGTAATGATTTCAGACGCTCGTTTTGTTTTTTGTCTTGTACGTTTGATCATTTATTTGTACCACTGTCAGTAATATGTGGAATGCATTTCATTAATTTCTGACAATTCTTTCATGGTGTTGCAATTCTGATAGACATGCGTGTAGAACATGATGTAAAGTAGCGAAGCCAATATCTCCTTATACTGGCCGAAAATCCGAGATTTTACTTTTTGAAAATTGTAACAGTTCTCCAAATCTATACTGATAACTTCATTGCATACATGAAAAAGAAGTGTGCAATAGTCTTAGCTGATTAAAAAACTACGCTCTATATATTAAAAAAATGTAAAAAACTTTCGAAACGATGTATATATATATTATTCACATGTAACTAAACTGCTATTCTTAAAGCGTCTTATGATTTCTTAACTCTAAATTATCTTTTTTGGTTCTTATTTTTTTTTATTGCCTTAAATGTATTTACGCATTCTATTATAAGTATCCACATTGCAGTTTTTTGCTTGTGTTTTCCTTGGCTTACATTGATTGTTGCTCTATTTTATTAGCAGTCTACATTCAAGCAATATTTTTCCAAGTACCTTAATTTTTCGAAGCTTTAAATATTACTTTAAATTGAATTCTCATTACATTTTTCAATCTTTAAACGTATATCAATTTACATATCAAAAATAAAATTGTATATATATATAATAACCTAATATTTTTTTTTGAAATATTTTTCATTTATTTAAATTTCATGACTGTTTAATTTTATTTTTTTCCCAAGAATTTCTTGAAATCGTCAAAATTATAAGCATAAAAGAATTTATAATCAATAATAACTTACATACATACCTGTCATAATAAAAACTGTAGTAAAACTTTTTTTTTAGTTTATACGATTCCCAGGAATACACTCTTAAAAAAGCTTCTTAAAACTGAAAATAAATACAAAAAATCTATAAATATATTTCCAGTAAAAAATGCAAAAGATTTCTGCATCCATAAAAATACCATAAAAGAGGCAGTTATCCAAAATATATAATATATGTGCTTCTGTTTATATATATATATATGAAGTTTTTAAAGTTTTAGGAACAAGATAAAAATTTTAAACTCCGTCTAAACTGAATGATATTTTTAAAGTAAAACTAAAAAAAAAAAAATATATATATATATATATATATATATATATATAAATGTCGTATGCTTTTTTTTTTTTTTTTTTTTTTTGTAATTTACCAAATTTTTTTATTAACTTCAAATTATTAAATTTAAAATTAATTACGATAATAATTTATAAATAAATTATTAGTTATTCGCTGCACTTAACAAAAAAAGATTTATGCATGTACAATGTTAGCGAAACAAGAGAATTAGCTTTTCTCAAATTAGTTTCTCCAGTTTGTTATTTTCATTAACTTTTGGGAAAAAAAAAAAAAAAAAAAAAACAAGTATTGTTTTGAATGGATGAAAAGAAAATGCAGAAAACTATATGCTTATATTTAAACGTATTTCAGATAAACCTAACCTAAATAATAAACTTTACTTTGAAATTTTCAATATTACAACTGCGATGGTTCTCAAATTTGTTACATTAACTTTGCATCTTGCATTTTTTGAAATTTCAAGTTGAAAAGTTAATTGTAGCATCAGAATTTAACTTCCCATTTTGTATTTCAAATAATAATTGATGTAATTGTAACATTTCATGTATTTCAAAAATACTGTTGTATGATATAAGATTATATTTTTACTTTCTTCTATATGTAATATAGAGAAAGTATTGGATTCGTAAAAATTTTCGACCTCGGGTTTTTGATGAATTTACACGTTTTGAGAGCTGTAGAACACGATTTGACCATTTTTAGAAAATATCTGTCTGTCTGTCTGTCTGTCTGTGTGTGTGTGTGACAAAATTTTGTGGCAACTGTATCTCAAGAACTACTGCACAGAATTTCATACAAATTGGTATGTAGTTGCACCTTGACATAAATTAGTGCCTATCAACTTTTGGTAAAAATTGTCTTACAGGTTGCGTTGCCATCCCGCTTTTTCTAAATTTTTAACATGGTGATATAGGACAAAATTTTGTATAAATGTGCATAAAGAGAATTATTTTTAGTAATCATTATGAAATTTACAAGAATTATTTATATTAGAGATAGTCAACTGGGAAAAAATTTTTGTATGCGTAGGAACCTCGCCACCCCCCTTGGGGGGGAAGTCGTTCCTCGAGGGGAGTAAATTTTCAAGATGGGTATCTTTCGAAAGGTCTCGTCAATACCTTTAAAACGAATGGTTGATCTATAAATCTGTGATAATTTAAAACAAAGTTATCGATTTTTTTTACTTTTAACAAAAAAAACTAAGAAAAAAATCGTTTTTTTTTTTTTTTTAAACGAAATTTAACCAGACTTGGTATTTAGTTGGCCCCTGACATAAACTGAGGCTGATTAAATTTGGGGATCAATCGCTCAACAGGTGGCGCTGTGATCGTATTTTTTCTAAACTTTTAACATGGGAGTGGGGGGGGGGTGTAAATTTTCAAGATCGGTATCTTTCGAAAGGTCTCATCAATACCTTTAAAACGAATGGTTGAACTATAATAATGTGGTAATTTAAAACAAAGTTATCGATTTTTTTTACTTTTAACGAAAAAAAAACTTTGAAAAAAATCGATTTTTTTTTTTTTTTTTTTTTTTTTTTAATATTCTTACTGCGTGAATTTGTATAGGAAAATATAGAAGAAAGTCTTGTGGTGGCCACAACATACTAGTTTTGTCATGTCTAATTCTTATTATAGATTTTTATTTATTTATTTATTTTATTTTATTTTATTTATTTATTAAAGTAATGCTGTGTAAAATTTAAAATTCTAAAAAAAATTCCCATAAATTATGTTTTTCATGTCAAAAACAGGTTAATGAGTTTTGAGAACAGATGAGAAACGTTAAGCAATTCTGAAGGAAAATATATTTTAAAAACACATATTTTCCTATAAGTCTAATACTGTCCTATAAGTTGTATCCCAAATTTAAATAAGATGATTTCTAAAGAAATACTTAAATGATAATAAAGTATGTAATAAAAAACAAATATTCAGCATAATTTGTGTTTATTTTCATTGTTTTATATCATTTTAAAAAATATCATACATAAATTGTGTAGAACTCTAATCATTACTCACAAAATAAACCATATACACACTATATCTCTATTTTCACATTAAAATTTCATAATTAATTATGTTTGGGCAATTATCTTCGTATATATAATATATTTTGTATTTCAGATAAGATTTTTTTTTTTTTGTAATATAAGTATTTCGACTCAAGGTTCCTTAAAAAGTTATTAACTTAAAAACTGAATAAACGAAAATGATCTAGCTCAATAATTACATATACAAATGAATAAAAGCTTAAATGAATTTTAATCCAGACGTTGTGCAGTTTGATTACATAGAGTAATTATAATTTCCAAGAAATTCACCTTTCTTTCGTAACCAATAGAGGAATTATAAATTAATAAGTATAAAAGCAAATTGTTGATGGAGCAGTATCAAAAAACATTTATAAGTACAACATTATGCTATTTCTAAATCACTTGATGTTATTCTAAATATTTCATAAGATCTTTATTATCAAAATTTATTTTAGAATTTTTTTTTTCTGATGTGTTTTAGCGTATAGATGTACTTAAAATCCAAAATGCACATCGGTTTCAAAAATAAATTAACAGTGTATTAAAAAAAAAAAAAAAAAACTGATGTGGACACCACATGACTTCCCTATACAGCCATAGTAAAATACATATTGTTATGAAAACTTTGACATTTTTGTAAAAGATAACCGATTCTTAAATAAAGAGGCACGTTCCAGTCCACGAACTTTCCTAAAAAAAAAAAAAAAAACTGCTACTCCAACCAAAAAAAGGCACATAATACGACTATACATACCGCCGAGACAAATGTAGCATTTTTCTTTTTTTTTTTCTTCTTTTTTTTAGGAGTAGTACTCCACGGCTTATTACAGAATCTCTCATTGGCAAATGCGCAGCTTAGAGTTCAATGAAAATCATTCGAGTATAGAAAGGCCCAGTTTTGTTCTCTTTGGCAAAAATAAATGGCAAGAAACGATAAATTCCAGGTTAAACAATTTCAAGTTAAACAATTCACTTAAAATTGAGAAAGCTCTTCCGCCTATCCTGAAACAGTACTTGCCACAAAATTTTATCACTAATCTCGCCAAGCCGCCAAGTAAGTAGTCAGAGTAGATTTTTGGTCTTGTCATCGAATTTAGTGATTCGGCATCGAATTTGGCGAGTTGGCGAACGAATTTAGCAAAAATTTATAGTTTAGGTTTGACAAAGTTTCGGAGCTCTAGCTTTAATAAGAACAGAGTTCTCGAGTTTTCTGGAAAAATTCATTGGTTTATAGCGCAGAACTCAATTTTTTTAAAGTTCTGTAAATGACTCACAAGAACTATATATATATATATATACATATATATATACTTAAATAAATAAAAAGTGTTATCGTTGATTATTGTTGACTGGAACTTACCTATATCTTTATGGGCTACTTTCTATACGTAGTAAAAGTGGAAACAGATAATTTTTTTTTTCATGTCCACGAAGGTGGGCATTGACTTAAATTAGGCATTCAAATATGGCGAAAAGGGAATTATTCAAATATCGCAAAATTTGGAAAGTCTAACCACAATGGGAGTCTAGTTCTGAAATTTTGTAATGATGCATCGGTTTCTCACGCAGAACTACCTTGAAAATTACATAAACAACTGTCAATACTCTCGATTAATTCGAATTCCATTTTTATGCTCTGCACTGTATCTAACAGTGTTTGATTTCTGTAGTAAAAATGAGCATATCATTGGATTGTTTGAAGAATATTAATTTATTTTTGATTTTTGAAGCACAAAAAAAGATATTTATTCAACTGTTTACTGAATATTAATTATAAAATGCATTCGATGACTGGAACATGCTTTTATTTTTAATAATTACTTTCTACACGCTAAAATTTTGAGAACGTTTTTCATCAATATCATTAAAGGTTCTATTCACGGGCTGAATACTTATTAAATGAGTGCATTTGTCGACTAAAACCTGAATATGTCTTTAAGAAATACTTTCTGCACACAAAAATGTCAACAACTTTCATAACAATATCATTATGGGCCCTCTTTAAAAGTTGAATATTCATTAAATAAAGTGAATTCGTCGACTAGAAGATGCTTCTGTCTTTTAGAATTACTTTCTATATGTAAAAATGTCGACAATTTTCATAACATTATCATTACGGGTTCTATCTACGGGTTGAATATTCATTAAATAAAATGCCTTCGTCGACTAGAACCGGCTTATGTCTTTAAGCAGAACTTTCTACATGCAAAAATGTCTTCACCTTTCATAACAATATCTTTACTAACTCTATCATTAGCTTCTTTTGAAATCTCTATGATGGCAGGTCATATATATTGGCCAACACCTTTGTATTTTTGGTCATTATGAATATTATTTTCCTAAATAGTTCCCAGAAAATCCAAAAAGGGAGGTGCACAGCTAGAAGTTATAAGAAACCTATATATCAATTTTTAACGTTCTACGTCTAACCATTTTGGAGTTATGCGAGATACACACACACATACTCACATACACACGTCACGAATATTCGTGTAAAGTCATTGATATATACAAAACAGGAGCTCGTATTAAAACCAAGGTTTCAGGTACACAACTAAACATTACGACAGTCACACATATAAATTTACAACATTTTACGATCATTCGCTTTACAGCAATTCCAGATACAAAATCCGTTTCGCAAATCGGGATCGAAAAAGGTCCTTTTTTAGAATTTCAATATATTTTTCTTTCTTTCTTTATTTTTTTATTACCTTCACAGAACATTTAACTACTTCTTCCACCATACTAAATAGTCTCCCACATCATTACACTTTGTATTTTAGAGTTTGCTGAAAAATCAGTCAACTTGCAACTGCATTACAGAACGACATCACACACATTTTTGTCCACTATCGCTAAATTGACAGTATCGCGATTTGTCCGAAGAAATTACATGACTCCAAAAGTTTTTATTCCCACAAATATTATTTTTCACTAATGAAATCTCCG